>OX940869.1:26565689-27765689 GCA_954871525.1 Parietaria judaica
GAATGACAAAAGTAATTGGCTAGAATATAATACACAAAGATTTAATAAGAATAAAACCTACTTATGCAAAAGGAAAATGATGCCGACACAATCGGACCTGCCTTCTTGGAAGCTTGGGACCGGAAGAACAAGGCTCGATTGTGATCCAGGAGTAGCTCGTGCCATCTTGGAGCGTTTAATTTTGATTATTCAAGTTTAATTATCGTTTATTTGCTTCCTTTTTAGTTAGATAGATTTTTGGAGTTTGTTTCCTGTTTTCTTTTTGCTTTCCTTTTCGGTTTAAACCCTAGCTTATTATGAGGCTGGTTTCGATTTATTTTCTTTAGCCATTGATGAAATAAAATTCGAGCTTCTTGCTTGAGAAAAGTCGAGTTTGTTTTGCTCGCAAAGACGCGTTCCTCAATCCCCGTAGTTCCGTTCTACATCAGTTGGTATCAGAGCCACTTGTTTCTGTGCGATGACACCGATGAAGCGGGCTGTTCAAGACGCTTTCGTAGAGACTACGGCGAAGCAAGAAGAAGTCGACGAATTGCGTACACAGGTGGAGTTGTTGACCCGTCAGATGCAAGCGATCATGCGGAATCAAACGGAACAATGAAATCTCGCGGACGAACCCAAAACTGAGGACGATCAAGCCAACCCTTATGCTCACTAAATTTGTGGACGTGCGGCAGTTCCGGAAGCGGTACGATGGGAGTCATCGTTCAAGGTTGAAATTCCCGAGTTTCACGGAGGTATTCAAGCCGACAACTTTCTTGATTGGCCTATGGCGACCGAAGAGATACTCGAGTTAAAAGAAGTCCCGGAGGATAGGCGAGCTTCCCTCATCGCTACCCGTTTTTGCGGTCGTGCCACGGCATGGTGGTCCTAATCTAAAGCCCAACGCACAAGAACTGGAAAACCAAAAATCACAACGTGGGCGAAGATGAAGAAGCACATGCACACGGAATTTCTACCATTTAATTATGAAAGCTCACTTTATCACGCTCTCCAAAATCTACGACAAGGTACTGTTATGTGCATTTTTCGTAACATATAAAAATTGGGCCCATTTTGGCAAAAGTCAAAGCCCATTAACAAAAGTCAAAGCCCATTGACAAAAGTCAAAGCCCACCAAGCAAAGTCAAAGACCCGAGGCCGACGAAACAAGACATTGGCAAGGCCCGGAGTCAAAAAGGCGACGAGCCGGCAAGGCGACGAGCCGACAAGGCGACTAGCCGACAAGGCGACGAGGCAACAAGGCGACGAGGCGACAAGGCGACGAGCCGACGAGGCGACAAGGCAACGATGCGACAAGCCGACAAGGCGACGTGGCGACAAGCCGAGGAGGCGACAAGCCGACAAGCACCCTCTTCATAACTTGACGAGGGCATAACTTGTAATTATTCCACACGACGAGGAGATCCGAGGCCACGAAGATCTCCGGGAAATCCTCCGGATTCCCCCGGACTCAACATACGGACTCGCGGACAACCGGAAGACATCAAAGATGAATCAAGAAGCATCGACGAGCTCTTTTGCAGGGCTAGGGGCCTCGATAATCCCCCTGTGGCAGGGGAGAAATTCGCAGGCCCCTGGAGGTGCAATTTCAGGGAATTGGTTTTCCTATAAATAGGAGCCTTCCCCTCTCATTTTCACACTCACTCACAGCTTTCTCCAGAGCTTCTCTCTCTAGCTTTCTCTCTCTAGACAAGTCGCCCCTCTCTCCCCCCAGCAAGAATTGCGAGCTTGCTGGCTGAGGCCTGACTAAGAGGAGTTCTAGAATAGAGTCTCAGCCTCGACAAGAGAAGTTGTTCGACGAGTCAACAAAGACATCCCTCGCCGGGTGATCAAGGCCCTCGCCGGGATACGAACTTCGCCACCACGAGGGAAGTTCGACCGGGATCTTGCCAACACTCGCAAGGTCAACAAGGAGCATCCCTTAGTAGGTTAGGCGCCCTCGCCAACCACGACAAGGTCGACAAGGAGCACCCCTCGTCAGGTCAAGGCTCTCGCTGTGAGACGAACTTCGCCACCACGAGGGAAGTTCGACAATGAGCCCGCCAGCACCAATGAGGTCGACGAAGAACACATCATGCCGGTTATACCCAGCCATCTAGCCAAGGGTCACCCCCGCGCCGCCAATATCGGCACTTCCGACGAGTCAAACCACATCGCTCTACACCCGCCGTTTATCACTAACCCCGAACTACGTGGGACCTGATTCTCTTAAGCTGAGATACGTAGGCAGCCTCACCCAACCATAAGCGACGGGGCACGGGCCCAATCTACCCTTTTTTGCAGGTCCTCTCTCGCCGTAAGAGCTCGCCAAGGAAGGAGAATCACGAAGAATCATCAAGACCAGCTTGGAGCTTCATCAAGACCGGAGTTCGCCTAGACGAGGATATCGCCAAGACAAGGACTCTACTTAGACGAGGAGCTTCGCCAAGACAAGAACCTCGCCCGGACTTCGCCACCACGAGGGAAATCCAACGAGGAGCTTCACCGGGATACGGACTTTGCCACCACGAGGGAAGTTTGCTGAGGATCGCCAAGGACAGCTCGGAGACTCATCCAATACGACGGATTCCCCTCCAGCTTGGACGATCATTAGTCAACCCGCGTTGACTCAACATTCAATTATCCTTGTGTTCAGCGGGTTACTCTCGAGACCCGAACCTTGGATCCGATTCTAAGTTAAAGCCATTTTTACGCATTAATAGTTTAGCGCTAGAAGGAGGGGTAGCCCAAGGACAAGCTTCGAGACCCTTCCAGCATTCATCAGAAGAACTCAGAGCACGACGATCGCCATTCGACATGACGAGTCGCGCTAGTGCTTCGCAACGCGCGACGCGAGCATCGCGCTCAACACGAGGGCCCAAACCCTCACCAAGTGGACTTAGCCGTCTCGCCAAGTTTCACCAGCTCAGATCAGGAATGAAGACGGTGTCTACAACGCTTCGCATAGCTCAGTCGACGTTCACGACAGGGAAAGCACACAAGATAGCAACGGCAACGGAGATCGCCATGACCACCCCGACCCTCGTCAGGATTGCCAGGGGGGTCACTAGGAGGTTCGCCGAGATGAAGACCCAGAAGATGCCGAAGGTCGCCATGACCACCCGGACCCTCGCCAGGCTCGCCCGGGGGGTCATCAGAAGGTTCGCCAGGCCGAAGATCCTGAAAACGTTGAAGTCCGCCGGAACTACCCGGACCCTCGCCAGGCTCGCCCGGGGGGTCGTCAGGAGGTTCGCCAGGCCGAAGATCCCGAAGACGTTGAAGACCGCCGGAACTACCCGGACCCTCGCCAGGCTCGCCCGGGGGGTCGTTAGGAGGTTCGCCAGGCCGAAGATCCCGAAGACGTTGAAGACCACCGGAACTACCCGGACCATTGCCAGGCTCGCCCGGAGGGTCGTCAGGAGGTTCGCCAAGCCGAATATCCCGAAGATGTCGAAGATCGCCAGAACTACCCAGAACCCCGCCAGGATCGCCCGGGGGGTCGTCAGGAGGTTCCCCAGGCCGAAGACTTTAACGACATGGAGCACCGATGGAACATCCCCGACCCTCGCCAGGCTCGCCTAGAGGGTCACTAAGGGAACCGTCGTGATGAAGACTGCAACCTTGCTGGGGCGCACCAAAACCGCTCGGGAGGTCGCCAACCATCACCAAGACGCGAAGACAGAAGACGAGATGAAGTTATCTACATCGAAGACTACAGAGAAGACCGGCAACGCGGCCGCCGGGCCTCGCCCGACCGTCGTCTAGGTCACTAGGAGCCTTGACAACCGCAGCGCGACGACGTATTCGACCTCCTCCACGTATTCGACCGTGGCGCGAGAGGCCGTGTCGTGCTCGACGAGACTCTGTCCCCACTTGCACCATACCTGATCGACGGAGAAGCCGTAGGCGCCCTACGCTTTGCAAGCAACCTCATCTACGACGGGAAATGTGATCCAGTCTACCACCTCATCCAGTACCAGACGATCATGCAGATGAAGAAGTTCTCAGCCTCGACAATATGCCAGGAATTTTGCCTAACCCTTACGGGAACGACATTCGAATGGTACCAGCGGCTACCCAAGGCGAGCATCTACTCTTTCAACCAGCTCAAGGACCTTTTCCTCGCCCGCTTCGCCGGCGCAGTTACTCAAAGAAAGAAATCCTACCTCTGGTCAATCAAGCAGAAGACCGACGAATCCCTGCAGAAGTTCATCAATCGCTTCGTCAAAGAAACCAATAAGGTGAAAAACTACACCGACAGCGATGCCGGCATCGCCCTCATCAACGGACTGCTGACCGCAGAGTTCTTGATATCCCTCGTAAAGGAAAGCCCGTCGACCATGACGGAGCTCATGACGAGAGCAGCCCAACACATCTCTGTGGAAGAGTACCTCACCAGCAGGAAGTAAACGGAGCCAGGGAGCCACCGACGAAGCAACGACCGCCCCTCCGACGAACCGAAGATGAAGAAAAGTTGCACGGACAACAACCGGAGCCGAACGGCGAAACCGCAAGGAGGTCAGGTGATTAGGAAACCATGCCGCCTCGACAGGAGAGACTACACGCCGCTGACGACTACTCCAAACGAGATCTACGCCATGCACGGCAAAAAGTTCAAGAAGCCTCCTCCACTTAACAAGCCAGCGAAGGATAGGAGCCGATACTGCCAATTCCATCGTGACTACGGTCACCTGACGTCGCAGTGCTACTAGCTGAAGGATCAAATCGAAGAACTGATCAAGGAAGGACAGGTAAAGGAGTTTGTCAAGAGGCTCACGACGAATGACGGGGGCATGCCGACCCCATTCTTGACGATGGCGCAACCGACGACTCAAGGCGACGATCGAGGGAAAGCCATAGCAGCTACCCCACTGAACGTCGTATCAACAATCATCGGAGGACCAGGAACTTGAGACTCGGGCCAAAGCCGACGGAGCTACGCACGCGCAACGGAGAAAGGATGGTTGCCAAACCAGGTTAACTTGATGGGCTCAACACCTCCAATCCGCACTGGCGAAGCCATCACCTTCAAAGAAGACGAAGCTCTCACCATTCACCACCCACACAACGACGCCATCGTCGTGGAAGCTCAACCGACGTAATCTTCAAGACGGGCTTCGATAAGATGAACTTGGGCGGAGTCATCGCCAACCTTGTTCGTACACCACTATTTGGTTTTGCAGGAGAACGCGTAACGACCGAAGGATCCATCGAGCTGTCAACGACCTTCGGGGCCAAAGACGGACCTAGGGTGACTCGAATGGTGAGCTATCTCATCGTTGACATGCCTTCGTCATACAACGTCATCATTTGGAGGCCCACGCTCAACCAAATCCAAGCCGTGACATCCACCTATCACCTACTCGTTAAGTTCCCGACCCCAAGCGAAGTCGGGGTCATGCAAGGGAGTCAAGCCGAGTCATGAGCCTGCTATAAGAAAGAAGTACGTTGGAGCACGGCCACACTCCCCGCCATCAATGAAGGATTCAACAACCTCAGCATCGCCAGACGAGGAGAACCAGGAGAGGACACGAAAAATCCAACATCCGTTATCGGATTGAGAGAAATATTTGCCCTCCTGCGACAATACGAGAAGACCCGGGACCATTCGAGGAAGACGAGCGGAGCCGCAACAGAAGATTCTCTAACTACGCGACGTACAGGCGCGTCGTCGACAAGATGTTCAACTGCCTACGCTTTATCAAGCGGAAGATCAACCTCGCCAAGCGAAGGAGCGAAGAAGAACGCCAGCCAGGGGTCACCAAGAAAAGAGAAGCAAAGGCTGACATAGTCGCCGAGAAAACTCACGGCACCAACACCCCCGCAGCTGAAGAAAGAAAGAAGATGAAAGACACACCGCCAAGCAGAAGAACCACGCTCAACGGGCCGTTATGGAATATACACATCAATGGAGTCAACGGCAACACAAGTGCAGGAGAAGGAATCGTCTTCACCAGCCCTCAAGGAGAAAAGTCGAAATACGCCATCAAGTTCGAGTTCACGGCCTCCAGCGACGAAGCCGAATGCGGAGCGCTACTCGTCGGCCTAAACCTCACCGAAAGGCTCGACGTGAAGAATTTACAGGTAGACTGCAACTCACAAAAGATCACGAGCCAGATGAACTGCAAACTACCGACATAGGAGGACAAGACGCTGAATCAGCTGCAAGAAGCCATGGACTGCCTCCAGCCATTGACATGGTACAAGATCGCTTGGATCCCTGCAACCACCAGCGACGAAGCAGCCACACTAGCTCAAGCAATGAGCGGAAAAGGAGAAGGCAAATGGCGCGAGACCCCCGACGAAGAAACAGAGGAAGATTCAACCGCCTACGAAGAAATTCTCGCCATCAACGCCGAAGACGAGCCCAAGTGGATGACTGCGATAGTCGACTGTCTACGCCAAGGCGAGCTACCAGCCCTACCAGTCAACCAGCACTACTGAAGACACGGCGAAAGCCCCACATCATTTTGAAAGCGCAATGCGCAAGGCCAAGTCTACTACGTAGGCCAACCTTATCTATGAATAAATTCGTTTTTACGAAATACTCTGAAAGTTTTCCCGAAACTGCAAGGAAGATTATGCCAAAACTCGGGGGGTACTACGGTATATACCGTCCCTAAAAAAATGTGGCTACGTGCCGAAGACTTCGCCAAGTAACAATAGGCACCGGCAAATGCGATCCGGAACTCTTTCGCCAGAGGATAAATAGTCACCAACAATTACGATCCGAAACTCCTTTTGCCAGGATAAACAGGCACCGGCAATTACGATCCAGAACTCCTTTCGCTAGGATAAACAGGCACCGGCAATTACGATCCGGAACTTCTTTCACCAGGATAAACAGGCATCGGCAATTACAATCTGGAACTCCTTTCTCCGGGATAAACAGGCACCGGCAATTACGATCCGGAACTCTTTTCGCCTGAATAAACAGGCACCGGCAATTACTATCCGGAACTCATTCGCAAGGATAAACAGGCACCGACAACTACGATCCGGAACTCCTTCCCCAGGACATAATAGGCAGACCAAACTCGTCGGATTAGCTACCTGGCGAGCAAAGGCATACAATTGTCTACGGACAACCTATGCTACTTGCAAGTTAAAAAAGGGTGACGACCTTACAATCGCAGCAGAGTGCACTCACAAGATTGCCACGACGCGCCACGACACGCACACTCGACAGAGCAAAGGTATGAACAAAATTCAAAGTTCAAATTATACTAAATGCATGAATGTCATTAAACATGTATGAAACAAGAAGGCAAAATACGCCGAACAAACATGCCAGAGCAACGAGTATGGCTAAGACAAAGCCCGAAAATGTCTATAAATTATAGAGGCAAGGAAAGAGAAACTAATCTCTGGGAAGCACCAAGCGGAGAGGCTCCGTATCACGAACGAAGTCCGGAGCACCAAGGATGTCAAGGAACCTGAAGGAAAGAGCAAGATGACCGTTCTCCTGAAGATGAGCCGCCTGGAAATCCGAAAGTCCTGACCAGTACACCTCGTCAGAAGTTGCGTGCCACGTCGCTTCTGTCTTAGCCAGACTCGCGTCAGCATCCGCCTTCAGCTTAGCATGGGAGGAAGTAGCCTCGGAGACATCACGATGAAGACGCTCAATCCGGGAGTCACGCCTCGCCAACGAAGCCTTCAAAGCCGCGATCTGGTCCTTCGCTACACGAAGCTCATCTTCGACGGCTCGACGACCCTCACGCACGCCATCAGCCCGGGAGATTTTGACCTCGAGCCTCGCCTCGGTCACCTCGCCCTGCAGCGCATCACGCTCAACAAAGACTTTCTTTAAGTCACTCTTCAAAGACATACATAGGGCGTTGGAAGCTTCAAGACAACGAGCCACCTCCGCCGACAGCAACAAGGCTTGGAAGACAAGTGACGAGCATAAAGAAAGGCAATACGACAAAAGGAAGCAAGAATGCCGAAAAGTAGGTACCTTTGCCTGACAGAAGGAGTCATCAACAACCAAAGCCAAATCCGGAGCATCCAATACCGACGCAATCACCCGAGGACGAAGATCGGAGACGTTCCTGACGCAAAGGCGCTTGAGACTCACCGCACGCTCAACGCTCGACGAACCGCCAGACTCGGGAATCCCGCCTGACGGAGGAACGACAACAGGAGCAGGCGCGTCACCACGAGAATCGTCCCCTGAAACCACAACTGGAGATGACGTCCCACCAAGACCAGCGCCACGCTTACGAACTCGGCGAGAAGAGTCCCCAGCTTTGCCAGGAGGCGGCGAGCATGAACGACAAGACGAAGACGCCGTCTCCGACGATAATCACCGCTTCAGAAGACGAAAAGTACGATCATCAAGACCCTCGCCAGACGACTTCGACGCCAGAGCAGCATGAACGCTGGGGGCAACACGAGCACCGGAAGCAACGGCAGAAGCCCGAGGATGCATATGAGGAACAAACTTCTTGAAGCTAGACGAACCTGTGCAACAACGAACAAAACAATGAAGAACAGCACAGCTACTGAAGACCAAGCAAAGGGAATAATACCTGCAGGAGTAGACGAAGCTGGAGCAGCTGAAGGTCGGACGACCACCGGAGTGATACGCCGCTCAGAAACAGGAGCCTTCGCCTTCGACGAAGCCTTCGCCGGAGAAGAACGACGAACACCTTCCTTTGAAGAACGACGAACACCCTCATTCGAAGAACGACGGACATCCGTCCTCGAAGAACGACGAACGCCTTCCCGCGAAGAAGCCCAAGGTGCATCATCCTCAGCTGGAGGAACCACTTGAAGAGGAACCGGAGCATGCACGACTACCTCATCAACATCAACAAAGCCTCCGAGCGAATCAGCAACAAAGCCTGCCGAGATCCACCGTCCACACTCCGTAAAGGAAAGAAGACGGCCCTTCTTCACCAACCCCGAGATCAGGCTGCCAAAAGTCCCCGAGCCAGACGTATGCTCATACAACGGACGCAACACCTGAGAGCTGAAGTCAGGCAGAGACGAGCCAAGCAAGGATATCGGAGCCCAAACCCATTAACGACGCCAGTGAATATCCAACCTGCATCGAGGCAAATCTAGATGAGCGTACGACGAAGACACCACGTACTCTCTAGCCTCTGAAGTGCGACAGCAGAAGTGAAAAGCAGTGCGGAACTCTTCGACCGTCAGAGATCGACGAGAGAGAACCGGCCAAGCTAGAAGACCCCTACACAACCTGGAAGGCCGGCACACCTAGCGACACTAGAAGATCACAGATGAACAGCCGAAGAGGAAGTCCCATTCCAGACGCCGCCTCGAAGGACGCGCCGATTACATCGAAGACCGCGCCAGAGACCAGGCCGTCCACCGCGCCACCGCCGGCGACCATTGCAGACGCCGCCGCCAAGCCAATTCCGGCTGACCCCGCCAGGCCGTGGGCCCCACGGCCCACTCTTTCGCTACCCGCGCCAAGCACATCGCACGCGTCGATGCCAAACACGCCCACGCCGCCGCCGAAGTCGACCGCCACTGCCGCAGGCGCCGCGCCACCATGCTCCTCCGCCACAGACAACGCCCTTAAAGTCACTCCAGGAAGCCCATCATCGCCGAGTGAGAAGCAGCTCGCGCCCAAGCCAAGCAGGCCTCTTCCTGCGCGTGCGCCCACGCCGATCACTACGGGCAGCCCAGGCGCTGCACCGCCATCCTCCGTCGCCGCAGACACCACCGGGAGAGATCCTGCAGACGCTCCCGACGTGCCACATGGCCCCATGCAGTCCGTGCCCTCTCCATGCATCACGCTGAGTTCGGTTTCCTACACGAAATATATCCTTAAGACACGACGTCCAATCATCCAAGTGAGATTCCAATGGGTTTGGATTCCAATGGGCTTTTATACGTTTTTTAAGTGAAAGCGGCTATTTTCAAAGGTTATTTAAAAAGCCTTGGAAATTAAACTTTGGAACTTTATAAAGTTTCATTTTTAATTTTTAAACATGAAAACCAAATTAAAATTATTATTTTTCCTGGTTTTCGTGAATTATTTATTTATTTACGGTATTTATCACAAGTAAAAAATTGCGTACTAATTAAGGAACTTTTTAAGGTTTCAAGCTTGATGCGCAATTATTATTTTCAAATTATTATTTTTAAAATAATTTATTATGTCACTTGATTTTGTTTATTTATTTTTGGATTTATTATCGGAGTTCAAAATTAATTTAAAAGGCATTTATTTTACAAATTACGCCGATGAACCTCCAAGAATCCAAAAATCGAGTAAAATCATAACAAAGTGACTTGTTATTTATTTAATCAATTCGCTTATGTCTTTGACTATGCTCGAATTATTGCCCGCTTATTTATGCAAATATTTTTGAAAATATTTTACAAACACCCAGGTAAAGGAAATTTGCAGTTCCTTGGAAGGACGGAGAGGAGACTAAAATCTCTGACAACCCGGATCCTCGCCAAATAACACAAGTTGCCTTAAGTTTTAAAAGAAAAGTTTCTCGCGCAATACAATTACCCAAGAAACTGGGGGGTTAATGTTATGTGAATTTTTCGTAACATATAAAAATTTGGCCCAATTTGGCAAAAGTCAAAGCCCATTAACAAAAGTCAAAGCCCACCAAGGAAAGTCAAAGACCCGAGGCCGACGAACCAAGACATTGGCGATGAGGCGACGAGCCGACAAGGCGACGAGCTGGAAAGGCGACGAGCCGACAAGGCGACGAGCTGGCAAGGCGACGAGACGACAAGGCGATGAGGCGACAAGGCGACGAGGCGACAAGCCGACTAGGCGACAAGGCGACAAGCTGGCGAGGCGACAAGCCGACGAGGCGACAAGCCGACGAGGCGACAAGCCGACGAGGCGATGAGCTGACAAGCACCCTCGTCATAACTTGACGAAGGCATAACTTGTAATTATTCCACACGACGAGGAGATCCGAGGCCACGATGATCTCCGGGAAATCCTCCGGATTCCCCCGGAATCAACATACAGACTCGCGGACAAGCGGAAGACATCAAAGACGAATCAAGAAGCATCGACGAGCTCGTTTGCATGGGTAGGGGCCTCGACAACCCCTCTGTGGCAGTGGAGAAATTCGTAGGCCCCTGAAGGTGCAATTTTAGGGAATTGGTTTTCCTGTAAATAGGAGCCTTCCCCCCCTCATTTCCACACTCACTCACAGCTTTCTCCAGAGCTTCTCTCGACGTGCACCATTGGCGGCAAGGTGTGTCGTTTTTTGATTGATTCGGGAAGTTGCAAAAAAATTCGTCACCGAGGAAGTTGTATTAATGTGAAAGTGCATTGTAACTTTGACCGATAGCACCACCCCATTCTGGAAAAAATTGTGAGCCCTCTCGAAAGTCCTCTCTTTGATAGAAGTATTCTTAGAACGTACATTTAAGTTGAAAATTTTATTTTATTTGGGCCTGAAGTACAAAACTGGAGGCCCCTTAACTCGTCGTCTAAACACTTTCATCTACACTTTATCTCTCTTATCCATTCAATAATTCAACTCCTTAGTATATCCATATTTCACACTCTAAAATATATTGGTGCAAAAGTTATGAGTTTTACAACATGCTATAGTGAAAAAATCTTAAAGAAAGATATGATCACCAAAGAGATCGAATGCTCCTCATTTGGCGTAATGAATGGACCAATTTACAGTTCCAAGACTATAAGAAAGTCACCTACTATAATTTTGCAATGTTCATAATCGTAACCCACTTGAGATTTTGTGGGGTTATGGTAACTGACACTGAAATGCTGGAAAACACTTTCTAGTTTCCATGCATCAAATGTGATTATGCAACAACAATACTGTGTATGAGGTTTCCAAAAGTATTCTGAATTAATTGCTTGTCTTCTCATCGCAGAGAATAATAATGAGCTGCTGATGAAGAATCATCAATCTCGCCCGATCGTCTCAAAAATGTTTCTTGAAGCACACATATCAACTATGGCGTGCTAGATTACGACAACTATTTTCAGGGTCGAGGTCGAGGTCGTAGTCACGGACGTGAACGAGGTGGTTATAATCCCTTCTATAAGCTATGTAAGTACTATTATAAAACGCAACAACATAGAAGGAGCCATGATGACCCCCATAAAAGGGGAAAAGAGACGAAAAGACTATGAAACCTCTTGTTTTAGATGTGGCTCTAAATGGCACTTGTGGCTCCTCTCTTGTTGTTGCTTTTTCCCCTACGTCCGTGACTACGACCTTGACCTCGACCCTGAAAATAGTTGTTCTGTTCAAGCTCCCCTGAGGTGATAGCGTTTGCTTCAAGAAGCGTTTTGAGTTGGTGAGGCGAGATTGATGATTCTTCGTCACCAACTCATTATTCTTTTCTACAATGAGAAACAAGTAATTAGTTCAATTACTTTTGGAAACCCCATACACGGTATTTTTGTTGTTGGGTCATATTTTAGGCGTGAAATGTATATGAAGTCTTTTTCTAGCATTTTAGTGTTAGTTATGGTAACCCGACAAAATTTCACGTGGGTTATGATTATTAACATTGCATAGTAATAGACGTTTGCTTGCTTAGTCTTGGAACCGTAAAGTAGTCCATTCGTCGCGGAAAATGGAGAGCATTACATCATTTTGGTGATCAATATCTTTCTTTAAGATTTTTGTACAACTCACTTGGATCTTTCATAGCGAGATATTTATTTTTGAGGCTTTTGTCAAGGTTTCGGCGAAAGAAGATTAAAGATCCTGGCTTGTCCCACTACTACAAATCCGGGTTTCAACCATGGTTAAAAACCATGGTTGAAAATTTTCAACCATGGTAGAATCCAGCATGGTAGCAAGTTCCAACCACGGAATAATTTCCATGGTTGAGAATAAGTTCCTACAACGGAATTTTCTGTGGTTCGAACGCGAACACGCCGCGGCGTTCAATCAAACAGGCCGCGGCTAGAAACGTATGAACAACGCAATTTTCCGTGGTTCGAAACCTAACACGCCGCGGCGTGAAATAAAACAGGCCGCGGCTAGAAATGAATGAACAACGTAATATTTCCGTTGTTGGTTTTGATGCCAGAGACAACAACACGCCGCGGCTTTGTGTATTGACGCCACGGCTTTGAACGCAAACACGCCGCGGCGTTAAATCAAACAGGCCGCGGCTAGAAACGAATGAACAACGTTTATATCCGTAGTTGGTTTTGATGTCTAAGACATATACACGCCGCGGCGTTGTGGATTGACGCCACGACATGACCTAACCACGCTGCGGCATGTATTTACAAGCCGAGGCTTATTTTAGGCATTTCGTCACTTTCAAACGCCTCGGCATGACCTAAACACGCCGCGGCGTGTTTTTTTGAAATGTCTAAAATAAGCTTCGGCTTGTAAATACATGCCGCAGCGTGGTTAGGATGTATGCTGCGGCATTGTGTCATGAAAGCCGCGGCGTTATGCTATTGCCAACGACGGATAATACCATCGTACATATTATAAAGCCGCGGCGGGTTGACATCAAGCCGCGGCATAAACTGTATTCCGGAATGGTTTTTACTTGTTTTGAGCGACGGTTTTTAAGCGTTGTTGAAAGTGACACTAAAAAAATATAAAAAACCGGGCGATTTTTTAAAAAATTCGCCCGGTAGCTTTGTGTCCTCTTTCTATTACCGATAGAACCTGTAATTAATAATTGATATTTTATTAAATAAAATATAAATTTAATTTTTTAATTAAAAGCATTAATACAAAATATTAATACACTAAAATATCATCGGTTAAAGATTATATCATCGATACATACAAAACATATAAACAATATAAACAATTAAATCCAAAATATGTTCTAATCTTCATCGTCATAGTTAGCAAACTTTGATAGCACATACATACCTAAATCTACATTCAATCCATCTATTTTGCTTACACTATAATTAAGTTTGCTATCAACAAAATTCATACCATTTCTCACAACGTCGTGCATGAACTTCATGACGTAGTATCCGCATTCATGATTTCCAGGTTGTTTCGGACATCCTTTTGAATTCACCGATTTTATCAACGATTGGGACATGAGGCCGGTGTCGTGATTAACCTTGAATATGTCTTCAATACTACAAAAAAAAAATTAAAGAATTCAAATAACTTGAGCTAAAAAGATATCATCCATAAACATAAAAATGATTATGTTTTAGAATACTTACTCTTGAAAAAATTGCTCTAAGTGGTTATTTAAACCGCTTGAATTGGGGAGAGAATCAAACTTTGCTACGGTAGCCTTCCAAGGGTTAAAAACAAGAAGAATCCAATGGTGACGACTATTGTAAAGCATTAACCATCTTTTGCCATTCTTGCAATTTTGTATAAGTTTGTAGTAGCGATCAACATCAAGTTTTAATGCATTTTTCTTAGCATCTCCTAGTTTTGTGTTGAACCCGATGTCTTCATATGGCGGAAGAAAACCGTAAGTGTCCGGATTGCGAAGGTGATTTTCTAGCAAATAACTACAAATAAAAATAACAATAATTAATGTATAACAAATGAATCAATAATTCATATATTTAATAATTAAGAAATCGCAAATGAAAATGGAAACATACCTTTGACAAATCATTATCCATAGTACGGTCAAGTCTTGAGAGAAGAGAAATGCACGTGTATCATCGAAATTCAACAACGGAGTGAAATCACACAAACTTTTATGAAGCTCAACTACTATTTTCTTTCCCTTTGCAAGCATATAGTCGTTTGCATAAGACGCTAACGCTCTCAATCCGGGATGAACAAGGTTCAAGTTAATCTTTTGTGCCACTTCATTGTAATACGAACTTTTGGCTATATTCTTGGGCTTAGGTTTGGGAGCTTGATTACCTTTGGAGTTTAAATCTTCAATAAGGGACACTGGCCAAGGCACAAAGGTCCCCACCGCGTCATCAACGGTTTCGATCCATTGAACCGATACCGGGAGAGGAATAGGGTCTTTAGACATCGACACTTCTACTAACACCCGACGATGATCTCTATCCAACGGTATGTTGTGAATTTTGTCGCCAACCTCTCCATTTTTTAGGAACACCTTCCCGGTTGCGACGTGCTCAACGATTCCCTCCGAAAAAAGGAGACAATCAACACCATCATTAAATGAAATGGGCGTATTTGGAATAGACGACGCCGGATCAATCGCGGAAGTTCCGCCAATACCTACAATAGGTCCTTTTGAAACCAAAGGCGAGCTCTTTGCCTTTTTAGCGAGAATTTGAACGTTCGCATGCTCCGCCGGTGAGGGAGCAATCGGTTGACTAGCGCGACTTTGCACATTAAAAGATTTGATATTCCCTTTATTCGGTCCTTTCGAAAGAAACCCTTTACGCTTATCCTTTTTCGCGGGAATTTGACCTTCATCAAGTTGCACATCAACCGGCGCTACAGGAGTAAACGGTGGCCTTCCCGGGGTTTGCACATCAAAAGGCTTGTTACTTCCTAGACTCGGTCTTTTCGAAATAAAATCTTTGCCCTTAGCCTTTGTTGCGGGAGTACGATCGTCATCAAAATTCATTCAATCGGTGCTAAAGGATCAAGAGGTTGACTTACCGGACTATGCGCATCAAGTGGTTCATTACTACCTTGAAGATTTCTTGAAGATGATCCTTGGATCATTTGTTCCACTTTAGCCTTCCATTCCTCGAAAGCCGCATCTCTCGCTTCCGACTTGACTTTCATATCTTTAATTTCGGCTAGGAGACTTTGAACGAGGGGATTCGTTGAGTCTTTGGCTTGTTTGTAACATGCTCGCTTTGAGACGTATTTGGATTGTCCCCGAACTCGTCCAGGATGTTCTTTCTTCCCCAAAGCTCTTGTCAAAATATCGTCTTCCTCATCGTCGGCCACCACTTGAGTGGTACATTCAATCTAATAACAAAATGAATTATTACAAATATTTAAGTCAATAATATACAAATAACATCAAGATAATTTATATATAACTATATAACATAAACTCATTGCACTTACTATTTTATTCACAATAGGCTCTAGATTTGGATCCTTTAATGAACCATCCTCATTATGCCTCATTTCGATCCAAAGTTCCGAATTTGTCGCCCATACGCCATTTTGTTCATACTACGAAACAAAAGAAAATGTTATTCAATTATAGACAATAGATTAAATTTAAAATATAAAATTAAAACTCTTACTAGCATTTGATCGAGCTTCCGATATCCGTTTCGACCCGATCTAGAGGGGTACTCAACGAGAGCCCTATTAGCTTTGTTTTGATCCGAGACCTCTTTGAACTCATCACTTGATCTAATATTAACAAACTCCTTCCAATGTTCGTCCGTGATGCTCGTGTAATACTTCTTAACAATATCTGGTCGCTCGAAGATTCTTTTATCATTCGGATCTTTCTTGAATAGGGTAGAGAGATCATACCGGAAGTATCTTGCCGATTCCCCGGCACTAGATAAACACATACGCTTGTACTCGTCCGGAATAACAAATGCTTGTTAGATTTCATTCCATATCCGTTGTTTCACCTTTTTTAAACTCTTCATTCTCCAATCACATATAGTTATTGGAACAAATTCCCGAGCAAGAACACCAATCCAACTAGCTAAAAGATCACCATCTCTTCCATCCGGTTGTTTTTTCCCATCAAATCTCATAAGTATTTTTTCCCCCTTATGCTTTAAGATAGTGATTCTTTTCATGAGATTCACTTTTCTTTTTCCTTCTCCTTTAAGTTTTCTTCTACATTTTGCTACTTCATCAACTTTGTTAAGAACCGGAAACAATTAAAGTAATAAATTATCAATTTTAAATACTAGATAGATTCAATGAATTACAAGACCTTAAACAAAATAACAATACTACTAACCGGGCGTAGTTTCTTCTTCATCGGATGATGACGTTTCTTCTCGATCAGTTGATGGCCTAGTTACTTCTCGCTCCGACATATTGACGTAGTAGCTAGCTTTCCTAAATATATATTTGACTCGTTTCCAAAAATTCATAAACATCAAATAACTCAAGACAACAAATACTTCATGGCAAACATTCAAGACAATAAAAGCATAAAAACATTTCATGGCAAACATTAACAAAATGCAATACATATGTAATATTGATTAGGGATAGGATTCTAACCTTGTTAGAATCAATAACTCGGAGTTAGGGCACGGGGTAGGACTTAGCTTGTTGAAGGAACAAAATGAAGCACACCTCAACGGAGTTAGGGCACAGGAGTTAAGACACGGCAATGGCGACGTCGGCGGAGGCGGCGGAGCACGGCGACGGCGGCGGAGCACGGCGATGGCGGCAGAGCACGGCGATGGCGATATGATGGGAGAAAATAGAAGAGAGAAAGAGAGAAGAGAGGAAGAGAGAAGAGAGAAGAGAAGGAGAAGGAGGAAAAGGAGGGAAAGAATAGGGCTGAAATATGAGAGAGATGGAGGGAAATGAGGTTAAAATCGAATAAAAAATTTCAAAAATGGCTTTGGACGATGGAAAAACGTAACCGTTGTCTGAAAATCCCGATACATGCCGCGGCCTATACTTCAGACGCCGCAGCGTATTCCCACGTGGAATAAAACACGCCACGGTGTGTAGTAAATAAGCCGCGGCACATTAAGGTTCGAAATAACAGAGACTGTAAAATTTTGGGATGTAAATACGCCACGGCACGAAATAAAAGAGCCGAGGCTCGTATGTGTACGCCGTGGCATCTCTTAGATAGGCCGCGGTATAAGCTTATACAACGCTAGTTTTTTTGCCTATATATGCCACGGATTTAAAACTATACGCCTCGGTGTTCCTGTCATGCCACGGCCTACCTTGAGTAAGCCGCGGCAAGATTTGACTTGCAGAATGTGTTTAATTTGTATGCAACTTATGCCGCGGCACTACCGAAGAACGCCGAGGCTTCAGGTACTTATGCCAAGGCGTCGGTATACATAAGCCGCGGCTTTTCTTTGAATTTACCTATATACATTCTGCTCTATGCAACTCGCTGTGGCATTTTTATCCCGTATGAAACGTGCCGCGGCACGTAAACTTCAGACGCCGCAGCGTAGTCCTACATGGAGAAAACACGCCACGGCGTGGCATCAATAAGCCGCAGCACGGTTTACTTTCGAAATAACACAGACTCTGTAAAATTTTGGGATGTAAATACGCAACGGCACGAAATCAAGGAGCCGAGGCTCGTATGAGTACGCCGCGGCATTTCTTAGATAGGCCACGGCATAACCTGATACAACGCACACGTTAAATTTTGGTTTGGTTTCTGTGTAGATTTTTTGCCTATATATGCCGCGGCTTGGTAAACATACGCCTCGGCCTTCCGATAATGCCACGGCCTATCTTGAGTAAGCCACGGCAAGATTTGGCTTACAGAATACATGCTCTCTGTAAAATTTGTATGCTATATATGCCGCGGCACTACCGAAGAACGCCGAGGCTTCATGTACTTATGCCAAGGTGTCGGCATACATAAGCCGCGGCTTTCCTTTGAATTTACCAATATACATTTTGCTCTATGCAACTAGCCGCGGCCTTTATATTAAACGCCGCGGCATTTTTATCCCGTATGAAACGCGCCGCGGCACGTTATTCAAAGGCCGCGGATTTAACTGTAAAATGGGAATTTATATGTATTTGACAAACTTATTTATAAAAACAATTGTTCAATCAATTTCCAAACTGTAAAATTTTTAAAGATAACTAATTGAAAAACAATTGTTCAATCAATTTCCAATTAAATAAACATGATAACTAATTGTTCATACATGAAAAACAAGATCGAAATATAACATTATTACAATTAAATTATTATTCAATCAATTTCCAATGCCGGGATATCTCGACGTAGCAAAAACGAAACATCATCATCATCATCAACATCAACGTCTTCAAAAGATGGTAGCCCGTTGGAGAATGGTGCGATGGTAGTGATGTCTTCAACTTCTTCATTCGATTCTTCTACATGTCTCGCATTCACATGCACGACGAGAGATAATTCTTGATCGACCGGGTCCGAGACATAAAACACTTGAGATGCTTGGGATGCCAACATGAATGAATCATTGGCATAACTCATCCGTCTAAAGTCAACAACTGTAACTCCGTCATTGTCAACTTTGACGTGGTTGTTGTCCGCCCATTTGCACTTAAAAAATCCAACTCGCAAACCACAATAATCAAGCTCCCAAATATCTTCTACATAGCCAAAATAGCTCATAAAAGCTTGTTTGGGATTCTTATCCTTGGCCGACGCAACATGGATTCCTTCCGCAAAGAATGTAACACCACTATTTTGTACGGGGTGTTTTTCGTCCCTTTCCCTTGTGTAAAACATGTACCCGTTAACGTACCATGACGTGTACCTGGTAACTACTTGTGAAGGCCCGCCAGATATCTTCAATAGTGTCTCATCTAAATTCTTTCTTCTTGCATAACAATATTCATCGATCCACTTTGCAAACGTACGGTTGTGCTCTTCTTTTAGCCATTTTTCGTTTTTTGATTTTTTCGGATAAGTAGACCTTAACTCATTCATATGCACATCGATAAAGGGTTCGACGACGTCTAAATTGTGCAACACATGGAGAACGGCTTGCTCCCATTCTTTTCGGTTGACAGTTGAAGGATTTGCTGTGCATAAAAACATCAAAATAAATATTATATTCAACACGTAATCTAAATATTAACATCGTTTTTATTTATAAAAAATTATAATAATTACCTGCAGATAAGCCTTTGGATTCCGATTTGGCTATTTTGGGAACACCAATTGGCCGAGTTCTCGGGAAATACTCTACACAAAATTCAACCGACTCTTCTGCCATATATCCTTCAACAATGCTCCCTTCTGGTCGATTGTAATTTTTCACGTACCCTTTCAAGACTTTCATATACCGTTCGATTGGATACATCCACCGTAGAAATATAGGTCCACATAACTTCACTTCGCGTACTAGGTGAACGGTTAAGTGAATCATGATGTCGAAAAATGAGGGTGGAAAGAACATCTCGAGCATACATAGGGTTTTTACCAA
Source organism: Parietaria judaica (assembly GCA_954871525.1). Classification (NCBI taxonomy): domain Eukaryota; kingdom Viridiplantae; phylum Streptophyta; class Magnoliopsida; order Rosales; family Urticaceae; genus Parietaria; species Parietaria judaica. The sequence continues at coordinate 26,585,674 of OX940869.1, forward strand.
GTCCGCTTGTAACTCGTCAAGATCTTGAACTTTAATAGTTTTGGAGCAAATTTTGTTGAAAAATTCACATAACTTTGAAATTGCGAATCGAACTTCCTTTGGCAAAAACCCTCGCAATGCAAGAGGCAGTATTTGTTGAAGCAACATATGACAATCGTGAGTCTTCATTCCGATAAGTCTCAAATCCTTCATAGATACAAACCTCTTGTAGTTCGAAGAATGACCTTCTGGAACTTTTATCGCCGCAAGCCATCCACAAAGCTTCCTTCGCTCCGTTCTTGATAAAGTGTGGACAGCCGGTGGTAGTAATGTCTTCTTTCCAGCCATTTTAGGATGCAAATCCGGTCTTATACCCAATTCAACGAGATCTTGTCGAGCATTTTTCCCGTCTTTTGTTTTATTTGGATCGTCAAGCAATGTACCAACAATCGCTTCACATACATTTTTTTCAATGTGCATAACGTCCAAACAATGTCGAACGTAATGCATCTTCCAATACGGGAGCTCGTAGAAGATTGATACTTTTTTGAACGGTCTATCTTCAAATTTCTTTTGCTTCCTCTTACCACTCGACGTTCTTTTTCCAAGCACTTCATAAGTCTCTTCACAAATCAATTTATAGACATCTTCACCGTTCAAAATTTTTGGAGGAGGTCGATGTTCTTGCTTCCCATTAAACTTTTTTTCTTTCTTTCTGTACGGGTGATCTCTCGGTAAAAATCTCCTATGGTCGAGAAAAACTGTTTTCTTCCCATGTTTCAACCGGATTGAAGATGTATTTTTGATGCAGACTGGACAACCAATAGAACATTTCACCGAGTAACCAGACAAGTTTCCGTACGTAGGGAAGTCGTTGATTGTCCACATTAACATTGCTTTCAACTTGAACACTTCGCGTCGGTAAGCATCGTTGATCTCAATTCCTTCGTTCCACATCATCTTTAGATCATCGACCAAAGGTGCCAAGTAGACGTCGATGTCATTTCCTGGTTGGCTCGGTCCCGAAATTAAAAGAGTCAACATCAAGAACTTCCGCTTCATACACAACTTCGGAGGGAGATTGTAGTTGCAAAGTATTACCGGCCAAACACTATAACGACTACTCATGTTACCAAAAGGATTCATCCCGTCTGTTGCCAAACTGAGACGCAAATTCCTGGGATCTGAGCTGAATTCCGGATACCGAATATCAAAACTTTTCCACTGTGAACCATCACAAGGGTGTCATAAAATGCCATCATTACTCTGATTTTTTGAGTGCCAAACCATGTTCTCCGCGTGATTAATATTGTTAAACATGCGTTTAAGGTGGGTGAATGGGGGAATGTACCATAATACTTTCTGCGGAACCCCTTTGATACCGTCATGTGGCTCCTTTCCTGTCTTCCACCTTGACTCATTGCACGGTGGACATTCACTTAATTCTGTATGCTCGTTCCGATACAGTACGCAATCTTTTGGACATGCATGAAACTTTTCAAACTTTAAACCTAACAAGCCCAATGTCTTCTTTGCCGCATATATTCCTGACGGAACTTTATTACCGGCCGGCAACGTTTCACGAAGGAGTTCCAACAATTGCGTAAAGCTAGAATTTGTCCAACTTCCTGCCGCCTTTAAATGGAATAATGATACCAAAAACCCTATTTTCGTTGTGTTACTCCCATCTTACAAAGGCGCTTCGAAATCCTCCACCATCGACTCTAATAATTGCGGTCTTCCCACAAAATTATAGTCGATATCATCCATCAAACCACCAATATCATCGGCTTCGTCTTTGTCTTCTTCTTCTTCAACTAAATCATTGACTCTTTTACCACGCATTTTTTCTCCATGAAAGTACCAATGATCATAGGAACTCATAATACCAATTGCTAACAAATGTGATTTGACTACTTTCATAGATTTCGAAACTAAATTTCCACATAAAAGACTAGGACACCTAATCAAATCTCCTTCTTCAAAGTTTAAACGCACAAAATCCATAAATTCTTGAACACCATGTCGGTAATCATCGCTCATTCTATTTTTCGTCATCCATTCCCTAAATGCCATATTGCAAATAAAGAATTTGAAGATTGAATACCTTTTCTATCGTGACAAAGCACCGAGCCCAAATTCGAAATCAATGGAAAAGTCGCCTAAGGGAGAAAAAAATAGGGTTTTTGGAGTTATAGTGTAAATGGATATGAAAACAAAATAATAATGGCAGATCTGCGACGAGTGCCGCGGCGTGATGTAAATTACGCCGCGGCATGTTGAATATCCCCCATGGATAAATGCCGTCGTCGTCATAAAGCCGCGGCATACCTATATATGCCACGGCATAGCCTGATAAAATTTTAGAAACGAGCCGCGGCGTACCCCACTAACGCCACGGCATGACCTGACTAAGATTACTCGATCAAATTTGACCTGCCCTCGATTTTTCTCTGTTTACGCCGCGGCATGGGTACAGGAAGCCGAGGCTTTGTTCGCTCATGCCTTGGCATTTGTGACATAAAGCCGCGGCATATTGCTTTCATTTACAATTATACCCCCTGATTTTGACAAGAGCCGCGGCCTTCCAGTAATACGCCGCGGCGTGTACCCGCGGACGTAAAAACGGCTATATTTTTACTAGCTACTAGGGTTAAAATTATTACCCTCCAACGGTTAAAAACGGCTATATTTGCGAAAATAGTTTAAAAAAACTTAAAATTCATAACTTTGTTCTATATATACAACCATGTTAACTTATATTTTAACCCACACAAAATATCTTGACTACAAAAATTGAAAATTAATATGGATGATCATCCGTCTTCTATCGGTAATGTCCCAGTCGTTATTGTTTCGTCCTATTCTTCGTCTTCTTCCGATTATGACAACGATCACCAGGTAAATCTATCAGATGATACTATAGTCTTAGAAACAAATTCCGATGATACTGTGGTCCCAGAAACAAACTCTGATTCGGAAGTCCCAGAAATTATAAACTCCAATGATACTATAGTCCCAGAAACAAATTCTCAAGAAAGCGTTCAAAATTTTGAAGAAACAGTAGAGTCTGAAATGCCTCCACGTCAGATTCGCACCGCTCGTTCCATTGGTTCAAGCCGCACAAGAGGTAGTGGTGGATCTCAATTTTCTTCATCGTGGGATACCGATTTCCATATAAGGCATGAGTGGAATAACTCGACTCAAAATTTAGATAAGCACGCTAAATGCAAATGGTGCGGACTATTGTTTGTTCTTCCCTACCCAGATAGAGACATCTATCCTCTTCATGATCATGCCGTGCGTTGTCGTAGAAGGCATGGTTTTTAAATATTTTGTATTTTACGTTTTTTAATTGTATTTGTTAAAATTATGTGACAAATGTAGCTTTAAATTTTAATGGAGTTGTAATGTGGCACTTATCATAATGTACTTGTAATGTGTTGTAATGTGATACTTGTAATGTGTTGCAATGTGGTACTTATCATAATGTACTTGTAATGTGTTGTAATGTGGTACTTGTAATGTGTTGTAATGTGGTACTTTTCATATGTGGTACTTGTAATGTGGAATTGTTAAGTGATGATCATGTATTTATAATATAAACATGTGTATTCATAATTCTATATATTTTATAATTAATCACATATGTATTCTTACATATTTGTATTCATACATAATAATTACAGTTTAAGTTTATGGGTTTAAAGTTTAGGGTTTAAGTTTAGGGAAAAATTGTACAAATTAATTAAACACGCCGCGGCCTATTGTTCAGAAGCCACGGCTCTATGTCACACATCGGAATTTACCGTTGTACAAACTTGACACGCCGCAGCTTCTTTTATCCATGCCGCGGCTTACTGTTGCTGACACAAAAACGGCTAGTTTTTTTTCACCCGAAATTATTACCCCACAACGGTAATAAACGGCTATATTTGTCAAAATAATGTTAAAAACGTTAAAATTCACATAAATCTTCCATTTAAACCTACTTGCTCACATTTTAGTCTATGTTTCATCAAATTTATACTTAGGTTCAAAAATATCATCATTTTTCTTAGTTATGGATGATCATCCGTCTCGTTTCGGTTTGTCATCGGAATATCACCCGGTCATTTACGTGTTTTCCTCTTCCTCTTCCTCCGATGATGATAGTTTTTCCATGGAAACAAGTTCCAATAATACTATTGTCATCTCCTCCGATTTTGAAAGTGTTCCAAATACCTCCGACGACACCGAGGAGTTTGAAATGCCTCCGAATCCAACTCTAAATCGGATGCCTACCTCTCGTGTCGGTGGGCCACGACCGACGAGGGGGCGTGGGCGTGGGCGTGGTAGGCCACCGTCTTCACTATGGGAATCAGATTTTCAAATGAGGCTTAAATGGAACGTTGAGACTCAAACTCAAGATAGGTACGCGAAATGCAAATGGTGCCGACAAGAGATTCTCGCAATCGTTGAACGAGGCATGACTCATTTACGTCGACATGCCGATCGTTGTCGTAGAGATTTAGGTATTGATGACTAATTATGATATTAATTATTGTAGTTTTATTAATATAATGTTGAATTGTTGTGAGTGATTTTGTTGTTTTAAAAGTATTAAATGTAATGTTGAATTGTTATGAGTGATTTTGTTGTTTTAAAAGTAATAAATGTAATGTTGAATTGTTGTAAGTGATTTTGTTGTTTTAAAAGTATTAAATGTAATGTTTAATTGTTGTAAGTGATTTTGTTGTTATAAAAGTATTAAATGTAATGTTGTATTCTTACATATTTGTATTCTATATATTTTACATAATTCTATATATTTTAATTATTGTAGTTCTTAAGTATTAAATATAATATTGAATTGTTGTGAGTGATATTATCATTATAAAAGTATTTTTTTATAATTTTCGAAATGAATGAAGTATGAAAAGGGCCGCGGCACGATGTTCACCATGCCGTGGCATGTTTTATTGAACAACGGTTTTGACCGTAGTCGAAGTCACGCCACGGCTTGTTCACAGCTATGCCTCGGCCTTTAAAGAAACGCCGCGGCATATAGATGGTAACGCCGCGGCATATAAAGACTTACAGAAACCATGCTCTCTGTATAATTTGAAACAGCATACATGCCGCGGCACGATTTACCCACGCCAAGGCTTCATAGCCCAATGCCAAGGCATGGGTAACTTAATGCCGCGGCTTATCTTTTATGTTTATCAATATACCCTCTGGATTATGCAACTCGCCGAGGCCTTCTTTAATGATGCCGCGGCTCGTTGCATAATCCAGAGGGTATATTAGTAAATTTGAATCATGCCACGGCGTGTTCATTTAAAGGCCGCGGCATGATAAGTAATTTTACACAATTTAATTATTAATTATCTTATTAATTGTAACACAATTTTACACAATTAAATTATCTTATTAATTTTACAAAACGAAGTACAATAAACTATGAAAATGTTGTTAATTTTATTTTCAAAATAATGCAATTTTCAAAGTAACTAAATAATTTTTCAAAGTAAACAAACATAGTAATATTAACTAAATAATTGTTCAAACAAAATAAACATAGTAAGTAATTGTTCAAACAAAATAAACATGATAAAAATATACAAATACTAATCGTCGACCGGGTGCGCGTTGTTCTCGCCTTCGTTGTTGATTTCGTCGGGGATCTCGGTGTTCTCGGGGTTGGCGGCGTTCTCGGGTTGCGGGGTTCTCGGGGTTGGCGGGGTTGGCGGGGTTCTCGGGGTTGGCGGCGTTCTCAGGGTTGGCGGCGTTCTCGGGGTTGGCGGGGTTCTCGGGGTTCTCGGGGTTGGCGGGGTTGGCGGCGTTCTCGGGGTTGGCGGGGTTGGCGGGGTTCTCGGGGATCTCGGGGATCTCGGGGTTGGCGGGGTTGGCGGGGTTGGCTGGGTTCTCGGGGTTCTCGTTGCCGCCGTTCTCGCCGCCGTTCTGGCCCTCGCCGTTCCCGCCTCTGTCAACAAATGCCGGCGCCGGATACTGATCAGGATATGCTCTTGGCCACGGCATTGGTGGAAACTGATTTGGCGCCTGGAATCCTGGGTAAATTTTACAGATTGTATTTATTGATTAAAAACATTTCAATACATATGTAGTATTGATTAGGGATAGGATTCTAACCTGGGTAGATACCTGGCCAGAAGAACCTACAATATCCAGTGAACTCCAGAAGACTACGAACACCGTGAGCCACGAAGGCTCTCATCGGCGGAGCATCGTAGTTAAGCTCAGGCATTGGGGGGGGGGGGGGGGGGGGGGGGCGGCAGCAGGCGGTATCTCAACGGCCTGAACCATGAAATTCAAGCAAGATTAGATTAATATAAAATCAATTATAAATAATTAAGCAAATGAAGCTATAATTTTACCGGATTTTCAGGTACGATCGCTGGCTCCTCATCTTCGGGTTCTTTCAAACTCCGGATCCAGGCCGCGTCCATCTTCTTTCCATTCGGCACCTGAATGTCGAGTTCATTCTCCTTGATCTAAACGATAGTTTCAAAGACAGATTAAATCAATATTGATACAACTGAATTTCACAACTAAACTTATACACAAATGAAGCTATACTTACCCCGGCGTTTATGCAGAGAGCTGTGATAAGGAACGGGAAGCCCAATGAGCTCTTCGACTGCTCGTACACCATGCCACGCATGTAGGAGAATATGAAACGACCGACGTCGATATTCAATCCCGTAACTCCGGCGTAGATCAACTTGAGAAAGTCGAACTGCAGCTCCGTGAAGTGCAAATGCGGGTATAGGTTGCTCCCAAAGAAGTACATCCACACTTTGGCTTTCCGATTCAGCTGACTTTTGACCAGCCGTGCCTCTTCGCCCTTCTCATGCCAATTAGCTCCGGGCGTAGCAATTCCGGCCGCTATGGCGTCGTAGAACGGTTGATTCAACTCTTGGTCGTGTAAGTGGTTGTGCTCGTTTTCCTCGTCCGTAAAATTTCGGGTTCCGAGGTACTCATTAATGATTCGAGGATTGATCTCAAATCGAGTACCCCGAACACTGACATACCCGATTGCTGACTCATCGGGAAGAGCTGCATAGAATTCGTGCACCAACACACTCCTCGCCTTGATCTTTGGTTGGAGTACGAAATTCTGCCAACCGCGCTGTATGATGCTCTCATTGAGAGCTTCGCCGAGTTCACCCATATCTGAAATCGGGAATTTGGCGAATCCCCGCTCTGGGCATATTTTCCGCGTGCTAATTTGTAGAAATCGTTTCTTCGCCGCTTCGGTGTTGAAGTTCGGTATTTCAACGGGAGGTGGTGGATCAACTGGTAGATCCTCCGGGACCTCTGCCTAGGCTCGGCTCCCAGATCCGGATCGAACCACTAAATATCCACGTGCTCGTTTTCTTTGGGGTGCCATTGAAATCTATAAAAAAGATAACGTCACATATTAAATTATTAATTTCAAGCAAAAAAACTAATCAATATAACTAATTTCAATTCCCTAACACCTAATTATTACAAAGCTAATTTCAAAACCGAATTTCAATACGCAATTTCAAAACTAATCCAAATTTTTAAAACGTAATTTCAATACGCAAACCTAATTTGAAACGCCATTTCAATACCCAAAACTAAATTTCAATACGCAAAACCTAAATTCAATACCCAATTAATTTCAAAACCTAATTACAAAATCTAATTTCAAAACCTAATTTCATCTCACAAAACCAATACCTAATTTCAAAACCTAATTTCAAAACCTAATCTAATTTCAAAACCTAATTTCATCTCACAAAACCAATACCATGAACCTAATACAAACAATTTTCAAGTATTGATTCGAATAATAAAAAAAAATGAAAAAAATGCTATAAAAATCAAGCTTGAAATCGATACTAACATTGAGAGGCGACGGCGGCGAATCGACGGCGAGAAGCTTGTTGCGGCGAATCGACGGCGAGAAAGAGAGTGACGGCGACGGCGAAGGCGGGAGCGACGGCGAGGACCAGAGCGAGGGCGAGGGCGGGAGCGACGGCGAAGGGTTAGGAGTCGAGGGCGAGGTCGAAGACGAAGGGGAGAGGCGAGGTTCGACGGCGTAATGAGAAACTGAGATTTTAGGGTTAAGTATACGACACACGCCGCGGCTTGTTATAAATGATGCCGTGGCGTGTTACTAAAAACACAATGCCGCGGCGTATTTAAATACACGCCGCGGCATACTAGGATTTTTTACTGCGGGTTATGATACGACGAACGCCGCGGCATGTTATAAATAATGCCGTGGCGTGTCACTTATAACGCAATGCCGTGGCGTATTTAAATCCACGCCGGGGCCTACTAGGTTTTTTACTGCAGGATATGAACAACGGTTTTAAAGTGTCGTCGTGTACGAACAATGCCGCGGCTTGTTACAACTGATGCCGGGGCGTGTCACTTAAAACCCAATGCCGTGGCGTATTTCAAGATACGCCGCGGCCTACTAGGATTTTAGTTTTCAAGTAGTCGTCGTGTACCACCCATGCCACGGCGTGTCGTGTAGAATGCCGTGGCTTATCTTTAAAAACGACGTGCCGTGGCGTATTTTAATACACGTCGTGGCGTACACTTCGTGGTATGAACAACGGTTTAATAAGTGTCGTTGTGTACTACCCGTGCCGCGGCATCATTTATCTGTCGTGGCGTATCAACATCACTACGACACATTTTCAACAACGGAAAATATTTCTGTAGTAAATATGAGAGCATGCCGCGGCGTTATATGTCGTGCCGCGGCGTGACTCGATTTTCAACCATGAAAAAAAAATTCCATGGTAGAAACTTGGATTTCGACCATGGAAAAAAAATTCCGTGGTTGAAACACCGTGGTAGGATCAACAATTTGTACTAGTGTCCTTCCTTGATGAGTTGTTCACCTATTTGAGTGTCTCAAGTTTCAACGAGGTTCATCGACTCCAAAGGCATCTCAATATCTAGTGTCCAAGGAATGTAATTATTTCCACTGATTTCAAGATGACTGAATTTAAGCTTCATAATATTCGATATGGTGATAACTAATATGAAAATAAAATAATTAATTAGATTTAAGTCAAAATATAGAAGACTACAAAGATTGTAAATAATAAATAAAACTACATGAATCCGGCCATTTTTTAGGCAAGATAAAATTTTCCCACTGTAATATCAAAGATGAAAATACTAATATTAATAAATACAAGGATAATCATGCCTACAAAAACTAATATTAGTCTAGACATTTTATCAGCAAAACTTGGAGAAAAAAATATGATGTAGAAGAAGAATTGTGATTTTGTATAGTTTGATAAACTTGTATTTATAGGGTAAAACCTAGTCGTTTATAGCCGTTACGTTACCGTTGGACATATATTAACATAATGTAATTAAATGCTAAGATTAGATTTGCAATGTAATATCATAAAAATGAGATGTAAAAATAGACAAACATTATGGATATATAATATTAATCATCAGAATATTTAAATTAAGCAGTCAAAATTAATTTCATTTAGTATAAGACAAATATTTGTTAGATGTAGATTACATCATTTTACTATAAGGTGATAGAGCCTCCCGTGTATAGTAATATGGTGTTATACATGAGAAAATTAACTATCATAAATCACATCACATTACTATAAGGTAGCAGAGCATCCTATATATAGTAATAAGATGTTATACATATAATTGTAATTATCGTAAATCCTATTACATTATTATAAAATGACAGTTACCCTTGTATATAGTAATATAATGTTATATAATAATAATAATAATAATCATAAAAGTTTCACTCCATAGTTTAACACACCGTTTTCTGATCTTACCGTATGTAGAGTGATCGTTCTAATAACATGTTGTAAAACTCACAATTTCTGCAAAAATAATTGAGAAACAATGGTAATATTTATATGGTAGATATATGTGTAGGTGATGTGAAAAGTGAATATAATGATGGAGTGAATAATTGAAGTGTATGGTGGAAGAATAAATGAAGTGATAAGTGTGGATAAATGAAAACTTTAAATGCAGGAGATGGAATGAGAGAGGTAAGAAGAGTGAAAATCATATACATTCATCCTCAAGGGAGGGTATTTATAAAAAAATTATAGGGGTTATAAAAAAATTATAGGGGTAATTGGGTAATTACACATTGTAAATGCATAGTGAAATAATTAATGCAAACCTAGCTTAATATACTAATGAGCACTTCGTTATACAAAGAAAAAGTGACCTTCAAAAGTGAAGTTTTAGCAATATTGGATACTTATGCCGTGAAAAAAAAAAACCTTTATCACCAGACTTTGATAAACTTTTGGAGCTTTTGCTGCAAATTTCTTTTATATAATCATCGTGTTTGAATATCGATTTTTGAGGAAATCTAATCCTATAAAAAACAACAAGGGTCTTGCATCAATACAAAAGAAAACGCCCTGCTTAGAGGTGTCAATTGGGCCGGGCCGGCCCAAGCCCACCCGCCCCGACTCGTAAAAAAAAACGGGCCCCGCCCCGTTTTTTTGTGGGCCGGGCTAGGCCCCTTATCAAAAGGGTCAGGCTGGGTTATGTTTTTCTAGCGCCCCCCCCCCCCCCCCCCCCCCCCCCACACACATAAACCCGTCCGTGGCCAACCCGCCTCACCCTGTTTAAAAGCCCACATAAATCACATTTTTATATATAAAAAAAATTAAGTTGTGATATGATTATTAATGAAAATATGAAAAAATACTCTAAATATATTATTATTATTATTATTATTATTATTATTATTATTATTATTATTATTATTATTATTATTATTATTATTATTATAGCATATAAAAATTTTCTTTATGTTACACGATTCATTACTTTGTTTATTGTATATATTCTATATAGTTCTTTAATTTTTTAATTAAACAATTTCAACTTCATTAATCAATTTAAAAATTCGCTAATCGATTTGAAATTTTTTGTGTTATAACTAGAGTTTTGGTAAACTATAATATATAATTTGTAAGAATGTGTTTGAATTTCCAAGTATATGATTGAATCTTATTTGCATTATGTTACTCGACTTTCAAAATGAGAATTTGAATATCGAGCAAATACAAAAATATTAAAGGTATTATCGTTCATTACTCTATTCATTATCTTCTATGTTTATATTAATTTTAATTTGTATTGAATTTCATTTATATTTTCCACTCAAAGATGTAAATCATTAATACAAATCAACCCGGAAAAATTCAACCCGTTTTGGTTTGTGAAAACCCCACTAAATTCAACTCGGAAAAGCCCACAAATTTCGACTCGTAAAAAGCCCGCCCCGCCCCGCCCCGTGACATTGTGGGTTCGGGTTCATGGGCCGGGGTGGGCCTTGATGGCTCTTCCAAAACCCGCCCCGCCCCGCACATTGAACGGGGCGGGTCAAGCCCACCCCGTTTAACATGAGAAAATGCTTATTCTTAAGGAGCAGGGCTAGAGGTGTCAAGTGGGCCGGGCCGGGCCGGGCCGGGCCACTTGACACCTCTAGCCCTGCTCCTTAAGAATAAGCATTTTCTCATTTCTCTTTCTTTATCAGTTCAATTGAAGCAAGAAAATCACGATAGTTCACAAAACTGATTATGAGGTGTTATAAATTCGAATATGTGAGCCAACATCTATAATTTTATCACTCAATTGTGACTAATAAACCCAAAAATTATACCCCAAAAAATTATTATAGGTTGTCATTAGTGTTACCAATACTTGACATGCAATCACCACTTATTTACCTTTCGATAAACACTAACAATATGACACTTGCGTGAGTTATGCTGCATTTGTATCACCAGCTTCATAATTTGTCAACAAACGCTTCGTTTCAGCCTGATCGGAAGCAAAGTCCTTGTTAGTTTCGTCTATGGCTTTTCCCCAAAGAACAGCGTAAAACCCGATCAAGAGTATCGTTGCGCCGATAACGCTGCATAAAGTGAAGACCGAGAAGACAAAAATCAATGTGTGAGTCCTACACATACAAGGAAACCGATCCCTAATTTGAACTCCAACATGAGATCAAAACATACCTCCCGAGATACAGAGCGTCACCGATGAATGCAACACTCATGGCCGCTGCAATCACGAAGGAAAAGGGCCTGAAGATCGCTACGTAGAGAGGACCCTTCACATTCAGTCCCCACGTGTGCACCACCGCGCTGAAGCTCGGGCCAAACAGTCCCTGGCAAACAGGAAAAAACATTACTTTCCTAAGAAAAACAAAGCAAGAAGCTCGTGTCAATTATTATTTATTAGTAAGACACTTTTTAAGTACTTACAAAGAGTACAATTGTGACCAACGCCATGTCGGTCTTTAGCGTCCAAGCGCTCGCGTCAGTCTCGACAATGAACGACACACTCGCCGCAATGACCGATGTGAACAGTGAGAACAGGACTACCACTGTTAGCTCAGACGGGTATGATTTGATGACATGAGTCTGCAAATGGTAGTAGGTATTACATGTTGATTATTAATGTATCAGAATTATAAGAGTAATTGGCGTTATTGGCCGCTCTAATTGTGTGCTCACATGGAATTGCAGAACAGAACATGACTCTTATAAGGACAACACCTAAGATGAAGTGTTCTGCATGTTAAGTAGTTCTACATAGTTAAATTTGAGCTAAGAAAGAGCTAAGAAGAGACTACCATCGAGTTTGTGCAAGAGACCAAAGGTCTTGAGAGACCGATCCAGAACTTTGATGAAATCGGAATATTTTCCTATCCGATATTCTTAATACTAGAGATTTCCATTTGGATGAAATATAATTGCCTTTCAAATACGTTTTTATCATTGCCGGTAAAAAGAGAAACAATTTGAGTTAAAGCTGAATTTCAATTAGTCTATTTTTATGTTATTTCATACCAAACAATTTGTTCTTTGTGGGATTATTTCCATTATTTTATTCAATTTCTTGATGTCCTAAGAATTTGAATACAAATTTAAATGTTCAACCTTAATCTAACAAGTGTAATCATAACTGGATTTTCCGAATTACCTGAAGAATGTACCACGCTGAAAGTAGTATGCAGAAGGCAAAAAGTAATAGGCCTCCGAGCACCCAATTGGAATCCGTCGTTTGCAGAGAGTGGTCAACCGAAAGCGAGGCTGGTGTGGACGATAAAATTACAGGGCCATTGTACAGCACAGCTATCAACGTACCCGATACCGAGAGTATAGTGCCTATGATCTTTGCTTGAGCTCGTCGGCTTCGAAAATCCAGAGTTTCCATTCTTACAAAGGCACCAAAAAGATGTTACACACTTTTTCATGTCAGCAATGAAGAGAGTGATCAAATTCACAAGAAAATGAAACAAAATTTAGAACCTGAAGACGAGGGCGAGTACGAAGATTAACGCTGGCGGAAGATTGCTTATGGCCGAAGCAAGAGCCGGTGAACTGTATTCTATGCCTTTGAAGACACATATATTACCTCCATATCTGCTTGCTCAAACATAAAAGCACATATATTATTTATATATATATATATCATTATTCTTAAAAACAAAAAACTGCAATTAATATAGTTTATGCATAATACCCAATTATTGAAAGAAGGATGATTCTGTAGAGGAGAGACAGAGTGAATGGAGGAAGTCCTCTTCTACAAATATTAAACAATAGAATAAATATCATTAGTACTCCTCCACTTATTATTTTTGTATCAAATCACCATATAAATTTCTCTTTATATCAATTTGTCCCCGAACCTATCATTTTGTTTCACATTACTTCTGTTATGTGCATTTTTCGTAACATATAAAAATTGAGTCCATTTTGGCAAAAGTCAAAGCCCACTGAGAAAAGTCAAAGCCTATCATAGTAAGTCAAGGCCCATCACCAACGCCAAAAGCCCGGGACCGAAGAACTAAGACATTGGCGAGGCCCGGGGTCCAAAAGGCGACGAGGCAACAAGGCGACGAGGCGACAAGCCGACGAGGCGACAAGGCGACGAGAAGGTTGTTGGACGGGTCAGCTAAGGCCTGAGATCGATCTAGAAGCAGAGTCTTAGGCCTGAGAAGAAAGGTTGTTGGACGGGTCAGCTAAGGCGTCCCTCGCTAGGTGGGTAACCACGCCACCACCTGCGAGGTCGACAGAGGAAGAAGCGTCCCTTCGTCAGGATAAGGCCCCTCGTCATACGAGGCCACCTACCCCGGCAAGGTCGACAGAGGAGCACACCTCGTCAGGTCAAGGCTCTCGCTGTACTTCGCCAACACGAGGGAAGTTCTACAGTGAGTTCGCCAACACCAACGAGGTCAACGAAGAACACATCACGCCGGTAATACCCAGGCATCGGGCCAAGGGTCACCCCCGCGCCGCCAACAAAGGCACTTTCGACGAGCAAAACCACATCGTCATTCACCCGTCGTTTATCATTAACCCCGAACTACGTGGGACCTGATTCTCTTAAACTGAGATACGTAGGCAGCCTCGCCCAACCATAAGAGACGGGGCACGGGCCCATTCTACCTTTTTTTGCAGGTCCTCCCTCGCCATAGGAGCTCGCCAAGGAAGGAAAAGCACGAAGAATCATCAAGATTAGCACGGAGCTTCATCAAGACCGGAGTTCGCCCAGAAGTGGACATCACCAAGACAAGGACTCCGCCCTGACGAGGAGCGTCGCCGTGAACCGGACTTCGCCACCACAAAGGAAGTTCGCCGAGGATCGTCAACGACAGCCCGGAGACTCATCCAAGACAACGGAATCGCCTCCAGCTTTGACGATCAACAGTCAACCCGCGTTGACTCAACATTCAATCATCCTTGTGTCCAGCGGGTCAATCTCGGGACCCGAACCTTGGATCCGACTCTAAGTTAAAGCCATTTTTACGCATTAACAACTTCTATACTATTTTTTTTTATAACAATTTTCTCTTCAATTTGGTAGCTGCACTCTAAATCAATTTCCTCTAATCGAAGCTTGAATGATTGTAATGAATAATTATAGGAACTGAAGAATTTGATGTCACCTGGGAAAGATGAAAATGAAAGGGAGCAGAACAACCGCGCCGAAAGCGTACGAATACGTGACGAAAACGAAGTAATTCAAGCCTTTCAAAGCCGCGGCTTTGTAGAGAATGTTGAGGCTCACGTTGATAAACTCCACGGCAGCCATGGCTGAGAACGACACAGCTTCTGCCTTGCAATCAAACCCATTTGAGACCATTGTTTTCCTCTCAAGCTTTCATCGTGATCTTCTCAACTCGCAGCTCACATGAAGTTATTTATTGGAAGGAAAGAGTCAAGCTTTACACTTTTAGAGGCTCAATCAATTATTGGCTTCTTGTTGGTGGGTGGTCCATTATTTCGGATTGTAAATAATAATTTAATGACAGTGACGTGCGTGAGGGTAGATTTGTACACGGCATTGTCCAACCAGAGTTCAAAAAAAAAACAAAAAAACAAAACAAAACAAAATAGTCCCATCTGAGTGGTGCACGAAAGACTATGAAAAATCAGAACTTATTAAAATTTAAAATAGAGTTAACGTGTCATAAATACCGAAATTCTTACAAACAATAACTTCAAACAAATATCAAATCTTATTTTTTCACAAGTAAAATACCAAAATTATGATTTTGTCACTTCTTCCGTCTTTTTTTCTTGTTAGATGACTTGTCTTTAGACAATGCCATGTGCCGTTTAGTTGACCGCCACATGGTATTGTCACATCACTTCCATCTTTTACAAGATCGGGCTTTCGTTGTTTTTTTCGGGATCGGCCTTTCGCTGTATTTTATGGAATTGGGCTTTCGCCTTTTTACGGGCCAGGCTGGTATTGATTTTTTCGGTCAGGTGTTGAGGGCGTTTCGTACACTCAATAATCACAAGATTTCTCTCGTTCTTAAATAAAGAGCTCGGTTCCTTCCGTTTATTAGCTAGGAGAAAGTGGCGATTTGTATTGATAATATCGTGGCTAATGAGCTTACAAGTAATGTTTTTTCTCTCTCTTTTTCGAATCCCCCCTCTAATGGGGTTTCTCCATCCCTTTTATAGATTCCATTTCCCTCAAACAAGTCAGTCTTCTCGCCTAAATTGGAGTCTCATCAGCCCATTCCCCCATATGGCTGGTAGAGGCCTGGTACACCTCTCTTTTGAGTGATTTAAGCCGACTGGGGTTACTACCGATGTGGGGTAGGTCCAGCTAGGTATGGGCGCATTAAATGCTCGTCCCATCGAGGCATGCTCAAGCATTAAATGCTCGTCCCATCGAGGCATGCTTAAGCATTAAATGCTTGTCCCATCAACTATTGTAAACCCATCTGTTGGCATCTCTCGTCGTGCCAGAGTCTCCTCGGCTCTCTCTTGTGCCATCGACGCTTCATCGTAACCTCCTCCTCGCTCGTATCATTGACGCTTCTTTCCCTTCTCTTTATCTCACTGCGTCTTGTCGCCCCTTCGATCGTCGCTTTGCTATTGGTCGGGGGGATCCGACCGGATCTGACCTCAACATCAGGTTCTGGTTGACTTTTCAATGCCGGGCTTCAGTTGAATTTATGAGCCGGGGTCGCGTTGACTTTTCTAGGCCGGACCAAGGTCGACTATTATGTGTTGGTTTAATCACGTTATACTCTGCATGGGGCATGCATTATAGTTTAGTTTTTATTTGTATTTCTTTTAAATAAATTAAAGAGCATGTAAGCCTAGTCTTTAGGAGAATAGGAGTACGTTGCTCGGTGGACTTAGCCAAATATGATCGTGTGTGATCATGGCTAAAAGATTGGAGGCACTAACGCCTATTTTATATTTTATTTCATTTGTATTTTATCTCTATAAATAATAGTAATTTGAAAAGCTGGGTTTTTAACGCAGCACCAAAATAAATCGACTCTCTCCCTAAATATCTCGTGTTTATCCTTACGTGAGTGAGTGTTCGGTGGTGTGTGCAGGGGCGGACTCATGTTTAGATAGGGGTGGCTGATGTCACCCCCAAAATTTTGGGAATTTTTTTTTTATTAGTTTTTTCGTTTAAAAAATTAAAAAAGGACTACATGTCTTTCTCTCCCTGCATGATGTCACTCCCAATTCACTCACACGCAAAGTCAAGACTTGAGTTTTCAGTTTAAAGTTTTTATAATAATATTTTAATTAAAAATAATAAACAATTGTGATGACATTTTCTCTCCCTCTAACGATCGCCCTGAGCCTGACTTTGTTTCTCTCCAATCGCCATGAGACCATGACCATGTGCGCATGACTCCATCTCTAATTTTTCAGACAATACATCTGCATCGTAAGTTTATAACCTTAATTTTCTATCACCGACGTTTTTTGATTTCTCACTCGTTTTTTTCTTCGTCAGAATTAGAAACCCTCTTTCTTCATTGGATTGCTCTCTGATTCGCTCTCTGATTCGGGCTGGAAATTCTCTGATTCGCTCTCTGCTTCCTGCCTCTTCGGAAATTCTTTGATTTTTGCTCCTCATCACTTATCTTGTAAATAGCTCTATTAGATTTTAGTTTCTTACTGTTTCTTGATTTATTTTTATATCGATGTTAGTTCGTCATATACTTGATTTTTAGCTTTACTTAAAAAAAATATATTAATTTGGCAGATTGAAGTTTGTATCAACACTTAGCTCTTTAATCTGGTATTCTATCGGTGGATTCGGCACACTCGTATTTCTACTTTTCAGGTAATTCTTGGAACATATACCAATGACATATTATTTAGTTTTCTAATTAGTATTGGAACATTTCCTACAATTTTTTTTATATTGTAAATATGAATTAATTATAGGATATTTGTCTACTATTGCAAATGAAAACGCCAACTATTGATTCGTTCTTTATAAGAAAAAGTAGTGATACGCAAGTCCCCGATACTCGTTTACCTAGTGAAGATGATCGTGTTGAAGTTGATGAAGATTTTGATATCAACAAAATAGAACGTGACCCGGGTTTACGACCACAAATTTGGAAGTACCCAATTGATAAGCATGACGAGGTTCGAAGAGCTTACATCAATTTTGGTCCGTATCAACCTATATGTGAAGACTACCGGAAATCAAATGGTCGAAGCTTCTAACCATCTTTGTTCACACGAACACAGTTTTCATCTTGGTTGGAGTATTCTATCAAAGAAGATGCTATATTTTGTCTTTCGTATTTTTTATTTCAAAAACAAGGTAAATCGTCTGGATCAGATGCTTTTACTAAAGTCGGGTTCAGGACTTGGAATAAGATAGGTGGAAAAAATTGTTCTCTTATGGCACATAATGGAAAAGATCACAATTCACCTCATCGTACAGCTTTGAGTCTTTTGTCAGATCTCATGAATCAGTCAGGTCATATTTCGAATCAGATTGGGAATTTCGAAGCAAAAGAAAAGCGTGATAGTAGACTTCGGTTAAAAACTGTTGTTGGAGTAACTAGATGGCTTGTGTTTCAGTCTTGTTCTTTTCGAGGCCATGATGAGTCTGCCACCTCAATAAATCGGGGAAATTTCTTAGAATTGTTGGAATACTCTGCCACTTTAAATGCTGATATTGAAGATGTTTTGAAGAATGCTCCGGGGAATGCGTCGTATACTTCACCAAAAATACAAAAGCAAATATTACATGTCTTGGCAATGAAAGTGAAGAAGCATATTCGGGATGAAATTGGTGAAGCAAGGTACTCTATACTTGTAGATGAAGCTCGTGATGTGTCTAAAAGGGAGCAGATGTCGCTTGTTTTGAGATTTGTTGACAAATATGGATGCATACAAGAGCGTTTTTTTAGGTTGCTTCATGTGAAAGACACTCTTACAGAAGCTTAGAGATGAAGGATTTAG
Organism: Parietaria judaica; assembly: GCA_954871525.1. Taxonomy (NCBI): domain Eukaryota; kingdom Viridiplantae; phylum Streptophyta; class Magnoliopsida; order Rosales; family Urticaceae; genus Parietaria; species Parietaria judaica. The sequence continues at coordinate 26,604,438 of OX940869.1, forward strand.
CGACTTAGTGGAAAAGGTGAGATCATTCTGTGGAAGAGTCAATATAGTAGCACCCGATTTTAGTGATCCTTGTGATATTAAAAGAGGAATGGCTCATCATGATATAACAGTGGAGGAATATTACAAAATATATATTTTCTACACTGTGATAGATTCTCAAATGGGAGAACTAGACAATCGATTCAATGAGAGCACCGTAGATATGCTTGTATTTGGTTCAGCTTTAGATCCTAAAGAGTTGCGACGATTGTTCAGAAAGGATGATATCATTAAATTTGTTCATAATTTTTACCCAAAAGATTTTGGCCAACATGATTTTGACGTATTGGGCCCCGAGCTTCATCAGTTCGATACACTCCGAAAATTGCCAGAGTTTGTAGCTTTGAATACGATTTCTGATCTTTGTGAATGGTTGAAGAGCACTAGACGATCAAATTATTATCCGGTGTTGTACAAAGTGATAACTTTGATTCTTACTCTTCCGGTTTCCACTGCTTCAACCGAGCGTTCTTTTTCAAGAATGAAGCTAGTCAAGACGACACTTCGGAACAAGATGGAGGATGATTTCTTGTCGGACTATTTGGTCATGAACGTTGAGAGAGAGATTGCTGAGAAGTTTAGTATCGATTCAATTATAGAAGATTTCCGTAATATGAAATCCAGACGCTCTCTATTTTGATGTAATGATGTGTTTTGAGACATTATTAATCAACGTCTAATTTAATGGTCTTTATTATTAATTAAAGTCTATTGTATTTGGTCTTTATTTTATTGTTCATCACCCCCGATGACATTTCTTGGGTCCGCCCCTGGGTGTGTGTGTTCAATATTTCTCTCTCGCTCGTTTCTGCACCAACAAGTGGTATCAGAGCGTGGTGTTCGATCCAACCTCTGTAGCCGATCGGTGTTCGATTCGCTTCGGCAATGTCAGGACGAGGAGAAGGAGTATTCGAGGAGGCGACTTCGTCTCTGCCAAAGGCACGGCTTAGCGGCGGTGGCAGTGACGAGCTGCGCATCGTTGAGTGGGTCGTCAGGGAGAGCGATGGTGCAGCGGACTTTCCGTTCCTCACGCGTACCAATTATGCAGATTGGGTGATCCTGATGAAGGTCCAGTTGCAAACACAAGGCTTGTGGGATGTCATTGAGGACGGCCCCGGAGATCACTGCGAAGATCGACGGGCAATGTTGGTACTGTTCCGGGCAGTGCCGCCGGAACTTATCCGAACCATTAGCGTCAAGGGGACAGCAAAAGAAGAATGGGACACGCAAAAATCATGCGTGTCGGCGTCGAGCGCGTCCGAGAAGCAAAGGCGCAAACACGGCGGACACAATTCGAGAACCTCGCGTTCAAAGACGGCGAGGGGGTGGAGTCATTCGGTATTCGACTCATGGCGATCGTCAACGACCTCGAGGTGTTGGGCGATCCGGTGACCGAACACATGGCGGTGCTCAAATTTCTTCGGAGTGTACCACCCGCATACTAGCAAATGGCTATGGCGATCGAGTCGTTCGTGGATCTCAAGTCTTTGTCAATCGAAGAGCTCACGGGTCGACTCCTAGTCGTAGAGGAGCGCAACGAACTTGACGAAACCAAGCGTTCCGGTGCACGCTTACTCCTCACGGAAGAAGAATGGGAAGCCCGACAACAACTACGCAGGCGTGGTCAAAGATCTTTCGACGGCAGCGACAAGAAGAACAGATTGAAATGGTCATCAAACGGCGGTGGCTACGACGAACGCAAGAAGGGTGATTGTCACTAGTGCGGTATTCCTGGCCACTAGGCGAAGGAGTGCCGGAAGGCGAAGCGTGACCGGGAACGGCAAGAGCAAGCCAACCTACCACGCGCCCAGACGGAAGAAGAAGATGAGCCGGCGCTGCTCATGGCACAAATATGCACGTTGGCCGAGGCATCCGACGACGCACCACGGGATGTGAGCCCGAACAATGAGAAGGTAGTGCCCGTGGAAGTGGCGAATGGAGTGCGGCACCTCGATACCGGCCAACAGTAGGCGTCAAGAAAACCGATGCGGTGTAACGTGATTAAGGGGGTGATTTGTTGGTTTAATCACGTTATACTCTGCATGGGGCATGCATTATAGTTTAGTTTTTATTTGTATTTCTTTTAAATAAATTAAAGAGCATGTAAGCCTAGTCTTTAGGAGAATAGGAGTACGTTGCTCGGTGGACTTAGCCAAATATGATCGTGTGTGATCATGGCTGAAAAATAGGAGGCACTAACGCCTATTTTATATTTTATTTCATTTGTATTTTATCTCTATAAATAATAGTAATCTGAAAAGCTGGGTTTCTAACGCAGCACCAAAATAAATCGAGTCTCTCTCTAAATATCTCGTGTTTATCTTTACGTGAGTGAGTGTTCGGTGGTGTGTGTGTTCAATATTTCTCTCTTGCTCGTTTCTGCACCAACATTATGAACCGGGCTTTAGTTGACTTTTGTGTATTTCCCTTCAAATAGTTACTATTGTTGCAGTTTCATTTTAATACTACATATAGTATTCGACGTACTTTTATTATTCAAAGAGATATTTCCTCACTAAACAGTATATAGTAATATAATTATCACCTCCTCCGTCAGCCTGTCTTCATTGTGTTTAGTAAACAGTATATAGTAATATAATTTTTCACATAGAGTATTATTTCCTTTTCTTCATTGTGTTTTGTGCAGCGACCATCTTTTGGAACCAGCACTGAACAACAATTATTCACGCACAATTTCTAGTATTGGAGTATCGATTTCGGATTCTGATCTCTCAAGATTCGAATTTAGGAAAAATTCTAGGTTTTCAATTATCAAAATAAGATTACAAATCAGTCAAATGAGACATAGTTCATCTGAGAGAGCCTTATAACAAAACGACTCAAAAGGGCCAAACGACATAATAACATGCCAAAATTACCAAAAAGCATCCAAAATTCAAAATCATCTTTTTTAAGACTCGGAAGTCAAAATTAGATGCCGGAGTGAAAGCCTGTCATAATAATTCATGTCAAGAACTTCGCTTTGATACATTGTATGTCCAACTCAGACACTCGAGTCAAAAGTTATAACTCGCTGAATATAATTAGGACCTGCGCAAACGCCTTTTGAAACGCTCAAGTATGTCAAGGCTGTTGGGTTTTGACCCGAGATCGAATCACGTCGAAGCAAAATATCAAAAAACGAAATGAACTCAAACAGACAAAATATGAGGAGAGAAATAAGATAATATTTGGGACAATATTCTTTGTATTTCTCTAAAAAAAAATAAAAAAACGTACACACACTAACTATTTATAGGCAAATAAAAATACGTTAAACTGACAACTAAATCACTACCCATTAACCCCTAATAATATGGACATTTTCTAACGTGCACTGACCACACACTAACCCCACTAAGTCCACTCCTATTCCTATCTCTATGCAGAATTTTTCTTCCTCACATTCACACGTACAGTGCCACATTCACACACACATACACGTACATTTTTGCCTTCTATTCTACGAACATAACTTTTATCACGTCCAACACTTTAAGTAAATAACTAACTAAGCTAGATTATAATTCCAACAAAGGCTTGCTCTTCTGCGAGCTGGAACACATCCCACTTCCCTATGCTATGCCATTTATTTAATATACAGTAGAACCTCTATAAATTAATACTGTTGGGACCGACAAAAAATATTATCTTATCGGATTATTAATTAACATATAAATTAATAATTTATTAATTTATACATTAAGTGAAGAAAAAATCTATTAATCAGCTATAATTATATAAACATCTTTACTAACAAAAATTTATTTCAATTTATTATATCGAGAATATTAAAGTATCAATATTAAGAATATCAAGAGAGATTAATATGATTTAAAAAGATTTTATTAGAGTACCAATGTCTGAAATATTAAAGAGCCCAATATGAGAATATGATAGCCGACCTTTGATGCTCTTCGGAAGCGTAGCGATGAAGTTCAAGAGGACATTAATTTCAAGAAGAAACAAATTACTAACGAAACATATTTTAAGAAGACTACATGATTAATGATGTAATGCTATCTTTTTACTCAATGTGATTTCATAGTTATTTATGTTATATTTTATTTATAGTGATTTTACAATTATTTATGTAATTTTTTATATTGAATTATTAATTTATATATCACTTGGGACCTATATACTTTCTAAAAAAATTATTATCTTATAAATTTAGCGAATTATTAATTTAGCTAGTTAGGCCCGAGTCGGGACCGACCAAAAATATTATTTAATCGCGACTATTAATTTATCGAGTATTAATTTATAGAGGTTCTACGGTATATGACATGATTATAATTATTCACATATCAACAACATTACGCCGTAATCGTATAGAATGAAGTGGCACCACCTATTTCATTGAATAACAATCACACTCTAGGAGACTGCGCTTTCAGCGAGCAGTTCGCAAACACGCTTGAAAAATTAACACTTTCAGCAGCAGCATGTAACACAAGATGAAAACTAACTTGCACATGTTTAAATATCTAAAAAGATATACAATAGAACTTCGTTAAATTAATAGATGATACATTAATAACTTCGATAAAATAATTTTTTTTTTTGTAATCGCAACGCTAACTAACATGATTAATTTTACCTCGATAAATTAATAAACTCAATAAATAATATAATTCTCTGCTCCCCATATATAGTATTAATTTATAGAGGTTTTACCGTGCTTAGAAACTAAACCATAAAATTTTATCAGTACAATTTACCATATCTCTTATATTTTTGTAATAAAATCTAATTTTGTAATTTGGACAAAGGCATCAAAATTACTTTTTGCCTAGGGTCCCAAAAAACTCAAGACTGGCCGTGTGCATTTTTATATTATTTTAATCTATAAGAAATATGTTACTGGAGTACGTCTTAATTTTGGAGTATAGGGTCCTCTTTAAATATTTCAGTTTTTCAATATTTTATGTTGTTTCTTGAAGGCTGATCAGGCAGAAGGGCTAATGATGAGAGGCAGACCAGCTGCAAGGAAATACTATAGAGCAAGGTCTCAGTCAAGGTCCAAGTCAAATGGAAGAGTTGGCCTGAAGTGTTTCAGCTGCCCAAAGAAGAAGGTGTTCAAAGGGTTCCAAAAGAAGAAGAGCTTCAGCAAAGAAGACTCTGCAAATATTTCTCATAGCAATGATGGCTATGAGAGTGCAGAGGTACTGTGTGTAGCACCACCTGACAGCATGAGAGATGCTTGGATACTGGACACAGAAAGTTCCTTTCACATGTGCCATGTGAAGGAATGGTTTGATACACACAAGGACAACCCAGATGGAGGCAGTGTGGCTACAGGCACCGTGGAGATTTGCCAAGTCAAGGGAACTGGCTCACTCACACTAAAGTTAGAAGATAGAACTTACAGAAAGCTTACAGGTGTGAGGTATGTCCCTGAACTTAAGAGAAATTTAATTTCCCTTGGTGTCTTAGAACAAGCAGGGTACAATTGGAAGTCTGTACCTGGGCTTGAGGGTGTCAAAGGAATCTATAGTGTATTTGAAAGCCTACAGACACAATGGCATGTACTTCCTCGAGGGAAGCACTACAAATTGTAAAACTGCATGCTCTACAGAAGGCTCAAATGACAAGGCAAATCTCTGGCATCAGAGATTGGGACATGTCAGTGAGAAGGGTCTCACAATTCTTAGCAAAATATGCTTATTTGGAAAAGACAAAGTCAAGCAACTGGATTTCTGTGAGCATTGCGTGTTCAGCAAGAAACACGGGGTTTCTTTTGGAAAAGGGAAGCATATAATCCGAATTGGTCCACGTGTTCAAAACGATGTCGCTTAGAATTGCACACATGACAATGACGTGGCATACACTTAACGGGCGTTGGGTTGGAGTGGATGGAATTTGTACACGCCACTGTTTTGAAAACTTTGGTTACTTACGCCGATATTAAATCGCTTTAGCGGAAACCCATAACCACCGTGCACCACCGCACATAACCCATAACCATAACCATATAACCACCGCGCGCATCACCATTCCTTCGCGAGTCCACCATAACAAATTCATGCCATGAGTTTCTTACCTACAGCATGAACACATATTACGTGAGCTTATGCTCAGAGAGTACAGACATTATCCTCACAAAAACATATGTCCAATTATGCTATATTATTGGGTTACTTTTGAAAATATTTCCTTTCTTTTTCCTTTAAGTGGCTCAAGGGATTGGCCCTGTCTTGCCTGGTGATCACCCATATGTGTACGTGCCCTTTGCGCGCAGCCGCAGATGGTCTGAGGGTTGCAAGGTCCCCAGCCAACACGACCTTGAGATTTAAGCCCCTTTCATAACATGTTTATACCCCGATCGGGTGGTACGACACAAGCTTTGAAAACATTGGTCATCTTTGTTAATTAAGGTGACCCTATTCATGTCTAAATGCATTATGACATAAATCAAAGCTCATTCAATCATTCTTTTCACCATACATTCTTTTATTTTCCAATATCAATACTTGGAATAACATGACACATTAACATCATAGGATTTACAATGATCCATATAATCATATCAATGTCCATCAAGGACCACACATATCAATCTTTCATGCCTTGGAGTCAATGCTCCCAATCAATCATTCATGCATCGGAGTCAATGCTCCAAAACATCACATATATTCATGTATTGACATATTTCATATTTTCATTTGAAAACTATTCATGCTGTAGTGAGATCTGTACTCACCTGGTGTCCTCGCTGCACTTTAAGCTACAGCCTATCACACTTATGGACACCCTACTTCCCTGTTTAATCCGACCAGACGACTCGTCAGTCTTTTGGATCCAGGTTTACATGCATGCACTACGTTGCTGGAATTCTGGGGCACTAAGGTTTCAAGACTATCCGATTTTGTATCAACACGTTCCTTTGTTTAAAGATCTACGTAATATTGCACGACTTAACTTCAAGTAAGTGTACAAGTCTTTTCATACCGTAAAATCATCATTTAAGATTCGTATCTATTTAAATAGAAACTATTCCTTTCATTAATAACTCTTTGAGTTTTGTATTATCATATTTCGTAAACATAACCTTTATCTTGAAAGTCTGAACAACCTCGGTGTGATCATTTTCATAATCGTAAATTATTAATAGATCCTAGGTTATTATCTTAACCTCTGTGTTTTATTTTTAATATCATAGCCCCATTACTCGAAATTAAAGCTATTTTATTGTTCGGGCTCAAATGGTAGAATAGCTTGTGCATGCTTACTTTATAACCTCTATCCGGTAAACGAAAACTCGTTTTAACATAAAACCAGTTGTGATTGCTCTAAACTTGACATTTATCAAGTATTTAGTTCATTTCCTGAAAATAAAATCCCTTGGTAAATCATATATATGTATTTTTAAGCATGAACTCAAATCTACCCTTTTATGAAAAACAGTTTGCGACCTCCGGTTTGTGATTTTTATAAATTCAATCAGGGCTTTTTTTGGAACAAAACCAATTCCTATGTCTCTTTAACTAACCTAAGTATAACATATATTTTTATTCCACCAAAATATAAACTATAGATCATCGTTTAAAGCATTTTACTAACATAGTTCACAATCTGTCTAAAACCAAAAACATATTTGCATGTCATTACTCCGTCAATTGTTTTGAACTAACCGGAGTATATTTTTCAGTAAAATAAACTTTATTGATTCAATAAAGAATACATATATATCATATAATTTTTATACGAATTTATAAAAATATTAGGTTGGTAAAAAATGTGTTCTAAATCCAAACTTCCAGATCTGCCTGGAAGTGAAAACAGTTTTGCGCACGAATAGTGCACGACTCATATATTAAAACTCGTAACTTGAAGGGCTCCAAATTTTCAGTATGTTATACTAGACACATATATCTAGCTATAAATAGGTCATTTTCTGTATTTGGAGTTCATTTGGTCTGGTTAAGATCCCTGCAAAATCGGACTTCATTAAAACCCTAATTCCAGCAACATGCATGTTATTCAATCATCATCAAACATAAGGCTCTTGGGCCAAATTCATGAAAATACACAAAACTATTCATGCATGTCTTACTTAAATCATAAATAAGCATGAAACTCAGTATGATAACCACTCATCAAGAGAGTGAGGGTTTATAGTTTGAAGGTTATACATTTCTTAAGTTTTCTCCAACAAAGTTAATACTTGTGTAGTTGGAAACTTAGGTGCTCTTCACAACGATCTTAGCCTAGAGAAGGCTGGATTTTGAGCTAGAATAAGAGAGAACATTATGAACATAAGTTCATATCTTATGGTCATGAAGAAAATCAACATGCAAGAGGTTTCCTTACCTCTTTCTTTGGAACTTTGAGCAATGACACTGTTTTTGGGATAAATGGAGCGTTTGAGATCGGATCTTCACGATTCTTTCTCCATGATTTCGTGGCCTTAGCACACAATAAGATGGAGTAAAAATGAGCATAAATTTCAGAGAGAAAAACGTTAGGGAAATCGACATGCAAGAGATGCGCTTACCCCTTTCTTCTTCTTGGAAAAGTTGATTTTTGAGGAGTTCTTCAAGGCTATTCTCTTAGTGTTTCTTAGAGAGAGAGAGAGAGAGATGATGAGAGAGTGTATTTTCTGATCTTAGAATGGATTGTGGGTCGGATTGTTTGAAGAGGGAGAGAAAAAATGCACTTCCATTCACTATTGAGTGTAATCATTCACTCTAAAAGCTTCCTATTGGTTCTAGGTTATCTTGTAAACCACTCCAGCCATCTATTGGATTTATTTTGCTGATGGGAGGCTAATTGGGGCTGTATTAGAATCTTATCATTGCTGCCATGCACTCCTATGAGGCCATTGGTTTATTTGGGAGGTGTATAAGACAAGCACATAAGACAAAATGACCTTAAGGCTTCTTTTGATATCTAAGAGAGACTTTCTTCAAATTTTAGCATACATTAAGTGTTGGGAACGTGTATGAACATCAAGGATGAGTTTAGAATGTTGAAAATCTGATTAGGGGTATAATTGCAACTTTTTTGCAATTTTGGGCCATAGTGCAACTTTTCTAAAAGTTGAGGACCTTGATGAAATTTTTTGTTTGAACGTTCCTATCTTTAATAATTTTTCATGTAGATTCCAAAAATGATATTTTTTGTTTCATCCGGGACTCGGAAATATTCATTCCGGCCTAGTTGACTTTTTAGTAAACTTTGAAGATACTTTGTTTAAAATTTAAATCATAATTTCCCCTCATGATGAAATGGTTTATATCATACATTTTATTTCTTTATTCTCGGCATCGTTTCTTACTTATAGAAACTTATTGATACGTGACATCATTCTTCCAATTTCGGAAGCTTTTATATTAACCCCGCCTTAATGAGTATCTTATGCCTATCCCGAAATGACTAGCGGGAGTGCTAACGAGCATAGTGGGAGTACTAGCGGCATAGCGATAGTACTAGCAAACATAGCGGGAAGTACTAGCGGCATAGCGGTAGTACTAACAAATATAGCGGGAAGTACTAGCGGCATAGCGGTAGTACTAACCAAGGTGTTAAATTTCCCGATTTTCCATGGAAATATCGACCGATTTTCGTTTTTCGAGGATATGCGAAAGGAAAACCCTTTCGTTTCGCTGGATTTTTACCATTTTTCGCGAAATTCGCATGGGCACGTGGGTGGAATATCGTTTTTCGTTTTTGTGAGTAAATGGTTGGAATTTCGCACAAAATCATATTTTTGGTAGATTTCGACAAAAATACCAATTAAACTTTCGGCAAAAATAATTATACACTTCACCTAATAATTTAACATAATATTATACACTTCAAATAATATTATACACTTAACATACATATTAACTTCACCTAACATACATATACACTTAATATACATATTCATTTAATATTATACACTTCAACTAATATTAAATTTGTTAACATACATATACAATTAACATGCATATTCACTTAATATTACACACTTAATTAACATACATATTCCCTTCACATAATAATTTGACTTAATATTATACATTTCAACTAATAAAATGACTTAATATTATACATTTCACCTACATATTTAAGTTACAAATGTGTTTGTTGTATACAATTATGTCTTGTATTTATTAAATATGCAGTTTTGAACCTATATAAATATCTTGCTTAAATACTCAAATATTTTTACCAAATATCTGTCGAAAACCTCATCGGCATGCGGTATGCCCATGCGAAAAATGCGGTATATGCGTCATGCGGCATGCCATTGTTTTACGATTTGCCCATCGACATACCCATCGGCAAGCGATATATCCGTAAAACAGAAAATGCGAAACGACATCGGCAAGCGACATTTTAAACCTTGGTACTAACAAACATAGCGGGAGTAACATTACTTGTGTCTTACGGAAATTCTTTTCCGTCCATCAAATTTTTAAATGCAGAATGCATAACATATAGACACTCTCACAATAAATATCATCCATAACTTACCATTCAATTATCGTCAAAATGTACCTTGTAACCCAAAGATACAATCTAGTATTCCTTAAGGTTCTACGTGTGAGAAAATCGGGTCATCACATTCAATTACGAAAATACGATTACAAATCAGTCAAATTAGACTTACATAGTTCATCCGAGAGAGCCATATAACAAAACGATCAAATGGGCTAAACGACATAAAAAATAAACACGCGCAAAACCAAAAAGCACACAAATTTTAAAACATCTTTTTTAGGACTCGGAAGTCAATATTAGATTCCGGAGTGAAAGGCTATCATAGTAGGTCATGTCGAAGCTTCAATTAGATACCTCTATGAAGTTATGCCATCTCACACACCCGAGTCAAAAGCTATAACTCTATGAAGTTAATTAGGACCTGCGCAAACGCCTTTTGAAACACTCCAAGCATGTCAAGGCTTGCTCTTTTGCGAGTTTGACCTCATCGCACTTCCCTATACCATGTCATTTATTCAATATGCATGACATGATTAAAATTATTTTCATATCAACAACTTATATACGATTACGCCGTAATCGTATAGCACGAAGTAACACCACATATTTGATCGAAAACATTCACACTCCACGAAACTGCGCTTTCAGCGGCGCAGTTCGCTAACGCGCTTGAAAATTACTTTTAGGGGCACGTTACAGGAGATGAAAATTCACTTGCACGGCCGATCTCTGTATCCTCAATGTCTAACTCAGCAACAACGGTGTCCTTACATGAGGTGAATCAAGTTCACAAGTTTCTTCTTGACCATTGCCGAGTAATACAGCGTAGAGACCAAGCGAAACGATAGCTGCTCCGATGACACTGAGCAAGAAAAGAGGGTAAAAAAAAAAGAAAAAGAAGAAGCAGAAAATCAGCTTTAAAAATAACCCATATTTGGTAATATATAAATTATTCTTGGGAAGCATATATATATATATATATATATATATAACATTAAGTAAATAAAAAAATTAGGATATCATACCTCCCAAGAAAGAGAGCATCGCCGATGAATATGACCCCAAAAACGGCCGCGACTGCGATGGAAAACGGCTTGAACATGGATGGATATAGAGGACCCTTTAAGTGCAGCACCCATGTGGTGATAAATGAGAAAATGGTTGAACCAAATAAACCCTGAATAATGTTATAGATTGCTCAGATCTAACAAATACCCTTTATAATTTATGTTATAGTGCTATGAAACATATATTTAGTCTTTTCTTACCGATGATCCAATGGCTATCAACGCTATGTTTGGCCTCAGGGCCCAATGGCTCAGTTTTGAATCTTCGAAAATGCATATCGGCAATGCGATCAATGTCTTAAACATGAAGTAAATGGCCGTGATAATTCGCTCCTCCGGGTACGCATTCACGACCTGGGCCTGTATAACCAATATTCGCTTTTGAATAAATTTCTATTTTATTTTTCGGTAAGTTTTTTTTTCTTATAAATATTTTAGTATCAAGAAAATATATTTGAACCTTGAGCTGAAGGATAAGTACAAATGTTTAGCCACTTGAAATTGACAAGAGAAGTCAAATTCTCGAAATTGACAAGAGAAGTCAAATTCTCGAAATTGACAAGACTCAAAATTTTCAAGATTTTTGCATTTATACCGTAGAATGAGATCTTAATTACGTGATAAATGTGACAAACAAACTAGGGTTTGCCTACGCTTCAAATCTCCCACATTAAGGCTTTTAGAAACTCTATAAGTCAGCTAATTAGGGTTTTTTTTTTTAAGGATCCAGTTACATGATACATAAACAAATTATGATGAGAAGAAATTTTAAGTTTTTACACTAATTAAACTTAAGTGATTGATTAGTTCACATCACATGTCATATCCAATCCCCTAGACCCGATCCATCTTGTATTGAGAGGTTAATATGCATTTCATTATTCGGCCCATAATGTGAATTATATTAAAATAAATCTCAAGAGGTTTTCCATTAATATGTTTCTACAATCAGGGATGTGTGCAATGCATGCATAATTAATATAAAACCAACTAAATTAGACTTATAAACGGTTGCAAATGAATTGTGATTTGTTTAAAGGTAAACCCTAGATTGCGATATTTTTGTCTATGGTCCAAATTTAAACTAAGCATTTGTCTTAACAAACCCGTTTTCTAACGAATTTTAATCCACATAAGAAAAAAAAATCATCATATTTAACAGTTTTTAGGAGGCCACCAATCTTGGTACTACTTAACATGGAGTTTCGATGGGATCGAGTGCATTAATGCCGGTACGAGGTACGATAACACTAGGTCGAAATATTCTAGATATGGCTCAAAGCATCACAGAATTAATGAGGAGTATTCTGAATTCTACCTGAATAATGTACCAGAATGAGCTACCAATAGATCCCAAAACCAGTATAAAGCCTCCGAGTAACCAGTTCGTCGTTGACGATAGCGACGCAGAATCTGGAGGTGGCGCCAAAATTATGGGACCTTTGTAGAGGATAGCTATAACTGCTCCCGAGATCGAAAATATTGTGCCCAATATTTTCATTTGTGTAGTCTTTTCTCTAATATTCGGATTTTCCATCCTTTTTTAGCAAAACAAACAAGTAGACAAAAAGAGAGAGTTACACCTTATCGAAGAAACAAAAAAAAAAGTGAGTGAGGAACTTTGATGAAGAACAAGAAGAAGCATATAGAACCTCAAAACGGCAGCTACAACAAATGACAAAGCAGGTACGATATTTTCGGTAATTGAGGAAAGAGCCGGCGAGCTATACTCCACGCCTTTGAACGTACATGCATCGGAAAAGACCCTGAAAATTCGCGAAACGATTTAACAGTTTTTCACATGATTAAAATAAATTTAAGCGGGATAAACGAAAAGTTATCGTACCCGATCAGCGCAAGGAGTCCGATTTTGTACAAGAAAGAGGGCTTGAATGGAGGGAGTCCCCTTCTACATAATCAAACATCTACTTTCTTCATTATGTTGATCTTAGGAGCAAACAAAAAGAGAGAATGATTTACCTTGGGAAGATGAAAGGAAGAGGAAGAAGAACAAGAATGCCTATAACATAAGTGTAACCAATGAATACAAAGTAGCTCAAGCCTTGCAAACTGGCTGCTTTGTAAAGGGTTTTTATCCCAACATTCATGAGCTCAATCACAGTCATGGCTGAGAATGCCCCAACTTCTTGCCTCCACTGATCAAACCAGCCCATCTTCTTATATTGATCAAGATTATCTTTTCTTTTTCTTCTCAGCATGATCACTTGCTATATTTTTGTAGCCTTTTATAGGGCCATATGAGATTGGTTAAACAGCGATGAATGATTCAATGCACACCAAAATATAACTATCATGATGTTAATCACTTTCTTCCACTTGAATTGGATAGAGACAAGTACATTATTATATGTGTACACGTTTGAAGAACAAGAGAGCTAATAGTTAAACGATACAAATTAGTACGTAGCTCAAGCCATTCAATATAGGGAATGAATGGGTGAGTTTTTGGTGGGCACGTATGTTTATTTTTAAGACAAAGTCCATAATAATGTAAGTATAAGATAGATGGTGTCCGTGTATGACTTCACTGGAAGGAACTGCAGAGAAAATAGTCGTCGATTTTGCAACAAATCCACTAAGGAAACAGTTTGAAGGGTCGGCTTCAGCATAGCATGCGTGGAGATTTGGTCAATGCCAACTGTTTTATAGATATGATGCTGCACCACTCGGTTCTATTCTTGTTTTCTAATTATACCATAGTAAAAAGGGAAGGTAATAGTGTTGAGTTTGAATATAATCTAGAGAGAAACGTTATTGAGACCCGATACAAAGTAGTCAAAGCTGATCGACTTAGGTTTTTTTGACGGCATTGTTGTTGTTCCATGTGTTTCGCTTGTTTGGCCTTTAGATGTTGTTGTGCAATGTGAAGAAAGAAAAGAGAGAGATCGAGATCGAGGGACGTGTAATTAAGTGGTTAGTGGACATACCTCCTACACTGGAAGTAAATTTACCATTTATGATTTTGTATTTTGTATTTTGCCATTTAAACCACTATAATTTTGTATTTTGTTTTCGGACTTTGGCCTCGTTTTTTTTTTAGGCGAAAATACAAAAGGAATATTGAGAGATATTTTTCGACAGTAATGTTGTAAATATCCTATCAAATATAAACTTCATAAACAAACGACATATACATCGAAGTGCACCTAAGTTTAAACCTCTTCCTCGGTTTCTCTTGAGGTGTGGCCTCAATAAAATTAAAAGACGAAAGTATAATATTCACAAAAATAGCAAACTTGTGTCTCAATAGAAGCATTTAGCCTCTTGAGAAGGGATCGCGAATAACAGTTACCAAGAAAGGGATAGCAAACGCTCAATTAATTTTTCTTTTTTCACAGATTCGAATGATTTTTAAGTTATACTATAGAGTATAGATTACGTGTTCGATGACTAGATATTGTTAAAACATGTAATCTTTAATAAGTAATAATGTTTTGACAATTAGAGATGTCAAAAGGAAATATTAAAGTTTGTTTGCAGATTTTATAATAAGTTATATATGTTTTGACAATTTGAGATGTCAAAAAGAAATACTATTTAAAGTTAGATATATAGAACACGCTTGACAGATATTAACTAATTGACATTAGAGATATGTTTTACAAATTATAGTTGTAATAATGTTAAAGAAAAAGATTTCAAAAACCTAATCAGTTACTAGTTTGTATAATTTGCTAAGTCTTCGAAAATGTTTTGATTAAATCAAATAATATTAGTACAGCTGGTTGTATGTTTAAAACTAAATTATCCTTTTAATTTAATATAATCTTCTTTTTATTAATGTTTTAGAAAAAATAATTCTGACTTTTTGAGTATATATAAAAAAATCAGGCCTTTATTTGAGAAATTGCGGAATCTTCAACGCTTGACTCGGAAAGATCTGCCAGTCTCATCTCTATCTGTGACTGACTGAGCCATGAAACAATTACAATATGTCGGTAGCTTTAAAACGTTGACTTTATAATTCATTGACATTTAATTTATTTTTATTTTTTTTATCGAAACTGTTCACGAGCTTCAATAGCTTACTGATCTACGGCTTAATCATATACACGATTATGAATCAAGTTCACCCTATTCGATCATATAGACTTGTATCATTATTAACAACATTCGATCATAAAACATGTTACAGTTCAAAAGTAATATTAAATAAATAAATAAAAAGTTCGCTCTTATTTTGTTACAAAAGAAAAATTAATTCGATCCGGGTGCAACGGCCATCAATGATGACTCAAATTCTGTGCACTAAAACTAGCAAGTGTATCAACGATTTTGTTTTATTCCCAACAAATATGAGATATTTTGAAACTAATAACTTCAGCAAAGCGGATCGAGCCCGTGACTTTCAAGAAACCGAACTTGATTTCTTCTAAAAAAATGTTAAACAACATACCTAGAATTGTAATCAAGTCATAGGTTATCCTAATGAAATTCTAGTCTTTTCAACGGCAAATATTGCAGTATTTGATAACTCTATTAAAATAGAGTTATTATACGATTTTTATAGATAAATTCATAAGCTCCGAATGAAAGATCGATATGAAATTGATGTTTATTGTCCAATTTAGGATAAATTGTAAGTGATTGAACATATTTGTGTGACATTGAAAATAAACACATAAATTGATTTACATTGAGAAAAAAGAACCAAGTTTATGTGTACTATTTATGTTCTCCCACTTGGGCATTAATTAATAACATGTTAAGATTGGGCTTTATTAATTGGGCCCAATTACCAAGAGAAAATGCCAAAAGATGAAAGAAAACCTAATGAGCTTTTGTATTATTAGGAAAGGGTCTCCTTTGAAGAGCAGCAGCCGTTGGAGAGCAAAAAAAGGAAGTGAGGAAAGAAGGCTGAAATAAGCAAGCAGCAAAATAGAGGAAGGAGTTTAAGGGAGCAGCTGCTGGAATTGAAGAGAAGAAAAGAAGAGAAGACTATTTTGAAGAGGGATTCAAGAACTACTCATCATCAAGGGAGCTTGCTACAAAGAGTTCTTCTAAACTCTTATTCTCATTGAGCTTGTTCTTTGAATTTTCTTGGATGAATTGTATCTTGAACCAAATTATGTTTTCTATTTTTTGTTGCTCAAGTATGGACTAATTACTAGATTTAATCTCATGATTTCGTTCATAGGATTGAGATGAGTATAGGAATATATTAATATTCCGTGTAGATCGTGAAATTGGAACCTAATTTTAACCCATAAGTAGTCTTATCATAGGAATATGAAGGATGAGCTTACAATTGGTTTTCAAACGGAATTTCGGAAGAACCTAAGTTATTGTCGTTTTTCAGATCACTTGGAAAATGCAATAGCATTTCTGTCGCATTCGGTAATTCGTAAATACCCGAAGTAATTCATGAGCCCAACCGTTTCCTCTCATCATTTATCAAATTACTTGTCTCCCCTGTTCTAAATATCTTTAATTAGCAGTTTGAACATAAATTTAGTTTACAATTTGAATGGATCTTGATTTTACAACAATTTTTCA
The DNA here is from genome assembly GCA_954871525.1 of Parietaria judaica. Lineage (NCBI taxonomy): Eukaryota > Viridiplantae > Streptophyta > Magnoliopsida > Rosales > Urticaceae > Parietaria > Parietaria judaica. The sequence continues at coordinate 26,621,495 of OX940869.1, forward strand.
TGATATGTTATTTTATTTTATAACTCGCAATTAAATACGAAAATTGACTTAGTCTCCGTGGGGTCGATCTTTGTGCCTTGCACAATGTATTACTTGTCGACACGTGCACTTGCGTAAATTTGCATATACGTTTTGCAACCAACAGTATTCACTTCAACCTTATACGCAAAAGCATAATCAATATGAAAGGAGAACAAGTAATGAGGAAATCTACGACAAATTAAAAAAATGGTTCCAGCCCCCGGTACTCGGGGAGTACCCATAGAAAGAGCCATTGCTACATTTTACCAGCCAAATAAACCCTTAAATGATATAAATTGATTAGATTTAACAGCTCTTCTCGGGTCATTATGTTATAGTTCTAAATTTTAATAGGCATAAACATTTCTTAATTTTGGAACAATTAAAACGTAAAAATTAAAATTTAAGATAGCTTATCAAACATTATGAAATATAAAAGAATATAAAAGAAGGGAAAAATCATATCTAGTGATGAAAGTTGGTAAAAATCGATACTTGGTGACCCATGTTCTAAAATTAAAAATACTAGTGATGCTTACTGTTTCCTTTCCAAAATACCCTTGAACTTTATATAAATAGCAAGTCATCTCCTTCATTGGGACAACTTTTCTATCTGATGAGAGATATCACTTTTCTATCCGATGTATCTCTCAAGAACCTTTGAAGTTTTTTTTTTCCCTTCATTTTTCTCTCGTTGTGGTGGACCACTTCAAAGATTTCCTTCTTTGTTTTTTACCACTTCTATCTTTTCCACTGGGGACCATGGTGGTGCTCCACGTTCACCGACCCTCATTTCGTCGCCGGCAACGTTTCAAACAACAACAACAAATACCTAACTTTCATGGTTAGCCTTCTAAACCCTAACTTATTTTTTTCAGTATATTTCCATAGATCTCTTATACTAGGTACCAGATCTCTTGTATTCTAAGGTTTCTAAAACCTGATGTCGAAGACATCTACCGAATGTTTTTTTTTTTAACATCGCCGACCCCAGGGTTATTATCTCTGAATTCGGAGTCACTGACCACGAGTCTGAGGTTATTATAATAGATTTCGGCGTTAAGAACACTGACTTCGATTATCATCGACCTTGGTTATGTTAACACCGACCTTCATTGATCGGGGATGTTAATTAACATCGACCTCGATTATTTGTTATTGCCGAATTCAGTTCGAGGTCGGTGATAAGATCGCCGACTTCGATCACTTTGAACCCTGAAGTCGGGGATGATATATTAGCATTGACGTCTATAATTATAACGCCGACCTCGGCGACTACAAAATCTGAATTTGAAGATAAACTTTAATTCGGAGTTATATGTTTCTAAATGTATCCCCTTTTTAACACTAGTTGTAAATTGTGATCTGCATATTCGGCGCCGGTCATGGAGACGGTGGGTGGTCACGGTTTCTCCTCAAGACGGCATATATTATATAACCATTGAAAGGTTAGTTTTTCTTGATATGATTTCTCAGATCATATCAAGAAAGCTAATATTTTCTCTTTTCCTCTTTTTCGCTCTTGTTCTTCGGTCTTCTCTGTCGACCGTTATTTTTTTTTTCATATTTCGATTTCATCCACCTTCTTCCATGTCTAACTCCTTAATTTCTTCTTTGTAACCTTATTGTTTTTATCCTCCATATCTTTTAATTTGTCACCCTATTGTTTTTATTTTCCATGTCTTTTAACATGCTTGGTGCCCGTATTATTATTGTTGTCCATGTCTTTTTGCTTTCTTTGTAATTTCTAATGTTTTGGAAATGTTGTCCAAGGTTCTTTGTAACCGCATTGTAAAAGTTGTCCGGGGTTCTTTGTAACTCTATTGTAATGGAATAAAAGTGTGTGAATTATAAATGTCCCGAGTTCTTAGATGGTTATATTATGAATTACAGCAAGAGCAATTCAAATGTCCAAAAACGTTTACATGGAGTATTCATTAAGTAATAAAACTAGTCAATATGGTAAATTAAAAAAACAAATCTACTCAATGTAACATTTACGAAATCGTTCATGTTGATAGAATAAGTCGATCGCCCATTTCTCTCTAAATCTACCCACCATTGTGGCGGTGAGAGTCTAAAAGTCCCTTTGTGGTTCCAACATGGCGTACTCCATGTGTTTAAGGAGGAACACCAGTTGTCCTTTGCCCTGCATTGTAAACAATTGTTAAAAACTAATCACTAAAATTAAAAACCGAAAACGATTACACTAGATACTGTGGGATCCTCACCCGGTTGCTGATTATGGAATCTTGCATCGTTTATTCAACACAAATTTCGTGGATTTTACGTTGTACAACTTTGGCTCAATTTCAATACGTAGTTTCTTGCACTGTTGGACATATGTGTCCTTAAACAAAATATTTTATCCATTTGTAAAAGATTATGATATGTCATTGAATAAAGATGATACTTATTATGTTAATCTTATTATAGTTTCTGGTAGAGTAAAATAGAATGTTTGTTTCCTTAGTTCATAAAGGATGCAATTATGTTATTATTATCACAACAGAGTCAATGTGATGAAGAATTAATAATCATAATAAATGAACTTAAGATGTCCGTGACCTGATCAACTGGGTGGGAGCCCATTAATCGTATAAGGTCATTAATGTGACTAAGTGACAATCCTATTCTGGATTTTGTGTGTGTCACACTCACTAGAAGTGCATTAAGTATGAAGTGTCTTCATACTGGACTGGACCTGACTTAAACTCCGGAAGTTATCATATAAGACCGTCACTGATAACTTGGAGTTGAGTCACTAGTAGATGATCAAATGGATATTCGATCTAAGTCCTGAGTGATCTTGAGTCCAAGCTGCTGGCCTGATTGTTCTTTGATTTAACCGTTAAAGAACACAAAATATTACCGCTGTTCCCAACACTATTATTTTGGGAACATGATAGTCAGCAGTAAGGGTAGCTTGGTCATAGACATGGGCATCACACAGCTCTCTTCAGAGTGATGATGATTCCCTTGATTGTCGGTGGTGAGAAGTGAGAGGTACCCGTGCGCAACTTATGAATGGAAACCATAAGTGGGTCACTCATAATATTACTGACTGAGTCAAGGATGAAAATGCAATGAGGGGCATAACGGTAGAAACCGCCTGCTCGTGTGTGGATCATCAAGTGAAAGATCAATAACCCGAATTTGATTGTATCAATGGACACCCTGCTGTTATAAAGGGAATAATATATACCGTATCACTAAAGAGTAAAGCCTCGGGTCTATAGTGGAATCACTTCGAGGTTTAACCAACATCTAGCAGTTCGTTGGAGCTTAAGTGATACGGGTCCATGGTCCCCAGGATAGCTCCGTAATGCATGATACGTACGTGATTAAAATACATTCTGGATAATGTTTAATCATTTGGCTAGACTTATAAAACTGAAAGGTCTGTGGCAGACGTCAGATAGTTTTATCGTCAGCGTGGCAAAAGTACCATATCTTGGTACACGAAATTAACTGATAAAATAAAGTTAGAATTTAGATTTTCTATTAGCACCATGTTGTTGGAAATTAAATTCTAAGCAACTTTACTTTTTGAACCAAGTCATTTCGATTTACGGTTTGTGATTTATGAATTTTCTAAGTTTGTGCTCGGTTCGATAAACTATGAAATTAAATCACATGTCACGAATTTAAATGAAGGTGTGGCACCATGACATTTTTATGTGTGATATTGAGATCAGGAATTATTAATATAATTTAATTATTTGGATTTAATTATTAATATCTTATTAATAATTAATTAATAATTAATGGATTTATATTAATAATAATATATATATATTTAATTATATATATTGTGTAAATCGATGTGGGCCTGTATAATATAGCCCACACGAGCTTGACCTAGCTAGGGTTTAATATTTGCGGCATAAATACCTAAAGTTTGGTACTTTGGCAAAAACCCTAAAATCAATCTTATCCTTTAGATCGGAGATGATTTAATATCAACCGTAGGATTAAGATGATTGATTTTTTGACCTAACCCTAATTCAAAAATAGTAGCTTGGTGACCAAGCTTAGGGTTTTCGAATTTGACCTAATTAATTGTATCCGTTAGATCGGTTTAAGATTTAATCTTTACCGTCGTATTGGAAATTAATTAATTATATTTATAATATATATATCGAAGATAATGATATGGATAAAATCGAATTAGGCTTTTACCAAGTCATAGAGTATTTGATTTTTATCCCAAATTAATTTGATCCATTAGATCGGTCTAAGATTAATCTAAGCCGTTGAATCTAGATAATTAATTTCGAAATTATCATTATTATATATATATATATATTTCGAAATTAAAATAAGTAGATAAGATTGGTTTTTTGATTTACCAAGTCTTTCTTATTTAATTAAATCCCTAATTAATTATATCCATTGGATTTAGATAAGATTAAATCTAAGCCTTTGGATTAGGATAATTAATTATATTTAATAATAATTTTCAAAATTAAAAATATATATATATATATATATTCGAATTATATTTAAATAAGAGGATAAGATTGGTTTTTGTTTTTACCAAGTCTTTCTTATTTAATTAAATACAAGTTTAATTATAACCATTGGATCTAGATGAGATTAAATCTCAACCATTGGATTGAAATAATTAAAGTATTTAAATATATATAAAATTCGAATTTTGGAGTGAAAATCTCTAATTCGGTTACGGGCCAAGTCTATAAATAGGGAGCTCATTTACAACATTCAACACACATTCCCCAGAGCAAAAACTCGATCTCTCCCTCTCTCTCTAGGGTCTGCGAGTTTTCTGCCTCTGATCTCTTTTCTGGTTCGGCTTAGGAGACTTTTTCTCAGGAAGCTTCAAAAGAACCTCAGTTAAATTTTGCGACGGAGTCTTGCCGGCGAAGCCCACGCTTCGGTACGAGGAGTCCAGGAGAATATCCCGGAATATCACGGGTGTTTCCCTCAGCATCGGCGGAGCCCTGCCGAACTTCAGAGTCCGCAGTCAGAAACGTCAACTGAGGTACGGCCTTATGCATTGGGTTAATAAATGCAAACATTTACCGCTTTCTATTTATTTCTTATTTCGACTATGATATTCATAATGAGTTGTGAATATTAAATATGTAATATTTATCGGATCTTGTGATAAATTGTTATTACCCGATATCCGTGCCGTTACGATAACAAGTTTTCCGCTTTAAAATAATTTTTTAAATGTTACCGGGACGGCTCGGAAGCATATTTCGTGGTAATGGAGTCGGGAATCAAACCCCGATTTCCAACATGCACACCTTCCACAAGCATGTTCTATAGCTTCACCGATTTCCTCGTCTAATAACACCCCCTGTAAGGAGTCATAAACATAGAATTTCTCTGAGAAGAGATACACCGATAGCAGGATCCAATATTGTTTGGGCTTTCTCTCACCTACCGTTATAGGGATAAGAACTTTCGTGCACCCCGCCCATTTATTGCGGGTTTCAAGAGAACCTTTGCATATATTGAATACATTCTCTAGCAATTCACGGTCTTTCTTGTCACCGCAAGCGGCTTTGAAGACATTGTGAAAGATGGTGTCTATAATTACGACGTTCTGGAAAGACAATGACCCGTAAAGCCTCAGTCGGTCACGTATGACGGCGAGGCCTTCGTTGATATATATCGCCGACCTCATAATACTATTTTGAGTTTGGTGATACTATCCTCTAAATCGGGTCTAAAATCACCGACTTCAGGTCTTACTTACGAATTCAGTGTTGAACTAATTCGGTGATATTATCACTGAACTCGGTTCTAAAACCACCGACTTTGAATCTTATTCATTCAGGGATATTATAATCGACTTCGGTGTTCAAAATCTTAATTCAGGCTTACTTCTCATTCCGAGATAATAAGACCGAACTCGGTGATAGAAATAAAGACTTTGGTGATTTCACCGTCGAATACGGAGAACAATTTCCCGAGGCCATTCGCCTTTCCCTAACACTGAACTCGAAAGTCACCGAGTTCGATATTATAATCCCACCCTTGCATTCTAACACCAAAATCATCTGAATCTGTAAATATTATTCAAAAATCATAACCCTAACAATGTAACCCTAATAATGCGCATTTTATATACATGACCGAGATAAAAATAATCGAACCCTAATATCAAATGTGATACACACGATTGAGAGGCAAAATCGAAACTTAAGAAAATGACTGACCTTGAAATGTGGATTCCGGCAGCGACGTTAGGTCAAGGATATGAAGGAGGGTCGATGAAAAGAGCTGAGGGTTCGGTGTCGATGATATTGGTTTGGGGGTTAGGTCGAGGATATGAATGGGGTCGATGTTGTAAAATCTATTGTCGATGATATTGTCTAAGGGTTTGGTGAAGGAATCAGTGAACATATTTGAATTTTGGAACATTTATGACTAAGTATGATTTTTACCTACTTTCGTCCCTAGATAATAAATTTTCCCAAAAACAAAAAAGAAAACTCCATAAATTAATCTACGTAGTGTTTTATATATGTTCTATTTGTATTGTGTTGTACTCATTTTAAGAAAGTAATTTTTGAGGAAAATAGTTAATCAATTTTGGATCTTAATCACCCAAATTTAAATAAATAAATAAATCAAATAAAAGATATGGATTCATCTGCATTAACGTTTAATGTAATGTGAATCCGCTTCTTGGGCTTTTGATCGGATACCGATTAGTACAATCTTCTAGTCTTAATTTGGATAGTCCAATCCTTAAATGATTTGGGTTTTGCTCCAAGCCCAAAAAGATTTCTACATATCATATAATGCCTTGATAAACTATATTGTATTTAAATAAAAATATATATATATATATATATAGGGTTAATGACGGCAAAAATACCTAAAGTTTGGTCAAAGAACCCCTCGTGTACCCAAAGTTTAAAAATGGTGGTAAAAATACCCAAAGTCGCATTTGGGGAGTTGACCACTCCATTCTCGTAACACCGTTAACTTACCTGTTAACTTTGGCAACACAGATAAACGTGAGTTGCTAACATAACTATTTCTGCCATGTGGACGAGCCCACATGAGCCTCGTTTACGACAAAACAACGAATTAAACCCCTAGCTAATACTATTTAATACAACAAATTGAACCCCTAATGATTACACTTAACAAAACAGATTTGTCTACGTGGCCAGAGTTAATAGGTAAGTTAACAACGTTACGAGAATGGAGTGGTCAACTCCCCAAATGTGACTTTGGGTATTTTTGCCACCACTTTCAAACTTTGGGTACACGAGGGGTTCTTTGACCAAACTTTGGGTATTTTCGCCATCATTCACCATATATATATATATATATATATATAAGCATGATGACAATGTTTTCTCAAGATAATTCTATTATATAGACATGCTCAAATGCTAATTTTTTAGAATTTTGAATTAAAAATAAATTAAAATTTGTAAATGAATACATATTCATTCGTTTGAATTAAATGCATATTTATTATTAGTGAGAGTTATAATCTTAGTAGCTACATGATCTCTAATTGAATTGAATGTTCTTTTATCTTATATTAGCAATTTGCTATTTGAATTAGATACATTGCATATTATGTGAGAGAGTTACTCACATTTTTTTGATATTTATAACATTTATGCCAGACTCAAAATAAAACGTTGTTATAATATATTTGTCTTTTGAACTGCTTGATGCATGAAAATTCAATAAATTCTAACGTGTAAAATATATATATATATATATATATATATATATAATTTTAGAACTCCTTCATATTTGCTTTGATTAATTATTTTTCATCCTACCCAATCAATGATCCGATAAAATAACTTTACACCTTCTACAACAGTTATAACTTATAACACAAGACCAATATAAAAATATATCTTTTCTCTAACAATCCTCTCTTGCACTTTCTGACTCGGCTTCCCATCTATTCTCGCCCGTCGGTTGGATGTCACTGCTTCGTAGTTCTATGGCCCTCTACAGCTATACTTTGTTTTTCCAATCCTCAGTTAATTTGTGGCCCTCACCGGCTCTAAGTTTGTCGGCCCATTCCTAAGCCTTAATGGTTAGTATTCATCCTTTTTACTATTGATGTTAAGCATAGTAGGTTTTTGACATTGCTACTTTGTTATTTCATTTAAATTCCTTGGCTTACGAGACTCATCTTTATTTATTTTACAAATATTCTTTTTTTGTATACGTAACAATTTATAACATGTGAGGTTCATGGTTTATTGACTTGAAAATATCTTTGGGTTAATATTAGTTTTCTTTTTTGTTTATATTGTTTCAGTTCCGAGATTAAACTCTTATCTCCAGTACCAAGTCCTGATCAATTGGAAAAATCCCGAGGTTTATACATTACGTGACATGTTTAAGGATGTCAAAGAGCGCCATTGAATTTCGGTAAAGACTTTTTGTTTTTGTTTTTGCATTTAGTGTATAATTGTTGAGTTTTGTGTATGCTTTGTCTTTATTAATCAGTGATTCAATGCTCCATACCAGCATCGGGTTAACTCCATCTACTTAATCTATATTATATAACTTCGATTGAATCTATAATCATGTATATGAATCTGAGTTGATTTTTTTTATCTCTGCGCATATTTTTTTTGTTTCACACACTTGACATATCTCAATTCGTTGGACCTTAACCCGAGTCTTGAGCACGTCGCCTTACTTGAGTTCATTAGTCCTCACCAGCCTTACTCAACTCTCTGTAAGTTTGACATGAAGAAAGTAGATGGTCATTTGACATGTAGTAATTTACAAGTGTATCACTTAAACAATTATCGGGATAATATAATATATGTTTGTATGTAAAGATTTTTTATATGCACTGATTTCACCATAAATAAGCATAGATATCGTTTTGTTTTTGTATTTTAAATTTTTTTACTAATTTTATTAATATATGTTTAGAAAATACATTTAATTAGATTATATGTCTCATTCTTAAAAATGAATAAAGAAAGAGAGACTTAAATAAATATGAATACAATGAGAGACAAATCATAAAAATATAGAAAAATAAGATATTGAGTCTTATTAGTTTAAAAGAGAACATGAAATCTTTTTTGAAAACGTAAATCAATGCTATGTATCTATAAAATAAAATAAAAATTGGTATTCTAAATTCATAAAGTTATGGATCTTAAGGAATATTTATAAGTTCTTAAAAAAATTGTGTTTTATAGACTTTTGCATTGTCAAAATTGATATGAGATGACGACAATTTTCCTCTCTGTATTTAAACAAATGATAAAAATTGCCAGCTCTCCGACAGATTAATTTTTCCCTTATTCTTAATAAATACCGCATCATTGCTGTTTTGTTACATGTTTCTTTTAGACTTTTATATTCATATTCAGCATCAATAAAATTTACAATAGTGTTATCACAAATAATATCCAAATTAATGTTTAGGCTGTTAAAGTTAGTCTATCGATTTCATTACATAATCTAAAAAAAAGCTTTCATCAAATTTTTTTATACAACATTATAGGTAAATTAATATTAATAAAAACATAATAAAACTGTACATTAACTTATACATAGCAAAAAATCATTATTTTTGAATTTATTCTTTCAGTTATATAATGATTGTGGATAAGAACATAAAAACTCAAACAGACACTACTTTTATCTTATCTATTCACATTTTTCTTATCAATATATATAATTACCTTTTAGTATAATAATTGCGTTCAAATATACGGCGAGCGATAGCACGCCACCGCGCCGTCCACTAGTTCTTATAATAACTTAAGAAAGTTCAACATACATTTTTTTTTGCCGGAATGGGCCAGTCGTAAGTTTGGGAGTGGGCGTTTATATCGGCTTTCTCGGGTATTTCAATGTTCTTAACCCGACAGGTTTTGTCTCCATCTTTGAGAAACCTGTCTCCGTTGTCTAAAGAATTCATTAGATAACGGTAGCATATTACTGCCGTTGTCCGGACTAAATCCCCCGCCTTGTCCGCGAGAAGCGTTTCTCAACTAAGGTAATTCTCTAAGTCAAATCCTGAACTGGTATTTTTGCACCAATCCTCAGCTAAAATTAGTTGCCCAGCAATTAATTTATCATTAAATTACCATGATCATTGAAGTTCTTTAATCTATTCTATATAGCAAATGTTTATAATACTTATTAAGGTTCATGTTCTTCATAAGAATGAGAACAATCAACTAAATGTTCACTTGCTCTGCAACATCTAGCTCTCCAACAATGGTGTCTTTCCATGAGGTGAATCAGACACAGAAACTTCTTCTTGAGCCTGTCCGAGTAGTACGGCATAGAGACCGAGCAGTACTATGGCTGCGCCGATGACGCTAAACACGAAAGGGGAAAAAGTATAAGGCTTTAGTCTTAAACAAATTCTTGAGTCTGAACTAACGGAATAATTCACATATATACCTCCCGAGAAAGAGGGCATCGCCGACGAATATGACGCCAAAAACGACCGCCATTGCGATGGAAAACGGCTTGAAGATCGAGGCATAGAGAGGTCCCTTTAAATGCAGCATCCATGTTATGATAAACGAGAAGAAGGACGAACCAAATAAACCCTGAAAGATAGAGATTAATGAGATCAAACAACCCTTCTCTGTCCAATCTGTTACAATGATATGGTGCATGAAATTAGTCTGTTTATTACCGACGATACAATGGCGATCAACGCCAGATTAGGCCTCAGTGCCCAATTGCTCAGTTTGGAATCTTCTAAAACGCATATCGGTAACGCGATTAATGTCTTAACCAGGCAGTAAATTGCAGTCACAGCTCGCTCGTCGGGGTATGCGATCACAATCTGGGCCTGTTATGTGATGATCGAGCACAATAGAATCAGTTTGAGAGTCGAAATATTATCGATCTCGAGACTCAAAAGCATCGAATAATTCTCGGACCTGGGAGTCTAACCTGAATAATGTACCAAAGTGAGGTAAAAGTAGTTCCCAAGACAAGTAAAAAGCCTCCTAGGAACCAGTTCGCCTGCGACGACATTGAATGAGACAATAATGTTGAATCTGATGGTGAAGATGTCGGCGCCAGAATCACGGGACCTCTGTAGAGAATCGCTACCATAGACCCTGAGATCGAAAGAATCGTGCCAATGATTTTCATTTGGGTCGTTTTTCTTCTCAAGTCTGGGTTTTCCATCCTTCTTGAGGCAAACCAACAACAGACACAAAGTTAACTATCAAACATATAATTAGGGCTGCAACTGGGTCCATTACCCGTCTTTTTCACTACCCGGGAACCGGAGTTCGGGTATTGGGATTTTTGGACCCAAAAACCGGGTACACAGCCCTCATGTATATACGTTGTCCTTTTGGAGAGCAACACGAACCTGAACATGACTGCTAGGATGAAAGTAAAAGCGGGTACGATGTTCTCCGTGATTGAGAAAAGAGCCGGCGAGCTGTATTCCACGCCTTTGAACGCGCAGGCATTAGATAAGACCCTGCAAACCCGCAAATTGACTAAACCGCTGTTCGTTCCCACACGTTCAAAACAACAATTCAATTGCTCTTACCCGATCAGCGAGCTGAAGGCGATCTTGTACAAGAAAGAGAGCTTGAAAGGAGGAAGTCCTCTTCTGCATAAACAAATTCAAAGATGAACTCTCTTTCATATATCTGAACCTGTAAATTCAAAGGCTTGCTATTATATTACCTGGGGAAGATGAAAGGAAGAGGAAGAATAACAAGAGTGCCTATGACGTAAGTGTAAGCAATGAACACAAAGTAGCTCAAGCCCTGCAAACTGGCTGCTTTGTAGAGAGTGTTAATGGCGACGGATATGAACTCGATCGCCGCCATGGCCGAGAACGCCCCGATCTCTTTCTTCCATTCCAAGTCAACCATTTCACCTACTTTCTTCGCTCTCTCTTTTTTCCATTAAGTAGAGAGTATTCGGGTTTGTTTTCAGCCATTTTTAATGCATGAACAAGCACCATAGCAACGAAAGCATTGTGGCCCCACGTTTTGTTTGATTGGCCATGAATCATGGTTGATGAGCATCGTAAAATAATAGTTAATTGCCATCTTCATCGATTTTTTTAATTTGTTATGCTGTTTGATGTGTAAATTAAGGAGAAGAAGAATCTTTTAGCAAAAGCCAAGGCAAGGCGCTGAAGGGTATTATTGTTGTTTAAGATAAGGATAACATATCACAGTCGATTCTCTCCTCTGACTGGATTGGAAATAAACTAAAACATTGTTGTCGTTCCAACATTAGAAACGACAAAAATAAATGGTGACGAAGTTGATACTGTTGTGTTTTATCATTATTATTATTATTATTATTATTATTATTATTATAAAATTACTGTTGAAAAGTGATTTAATAAAAAGTACTGATAAATTAAAGAGTTCAGCTTTTGGTAAAATTTTTATTTAATTACTTTTTAATTTATCAACCTTTCAAATACATTATTTTAAAGTAGTTCAAAATTATATCTATTGAACGTGAAAAATAGATTAGCAATAAAATCGATCCAGGGTTCGAATCTGGCCGGAACCAGTGGTCGGGTGGTGGCCAAAAGTGTGGATTTCTGATGCAATATAGGATGTCCATAAATCCCACAAAATAATTCATTGGCTTATTCATGTTTTTAATGCATTTATTTCTTTTTATTTTGTTGTTTATTATATTTATTTCGTTACTGCTGTAATAGGAAAGTAATAAAATTGGTCTATAAGCAGAAGACTTCACGTGTATGGGGAAGAGGCAGATTTTGAATGATGAATAAAAAAGACAGCTCTTTGCTTGCATTTTAGCGTTTTATTGTCTTTCTTATCAATACTTTTGCAAAGTAATCTAACTCTCTTCTATCTTCTCTCCAAAATCCATTCTTTACTTCAAGAATTTCATCCTTTGAAGATCGGGATAGAGAAATTTATGGATTACTCTCATCCTTTGTTGCAAAGCTATGATTTTCATTGAGAAGATTTAATGTTCGTGATTTTCGGTGACTTGCTAATGCGGCTTCATCGTATAACACGAATTCAGTTCACCACATTCGATCACACAGATTTGTACTCCGAACCGCAACCGGAAAACAATAAAAAATTCCTTGCTTTCCGATTTCGATATCTTCCACATCTAGCTCTGCAACAATGGGGTTTTCCCACGAGCCAAATCGGACCCGACTTCTTCTTCTTGAGCTTTTCCCAGTAAAACGGCGTAGAGGCCGAGCACTACTATAGCTGCTCCGATGATAATAAACAAGAAAACGGAAAAGTCTGAAGCCCTCGTCTTAAATTGTTTATCGATTCCGAATCTAACAGTCAAAGGAAAGAAAAACAATGTAATATGAAGAATTTATGTATGTATACCTTCCGAGAAAGAGAGCATCGCCGACGAACATGACCCCAAAAGCGGCCGCGACAGCGATGGAAAATGGCTTGAAGATTGAGGCATAAAGAGCCCCTTTAAGTGCAGCATCCACGTAATGATATAGGCGAAAAGGGACGAACCAAATAAACCCTGAATAATATAGATTACTAAGATTAAAAATCATTTTCTTTCAATACGTTGCAATGCTATGACGCGTCAAATTAGCCGTTACTCACCGATGATACAACGGCGAATAACGGTAGATTAGGCCTCAGTGCCCAATGGCTCAGTTTAGGATCTTCTAAAATGCATATCGGTAACGCGATTAGTGTCTTAAATAAGCAGTAAAGGGCAGTGACAGCTCGCTTGTCCGGGTATGCATTCACTATCTGGGCCTGCGATGATCGAGGGCTATAGTTCTCAAGGCTCGAAAGCATCAAAGAAAATCCGGAGTTCTGAATATTAGTGCGGTAAGAATATTGCCGAAAACAAGTAAGGAACCCCCTAGTAACCCAGTTCGTCTGCGACAAAAGTGAGCGAGACGATAATGTCCAAATTGGCGGTGAAGATGTCGGCGCAATAATTACAGGACCTTTGTAGGGAATTGCTACCATTGAACTTGTGATTGAAAGTATTGTGCCCGCGATTTTCAATTGGGTTGTTTTTCGTCTCAGGTTTGGATTTTCCATCTTTTTCAAGGCAAACAAACGGAGAAGTTATAGTAAGTTTCTGCTTCGGATAGACAAAACTAAAAACAGAGAAACAGTGTTCAAACCTGAACGTGACTGCTAGGATGAAAGTAAAAGCGGGTACGATGTTCTCGGTCATCGAGAAAAGAGCCGGTGAGCTGTACTCCACGCCTTTAAACGTACCGACGTTAGATAAGGCCCTGCAAACCCGCAAAACGATTAACTAAAAACAGAGAAACAGTGTTCAAACCTGAACGTGACTGCTAGGATGAAAGTAAAAGCAGGTACGATGTTCTCGGTTATCGAGAAAAGAGCCGGTGAGCTGTACTCCACGCCTTTAAACGTACCGACGTTAGATAAGGCCCTGCAAACCCGCAAAACGATTAGCCCTCTGTTCACTCCCGCACGCTCAAAACGATAATTCAGTAGCGAGACACGGGGTTTCACACCCGATCAGCGAGCTGAGGGCGATCCTGTACAGCAAAGAGAGCTTGAAAGGAGGAAGTCCTCTCCTGCATAATCAAACTCAAAGCTCAACTCTCTTTCATACAGCTGAACCTGTAAATTCAAGGGTTGGAATAATACCTGGGGAAGATGAACAAGAGTGCCTATGACGTAAGTGTAAGCAATGAAGACGAAGTAGCTCAGGCCCAGCAAACTGGCTGCTTTGTAGAGAGTTTTGATCGCAACATTCATGAACTCTATGGCAGCCATGGCAGCGAAAGGCCCAAGCTCTTGCTTCCATTGGAGATCAGCCATGGCAGCGAAGATGTCATAATAATATTTATGAAGATGCTATATCTTCTTCTATTTCTTTATTGTTTTCAGAAATTTGCGGCATAAATGCCCACAAGTCATGTAAAGTTGGCGGCATATTTTTCAATAAATTTAAAAGTCAGTGGTGAAAGTTCCCAACGTGTAAAAAAGTTGTATTCAGTTCAGTGTGTTGAGCTGTCTTATCATATGCAGGACAATAAAAAATTTGTACTCGGTTCTTGGTTTTGTCTCCTAGCCTCAACTCTAGTCCAAAACCGAAAATTTTCGTTTTCAGATTGGGAACAAAATTTAAATATACATTTATTTATATAAATATTATTAGGTTTACGTTAATTTTGTTTTCTTGATAGTCTCCTCCAACGCGTCTTAATTCTCTCTGCCTCACTTTCTTTGATTCAACTTCGATAGTCATTTATCGAGCAAAAAAAACTTTGACGGTCATTTGCATTTCCACTTTATTGTGATTCGCGTCTATCCGCACTTTTCTCCTTTAACGCCGGTTCGTGCGTTGTCATGCTCTTTTTGTTATTTTATGTAGTTATATTTTGTTTTTATTTTCTGGTTTACATGAGCATTTTATAGTTGTACAATTTACTATCGAGCTTTACTTTTTATTAATTGAATGATATTTTGAAGGATTATGTCGCGGCCTGAATATGTAATACAAATCGGGATCTAAGTCCCCGTCTCGGTTCCTAATTTCTAAAATGATTGATAATTTTTCAAATTGGGACATTGTCATGTACTTGGTGTCCTAAAAATTGGGACTAGAACAGAAGAAGAAAAAAAAAAAAAAGAAGCCTAATTCCATATTTACCTTGGGGTAAATTCTGACTTAAGTACCCAATATTTCACGAAACTTACTTGCTAAACCGCGGCTTCATCGTACAACACAAATTCAGTTCACGACATCCGGTCACACAGATTCATATTGCAGAACGAAAACGGAAAACAATAAGCTAGAAATTCACTTGCTTTCCGATGTATGTATCCTGAACATCTAGCTCTGCAAGAATGGTGTTCTTTCATGAGGTGGAGATGCTTCTTCTTGAGCTTTCCCCAGTAAAACAGTATACAGACCGAGCAGTACTAGAGCCGCTCCGATGACGCTAAATAAGAAAAAGCAAATGTCCGAAGATTTCGTCTTAAACATTTATTTCTCCTGAAAAAGAGTGTTGTAAAAAGAAAAATGTATGTATACATATGTATGTATCTATATACCTCCCAAGAAAGAGAGCATCACCGAGGAATATGACCCCAAAAACGACAGCGACTGCGATGGAAAACGGCGAGAAGATGGAGGCGTAAAGAGGCCCCTTTAAGTGCAGCACCCATGTCGTGATAAATGAGAATAAGGCAGTACCAGATAGTCCCTGCAAAATATGCATTTCTCAGATCTATCACCTTTTCTCAACCAATCAAAATAATACTCGTTTCTTACCGATGATAAAATGGCGATCAATTCTATATTAGGCCTCAGTGCCCAATGGCTCAGGTTTGAATCTGCTAAAACGCATACCGGAACGGAGATTAAAGTCTTAAACAGGAAGTAAATGGCCGTGACAGTTCGCTCGTCCGGGTACGCAATCACCACCTTGGTCTGAGATGATATAGTGCTATAGAATTACCGTGATGATCGTTTGCATCGGAGGAATTTCGGAGTTTGAAATTTTACCTGAACAATGTACCAGAATGAGCTAAAAACAGCCCCTGAAACGAGTAAAAATCCTCCTAGGAGCCAGTTCTTCTCTGACGATAAAGAATCCGTCGGTGATGTAGAATTTGACGACGAAGACGTCGGTTCCAGAATCGTGGGACCTTTGTAGAGAATCGCTACCACTGAACCTGAGATCGAAAGAATCGTGCCCAAGATTTTCATCTGTGTCGTTTTTCTTCTAAGGTCCATCTTTTCCATCCTTTCGAAGCAAACAAACAAAATACAGAGAGAGCGAGAGAATTATGGAAAGCCGCTGGAGAGAAGAGAACAGAGCAAACAATAATATGTACGTAAAACAGCGGAAACAGTGACGAAGAACTAGAAATACGGAACCTGAACGTGATTGCTAAGATGAAAGTTAAAGCGGGTACGATGTTTTCGATGATCGAGTAAAGAGCCGGCGAGCTATACTCCAAGCCTTTGAACATACACGCGTTAGACAAGGCCCTGAAAACCCGCGAAACAATTAAATTCTTTACCCTCGGTATTCACTTTCCGAATCGCATAATCAACCAAATCGGGAGACGAAAGAATATCAATGCGAAAATAAATGGTTCCAGAAAATTTTAGTGGTTCGCTCTCAGTATAGTACGAGTGAAACATCGAGAAACGAAAAAAGATTCCGTACCCGATTAGCGAGCTGAAGGCGATCTTGTACAAGAAAGAGAGCTTGAAAGGAGGAAGTCCTCTCCTGCATAATCAAATTCAAAGAGGATCAACTCTCTGTCATATATGTAAACTCAAAGACTTGATATCATACCTTGGGAAGATGAAAGGAAGAGGAGGAAGAACAAGAGTGCCTATGACGTAAGTGTAAGCAATGAAGACGAAGTAGCTCAGGCCTTTGGAGCTCGCAGCTTTGTAGAGAGTGTTAATGGCGACAGTCATGAGCTCTCGCCAAGCCATGGCTGAGAATACTCCGACCTCTTTCTTCCATTCCAAACCAACACCCATCTCCTGTTCTCTTCTCTTCTCTGGTCTCGCTCTGAGACTGAATGATATTCAACATTATTTTAGTTTGGAAATCAGCATCATTTGGTTTTGTTGTTTAAGCCATTTATTTAATGTTTATATGGCCCACATGTTTTGTTTTCGAGGCCATTATTCCATGAGAGTGTAAATGTGTAATATAACAATAAGGGTTATTAGTGGAAAAAGTACAAAGTTGTTTGGAAACGGCCAATATGAAGTCAACTAAAAATAATTATAGTAAAAGTACTTAAGTTTACATTTTTTTTTTCAGATCGATAGACCTCATCTACTTTTCGTTAGTTTTTTTTTTTTTAACTATTTCCGTCAGTTATGAGTTATGACGTCAACAACAAATAAAACAAAGAAACTAAAATGATCAAACCCACAAACATTAAATTAAACCTGGATGTGAACACAGATTCTTGGAACATCAACACTGCAAATTCTCATGTTTCTTCTCACATTCTCTCTCGAATTCTCAACTCATCTCCTCAATAACATCGTCATTTGCGTTGTTGACGTCATCAATGACGAAAATAGTAAAAAAAATAACGAAAAAGTGGATAAGGTTTACCAATCCAAAAAATGTGAACTGGAATACTTTGTCAGATTTTTTTTTTAAGTTGGCTCTACGTTACTCCATTTCCAAATAATTTAGGTACTTTTGCCGATAAATATAATAATCCTAATATTTACAAGAGCTTTTTCTGCGCACCACCAATACAATATACATCAACAATTCAAATGAAATACTAATAAAGCACGGAGTAATAATAAGAAGAAATCAAAAGTGTACATGTTAATTAATTCTGCCTAAAACTCGTCATAAATCGTCAATACTTAAATACTCTATAGGAAAATTACGGCAAAAATACCCAACATTTGGTCAACATGCCTCCTGTGTACCAAACCTTTAAAACTGACGGCAAAAATACCCAACGTGTGTTGACCGTGACTTTGGCATGAAAACGTTAATTTTTTCGTTAACATCCGTCATGTGGCCGTTAGCGGCAAAAATACCCAAACTTTTTTTTTGAAAAAAATTAATTTTTAATTTTTTTAATTTATATTTTTTTTCTTTACTTGATTAGTGATAATTACTTGAATTCCAAATACATGGAATAATACAAAAGTTAGTCAAAACATCAATTGATTTCTTAATGTGCTTGTATAAGCTACATTTGCTATAATAAAAATCTTATCATTATGAGAAATTTTAAACATAGCATTACACAAAAGTCGATCATGATATCAATTATCAATTATATATTAATTTGCATGGAAAAGCTAATTTGCCGACTAAACCTAATCATGAATAAAACAATTACATAGTTAATTTAAGGTTGACAGTCAAACTTTAAACAAAAACCTAATCATATTGTTTTTGTTACATTTGACTATCTAAATATATAGCATGACTTCTCAAAGAAATATTTTATAATATGTATATATATATATGTGGATGTGTGAAACTCTTAGCGCATATATTCTCAAGTTATGACCATTACTTATATTTGTATGACTTTTTGGTCGGAACATACTTTGAAATCATATTTTCTTATCGGGGATACTTTTAGAGACGTTGATTAGCCGAGTTAATGTCTTCACATTGCTTTAAATTCTAAGTATGAACCGAATTAACATCTTCACCATTACCATTTTCATTGGAAATTTACCGTTTTAGATCGAATTAATACAGTCAATTAATGTCTCCGTATTGAAAAAAAATGGCTTAAGAATATATGCCGGTAAAAAAAATATTATCAATGATCAACATGGCTTGATTAGTAATAATTGGCTAAAAGACCTCCCTTGGGATCCCATTAAATTTCATACCCTTAAATACCTCTGCTAAGAAACATGAATAGTGTTGAAGGAAGCTATGAAACACAATGAAAACCCACTTAAGGTCATTCTCCAAAAAAACCATCATCAGAGTCCGATCAAACGTCTCAAACCGCGTCCTCATCGAAGGCCGGACGCGCCTCTGGTGACGTCATCAATCTGACGTAAACCCTTCTGAGGGCGCGTGAGCGCGCGTGAAGAGGGCCGGAGACGCGTGGCTATGCGTGGGGCCACGTGGCAGCGCGTGGTGGCTCGTGTGGGGCCTGTGGGGCCGCCCGGGGTGCTCCCGGCCCACTTTAAGGTTTCCGAGAGCGTTTTGAGGCCATTTCTTTCAAACTTTATGAGTTTTTGAGTATCTTGATATTTTTGGAAACATCTGGACACTTTATTTCGCGAAAACGGACTTCCGGTGAATATCTCGGGCTAAAATTGACTTTATTTAATAAAAGAAAAATTAATTATATAACTTTCCTTTTATTAATTTATTAAAAATCAATTACGTAAAATACCCGTAACATTATGTTTAAAATTTCTCATAATAATAAGATTTTTATCAGCAAATGTAGCTTATACAAGCACACTAAGAAATCAATTGATCTTTTGACTAACTTTTGTGTTATTCCATGTATTTGAAATTCAAGTAATTATCACTAATCAAGTAAAGAAAAAAAATAAAAATAATAAAAATAATTTTTTCAAAAAAAAAGTTTGGGTATTTTTGCCGCTAATGGCCACATGTCGGATGTTAACGGAAAAATTAACGTTTTCATGCCAAAGTCACGGTTAACGCACTTTGGGTATTTTTGCCGCCAGTTTTAAAAGTTGGGTACACGGGAGGCACGTTGACCAAAGGTTGGGTATTTTTGCCGTAATTTTCCTTACTCTATATATATATATGGTTAAGGACGACGAAAATACCCAGAGTTTGGTCAAAGAACCTCTCGTATACCCAAAGTTTAAAAATAGTGGCAAAAATACCCAAAGTTGCATTTTGAGAGTTGACCACTCCATTCTCGTATTGCCGTTAACTTACTCGTTAACTCTGGTCACGTGCACAAACGTGGGTTGCTGACATAACATATTTTGCCACGTGGACGAGCCCACATCAGCCTCGTTTACGATAAAATAACAAATTAAACCCCTAATTAGTACTATTTAATACAACTAATTGAACCCCTAATGATTACACTTAACAAAACAGCTTTGTCCACGTGGCCAGAGTTAACGGGTAAGTTGACGGCGTTACGAGAATGGAGTGGTTAACTCCCCAAATGTGACTTTAGGTATTTTTGCCACCACTTTTAAACTATGGGTACAGGAGAGGTTCTTTGACCAAACTTTGGGTATTTTCGCCGTCATTAACCCTATATATATATAATATATATATATATATATATATATATATATAAATGAAAGAATTAGCTAAAAGACTTCGGTTAAGATGTCGTTTCGGTCACTACCCTCGTTATATCCTGTATTTTATTTTACATTTATTTTTTACCTTAATAAATACAAATTGCGAGTTCTCATTTATTTTTTACCCAGTATTTTGCGAAATTACTAATTTGCCCTTTGGTAGTTGAGCGGTTCATTTATTACATTTTCTTTTAGGATTTTTTTTCAAACATCTTCTCGCTTCTTCTCCGTGATTACTTCACATCGACGCTTTCTATTCCCAAGATCCCCTCTTCCCAATCCGAACGTTTTTCTCTTCTCTATTGTACTCCTCGTTCTTCTGTTCTGTTCATTCTAGTTCAAGAACGACTTTAAGCAACGAGGCTTTCATCTCTTTGCTTTCCCGGCGAAGGACGATCCTTTCAGCGACGAGTTTCTTTGATCATCGTCTACATCCTCCCCAAAGCCACATAAATGGAGGTAAATGTTTATTCTTTGAGAAACCTATGCTTTGCGAACTGTTTTGGCTCGTAATGATGTCAGGGTTTACTTATTTTACATGCAATATACTATACTATATGGTTTACGAAGAAGAACGAGTGTAGGGTTGGTTCGTACCTATTACAACAATACCGCTATCTATTTACGCTCCGTTATTTATTACCGCTAGCAGTTCGTCGTTGGTCCCTATATACTGCATTAGTGCTATGTTTTTTAGAATTGCCACTAGCTATCTATTTACACCCCGTTGTATATTACCGCTAGAGGTTTGCCGTTGCTCCCTATATACTGCATTACCGCTATGTATAATAGACACTAATCTAGTTATGATTTTTTTCTTGTTTGAAATAACTAAGTAATGTCCTCCGGGCGTCCGAGATATACCAATGTGATGTCATCTCCGACGAAGCAAACTTCAGAAAGATCACGACTCTCATTAAAACGGAACTGACGGAGGAGGAGCTTACGTGGTACCGGATGACACAGTTTGGGCCTCTATTAGATGTCCCCACTCGCTATGAGTTCTCTGCCACACGTTTTTGGACATTGGTATCGAGAATAAGTAACGAACAAGTTCCCTTCGAGATGTGGATGTTGGTCAACAATGTTCCCCTACGATACGAGAATAAGGAGTTTGCCATCATAACCGGGCTGAATTGTGCCAACAATGCTTTTGAGTGGCCTGCCGAAAGCCCCCTACATGTCCCATTGCAAGAACGGCTGTGGCCAAATGCAGTGGGAAAGATGACACTCGGAATGCTGGAGGAATGCTTTGAAAACTATCATCTTGATCTAACTATGAGCAGTGATGATAAGAGAACGTTGGCGTGCCTGTGCTTCGTCTTCGGAGTCCTATTACCCCAGAGCACCCGTGGTGAAACGGAAGTGCGTCGTTGTTTCTTGTGGATGGTGGAAGACCTTTACTCATTCGTAAGATTTCCTTGGGGTCGACTGTCATTCTCGCAATCTCTACAACCGCTCGTGAGTGAAGGTCGACGTCGAGCACTGCGAGAGAACATCCTTGGAAACGCTGTGGAAAGATGGTAGAATGAGATGGTGCCACCTCCCATGACCTTTCGGGGGTTCATCCCCCCACTACTGGTATATGTATAAGTTTTAAGTTATATATTTACCATGGATGTCTTATATATCAATCTAACATGTTAAGTTCATGCATATTTTTGGCGTACGAGTGTTTGCCGAAAGTGGCATATGTTACAACGGAGGTTCTAGAGCCAGAGGCTTTACCTCGTATGCACAAATGAAGAACCCAGGGGTTGTACACCGGGATTGAACATAGCATTCGCGACCGTCTTTTACGTGGGAGGATCCCGGGGGTTAGTTAGTTTATTGCTTTGCTCTACTATAAATCTACTTGTATCAATTACTTTTTTATAACATTACTCTCCTAATTGCAGGCACAATTGAGTTTGCTTCATCCCACCACGGTGGAGGCCACGATGCCTTATGTAATATCCGCCCGACCGTACAAACTCAAGCACGACTCATGCTACCACATGCTCGTGGAGTGTTTGGAACGTGGTTCACGGATCGTCCAACGGCGGAGGAGCCCACAACCAGCGTCACCGCCACCGCCGCCGGGGTTTAAAGAGGAGAATGACGACGAGACGGAAGTAGTGGAGAGTGACGTGGAGATGCAAGTGGAGAGTGAGAATAGCGGTGAGGACGAAGGTGAGGTAGATGGAGAGTCTGAAGGTGAAGATGGTGCCTCTGGCGGTGAGTTAGATGCTGAAGCTGCCGCTGAAGATGGTGAGCCTGGAGCTGAAGATGGTGAGCCTAGAGGTGAAGATGCTGAGCTTGGCGATGACTCAGACTCAGATGGTGTAGATGCTTGTTACCCGGATTTATTCCCACTCTCACCAACACCGAAGTACCTCATACGCTTGTTCACCAGGTGGTTACATCGCAACACGCCAACGCCGCGGGTATATGTTATCGGAACATACGACCGGGCCTTTTTTCAGAGGATCGTCGACCGTGATGGGTGGCTGGGCTGTGTGGTAATAATTCTTCAATGGCAATATTTCTATATTTATTTTATCTTTATATGTTGTTACAAATTCATTGATATTAAATGCAGATCATCGACGAGATCACTCACGGGTTCCGTAAGCGACTAACAACTTTTCCTGGGAGTATTCCCAATTCTAGTTCAATCACTGTTGTCGATACTTCCTTCATGTACCAACTGACTATCATTGCTAAGAAGATACGTAGCTGTGCACTGGAAGAATCGGATTTTGGGTCTATAGATTGGGTATCAGGAGACCAACAAAGGTTTGACGGCCAAGCGTGGGCATACGTGGACAATTTGTACTTCCTGATCTGGTTCGACGCTCAGTGGATATCATGCAGAGCTGATTTCAAAACAACGCGGTTTGACCTCTTTGTTCCCAAGTCCCGTTATAGTAGTTAAGATATGAAGTCAAATGTCTTGCAGAATCTACAGTTGTACATCCCTTGGATTTTGGAAGCGTCAAACTTGACTGTAGTACCCCGGCATGCACATCTCAAGAACCGTGGTTGGACATGGAGGTGCACTTCAGGCCCAAAACTGACCCACCCTGTCGACTCTGGAATATTTGCTATGAAGTTCATAGAACTAGACATTACCGGCAGGTCCCCTTTCTCGATGTGCGGCCGTTTTGTACCTTTAGCCCGGTCCCGATACGCGATGGAAATCTGGTCGAATTGGTCGTTTCAACATTAGAACTATGTTTATAACCTCTGTAATATTTTGACTACGTTTTTTACCTATTTTGTTTGGACGAGTATGTGGTAGCTATGTTTATTACTTTGGACGAGTATGTTTTGTATTCACCTTGTTTAATTACGATGTACGAGTATGTTTATTTTTTTTTATTCACTTGTTTTGTCAATCTCTATAACATATTTCTCACTCCCTAAGTGTTATCACTAGGTTCATTCTCAGATACTATCACCGCTAGTAAAATGATATAGCCGTTGTGAAACCGCTATTACCTAGTGTGTGTTTACTGCTGTACATTCGAAATAATATAGTAATTATTTCACCTTAACCAAAAGTGTGTATACCGCTAAGATACCACTATAGTTTTTTGCAAAGTGGGTTCGCTAGTCTACCGCTAAACATGTGAAATTATATAGGGTTACCCATTATGAGTAGTTTTTTATGCACACAATGGGTGGTTTTTTAAAAGGTTTTGACACATAATGAGTATTTCGTACAATTCCCTAGTTATACTTATGTATAACTCTTTATTCTTAAACATGTGAAATTATATATAACAGTGAAAGAAAAATAGACTTTAACGATACTAAAGCTAATAACATATCCGTAATAACATATAACCAAGTGTGTGCCAACCGCTGTGCTACCGCAAACAAACTATTTTTTACCGCTATTACAAAGTGTGATACATATGACATAAATAGTACGACATAAATAGGGTACCGCTATTCAAAGTTGTTCTGCTATACATTGTGAGCTTAAGCTTGACTTAGTCCTTCACACAGAGGGAGTCAGCCCGGGTACCAACCAGAACCGAGGAAGGACAAGAGTTCGGCCCAGCTCGGGTGAACACGAGCAGAAGGTCCGGATAAAAGGCAAGCCCAGCCTGGGGCATAAGAGCAGACCAGCTCAGGGACAGAGAAACTGTCCGATCAGAAAAGGGAAAGTCAGAAACTACCCAACAAGGAAAGCGCGTAGCTTGAGAAGCAAGCAAAAATCGAATCAAAGATTTGACGAGATTGTTTAGGGTAGTTTCTCGATTTTGTGCGATTTGGTTAGCTAGGGTTTCGCCTATGTGAGGCTATATAAACCTAGCATTGCACACTTTATAAAAAAAGCCGAGTCCATTAGAATTTGAGTTTTAGCTTCTTGTATTTTGTCTTCGATTATCAATAGAAAATTTCTTCTCCCAAAGTTCGTGTTCTTCAATTTTCTGTTCGATTTCTTTGGTGTTATTCGTGTTCTTCGCAGATCCGTGATTTGGGAACCAACAAGTAGTATAAGAGCTTCAATCGAAGAACATGTTTTCATCAGAGTCACCAATCGAATGAGCTCTGGTGGCGCAGAAACCAGACCCCAGAGAAGGCACAATAACTCTCCATTAGTCCATGCTCACGAATAGCAATTACGCCGTGTGGGCGTTGAAGATGAGGGTAAATCTGCAGGCGCAGGGAGTGTGGGAGGCCGTAGAGAACGGCTGTGTCGAAGGGCGCAAGGAAAGAATGGCTCTAGCTGCAATCTACAAAGCAGTTCTAGAAGATGTTCTTCTCATGCTCGCCGAGAAGGATTTTGTGAAGGAAGCATGGAAAACACTCTAGACCATACACAAGGGCGCAGATCGCGTCAAGGAGGAAAAGGTCCAGACCTTGAAGAATGACCTCGAGGTGATGAGGATGAGGGAGAGTGAATCAATTGATGATTTCGCTATGCGGCTCACGTCCATTGTGACCGGCATACGCTCACTGGGAGAGAAGGTGGAGGAGACCACTGTCGTCAAGAAGTTTCTCCGAGCAGTGCCTCGCAGGTACATGCAGATCGTGACATCGATCGAGCAGTTCGGCGACCTCAAGACAATGAATGTCGAGGAGGTTGTTAGTAGCCTCAAAGCCCACGAAGAGAGACTTCGGGGTTACGGTGACAGAGAAGAGGAGAAGAACCTCCTGCTCACGCATGAAGAGTGGACGGCCAGACAACGGAAACCGGGGGAGCCGAGTATTCTTCAAATTCCTGAGATCGGAGCAGCTTTAGTGGAGAAGTCCGAGGACGCGGACAAGGTCGTGAACGTGGTTGAGGTCGGGATAAGCGAGGTCGCGGCAGTGGTACACCCCGTCAGCAAAGGACGACCAGGAGAGATAAAAGCACAGTGAAGTGCTACAGTTGTCAGAAGCTTGGGCACTTTGCATCTGAGTGCTAGCAGAAACCAGGGCGAAGAGACGAATCTAGCAAGATTCCCAAACGACCCGCCGGCATTGTTATTTGTCGAGCAGGAAACACACCTGGATGAGCAGAATGGCGAAAGCGACGCCAAGACCCTGGCAGGAGTGATCATTGTGTCGATCAGCCCAGAAGCCGAGCAACCCTGTTCGGAGGAAACCAACGAGAAGGTTTTCCTTATTGAGGATAAGGTTGTTGCAAGCCCCCTCGTAGATGGAGAGAAGAAAGTCAATACCGACATATGGTACTTAGAAAACGGAGCTAGTAACCACATGACTAGGTCCGAGCTAAGTTTGAAGAGATCGATGAGAAGATCACGGGCAACGTGAAATTCGACGACGGATCAGTCGTAGATATCCGAGGCAGAGGGTCAATCCTGTTCGAGTGCAAGAAATGCGACCAGCGTCTGATGACCCAGGTGTATTTCATCCCGAAGTTGAAGAGCAACATCATCAGTCTAGGGCAGATGACTGAGATCGGGAACACAATGGTGCTATCAGGGTCCTATCAGAAGAAGTGGACTAAGGAAGGAGAACTGTTGATGAAGGTGGAACGGACACCTAATAGACTCTACAAGATTCTCCTAAGGACGTGCCAGCCCGTCGGTTTTATGACATCGATGGCAGACCCGGCTTGGCTATGGCACGCACGGCTCGGACACGTGAAATTTCACGCGCTCAAGATGATGGGCGAGATGGCCTTTAGGGTTCCTAAGATAGATCACCCCGACCAGCTATGTGAATGCTGCATGATCGCGAAGCCGGCGAGGATACCTTTTCCGATCAAGGCCAAATTCCGAGCAGAGAGACCCCTATAGTTAGTGCATGCAGACCTATGCGGTCCAATCACCCCAGCAACATTGGCAGGTAACAAGTACTTTCTTTTACTTGTTGATGATTACAGTCGCTGGATGTTGGTTTATTTTTTCTTAAGGAGAAGAGCGGAGCCTTTGAGGTCTTCAAGAAGTTCAAGAAGATCGTGGAGAATGGCTCGGTGCACAGGTTAAAGGTCCTGCGTACAGACCGAGGAGGAGAATTCACTTCCCAGCAGTTTGAAGAATTCTGTGACCAGGAAGAAATTCAGCGTCACCTATCTGCACCCCACACGCCCCAGCAGAATGGCGTGGTGGAAAGGCGAAATCGAACTGTGATGAACATAGCGAGCAGTTTGCTCAAGAGCATGCAAGTTCTAGCCAGGTTTTGGGCAGAAGCAGTAAGACATGCGGTCTACCTACTTAATCGCTTGCCGACCAAGGCACTAGGAGAGTGCACTCCCTACCAGGCGTGGAATGGTAAGAAACCCCACTTAGAGCATCTGAGAGTGTTCGGGTGCACTGCACATGTGAAGATTGCGGGGCCACATCTCAAGAAGCTAGATGATCGGAGTGAGAAGATGGTGTACCTTGGCATTGAAAATGGAAGCAAGGCACACAGACTCTACGATCCACGACACAGCAGACTCCAAGTGAGCAGAGATGTTGTGTTCGAAGAAGAGATGAAGTGGGATTGGCGCGACGAGAAAGGAGAGCCCGAGCAGAACTCAGTAGAGTTCATAATCGAAGATGAAGAGGGTGTTGCCGAGCAGGATCAGCTCGGAACACCAAGCTCGGCAACAGTCTTTCCAAGCACGAGAGAATTTAGCCCGGGAGAGAACAGCCCGGATACACCACGAACACCAAGTCCGAGCAGGATTAGCATATCCAGCTCGGGAGATTCCTCGATTAAAGATAGCCCAAAGGGATTCCGACCCCTAGCAGACGTCTACGATCAGACTCAAGAAGTGGAGATGAGCCTGAAGGAACTTTCTTTATTATTCGCAGAGGAGCCAGCCAACTACTAGGAGGCAGCAGCCGAGCAAGAGTGGCAAGAAGCAATGAAGAAGGAGATGGAGTCCATCGAGAAGAACAGGACATTGGAGCTAACCGACCTGCCTAAAGGTCATAATCCCATCGGCCTGAAGTGGGTGTATAAGCTGAAGAAGGATACCGAGGGGAATGCCCTTAAGCACAAAGCAAGGCTGGTAGCCAAAGGCTACGTACAGAATAAAGGCATAGACTCTGAAGAAGTTTTTGCTCCAATAGCTAGAGTGGTCATGATCAGACTCATCCTAGCCCTAGTAGCTCATCGAGGTTGGGAAATTCATCATCTGGATGTCAAATCGGCATTCCTAAATGGTGACCTCGAAGAAGAAGTGTACGTCAAGCAACCAGAGGGGTTCGGCGTCACGGGCAAAGAGCAGAAGGTGTACAAACTATCCAAGTCCCTATACGGGTTGAGGCAAACACCAAGAGCGTGGAACATCCATCTTGACAAGAGCTTGAAGAATCTTGGATTCACAAAGTTCCTGAGGGAGCAGGCAGTCTACACAAGGAGTACCGAGCAGGATAACTCTGATCGTAGAAGTATATGTGGATGACCTGATCGACACTGGATCCAGCGTAGGATGCGTAGATGGATTTAAGCAGCAAATGATGGCCGAATTCGAGATGAGTGACCTTGGATTACTTTCGTACTATCTCGGTCTCAAGGTGGAACAGAAGAAGGACTACATCACGCTGAAGCAGTCGGCCTACGCAAGGAAGATTCTTATGCAGTTCGAGATGACGGATTGCAACCCGAGCAAATACCCAATGGAGGCAAAGCTGCAGCTCGGGAAGGATGCTCGCGTGATCGGGTGTCTGAGATACCTCACTCACACCCGACTATACATTTCACACACAGTCGGGATAGTCAGTCGATTCATGGAGAAGCCCACAAGTGCACACCAGCAGGCGGTGAAGCATATCTTGCGATACATGAAGGGCACGATGGACTACGGGATCTAGTACAGCAGAGGAAGCGGAGCAGAAGTGCTAGTCGGTTTTACAAACAGTAATCTGGCCGGTGATATCGATGACAGGAAGAGTACCAGAGGGATGACGTTCTACCTCAACGGAAACCTGATCACCTGGCAGTCTTAAAAGCAGCAAACAGTAGCTCTATCATCATGTGAAGCAGAGTTCATGGCGGTAACCGCAGTAGCATGTCAAGCTATGTGGTTGAAGGGGCCACTTAGTGAATTGACCGGATCCGAGCAGAGACCAGCTACTCTCTACGTGGACAACAATTCTGCAATTGCGTTGATGAATAATCCAGTGTTCCATGGATGGAGAAAACACATTGACACAAAATTTCACTACATTCGTGAGTGTGTGGAGAAGCGAGAGATTATCGTGGAGTTCGTCAACACAAGTGAGTAACGGGCAGACATACTTACCAAGGCTCTGGGGAGAGTCAAGTTCGCAGAAGTGAGAGAGCTGCTAAGAGTGAAGAAAGTAGAAGCGAGTCAAGCTTACAATGGAGAATGTGAGCTTAAGCTTGACTTAGTCCTTCACACAGAGGGAGTCAGCCCGGGTACCGACCAGAACCGAGGACGGACAAGAGTTTAGTCCAGCTCGGGTGAACACAAGCAGAAGGTCCGGATAGAAGGCAAGCCCAGCCTGGGAAATACGAGCAGACCAGCTCGGGGACAGAGAAGCTGTATGAGCAGGAAACGGAAAGTCAGCAACTACCCAGCAAGGAAAGCGCGTAGCTTGAGGAGCATGCAAAAATCGAGTCAAAGATTTGACGAGATTGTTTAGGGTAGTTTCTTGATTTTGTGCGATTTGGTTAGCTAGGGTTTCGCCTATGTAAGGCTATATAAACCAAGCATTGTACAATTTGTTAAAAAAAGCTGAGTCCATTAGAATTTGAGTTTTAGCTTCTTGTATTTTGATTTCGATTATCAATAGAAAATTTCTTCTTCCAAAGTTCGTGTTCTTCAATTTTCTCTTCGATTTCTTTGGTGTTATTCGTGTTCTTCGCAGATCTGTGATTTGGGAACCAACATACATAACTAATATGCACGAAACCTTATAACCGCTATACATAACTAATATGCACGAAATAATCAAAATACAGAGACTATGCTATCAACGTAATCATAGGCAGGCTCAACGTACTTGCCATTTTCCGCGCCCCATACATTTCTCCACCAGTACCTCATCGCCGGCCGTTCTACCGTCGGAAGCGCGCTCTGTTTTTTCTCGAGACAAAGCACCTCGTCCCGCTAGTCGAAGGAAAAGAATGTTGATTTATTTTTCCAGCGGTTAATCAGAACCGCCCAATGAAGTACCCCGTCCACCGTTACCGGGCCCCGTGGCCAATCAAGCTCCCGTGGTAGTGTCAAGGACCCACAATCTCTCCATGCAAGTCCGCTTTTGGAGAACACTTGTGCGCATACGGAACGTGAATCCTTGGCTGTGCATAGTCGGACGATCTTGTAGTCGTTGATTGTGACGTTATACGTGAAACCTAACACCCCATTGTCATGAAAGACTGGTGAATAGGGTGCTGGAACGGGAAGTCGCCTCACTTGCCGAATTGCCGGATTCCAAAGCACGAATCTCGTATCTTGCGCCATGAATGATAGGCAGATCTCATTTGGCAGATCAAGCCGTTGCAGGAGCCTACTTTGTCAAAGTGTTCATAATTTTCTGCATAAAGATACGACACGTCAATCTTCGTTACCCTTTGGCCGGAGAGCAGCAGTATTACTTGTTGGTAGTCCCGTTTGGAGGCGGCAATCAGGAGTGGGCCGTTTCTGGTCCGCTGACGAATATGATGAGTGTTGATGAACGTCTAGTCGCCCCCAGATATTCTTGCCAGCCAACGTTTCGAGATGCTCTTGAATCCCATAAGAATTTTTGCTGGCAGTTCCGGTGGGATCTTGTTGAACACAAGGTGTTCGGGAAGGTTCTCCCATGTGCATTCCATTATAGTTTTTGATAATACAATTTGAGACGCTGACCAAGTGCGCTTAGAACCATCTTTTAAATAGACACGGACGGACACGTCCTTTCAAATAGCAAATCCGAACTGCGCTTAATTAAAGCGGCTCTTGAGATTTTCCATGACGTAATCATGAGAATTATTACTGCTATTACCGCTAGTTGTTTTACAGCTCTTACATGCCACGTGTTTGTAAGCGAACATAAACGTCATGTCAAATACATATAGGGCTTTCAATATATATCCCGCTAGTTGTTACCGGCGTTTGATATTTCGATTAGTAATCATGAGCATAATTAAAATATATATATACATTAATTACCGCTACAGAACTGATCCTGCCTTTTTGTTGTGACACTGACGATTGAGTTGCTCGATGTCTCGGTAACTGCTATGAACTCTGTAGCCATGTTATGAGTTGCTTTACTTATTTACTTTTGTTGCTATATTTGTTTTACTTCTAGCTGGTAGTTTCATATATAGAAACCAAGTCACTAACGGTTAGAAACTCGACTATAAAGTAAAGGGACCCACGTCACCAGATCTTGTAGATCTACTTTCGACCTTCCCAGATCATAAGAAAGCCCACAACTTCTAGATCTACAATGTACGACCTTGACGATGGTTCAAGCACTTCTTCAACTCAGAAGGATCGACGATGTCTTTGTAAATACGGCAACAACACGATAATCTTAATGTCAAACACGTGGAAGAATCCAGGAAGAAGATTGAAGTGTTGTTCAAAGATGAAGGTACGTTCATTGATGACGACTTTATACTTGATCTCTGTAATTTTCCTAAGGTTGTGATTTTTGGTATTTTGCTTGTCATCAGGGAAAAGATAATTGCGGATACTTTAATTGGGTAGATCCATATCCAATTCCACAAATTGATGTCTTTCAACCAATTCAAATACTGGAACGATGAAAATACTATGACTTCATCAGTTGAGGAAAACTAATGTTTGTAACTTTCTTTGTCGTTTTATGGATGTTCTTCAAGTGAGTATTTATCTGGTACGCGGTATGGTGTTTTGTAACGAAGACATGTTGAATCATATTGTATTACAATCTTACCACTATTTTAATGTTATTATATTGTATGACAATCAAACCGTCCTCTGTTAATGCTGTTATATCTCACCATGACAATCGTACCGCTATGTTAATGCTATTTATCATACTATAACTTTCAATCTAACTTACCGCAAGCACCTTCTCCGGTATCGGTTTACCAAAATGTCAGACAATAACTGAGAGAGATGAGTTAGCTAACACTTTAGTAATGCGATACCAGAGTTGGTGCTCATAGCTTTGGCAGTTCATTAAAAAAATATAGAAAGAGATAAGGAGAGGAGGCGGCGGGCAACTATATAATGCAAATTGTGCTCCATTTTAGGATTTTCTTCTCTTTATATTGATAAAAGGGTATTTTGGTACTTATAATCGTCTTACCGCTATGCTTTATAGTTTATTCTAGCAAACAACACACAAAGAGTAAATATTGAGTATCACTACATGTTACATAATAGCGGGATTATCGAATACAAAACAAACATAAATAATAAATAATCAGATATTCTTTATTGTGTAATACAATACACAATGAGTAAATATTGAGTACCGCTATATGTTACATAATAGCGGGATTATTGAATACAAACCAAAACATAAATAAGAACAAGTTCATAAAAAATATACCGCTATGAATTATTCTGTAATACAACACAGAATGAGAAAACATTGACTACCGTTAGTTCATAAAAATATACCGCTATGAATTATTCTGTAATACAACACAGAATTAGAAAACATTGACTACCGTTAGTTTATAAAAAAAATATACCGCTTTTAATTATTCTGTAATATAACACAGAATGAGAAAACATTGACTACGGGGGGTATATATGTTACACGAACCTATATACCCCCTTGCTAAGAAACGAAAAATTAATCTTGCATGAGCAATTGCCGCTTTACCTTATACCGCTATGCTCCCGTCCTTAATGTCGGGTCAAGAGGATGCAATGGTAGCTTGCAAATACAAGAAGCACAGATGCAACTCCTCGTAACACGAGTTGATTTATTTCGTCCCTAGCGGGAAGAAACAAGAAGCACGATGCGAAGAGGATGCAAACGAAGCTTGCAGAGTTGAGAAGCACGATTGCGAAGAAGCACGAAGCTTGTAAATATTGTATGAATGCACGGCGGCATAAAAGATTGATCACGAGCAGCTGACGAACCTATGGGCGGTGGATTCATACAATATTATTATGGAGAGGGTGATGATGGAAATAATTGTATTGTTTAGGGTTAGGGATTGTTCTATTTATAAACGCTTGGGGGGAGTTGGACGAGTAATTAATACGACCTGCATGCAATAAAGGCACATTAATATGTTTCTCCACCCACTAATTCGAGTACTTTTGTTGAACAGAGATTACCGCTAGGTTTTCTCCTAGAGGTGGTCACTAAACACGTAACGGTTACCTAGCGGATAATGAATAGAAACGGGGAAGGTTAGTGTTTCTATCAGGTTATTTCATTTTACCGTTCGTGTGCATAATTAAGTTCATCGTAACAACTAATGGTAAGTGAGTTGGATCATAGGCGCATAATGAATATGACAAAATAACTAGCAAGTTTGTTGGATCATATAACAAGTCTCTATCACTCGTACACATATGCGAAGCAACGCATATTGCTCTCGATTAACTCGTACTTATTTCAACTTAAAAATGTAATACACTAGTAAATATGTTTAAATAACCTTCATTTTACTAACAAAACTAATTACCGCTAATTGATTGTCTTATCCGCCTCTAGACACTCATTGCACTACCGTTACGTGTTACGCAGTAGCGGTTTTTTATTTGGCTGAAAATTTTAAGATTCTGCTGGTTTAAGGAGTATTTAATACGACCTGCATGCAATAAAGGCACATTAACAGGTTACTCCAACCACTTATCCGAGAACATTTGAACCATAGCAATTACCGCTAGGTTTTATCCTAGCGGTGGTCACTAAACACGTTAGGGTTTCCTAGCGGTTAGTTAATTGAAATGGGAAAATCCGTTTTTCTATCAGGTTATTTCATCTTACCGTTCGTATGGATTATTAAGTTCATCGTAAAAACACTCATATATATCACTACCGCTACGGTTTACGGAGTAGCAGTTTGGATTATTAAGTTCATCGGTAAGCGGTTACTAATTTATTCTTTCTAAACCTAAACTCTTCGATATATGGTTATGAAGCGGTGCTAATAAATACCATCGGAAAGCAGTTACCACGAGATGCGGTTACATTGAAACTAATTTTCATACCAATCCACAATTATAACAGGGTTTGGCAAGGAAAACCAGTAGTCAGACAATACCAAAATGGCACAAAATCAACGACGAGTGCAACTTTGTTATTCTGTATTGAATACACAATCTAAGGTTGCTATCTTCATGTTCGTAGTGATTTACTATATAACAATGCTAAGATGATTATAGTTTTTTACTTGTTCGTTTTGCAGTTGCTCTTGTTTCAGTTTGTGATTTCTCACGGGTATGACTATTCCTGTGAGTAGGACAAAAATGTTACGAATTTTATTGTGGGGCCAGAAAATCACAGTAGTTGCGCGCGGAGCCAAAAATTTCTTATGTCAATCTTAAATGGAATATGGATTCTCAACATCAACTGTATGTAAATCTTGTGAACTTTATGTGTGCAGGGATAAAAGCATGCATTGAAACTACAATTTTATGTGTGCATGGATAAAAGCATGCATTGAAGCTAACTCACTTGTTGACGAAACTCCGTTTGAGATCACCGTCGACATTTTTGGGGCGCGAAATGGTAAAAAATTAGGCCGGCTGAACGCTTTCAACAATGTAAGTTTTCACCAAATATAGTGTACACCTTTACACTCCTCGTACAATATATTTTGAATTAAAGAATAATGTAGGCCTAGAAGCTCTTTGTCGGGTTAAGTTCTATCTCATGGGCTACAAGGGCTCTGCGAGTAAAAATGTCAAATCTCTCGTCATGCGCGGAGGAGGGGTGATTATAAATAACGAGGAAGAGTTTGTGCAGCTTTATCAAACTGATAGGGTATTTATAATTTACAACGACAGCTATGTCGTTGAGAAATGTTTCATTAATTAACATTGTAGGCAAGCAGAGATGATGGTGGGACAAACTCTGGCGAGAGTGTACGCACACAATTTGTTGCATGCGTCAGTTGCATCTTTTAGTTTGGATGTGTTTGTTTGATAACTTAATATCTCATGGCACGTGTCTGTAGATGAAACCTTTTTTGTCTTTTAAATTGGATGTGTTTTTTGAGATCTTAATATCTCATGGCACGTGTCTGTATATGGAACCTTTTTTTATGACCTTGTACCACTATAGGTTTCTTTATAGCGGATATTAGTTTACTTCGAAGACTTCTTATTAAATGAACACGCAGCGTTCAAACAATTTTTTTAATCAACACATCTATAATTGATGCTCTCCACCGCTACCAAATATAGTACTCCCGCTAGAGGTAATTATTTAAACAAGTAGCGGTAAAACAACACGTAGCGGTAAAACAAGTGTTTAAACAAGTATTAAAGCACGCGGGAAAGTTAAACCGTCAAACCAGGATTTAATACCAATCGGGGAAGAAAAACCAATAATTAATACCACCAATTTAATAACACCTGTCAATATATAAAGACGAACCACCAACTTATTAAAACCACCTACTTACAATAATCGCAACAAACATGTGTCAAATTATACAGTTCTAATATCCGAATAATTTAGCCATTCACAAGCATTTTCTACACTATGGCGGAGAGAACGCTTGGTCTTTTGAGATCGAATCTGTCTTCGGAAGTATTCTCACACTTCTTTTCTGTATTCTCACGCTTCTTTTCAGTATTCTCATATGATTCCTTCTTTTTACAAATTCTTGTGGAGATTTTTTCAGGATTAAAACTTGCAATGAATACCGCTATACTTTTTTTGCAGATTCCTTCCTTCTGAAACCATTCACGATAAGTTCGGCACTCCGGTACTCCCCGTGGTCCAAATTTCTATAGCTCTATCAATACCAATTATCTTACCGCTATATAACTATTATGATACCGCTATTTAGGAATCCATGGTTCATAAAAAAATGAAGATGAGGTTCACATATTTTAGTGCATAATACACGTTGTAGCATAGTTCACAAATTAACTTAATGCAAATTCATGGTTCATACAAAAAAAGAGGAAGTTCATATAATACACATTGAAGTATAATATCCATCGCACAAGCATTTTCTACAGTACTTGGTATATTTCCTTCCGCTCTCCCCAAATGATAGGAATCTTCTTGTCGTCTTTCGTCCTTTTTTGCAGGGTTGTACCTCTGGCGGTCTAATCTTCCCAAAGACTTGATAGACTTGAGAAGGTACTTCCCAATCTGCATGTAGCGGGATATGTTTTACGGCAATAGAATGCGCTTTAGACCAGTTGTCCAAACTCAAGAATTTCCCACATAAATTCTCAGGATTTAACCCAGCAGTGGAGATTGCCGAGACGGCATGCGCAGATGGGTATTCCGTAGTTTGCCAACGTAAGCATGTGCACGTTTTTCTACCGATCACCACAACCTCTTTGGGGTGGCTTCCCAACTCTGTTCCACTCATCGCCACTTCCCACTTGTCATCGTTCAAGTTATCGGCCGTCATCGTCTTAGATTTGATCTCGTTCTTTTTTATCTTTGCTCGAATCCACAGAGTGTCTGGAGAGGACGATTCTATAATACATTTAGTACTCGCGTCATAGTATCTACTTATATACTCAGATACCTTCCCAATACATTCATCTAAAAGGCCAACAATAGGGTAACCTCTAGCTACTTTCAGCACAATGTTAATGCATTCAACGTTATTTGAATTCAGTATGTTATACCATTTCCCCCTGAACTACGCTCTTGTCCAATTTGATATTCTCCCAACTTTTTCAACTAGATATTGTGTAGCAAATGGAAACTTACTAGTGAATACATCCCATCTTTTCTCAAAGTCCTCATCTTTATATGATTGTACCATTTCCCAATAATGGCTCATTAGCCATTTTTTATTTTTCTTGATATCTTCATCAAGATCCGTTGATACACCAGCGGTTTCTTCATCGGGATTGAGATCCCTTGATAGGCTGGTTTCTTCATCGGGATTGGGATCATTTGATACGCCGGTTTCTTCATCGGGACCGGGATCCTTTGATTTCTTCTTCTTCTTCTTCTTCTTCTTCTTCTTCTTCTTCTTCTTCTTCTTCTTCTTCCTCCTCCTCCTCCTCCTCCTCCTCCTCCTCCTCCTCCTCCTCCTCCTCCTCCCACACGTCAACAAGTTGCAACTAATGTGATAATTAAATGGTTCTCCGCGTCTGTAATACCGAAAGCAAGAGGATAAATATGACCATCGCCATCCATAGCGGTTGCTACAAGTAATACACCTGCGTACTTGCTATACAAGTGACATGCGTCGAGACAAATAACCTTCCTCAAACTTTTGAATCCTATAACCGACGCGTATAATGCCATGATACAGTACAAAAAACGGCCTTTCTCGGTAATCTTAATCGCGGTATGGGAACTCGGGTTTTCTTTTTCAACCATAAAAAAATAATCCGGTAAAAACTCGTAATTCTGAGCCGGGGTACCTTTCATCCTGTTAATGGCGTTACCCCTCGCACGCCAAGCCTTCCGGGAACTGACCTTGATACCCTTATTTGACAGAAAATGCTGAATAAATTTCGCCTTTGGTACTAGTTTCAAGCCATGGAATGAATTAGAGACCATGATGCCGAGATACGACGAAGTGGCCTGTCGATGTCCATCTTTTCGGCCGGCAACGGAACAAGTATGCATGTTTTCATATCTCCACGTGCATTTCCGATTTAGGTATCTGACTGAGTATAATGTTGCTGTAGACTTTACTGACCTCAACTCGAAGAAGCACCCTCAGCCAGAAATTTTTTCAATTCCGACTTTGATGAAAACTCCTAACCAAGTTCAAGATTCATACTGTCGGGAAAACCAAATGCCCGGAGTTGTTCTTCATCAATGCTCGGACCACACGAACTTGGTGCCACAAAATAATTTGACATCCCTCTGAATTGTGACAATATCACATCTTCATCATTACAGTTAGATTCCGGCATATCGGTCTGGTGATCTTCTCCCATATCAGTCGAGTGATCTTTTGGCATATTAGTGGGATGATAATATGGCACATCAGTCGGGCGATCTTCTCGCATATCAGTCGGGCGATCTTCTGGCTCATCTGGCTTGCTGGATTCAATTGAATTTTCCCGAGCGGCCGGTATATGTTCAACAGGCGCGCCGGACTGAACGACCCGTTCTCTTTCGACTTCATGACCTTCATATGCCGGTAGACTGATATATAATTTATCCAACCACGCCGACCCATCGGCCTCCCACAGATATGTTGTCAGGTCTGTATCGTTTCCAAGGGCTAGCGGCTGGCTACTGTCAGAAGGTTTATAAGTTACCTTCAAATCATATTGCCTTGAAATGTTGAAACGCACGTATAGAAGCTCTTTAAAATCAGCATATCCATTCAATGTAGACGTTTCAACCTGAATACAAGTTCCCGTGTCTCGGTCTCCAACCCACCGCCACATATAAGCATCGTATATCCACTTTCCTCCACAACTGACGCTCACCAAGAGCGGAGACATCAAGAAAATGGAACGGACTCAAACCTGAAATTCAAATACCGTAACATTATACGTGTTATGTGCAATTTTAGAGATATGTAAAATTTGGGCCCCATTGGAGAAAGTCAAAGCCCGCTAGTGAAGTCAAGGCTCATTTAGCCCAATCTCAAGCCCATCTGGCGAAGCCCGAAGGATCGGGCCCGAAGACGAAGCCCGAGTGACAAAGGGACATCCTTGAGAGCTAGTCGGTACGGCCAGTTAAGCGATGACATCCCTCAAGACCACCGGCGACAAGGCGTTATGATCTCGACATCCCTCAAGGCCACCGGCGACAAGGCGTTATGATCTCGACATCCCTCAAGGCCACCGACGACGGACAATGCGCTTGGACGATGCGCATCCCTCACGTATGCGCAGGCAACGCGCTTGGACGATGGACAATGCTAAGAGGAATGACGACCACTGCACCCGACAAAGGAGCATGGCAACCCCGCTTCGGACAAGACATATGGTGCACTCTTCCTTGGTCACCAACGAACGACATACACCAATAATACCCGAAAACCGGGTAATAGTCGGAATCCGTATCCGGATTTAAAATCCGAATCCATATTCGAATCCGGGTACCCGTATCCGGATTAGAACCAGATACGGGTACCGGGTATTAAAAGTCCAAAAATCAGGTACCCGGTACCCGGTTTAATACCCAATTTATTTTAATTATTTATTTTTCCTTTAATTTTTTATGGTTTCTTTCTTAAGGTTCGTGTGTTGAGACGATATACTTTTTTAAAATAATTATTGTTTATCATATGCTTACCGTTGTGCTTGATAATGATGATGCTTGATGCGCGGAATGAATAAACGATGGCGGAGATTATGTTTTTTTATGGGCGAGACTATGTTTTTTTTTATGCTTGATGCGCGATATTATGTTTTTTTATGCATTTTAATTTTAAGAGAATGAATGTACGTTTTTCTTTTTGAGATTATATATTTAAAAAAAAAAAGGTAGTAAATTCGGGTAGTTTCCAAAACTGGGTACAAGGTAGTAAATTTGGGTATCAAAAACTAGATACCCGAATTTCGAGTACCCAGAATTTCGGGTACCGGATCCAAGTATCAATTTTCGGATACCCGGTTTCCAGATCCGGGTACCGGGTACCTCCAAAAAAAAAAAATCGGGTACCCCACCCGGTTTCACCCCTAATAAATACATAGACGACTTTAAGATAATACGGACAGAGAATCTAAACTCACACATTGGTCTAAGCAAGGGACCAAGTGAGTAATTAATTAAAATCACAATCAAGTGAGTGACGTTGCTTGCTTTTTCCATTGTTTAATGGAATATTCTTTTTTCAATTGCACAGCCTTGACTGCATGGACAGAAGTATTTAATAATTCTTTTTTTTTTTTGGGAAAGTATTTAATAATTCTATTGGAATAAAAAGAAATGTAATATATTTCTCATCCTGCCGATTGAAAAGTGGGAACGGCACGGATCGGGATTCGAAAATGTAGTCAAACTAGAAATGAAACCGGAACTAGTACCAGGCTTTTTCCTATTTTCGGCTCGGTCTTGGTTTTCACAGCTATCCAAAATTGGGTCCATCCCGGACTAATCACTGTCAGGCCGAGACCAGGGCGAGACCAAGCCGCCTTGTCAAGTGCAATAGAAAGGTAAATAATTTTGACCAGGTTCTTTTATTGTTCAGGTCTCGGAAATCAGTCCCAGTTTTGAAAATTTATAGTATATCTGTAAACCGGATACGGGACGGGGAATAAGATCCTGGTTTTTTTTGTTTTTGTTTTGGGGTGGGGCAAATTTCGGGACAAAATCATTGAATTGAATGTATCATTCAATTCGTAAAAAAAAAAAATATATAAAACTATTAATAAATTTTACAACTCTAAAATGTTCATACCAAGTAAAACTAAAATAAAACTATATATATAACAAGAAGAGGGCGGCGAGATTTGGCGCAAATCGCTGTCAAAGGAGAAGGGCGCAGGGAGGGGCGAATCATCGTTGAAGAGGATAGTGGATGCCGTCAAAGACAGATTCGTATTGCAGAATGAAAAACGGAAAACAATCAGCTAGAAATTCACTAGCGTCCGATTTCTATACCCTGAACATCTAGCTCTGCAACAATGGTGTTCTTTCATGAGGCGGGGATGCTTCTTCTTGAGCTTTCCCCAGTAAAACAGTATACAGACCGAGCAGTACTAGAGCCGCTCCGATGACACTAAATAAGAGAAGGAAAAACTCTAAAGATTTGATCCTGAAAAAGAGCATTGTAAAAGAAGAATGTATACACATGTATATATGGTATACCTCCCGAGAAACAGGGCATCGCCCAGAAACAAGACCCCAAAAACGGCAGCGATTGCGATGGAAAACGGCGAGAAGATTGAGGCGTAAAGAGGCCCTTTTAAGTGCAGTACCCATGTGGTGATGAATGTGTAGCAGGCAGTGCCAAAAAGTCCCTGCAAAATATACATTTCTTAGATTCCAACTAGGGGTGGGTGACAATCGGGACCCGGAACTAGGTTTTTGGCATTTTCTCGACCTGGTCCCGGTTTTTTTGGGCCTCCAAAAATGTAGGAAAAATCCCTGTTTTTTTTTTTAAACTAGGAATCGGACTGAGACCAAAAAAGCCCTGAAATCAGGCCGGTACTGAAACCGGTCTGGGCCGGGACCGGTTCGTGGAAAATTATTCAAAATCGAAGTGCAAAAATAAAAGGTTTTGTTTAAAAATAAAATAAAAATAGATCGAAATTAAAATAGAGGAAATTCAAACTTCAAAGTCCTAACTATAAGTAGAACAGATTCACCTCCAACATGTTAAACTCCAAATTTCAAATTTGTACAAGATAGTTTAATTAAAACATATCGAAAGTCCAAACCTTGTAACAAATTCAAATCTTTTAAGTATTAACATAGATATTTTACAAACTGGGAGGGGGAACGTGCCCGGATGCCGGTTTTCAGAGCAGTACGGAGACAAATAGGGGCAAGAATTTTCACATTTGATATATAACAACCCTTTTCTGTCCAATATGGATCCGTACTAAGAAGCGTAATATTTATAGTTTCTTACCGACGATACAATGGCGATCAACGCAATATTAGGCCTCAGTGCCCAATGGCTGAGATCTGAATCTTCTAAGATGCACACTGGTAAGGAGATTAATGTCTTAAACAGGAAGTAAATGGCGGTGACGGTTCGCTCGTCCGGATACGCAATCACCACCTTGGTCTGAGATGATCTTGCTTGTTCAACACATAGTAAAAAATATTCTAGATCTTGAGGCTTAAAAGCGTCAGAGTTCTGAGTTTTACCTGAACAATGTACCAGAACGAGGTAAACATCGTGCCCGAAACAAGTAAAGAGCCCCCTAGAAGCCAATTCGTCTCCGATGACAGTGACGTCAATGTGGAATCTGGTAGTGAAGAGGTCGGCTCCAGAATCGTGGGACCTTTGTACAGAATTGCTACCAATGAGCCCGAGATCGAAAGTACCGTCCCCAAGATCTTCATTCGGGTCGTAATCCTTCCGAGGTCCAGACTTTCCATCCTTTTTGAGGCAAAAGAGAAAATTATTAGAAAATTGCTGGCAAAATGACAAAAACGGTGACGAAGAACGAGAAATAGGGGACCTGAAAGTGACTGCTAAGACGAAGGTTATAGCCGGTACTATGTTGTCGATGATCGAGTAAAGGGCCGGCGAGCTATACTCCAAGCCTTTGTACATACACGCATTGGACAAGGCCCTGCAAACCCACGAACCGATTAAAATCTTCCCTCGTTACTCGTTCTCGAAACGAAAAAAGTTCCGTACCCGAGCAGCGAGCTGAGGGCGATCTTGTACAGCAAAGAGAGCTTGAAAGGAGGAAGTCCTCTTCTGCATAATCAAAGTCAACGATCAACTCTCTTTCATACATCTGAGCCTGTAAATTCAAAGACTTGCTATTATATTACCTGGGGAAGATGAAAGGAAGAGGAAGAAGAACAAGAGTGCCTATGACATAAGTGTAAGCAATGAAGACGAAGTAGCTCAGGCCTTTGGAATTGGCAGCTTTGTAAAGGGTGTTAATGGCGACGTTAAGGAGCTCTCTGGAAGCCATGGCAGAGAACACTCCGACCTCGTTCTTCCATACGAGACCACCCATGTCCTCCTCTCGCCTTCGTTCTCTGAGAAATCAGCATCATTTGATTCTGTGTAAGCCATGTATATTATAATGTTTTGTTTGAGAGGCCATTAATGCATCTGCAGAGTATAATATAATAATAATAATAATCATTACAATCACCAATCACGTTGCTGCTGACTAGTACAATAATACAGCAATAATAAATAAAAAAGTGAAATATGTGCACTGAAATCTCGTTAAACTAATACTCGATAAGTTGCTAATTTAGATCAAATAATATTTTTGTTTAGTCCCGACATTAACTATCATTGCAAAATTTTACCTCGATAAAGTAAAGCCTCGAAATATAATAAATTTCTCTGAATCAAACTCTATAAATTTATAGAGGTTTTACTGTATATCATTTTATTATACAGTCGGCCACAACGAGTGTGGTGATTGGTTCATAACTCCATGCCCATCGAGTCGGCCACAACGAACTGTAAGGACGGGTGACGGGTTGTTTACCCTGTTTTTTATAAAAGAGAGGCTAAACTCACACATACCTCTAACCAAGGGACCAGGTGAGCTATTTACTCAAACAAGGAATCACAATCACAAATACATTACAATGATATCGCGTTGCACCATTGATTGATTTAGCATGGGAAACTCGCAAAAATGGCTAAAAAAAACACCATAATTCAACTTTTAAACTCATATTAAAAAAATACATAATTCTAAACTTTGTTCAATTTAAGACATTTTTACCCCTGATTAACATTGGGGAGGTTGTATGATTAACATTCTTGGGACAGTTTCTAATAATCCTTGGGGACAGTAATTTGAATATAGGGGATAGTTTTTGGTAATTTAAGGACAGTTTTCTAGGCAGTTTTGTGGGAGGTTGTATGAGTAACATTCTTGG
Organism: Parietaria judaica; assembly: GCA_954871525.1. NCBI lineage: Eukaryota > Viridiplantae > Streptophyta > Magnoliopsida > Rosales > Urticaceae > Parietaria > Parietaria judaica. The sequence continues at coordinate 26,665,267 of OX940869.1, forward strand.
GACAGTTTCTTCAGATTTTGAGGACAGTAATTTGGATTTTGAGGACAATTTTTAATAATTTAAGGACAATTTAGGAATAAATTAATCAGGGATAAACATGTCTTAAATTGGACAAAGTTTAGAATTATGTATTTTTTTAATATGAGTTTAAAAGTTGAATTATGATATTTTTTTGAGCCATTTTTACAAGTTTCCCTTTAGCAAACCCAACAGCAAACCCAACGCAAGTAACTAGGGTTAGGGCATATGATTGAGTTGACCTTTTCACTCTTATTTCTAAGAAAAGGTTAAAATAGCGACGTAGCTTCTCTGGTTGAATTGGGTAGATATAAGTTAAGTACTTTTGCCGCTAAATAGTTATAATTATATTCCCTAATCTCTTCTACCTAGCAACTCCTTAAGGATCAATAAATACAGATATGGCTTTAGGAAATACATGCAGCTAATTCTTTAAGTTTTCCTCCGTTTTCTCCTCAGGTGAGGCATGGAACGCAGAGACCCCACAGGGATCGTCGGACCACTGTTTGTGTCCGTCTCTCGAGCCGATGAACACGGTTTCAAGTGGGTGACTACAGAATTTGCGGGATTTCCATTATCCGGCTCAGAAACTTCTCCAAGTCTGTTTCCGACTTGATCGTTTTTGTCTTCGTCTGTGCAAAACCCACCTTCGTTCTCAAAGATTGCTTTCGGATTTAGCGGGTCATTATCGTCATTTTCCGGACAAAATCCCCCACCTCTGTTATCGTCTCCGTCTGTGCAAAACCCGCCTCCGTTTTCAAAGTTCTCTTTAGGATTTGGCGGGTCGTTATCGTCATTTTCTGGACAGAATCCCCCACCCTGTTCCAGGTAGTCGGTTTCAGAGGCCTGTTTGGGAGAGACGTTTTTAGGGCTAAACCGACTTTCTCGGCCGAATCCCCAAGCGGCATTTTCACTGGGATCATCCTGCTTCCGTGGCTCTTCATCAAACAATTGCTTATCGTCCTTGTCAGCTGACTGGTAAAGATCGTCAGTGTCCATACCGTTTACCGAGTAGTCCACTTGCTTTCTCGAACGCGTTGACTGAAAGTCAAAGATATGTTAGTAAGCGAAACTTCAACTGCAGAGTTGAAAAGTTACCGATACATACCCGTCTCAATGTTTCGGGTATTTCTTGCTTCTCCGTGTTGATTTCCTCATCTTCGTCATCACTAGATCTTACTTTGGACGGTTCAGAGCTCGGACTTTCTTTTCTCTTTCTTCTTCCCGATGCCTTCCCTCTCCCTCTTCTACTTTGTGTATCTCGTTTGGGAGTTGACTTTTTCGTACAGTCGACAGTTTCAGACTGGTCATTCTCGGATTCACTCCGCATAGATTGTTTTCTTTTTTTCCTTCCAGAAACTTCTGGTGCACAATCAACTGTCTGTTCCGACGATTGTTTTCCAGTAATTCCCTTGACAGCTTTTTTAATTCTTTTGCTGCGAATTTTGGCGAAGCGCTCGTTGAATGTATAAAATTCCTCCAAACGCCGTTGAGTCTACCAAAACATGAAAAATCTATTAACTCAGCCTATATACGGTAGGTCCAAACTAGCAAATGGGTTTAAACAACCTATTATACAACTTCTCGGTTTTAAACCCTAAACACGGACTCTGAATTTGCTTGATTTTTTTCTTTTTCAATGTGGTTTTTGAAAATCAGATTTGACCTGATTTAATTTGGAAGTGGTTTTAAAACCCACAGAAGAGTTGTTGATAGTTATTAACAAACTCAAAATAATTCTTTTTAAAAACAAAAGAAAAGGGTAAAAGATTGCAACCTTTGTCACTAACCTCGTGTTTTCCGTATTCTTTCAGAACGGGTACTATTAAATCATCTGCCTTCTGGTTAGCCCAACCAAACTTTTCCCAGCACAATCTGCATTTTAGCAGCTGAATTTAAGCATTAATTATTATAATGCAGAACAATTTAATGAAAGCAACAAACTCACTTGCGTAGAACAAAATGATCTGGTTTGCCCCATGTGAAAGTCTCCGTTGATTTGTCAACTTCGGGAGATAGATAGGCGGAAATAACCGTGTCACAAGGAAAAGACGAAGGAATATGCCAGTTCTTGCTCAATTTTCTCTGCAAAACATACAATTTAATTGCATCAAGAAAGATTGGATCGCAAAATAACTCACAATAAAAAGTAAAAATAGAAAAGAAAAGATAATAGGTGTAATCCGTTTTACATGTTTATCCATGAAAATTTTACGTCGGTCTTGAATCTGATCAGCTTCGGAGAAGTTCTCTGTTTGAGAGCCAAAATTACCCAATATGGAGGGATCTGGTGATTCAATCCAGTCCCTGAATTCTTGGAGGCCATTTTCCTCGGGAAAAGCAGTTAAAACCTCGATTGCATTAACGATACCAATTCCACTACAACAAAGGTAATCAGACAGATAAGAATTACATCATCAATCAATAAACCAAATGAAACAGTCATAATACCAAACATGCTGGAATTTTGTTTGGAAAGAAGTATATTTATATAAAAAAAAATAAAAAATAGCATTGTATACATCCAATATAATATTATTAAATAAAAACATAAAGGAAGGGTATTGCTGCTTACCTGACACCTTCAGTATAATCACTGCCAAGAAGTAGTGCCATGCGAATCAATTTCTCTCTGCTTAGGCCAATCTCCGTCTCGATATCCTGTCGAAAGCGAAGAAAGACAAGCAACACAGAACAATCACTTGATTAATATAGCATTTAATAGAAGATGGAAAAGCTATATAGCGAACCATGTTTTCTCATTTTCATATTAAGAGAACCGCTAGCACCGAAGGCATGCATTATATTTTTTATAAAGGGCAAGATAACTACAGAAATCAAGTAGATAAGGAGCGTGGCATCTCAAATTTTGTTAATAAATTGGAGGGATTCTGAAAATTTTCATGTGACGTTTATAAAAAACCGTATATCATATATTTCCTAAAATTATTTAATACTTTTGTACTTTGAGCTATTATATGATTATGATTTGCACAAAATGTTGATGAAAGCCAAAAAATATTTCATGCTTAAAGGCATACCTTCATAAAGTATGTCTCCACATATTTCCTGTCATCGAATATATTCTTGTAAACACTCCGTGCACCAAACAAGAACACGTCAGAGTCGTCAGTCACAACACCATCAACAAGGTTTGCTTGTTCCATAAATGCACACTGAGCTTCGGCTTCCATGGGTGCAATTATAAATGGAATTCCAAACATTTGCAACAGCTCCTACAAGAGACCGATACTTCAACTTCCGAGAAACCATGAAAAGCAAAAAAGATAGCTATTTGTATAGAAGAAAAACGCATAGCTAGCTTGTTTGTATAGAAGAAAAACGCATAGCTAGTGGATATCTAGAATCAAAGAATAAGAAAGGAGATCGTACATGGAAAGCACCTATGCATTTCATTATCCACTAAAAATCTTTAACACACACCTGACACTCCATGTACATCTCACTACTGACGGAATCTGCATTTCGTTCTAGCCGTCTCCGGTCATCTCCTAAATCCATGCGTTCTTCTTGTAAAACCCGTAATTCTTCATCCAAATTAGCCTGAAAACCTTCATTCTCCTTAAATGTAGAATTCTCAGACATGTCATCGATTTCCCGCAAACCATTTTCGCTCCTTTCTTTTGTGGCCAATTTTTCTTCCATGTCAATATCACATATTAATTCATTCATCAACTCTTCCGACAAAGGAGCATCTGAGCTGGCCATCTTAACTACAGGGCAGGATGGCTCTGTTTCAACAGAAGTCCGCAAATCACCCACATTACTAGCATCAGTAACATCTACACACGATACTTCGAAATGTTTAGAATTATCATAAACAGTTTCAGATGTTGACGGGTGTTGTTTGATGCCATCATCGCCTGAAAATGTTGGCTCTTCGGTTCTATCTTCTAGATTCAGCTGAGACACGGGATAGGCAGATTGCTTATCATATAAATTTTCAAGACTGACAGAATCATCTGTTTTTGAAACACCAAGTACACCAACGTCACAAAAAGTTTCCGATGTAGATGTGTTTTTTTCGATGCCAATATCTCCTAAAACAGTTTGCTCTTCAGTTGTATCTTCTCGGTCCAGAATTCTACTACCGGCATCAGTATTTTCTCCAGGAAGCGCTGATATACTATCTCGAGACTTCTCAAGACTTCTCTTTATTGCCTCTTGCAAATCAGCCTCTTCTTCCAAATACCCTTTGGACATCGCTTTTCTTGTTTCGGCTACCGTCGAGGCAGTGGTTTCCATGTGGTAAATTCCTTCCTCCCACTCCACTTCACTATCATCACAAGTGTTGCCTTTTGGAAAAGGGACATCATCAGTCAAAATCTCGTTAGTTGTTTCTTCTATATTACCTTCCTCCCACTCACATTCCGAATCGGAAGGAGAAGACAATTTTATTAACGGCCTGAAATCATCAGAGGAGAGCGTTATCGGATTCTCAGCCGCTAAACGAGTAAATATATCGTCGTCGTCATCCAAACACTTGGTGTCACCATCATGTTCAAAAGAAATCTGTAAAGTGGCATCACTTTTTGATATGGAATCTTCTTCTACATCAATCCGGCTAATGGATTCCAAACCATCAAACGAAGTTTCAGTGGCAGTTTTATCAATTAGGGCAGCCCTTTGACTTTGAGTGTGGCTTTGACTTTCGAGACTATCAACAATTTCCTTCTCCTGTTCGATTTCTTTCATTAGATCCAAGTTCCTTTGTAGATCACGGGTCATGTGAATACCCATTGCTCTCACTCTACTGACACGAACCCGCCCTCTATCATCTACATAAGTTTCTATGTCGTCATCAAAAACCCTTCTCTCCCCATTGACTTTAGATCCAGTTTCTGACTTTGACTTGCTTGTAGATGCTGCAGTATGTATGGCTATTGGATAGCCTTCAGACCCACTCGTTGACTTTGACTTATCTCCATGTTTCTCAGCTCTTCCAGAAGCGAGTTCCCTGAGAGGTCAAAGCATGACACATCTGACGGGCAATATTATAAAGTAAGCGCCATCCTATGAATAGGAAATGATTGCTTACCGTTTGTCACCAGTGAAAGATGTTGAGAAGATAAACTCTCTGTTAGCTTCAGAAGCTATACGTGAAGTCTGTACACCATCGACTCCTCTTCCTGAAGCAGTCTTCTGCACTTGGTCTATCTCCCGCCGAAAAGCCACTGTTTTCAAATATGCCTGAATTTGTAGCTCGGAAAATTTTCCAGGATCCTACAGGGAGAAAAAGAGCTACCAATAAATACCAGGACAGAGCTCGAAATTAAGTGTAAAAACAGTTACATTTTGTGATGTCTCAATTACTCACCTTCTTGACTTGTTGATATTTCTGTCTGTTTTCTGCCATCAATCTCTCTCTAATCTGTCAATGTAAACAAGTATAGGTAATTTCTAAGAAGGTGATAAGGAAGAGAAAATGGTGTACAGGGCAAGAATATGTACTTGAACAAGCAAATCGAGTTGCATAGATGGAGGCAGAGAAGCTAGTATGGAAGGGTCAACTCCGCAATCCATATCTGGCTGCAAAATTACGGGCACAAAAAGGTAAGAAAATTGATAGACCCTCGGTGATTACGTAGAAGAGAAAGGACAAATTCGTCATTTATCATCTAAGATTAAGTTCTTTTATCTCTTTTCATATTTTCTAATTATGCCAGTAAGATATTTTTGTTAAGTAGGGTTAAGGAAAAAAAAATTGACCATGCTTGTCAAGCATATAGGCGCAATTTCTTGGCATTAGAAGGGTTCATGTTTTGCTTTGGCTTTTTGACTTAAAACACTAGAGAAGAGCTTTGGACGTGATCTCAAAGGAATGTGACGTTGTTCGTGTTTTTGATTATTGGAATGAAGAATCTGGAGGATCATAGCTTTGGTGGTTTCCGTTGGCTTGCGTAATTTTCTTCTCTCTCTTGATTGGGCATGTTCCTTTGGGTTTCCGTATTGGGACCTAACAAAACCTAAGACCACCTCTATTTTTTGGGATTAGAGAGATTGTACATTTACTAGGTCAATGCGAGGGCAAATCAACGTGATAATGGAGGAGACTGAAGAAAATCCTAGGAATAATATTTGATTTAGTATTTCTTATTTTTCCCTTAAAGATGTTATAAAATATTCCTATTAGTCCAAGATGTTCTAAAATATTTTCGTTCACTCGATGACATTCTCATATGTCAAATATGCTCTAGAATATTCTCATTAACCATAGACATTCTTAAATGCTCTCATTAACCGTACACCTTTTAGAATGTTCTCACTTCTACTCTTTTATGGCTGTAAACTTTATATACAGGGACTTATGATATACAACTATTCATAATGAAATACTAGTAAATTTCTCTCTACTATATTTTTACAGAGAGCAACACAGCTAACATGAAAGAGCAATTTACCACTATCATTTCTTCGTCTTCGTCATCATCCTCATCTTCAACAATATGAGAAGCATTAGATGTTGATGCATTATTACTTAAACCTCTCCTTTCCTCTTCCATAAGAGATGCAGCCAACCTAAATCACTCAAAAAATTGCCGTTTATATATATGATGAATTCGGTATTAAAAAATTAATTTTTATTGCATTGGTGGCTTACAGTTCGTCTAGCTTTTGCTGATTGCAACTGTTTGAAGCCATGTCATTTGTTTCTAAGTTGCTACGAAGCATATCAGGCTGCAAAAGAATCAAATGGTACAACAGCATATATAAATATTATGATCTTTAAGTTTTTTCTTTCATTTTCTTTCTTTCGATTTCTTCTCTTTAAAACCATAATGACTATAGAATGATGCAATGTTCTCATTGAAACAAACTTTGTTCACGTTTCTTAGAACTCCAACTACTCAAAATCTACTTCGAAAACCATTAAAACCATGTAAAGAAAGCATCATTACCAGGATCATTCCTCCATCGTCACCGAGCATCGCAGCAGCGGCTGCGTCGATACTTCCATCTTTCTCCGCCAAAACAGGAGGCGGCAACCTTATCAAACAATATCAGACGATAATTAAAGCTCATTCATTTGTGAACAACTAATTATACAACAACAATCCTATACTTGACTCACATTTCATCACTAACAGACCCAAGCTTCGCACCCTTTTCATCGCTCTTTTGACTCTGCCTCTGATTCTTGATATCATCCGCCAACTCCTTCAACCTCATTGTTTTGAGCTATGATCCAAAAAAATACAACATTTTCCAACAAATTAGACGCTCCAATTACATAGAATATGTTCTGTAATGACGATATAGCTGCAAAGAGTTGAAATTCATCATTTCTCCCCAAAAAAGCCATGAAAAATTTCCAGTTTCCAGCAATGTTATCATCAGGTATGTAGAAGAAGAAATTACGTGGTTGAGAAGCAACTTCTCGGCGGTCTTGCGGACTTTCGCCTGCGCGGTCTCTCGGTTCCGCCGCCGCGACATCATGGTCCGCCTCTTGATCGCCGGAGTGGCGCCGTCGAAGACGAATACCGGCCGGGCGCGGAGGAACAAGAGCTTGCAGATCCTCCGGAAGAATCCGAGCAAATGCGCGTTGCGAATCATCTCGCCTTTCTCGTCCCTCATCGCCTTCATGAACTGAACCATCCATATGCTCGCGTCTGCAAAATCAACGGAATCTTAGACACCGGCGACTACGACGCGACAGATTAGGGCTCGGCAATCGGAGAAGAGGTGATCGGCGATGGAGAGCTCACCGATGGCGAGCCTCTTGCCGGCTAGGGTTTCGACGGAGACGCGGCGGCCGGCGGGAGCGAGGAGGTCCCAGAGGCCGTGAACTCCCATGGAATCGGCGACTGAGATTTCGGTTTCTCGTTGCCGCCAAATGGGTATTTATATGGAGATCGGTTCGTTGAGCATTTGTAAGAGAAAGTTGAACACCAAAACGACGACGTATTGGTACATGAATATTTGTCGTTTGAAATTTGAATAGTGATTAGGCCATTAGAGAGAGGTGATCGGGCTCTTAATAACCCGATTCTACTCTAAAATCGGGTCTTGTGAAATTTCAAAACTGAAAACCGAGCTTCTTATGAAAGTTATTACTGCAAAAATTTTGAATTTAGTTTTCGGTTTGTGAAATGGAAAGTGTTTGACGTGGTTTCCTACCTCAATTAATACGAATATTGGTTGAAGCTTCGATTTGAAGTTGTTGCTTAGTGCTTGCTGGATGGACATTGTCTCTCGTCGGGGATGTGCGCTCAAACACTCGCAAAAAGTATATTTATTTATGTAATTTGACACCAACAGCTTTAATACATATTTGTCTCGAACAGTAGTTGAATATTTCATCTCTTATCTTTTATTGAGGATTGTGTACATGAAATAGAAAGAGATCGCAATAATTACTACGCTCACTATATGTTCGGGAACAAAACTTACATAAAATAAAGACTAAGAGTTATCTATGTTGCGTCATTCGATCAGATGATGTATTTATAGGCGAGTCTCTTCTTCGGTCATCCCTAGAACTACGAGAAAGTGCTTTCAAATTGATTGCTAGATGCGTGATAGATAGATAGATATCTATTTAATTATTTCGGCAATTAGGAATAAAGCCTTTCAATAATTTTTTAGGAATTTTAATTAATTTTTAGGAAAAATTCCATTTATAAAGTCTTACGTCAAATCTGACCTATATATGGCTGCTTATTATACATAAAAATGGTATAAGAGCAACTTTCGATAGGACAACAGAAGAAGAAAGCTGTAGCGGATTCGGTAGAAAATCGGAGCGTCGCGGATCTCGCGACTTTAGAAGAAACAGCGTCTGCAAGACCGGTCAGGGCAGCGTTTGACGCCGAGATGCGCACCGCTCTGGAAGAACATCGGCGGATGACAGAAGCACGGTTCAACGAGATTACGATAATGTTTGAGGCGTTGATGTCATGAACCGCACCTGAGTCGGTCGCCGTTGTTGCACCAGTAGACACCATCACTGGAAAGCTCCTCAAGGCGCGATGGATGGCTCGAGCAGCAAGCAGCAGGAGAACAAAGCCCTAGATCGCGCGAACCAAAGAGATTTGGAATGTGCAAATCTGAAATGACGCGACCACCATGCACTTCGGATGAGCGGCGGCCGACAACGGCGGCACGAACTCCGGCAACTGTAGAAAAACTCTGTTGGGCTCAAATATAAAGCAAAAAGCCAAACAACCCATTTTACAACCAATAAGATCCATATCTTGTGGTTCAGTATGAAAAAAAGTTTCTCGAGGAAACAACCAAACGCATGAATCGCGTCGAAAACGCTAAGGGACTTCGCGTCTGACCTCTGGCAACTCGGGATAGAGCTGCAGATCCGGGCTGAATAAGGGTCGGGATCTCCGAGAGTTCTGAAATAGCAAATGTTCATGTGGATCTTCACCTCAACCGTCCCAAGCTTGTGTATTTGCCGTATGAATCCCGATCTCGCGTCTTATAGATAATCTCCGACGTAAATATATTTAAATATATGTATAAAGTGGCATGCAAAACTTTTAGAGAGGTTCATCCTAAAGCAGTAGTTGATGTTGAACATATGTGTCCTTAAACAAGATATTTTTATCCATTTGTAAAAGATTATGACAAGTCGTTGAATAAAGATGGTGCTTATTATGATAATCTTATTATAGTTTCTGGTAGAGTAAAATAGAATGTTTGATCCTTAGTTCATGAAGGATGCAATTATGTTATTATTATCACAACAGAGTCAATGTGAGGAAGAATTAATAATCATAATAAATGAACTTAAAATGTCTGTGACCTGATTAACTGGGTGGGAGCCCATTAATCGTATAAGGTCATTAATGTGACTAAGTGACAATCCTATTCTGGATTTTGTGTGTGTCACACTCACTAGAAGTTCATTAAGTATGAAGTGTCTTCATACTGGACTGGACCTAACTTAAACTCTGGAAGTTATCATATAAGACCGTCACTGATAACTTGGAGTTGAGTCACTTGTAGATGATCAAATCGATATTCGATCTAAGTCTTGAGTGATCTTGAGTCCGAGCTGCTGGCTTGATTTTTCTTTGATTTAACCGTTAAAGAACACAATATATTACCGTTGTTCCCAACACTATTATTTTGGGAACATGATAGTCAGCAGTAAGGGTAGCTTGGTCATAGACATGGGCATCACACAACTCTCTTCAGAGTCATGATGATTCCCTTGATTGTCGGTGGTGAGAAGTGAGAGGTATCCGTGCGCAACTTATGAATCGAAACCATAAGTGGGTTACTCGTGATATTATTGACTGAGTCAAGGATGAAAACGCAATGAGGGGTGTAACGGTAGAAACTGCCTGCTCATGTGTGGATCATCAAGTGAAAGATCAATAACCCGAATTTGATTGTATCAATGGACACCCTGTTGTAATTAAGGGAATAATATATACTGTATCACTAAAGAGTGCAGCCTCGGGTTTATAGTTGAATAACACCGAGGTTTGACGAACATCCTAGCCTTTCGTTGGAGCTTAACTGATACGGGTCCATGGTCCCCAGGATAGCTCCGTAACGGATGATACATACGTGATAGAAACATTTTGAGATGTTTTTAATCATTTGGCAAGACTTATAAAACTGAATTCTGTGACAGACATCAGATAGTTTTATCAGTAGCGTGGCAAAAGTACTATATCTTGGTAACCGAAATTAACTGACAAAAGAAAGTAGAATTTGGATTTTCTGTCAACATGAAAGTTGTTGGAAATTAAATTCTAAGAAACTTTGCTTTTGGAATTTCAACGCACGGTTTGTGATTTAGAGAATTTCTAAGTTTGTGATCGTTTCGGTAAACTATGAAATTAAATCACATGTTACGAATTTAAATGATGGTGTGACACCATTGTAGAGGGCGATTTTCACCGCCCTTTTCCAGTCACAAAAATAATCACCAATAACAAATTAACAACAATAATCAGTGAATATCTCTGTTTTATTATATTTTCCGATATGAGCTCGGTTTTCTTTCGTTGAATAGCTGGACAGATGAAGGATCATGAGCAAAGGCTTTCTCTATTTCTTTAGCCTTTCTATTACAGGATATTCTCTCTTTTTTCTGGGCTTTCCTCTCTATTTTTCCCAACATTTACAAATGAGGCTTATCTTGCCTTTTATAGAGTTTACATTATGTATCTTCGCTTCTTTCCCGCCTTTTTTTCTCTCTTTAATCATTCGCTTCCCAGAGTGATTTCAGGGAAGCATGGTTAATCCCTGCTTTATGTCACTTCCGAGCAGACTGTCATTATGGGTAGGTGAGCTTCATTAAATGCGCATCCCGTCAGCCGTCATTCGGCTCTACAAGCCTCGTCGCCGATGCTTCTCATCGAGTGAGTAGATCGGCCTCATTAAATGCACATCCCGTCAGCCGTCATTCGGCTCTGCATAAACCATCATGACGAAATTCCCCGTCGAGCGTGATGGGACACTTCATCGCAGTCTGCTTTTGCACTGGCCATACCTCCTCACGGTTGAACCTCCTCGGAGATAACCATCCTCGAGGATAATCCTCCTCGGGGATACGCCTTGTTTGCCCCTCGGGCGACGAACTTCCTCGCCTTCCCTTATGTCGTTTTTGGACAAACGACACGAGTTGTGTTGAGGATGGATTTGACCAAATCCGACCTTAACAATTATTCCCCCATTTTATCAAGTGTATACACTTGGTAAAATAAAGTATAATCTTCTTGACGAACTCTTAGCGATGAGGATTCCCCAATGACGCTAAACGAGGGGTTTTCACGAAGATCCTCGTTAACGACCAGGAAGGTCCGACTCTCTCGCTTCTCCGACCGTTGTCTAGTTCTGGGCCCCACCTTGGTTTGCTTTCCCAAATTCGTCAGCCTCGAATCCTTCGCACGTCCCTTCAGCATTAAATGCCATCCTTCCGCACTCGAGTACTTATGGGGATTTATAACGGGCACTTGATACGAGCCGTTGACGAGTTCGCGAGCTTTGAATTTGGGTCGTTGGATCAAAACGCGCCTATCCATTCTTTCTCCTCTTTTATAAATTCGGAGTTTGTGCCCCCCTTCTCAGACATTTTTCGTATTTTCAAAAACTCTCTCTAAACTGCCTTTGCGACATTCACTCTCCGTTCCTACTCTTATTCCTTTGTCTTCAAGTTTCTTCTTCCTTCTTTCCTAGCCGCTTTGATGGCTCCTTCCCGCTCCGGGCTGGTCTTTAAGACCCGAAGCCTTGCCTCTGTCATGACGACCGAGAGTTTGCAGTTTATCATTAACAACTGTTTAGATTCGGAGCACTTTTTCGCACGTCTCCCCTTCGAAGGTGAATTCGCTAACGAGCCTCAGAGCGACTTTGTCTGTGTCTATGAGTCGTTCTTCCGCATCGTCAGTCTTCGCTTCCTGGTACCGCTCTTGATCGTGGCGTTCCTCTACGCTTTTGGGGTTCCGATCGCTCAGGTGAGCCCCAACACACTTCGCCTTCTCCTCTGCACACTCGTTATTGCATGCGAGCTGAAAGTGGAGCTTACGCTCAAGGACTTGATGCGTCTCTTCAAGGTTTCCCGGAATCCGAAGAATTTGGGCCACTTTGCCATCTCTCATCGCGTTCGACCGCACATTCTCACGAATACGTCATCGAACGAGTCCGACTGGGAGAATAAATATTTCTTCGTTCAAGTGGATAAATCCAACTTTGGTCCCCACCACTCCTTCCTTCCGAGGGAGTTGGTACTCGAGGGGGTGGATCTCCCTCGATTTAAGCCCGAGGAGAACGAAGAGGCTGATGCGCGGTTCAAGGAGATCCACGCTGCTCTCCTTGCCAACCCCAGGCGCGATTGGAGTAAGGACTTCGGGGATCGGCGGATCGAGAAGTTTGGGGTCTATCAACTGGCCCGAATTCATGGGGCACCTCCAAATACTCTTCTCCCGGTGGGTTTCCTCCCGAAGGGATCTCTCGCAAAGCGGAAGAAAACCGTTCCAAGGCCGAAGAAGAAATCCGAGGAGAAACCCGTCGTTGCTAGGGACGGTACTCCCGTTGATCGGGATCGGGAGGTGCAGAGACCGTCGAGGTCCCAGGCAAGATCCGACGCTCCTAGCTATATGGGGCTCACCCTTCGAGAGGGTGGTCCCCCGGGTAAATGCCCTATCGAGGATACTCGCGATGAGCGGCGGACGAGATCCAGGACGGATTCCGTCGCCCGCTCTCCGACGAAAGTTTCTCGCTCCTCGAGGAGATCCCCTCGAGAAGAAAGTTCTTCGGGCAAGCGGCCCGTCGAGGAGGTATGCGAGGCTTCTCCTGCAAAGAAGGCTAAGGTTCCCGCCCCGGCCCCCGAGCCCGAATCTACTACTCCGTCTCGGGGAATAGCGAAGGGGGCTCCGGGTACCGCGCCCGTAGAGGGCGAGGCTGAGAGGACGGGACTGGTGTCAGACAGGCGCGCACGCCCCGCCGTGAATCCACGGGAGAGATTGGAGTTCGAGGATATCGAGCATCTGGTCATCGCTCCGAACGCTCCTCCTCCACCCCCTTTGGAAGTTGAAAATTCCATCCTTCCTCCCGCTCCTGGGGTCGCGACCCGGCCCTCTCCGTCGTCACCTAGGGGAATCCCCGACGAAGAGTGTCACGGCCGAGAGCGCCTGTTTGAAACTGTTGAAGAGCGTCACGGCCGAGAGCGCCTGTTTGAAGCGGCCCAAACCAAGCTGGAGCGCCTCTCGGCGAGGTTTGATTTTCTCGATCAATCCATCAACGCCCATCGCTTGGCCGCCGCGTACCAAGCCAATATTGGCTTGGCCGAGAAGGTCCTTCCTGCGGCACCCATCGAGGGTCTCGAGACCCGCATGCCTTCGTGGCGCGAAAGCCGCGATAAGTACCGGGCTGAGGCAGACGAGTTGGACAAGAAGTCTTCCCGGGATCCCGATTCCCCGCCGCTCTCTCCTTGTAAGCCGCCGGCCCTCGACAGCCGGAGGGTTGAGAGCCTTGTCCCGGAGGGGGCTTCTCTCAGATCCTCACCGCGCGACGAATACGGCTCAAACATCGAGACCCTGGCGCCTCCGGAGCCCACGGTATAGGATGCTTTCTCGGAGTTTCCCTTCCAATTTCCCTCTCTTTTTGTAAATTTCGAATGTTGTGGCTCTTTCTGTAACCCAAGCGTTTAAGCGAATTATCATATAAATAAAAGAAATCCTTTTCGGGTTACCTTTTCCTTTCATCGCTAAGCTTCTTCGCTATTGCTCTCGTATACCTATTTCCCCCCCCTTTTTTTTTATCATCGGGCCTCTTTACTATTTCTTCCGTATCTCCACTCTCTCTTTTCCTTTGCAGGCCGGAGGTGGTACCGTTGTTCTTTACCCCGACGCCTCTTCCCCCAGCGATGGAGGAGGTTACGAGGGGGCGGAAGGGCCTGCGTCTGCTCTCGATCCAGCGAGGACTTTATCAGGGAATGAAGTTGCTCTCTTCGAGACTAAAGAGGCTAAGCTCGCCGAGTGTAGGGCAGAGCGTGATGAAGATAGATGCCTCCTCGCCATTGCCGAGGAGTCCCTCCTTGAGGAACGACAGCGTTATCAGCGGTGCGAAGAGACACTCTCGGCGCAGCTCCGGCAGAAAAATGAGTATTTCAACCGAATCGCCGACGCCATAAACCTGTCGCCCGGTCAGGAAGAGCAAATCTCTTTCCATGTCAAGGCCGTGCTGAGGAAACTTGCCAAGGACCGCGACGCAGCCAGGAGCTAGGCAATATAGAAGGAATTTTCTCGCTTACGCCTTTATCATCAAGCGACCGACAAGCTGAGGCACGCCTCTGAGAGGTTTGGTGCTCTCGAGGAGATTGTTCGCATTCAGCGCCTGCTGGGCGGTGTGCTCTCGAATATCAAGCTCGTCGAGGGGCTACCTTCTTACTCGATCGTTGGTGAGCTTCAAGCGAAACTGCCAAGGTGGCGCAGGTTGGAGCAGGAATACCTGGCTGATTTGGCCGGACTGGAGAAGAAAATCTCCGGTGCTCCTAACTCTCTTCCGCTTTCCCCTTGTCTCCCTCCGAGTGTCGCTAGGGCGCGCTCGCCGGGTTTTGACGTTCTTCCTTCCTCGTCGAGCACGGTATGGGGCAGCTTAGCTTAAACATTCTGTAGTTTTACCTTTTCTTTGGGGTTGGTTCCTCACTCTTGGCTTCTCCTTTGCAGGCTGATAGTAAGGTCGATGCGAACCTCTCGGGAATTTCCTCGAGTAATCCCCCAGGACTTCCCGCTGACGATCCTGTGTGCTTAGTTGTGAATGACATCCTTCGCCGATGCTGTGATACCATCATCGAGGAATGTGCCGACGCGGTCCTGGGTCAAGATCCCCTCGATAATGTCGCTAGGTAGGAGGATCGGTCCCTGCGAGAATTATAATATGTGTATTTTCTAGGGGTGTGGACGAATGAATTGTAAATAATACTCTGTATTTGTATTTCGAATCAAATGAGCATATGATGTTTTTCTTTTATGAGTTTGCTCGCGATCTACGAACTTATACGGGCTTGCTCGGCGCCTTCAGCCGTAAATATATTTTCTCTTTGCTCGGCACTATCGCCGGCTCGGGCTTGCTCGGCGCCCTTAGCCGTAAATATATATTGTTGTGAATTTTCTAAGCAAGTATACGTATCGAAAACAAGTAATATAATGATAAGAAAAGTCGATCCCACGGAGAATTGTTACTATTAATTTTGCTAATTACTAGTTTTATGTCACCTTAATTTTATCTAAACAAATAAATTTTAAATATGATCAATTAAATAACTAAAGAAAAATAAAAACTAAAAATTAAAAGTTTTGGACAAATAAAGAAATATAGGATCGCAATCAATCCTCAACACTTCACCCGATTCTTCGTATCATTCCTTTGATCATTAAATTGCTATAAGTTGTTAACCAAGACCCCTAATGCATAAAAACGAACTCTTCCGATATTCAATTCGAGTTATCTTTCCTAACTAACTCACTATATTCCTATGTGAATTAAATTATGAACGATTCATTAAGCATGTGTTCTTAACGGGTTACACATGTTATATAGGTATATTCCTATCCTATATAAACTCAAGATTTCCATCATAGATCATGTGTTATTCTATCTACGGCTAAACACAAATTTCCTTTTCCCAAAGTTCCTAAGGTTTACCAAATCAATTTAATTGGTGATCAAGCAATTAAAAGCAATAAGCAAAGGATAGAATAAACAAACTTAAGCAATTGTCATTAATCAAAGAAACGATAATCCAAAACGAGCTACATGTGAGTTTCGATTGCAATCCTATGAACGGTTTAGCTCATGATGAATCTAGAGTATAAACAAATCACAAAAAGATGCATAATGGAAAAATCAAATAAAGCTAAGGAAGTGATACTAATGGAGAGAATCTCTGGGATGATCTTTGTCTCCACCGTTCTTCTTCGCAAAACCCGATCTCCAATGGCGTTCTTCGCGTTTCCTAGCCTCTTGTGATGTTTTTCTCTCCCAAAATTCGTCACTTTATCCTTCTATATGATTCCCTTATATAGCCTCCTCATTAGGTTAAGATTAGGCTAAAAAAAACCTAATTCGCGAAACTGTGGTGCTGGGGCACGGGAAATACGGTGCTGGGGCACATGCTTAATTCTGAGGTTCTTGCTGGGGCACCAGAAATCTGTGCCGCGGCACCAAGTTGCTGCCTGGTATTGTCAATTTCAGATTTTCGGGCATGTAAAACTTCGTCGAAATGACTCGATTCATCTTTAATCTTCAATTTAAATCACAATCTACTCATGTACTCCTAAAACAAACAAAAACACTAAAAGAAACACATTAAATGGCTCTTGGATAAACAAAACGCTAAGTGAAAGTACTCAATTTATCGGTATAAAACCGACTCATCAAATACTCCCAAACTTATCGTTTGTTCGTCCTCGAGCAAAACAAAAGGAAATACTAAACCTAAATAAAACACCAAAACCTAAAAACTTAAAATAAAGCGAAAAAAATTCGATCTTGAGTGTAAATTCTTTATGACCAATACATGCTTAAAAACTATATTTATCAAGGGAAATTCAAAATGTCACTTGCTCGCAATTTCGGCTCAACTATTGTCTTACTTGTCTCTGTCCCCCCGAACTTGTATTCGTGCTTATTTCTCATTTTTGGACACCTGCTACCATGATGAGTTTCCATTTACCACAAAGCATGTTAGATCATAGTTTTGAATTCCATAGGCTCGTTTTTCATGAACTTTCTCCACTAATTTTGACAATGCAACACAAAAGATCATTAGGGCTTTAAAGGCTTGAAGTGTGGGATTAGGTCAATGGTGAGTGTGGATGTAAATAAGGGTAATCGAGTAAAGGATATGATTGGAAATGATTATGACTCAATTACTCTCAGCAAATGACCATTCAACGCCTCTACATAGAGCTCTCTTCATCATCTATTTGAAAAAATACACCAAACTTGCTCGTGGCAATGTACTTTATGACCTTGTCTTTCCATCTTATTTTTCGTAATTCCTCTTTCTTTTCTTTCTTTTCTTTTTTTTCTTATTTTTGATCTAAAGTAAACAAAATAACATAATAAAATAAAAACTTACACCCGACACATAGTGTAGAATCACAACCAAAAATCATTAAACTCTCGCATGTCCGACGAAACTCTCTATGACTTCTTTCTGATATCGCTCATGTGATGAGCAGTAGAATGATCAAAATACTTGAGAAGCAATAGAGATAATCGCTATTCCGGGTTGGCAAAATTTGTGGGAAATAAACGATTGTGGGATTCAAAGTTTGTCAAGTAATTGGGTTCAAAACGGCATGATGGATATTTTTATGTTAGGTGTGGTTTGAAAAGGCTAAAAATTGTTCAACGATGGCCTAATTCATTTCCCTAGTGCTACAATGTTCTTTATTTCGCCTCGAAAGTTAATCAAACAAGTTCTAGAGTTCTAACCGGATCAAACAATTTTCATGGTTCATATCGACTTTCTCACAGTAACAAAATGCCCTCATAATTCAAAATTTTGTACTCAACATGTTCAGGAAATACTAAGGCCGAGCAAAACAATAGAATCACAAAGCATACAAACATGGACATTTTTCACTTCCCTAAAACAAATATAGCGAGCAAGCATGTAGGGTCACATCGAATTATTACTTACATCTAACAAAATATTTAACACTAAAAAAAATAAAACCAAAATAAAACACAAATACAAACGAAGTAATGTTTCCTACCCCCAAACTTAAGATCTACATTGGTCCCCAATGTTCTAATAATTAACAAGGGTTAAGAAACAATTACCTCGGTGTCTCCACTTTCACTTGTTTAATGCATTGCCACCCTCGCCATCATCTTGTTGGTTAGGTGGATCTGGAAAAAAAATGGTGGTGGAGAATGTCTACGTACCTCGGGTCGAAGTTGTGCTGCAATTTGGAGAAGGAGATCTTCTTGGTAAATTTTGTGCATGCAAATAGACGGACTTATTCCCTTGATGTCCGCGATCGACCATCCCAATGCTTGTTTATTCTCCCTCAAGATTCTCAATAACTTTTCTTCCTGTTCATTAGAAAGACGCGAAGAAATAATAACCGGAAAAGTAGATGAGTTACCAAGAAAAGCGTACCTTAGATGGTTAGGAAGAGGTTTCAATTCTAACTCCGGAGGTTCTTCAATTGATGGTTTGGCATGCTTTACATCGTCGGGAATGTCCAGTGACTCAACTTTCTTTTTCCAAGAGATTGACGGTGATGCGTTCAAGTAGTGAACATCTTCTGAAGAGTGGATAATAGCATTCTCAATTTCATCATTCGGATACTCCTCGAAGAATACCGCTTCAACGCACGCGTCAATTACATCGATACGGTTGCACTCCTCTATTTCACTCGGGAACTTTAGAGCTTTGAACACGTTGAAAGTCACTTCTTGATCATGCACTCTCATGGTGAGTTCACCATTTTGAACATCAATTAGCGCTCTCCCGGTTGCTAAGAAAGGTCTCCCCAAGATGATAGGGATCTCACTGTCTTCTTCTATGTCGAGGATAACGAAATCAGCCGGAAATATAAACTTGTCCACTTTTACAAGTACGTCTTCGACGACTCCGTGCGGATATGTGAGCGATCTATCGGCTAGTTGAAGAGTGACATTTGTAGGCTTTGCTTCCGTCAATCCAAGTCCTCGATAAATTGAGAGCGGCATCAAATTGATACTAGCTCCTAAGTCACACAAAGATCTACCGAAAAATTTATTACCAATCGCGCATGGAATGGTAAAACTTCCCGGATCCTTAAGCTTTGGTGGTAATTTTCTTTGGATTATAGCACTGCATTCCTCTGTTAGCGCGACCATCTCGAACTCTCCCAGTTTTCTCTTCTTGGAAAGAATGTCCTTCATGAACTTCACATAACTCGGAATTTGCTCTAAAGCGTCGGCGAATGGAATGTTAATCTCGAGCTTCTTAAAAACTTCCAGAAATTTTGTGAACTGTGCATCCATCTTCTGCTTGCGAAGTCTTTGAGGAAACGGAGGTGGCGGGTAGTAAGGAGAAGGAGGTGTGGTGGTTGACTTGTTATCTTTCTGTTTATCCTCCGTCTCCTTTTCATTCTCGTCGGGAGTCGCATCGGTTTTGTTGAGAGGAGCGTTCACCTTGGTTTGTTTGGGTGCTTCGTTGAGTTCTTTTCCACTTCGCAACAAAATCGCTTTGCATTGCTCTTTACCCTCGCCCTTGGGGTTAGTCTCCGTGTTGCTCGGTAAATTCCCTTGTGGCCTATTATTCATGGAATTAGCTAGTTGACCAACTTGCATTTCCAAATTGCGAATTGATGCCGAGTGACTCTGAAATTGGGTCTTCGCTTCCGTAATGAACTGATTTGTGTTCGAGGCCATTTGAGTCATCAACTCCTCGAGGTTTGGCTTTCGGACTTGTTGAGGTGCTTGTTGAGGAAATCCGGGTGGAGCTGTAGGTGCTGTAGCAGATCCTTGGTTGTTACCCCACGAGAAATTTGGATGGTTTCTCCAGCCCGGATTGTAGAAGTTGGAGTTCTGTTGATTTGACTTTCTGTTCATGTTACTGACGTATTGCACCGACTCTTGGCTGATGGAGCATTGGTCAGTGCTGTGATTGCTACCACAGATTTCACAAGTAGCTTGAGGGCTGTAGACAACATTAACTCCAAGTGTATCAATTTTTTTAGATAGAAGCTCCACTTGAGCTGCTAACGCTGTCACGGCATCAATTTCATAAACGCCGGCTGCTTTCTTCTGCATTCCTCGTTCTGTCGGCCACTGGTAGTTGTTCTCTGCCATGTCTTCCAGTAACTCATAGGCATCGTCGATGGTCTTTGTCATAAGCGCGCCTCCTGCAGCTGCATCAATGTTTCCTTTAAATTGTCCATGCAGTCCATTGTAGAAAGACTGAATCTGTAGCCATTTTGGGACTCCATGGTGAGGGCATCTTCGAAGCAATTCCTTGAATCTTTCCCACGCCTCGAAAAGAGATTCCGAGTCTTGTTGCACAAAAGAGGTGATGTCGCCTCTCATCCTGGCCGTCTTCGCTGGTGGGAAATACTTTGCTAGGAACTTCTTTGCCAAGTCGTTCCAAGTAGTGATAGATCCTGCTGGTAGAGAGTTCAACCAACTCTTAGCTTTGTCGCGAAGTGAAAACGGGAAGAGTCTCAACCGTATAGTGTCAGACGAAACTCCATTGAATTTGAAGGTGTCGCAAATCTCCAAGAATAATGTGATATGGGAATTCGGGTCATCATTCAACGACCCGCCAAATTGCACTGAGTTTTGGATCATCTGAAGAATTGCCAGCTTAAGCTCGAATGTGTTCGCCTCAATAGGTGGCCGCACAATGCTGGTTTGAATTACTCCCATCTATGGAGCTGCATAATCTCGCAATGTCATATTTTGATGGTTGCCTTCGGTTGGTTCGGCCATTGTCAGTGATGGATTACGAGCTTGTTGTCGTTCTTTTCTATTCCTTCGGCACGTCCTTTCAATTTCAAGATTAATAGGAAGTAGTTCCTCGCTCCTATTATTCCGCACGCATGTACCTAATAACCTGAAAAATAGAACTCAAACAAACGTTTAGATTAAGACTAAAAAATGATCTTACTAATATTACCAAAAATAACGTAAACAATTCCCCGGCAACGGCGCCATATATATTGTTGTAAATTTTCTACGCAAGTATACGTATCGAAAACAAGTAATATAATGATGAGAAAAGTCGATCCCACGGAGAATTGTTACTATTAATTTTGCTAATTACTAGTTTTATGTCACCTTAATTTTATCTAAACAAATAAGTTTTAAATATGATCAATTAAATAACTAAAGAAAAATAAAAACTAAAAATTAAAAGTTTTGGACAAATAGAGAAATATAGGATCGCAATCAATCCTCAACACTTCACCCGATTCTTCGTATCATTCCTTTGATCATTAAATTACTATAAGTTGTTAACCAAGACCCCTAATGCATCAAAAAGAACTCTTCCGATATTCAATTCGAGTTATCTTTCCTAACTAACTCACTATATTCCTATGTGAATTAAATTATGAACGATTCATTAAGCATGTGTTCTTAACGGGTTACACATGTTATATAGGTATATTCCTATCCTATATAAACTCAAGATTTCCATCATAGATCATGTGTTATTCTCTCTACGGCTAAACACAAATTTCCTTTTCCCAAAGTTCCTAAGGTTTACCAAATCAATTTAATTTGTGATCAAGCAATTAAAAGCAATAAGCAAAGGATAGAATAAACAAACTTAAGCAATTGTCATTAATCAAAGAAACGATAATCCAAAACGAGCTACATGTGAGTTTCGATTGCAATCCTATGAACGGTTTAGCTCATGATGAATCTAGAGTATAAACAAATCACAAAAAGATGCATAATGGAAAAATCAAATAAAGCTAAGGACGTGATACTAATGGAGAGAATCTCTGGGATGATCTTCGTCTCCACCGTTCTTCTTCGCAAAACCCGATCTCCAATGGCGTTCTTCGCGTTTCCTAGCCTCTTGTGATGTTTTTCTCTCCCAAAATTCGTCACTTTATCCCTCTATATGATTCCCTTATATAGCCTCCTCATTAGGTTAAGATTAGGCTAAAAAAAACCTAATTCGCGAAACTGTGGTGCTGGGGCACGGGAAATACGGTGCTGGGGCACATGCTTAATTCTGAGGTTCTTGCTGGGGCACCAGAAATCTGTGCCGCGGCACCAAGTTGCTGCCTGGTATTGTCAATTTCGGATTTTCGGGCATGTAAAACTTCGTCGAAATGACTCGATTCATCTTTAATCTTCAATTTAAATCACAATCTACTCATGTACTCCTAAAACAAACAAAAACACTAAAAGAAACACATTAAATGGCTCTTGGATAAACAAAACGCTAAGTGACAGTACTCAATTTATCGGTATAAAACCGACTCATCATATATTTTTTTTCTTTTTGCTCGGCACTCTCGCCGGCTCGGGCTTGCTCGGCGCCCTTAGCCGTAAATATTTTTTTTGCTCGGCACCCTCGCCGTACCTCTTTTTCTCGGCACTCTCGCCGTACCTCTTTTCTCGGCACTCTCGCCGTACCTTTTTTTCTCGGCACTCTTGCCGTACCTCTTTTTCTCGGCACTCTCGCCGTAGTTATTACTTGCGGGTATCGCTGGATTTCATCGGGTACGAGCCGACTAGTTTCCAGGACCGCATAGGCACTCTCGCCTTTTAGTTTGGCACTCTCGCCACAGGCACTCTCGCCTTGTTTATTTCCTCGGCACTCTCGCCGGATCGGGCTTGCTCGGCGCCCTTAGCCGTATATATATTTTCTTTTTTTGCTCGGCACTCTCGCCGGCTCGGGCTTGCTCGGCGCCCTTAGCCGTATATATATTTTCTTTTTTTGCTCGGCACTCTCGCCGGCTCGGGCTTGCTCGGCGCCCTTAGCCGTATATATATTTTCTTTTTTTGCTCGGCACTCTCGCCGGCTCGGGCTTGCTCGGCGCCCTTAGCCGTATATATATTTTCTTTTTTTGCTCGGCACTCTCGCCGGCTCGGGCTTGCTCGGCGCCCTTAGCCGTATATATATTTTCTTTTTTTGCTCGGCACTCTTGCCGGTTCGGGCTTGCTCGGCGCCCTTAGCCGTATATATATTTTCTTTTTTTTGCTCGGCACTCTCGCCGGCTCGGGCTTGCTCGGCGCCCTTAGCCGTATATATATTTTCTTTTTTTGCTCGGCACTCTCGCCGGCTTGAGCTTGCTCGGCGCCCTTAGCCGTATATATATTTTCTTTTCTTTGCTCGGCACTCTCGCCGGCTCGGGCTTGCTCGGCGCCCTTAGCCGTATATATATATATATATATATATATATATATTATTTTTGCATATGAATATTGCGAGGATACTTTTCTTTCTATTCGGCACTCTCACCTAGCAGAGTTGTACACACACTTTTGTCAACTTATAATTCCGCTCGTTTCTTAAAGTAAAAACATACATATAGACATTAAAACCGAAAAAAAATTTCATCATCTAACAAGGCTGAAAAGTAATCATCATCGGGAGGCCACGCCAAAAGGGTTCGTAGAGGCTTCTCGGTAGGTCAACCCTCCCTTCACGTCGAACAGCGTACATGCCTTACTCCGGGGATTGTTCACCGATGATCGAGCAGGCTGAAGACACGACCTTCTCCAGAGAGTCTCTGCTGGGGCGCACATTGTTGCAGTCCGTGCAGACGTAGGTATACCACATGAGACCAAGGCTTATGCATGACCTGCAAAAGCCACAAGCACGTCCTTCCTGGCGTCGGCAAACACACGGCGGGCGGATGGTGTTCCTTTCTCCAATCTTCGTGGGCTTCTCATAAACCAGGACATCCTTATCGCATTTCCTGCAGAACTCCATGTCGAGTAGACGGCCGTGTGGTGCGGGCGTCTGCAGCTCGAGGTCGTCGGTCGGGCTCCCTGCCGCGACCATCGCGGGAAGGTCTTCGAGTCTGGCCTTGGCTCCCTCCTCGTAATTGAACCCCTCGTAACTGAACCCGAGTGTGTTGACCCATAGGAATTTTATCCCGTGCTTTATGGTGGACAGGTTGTTGACCACGTCGTCAACGGTGATTCGGTGGCAGCTCGGTAGGCATAACTTTATGATCGTCGGGTTATCCTACAGAATTATCCTCAACGCGGCGTTGGTGATCTCGAAGCACCTATTCAGCGTCAGGGTCTCCATCCTCCCTTGAGACCTCCTCGCCAGATTCAGAAGATTCTCATCTTCGAGCCGCTCGCTCATCGGGTCGTCGACATTGAGGTTGCGCCACAGAAGGTTGTTCCCCCGAACCTCGTCGCGCAGCGACGTGCACACCATCTCCACCGCGAGGAGCTCCTCGAGGCTCAGGTACAACAGAACGAGTTCCATTGCGGGGTGCGGTTCACCTGAGACCCTTTGCTCCTCCTGGTCCTGTTGGTTCTCCGTGGTGTCCTCCATCATTGGACACGGGTCATTGCTCTCCGGCCACTCCTCATTCTTCCAACCGTCCGTCATCGCGTGATCATCTCCTCCTCGTGCTTCCGCCGTGTCTTTTTTGGGCCATCCCCAACCTCCTTCGACGACCATCCCGGACTCGTCTGTATAGCTTTGGCCAGTAACTCCTTCCCCGAGCG
The DNA here is from genome assembly GCA_954871525.1 of Parietaria judaica. Classification (NCBI taxonomy): domain Eukaryota; kingdom Viridiplantae; phylum Streptophyta; class Magnoliopsida; order Rosales; family Urticaceae; genus Parietaria; species Parietaria judaica. The sequence continues at coordinate 26,689,924 of OX940869.1, forward strand.
CCATCTTTTCTTCGTATGCTTTCTCCCCCTGTATCGAGAAAACACTAACAGATGTTGGTTTTAAAGTAAGAAAGGAATTTTGAATTTTCTGGGTAGAGTGATTGGGATTTATCTGGGAGTTAACCGAGTTGGTTTTCACTTCCGCAAACTTGTTCTTCATGGTCTTTTCCAAATCTCCTATTTATAACCATCGATTGCCCCGCACACAAGACTCTTCGTATGCTCTGACTCCGTTGTAACTTTGCAATGCTTCGGGAGTCACTCCGGTTCATTGGTGCGCGTGCGTTTCCTTTTTTGATTAGCCGACTATACGTCTACCTCTTTGAAATGCAAGGAGTCCGTACGTCTCCCCCCCTTGCGTCACTCCTGCCTTTTGAGTTGCTCCTTAGGCCCTCCTCGCTGTTTTCGCGCGTTCAATCATCACCTCGAGCATCCACCGCCGGTCTCCTCGAGGTCGGGTCTCGTTGCTGATGATGGCGTTTCTTGATAACGTCATGCTCCTCCAAATTCCTGGCTGTGAGTTAGAAAGAAAACAAAGCCCCATGGTGGGCGCCAAACTGTAGAGGGCGATTTTCACCGCCCTTTTCCAGTCACAAAAATAATCACCAATAACAAATTAACAACAATAATCAGTGAATATCTCTGTTTTATTATATTTTCCGATATGAGCTCGGTTTTCTTTCGTTGAATAGCTGGACAGATGAAGGATCATGAGCAAAGGCTTTCTCTATTTCTTTAGCCTTTCTATTATAGGATATTCTCTCTTTTTTCTGGGCTTTCCTCTCTATTTTTCCCAACCTCTACAAATGAGGCTTATCTTGCCTTTTATAGAGTTTACATTATGTCTCTTCGCTTCTTTCCCGCCTTTTTTTCTCTCTTTAATCATTCGCTTCCCAGAGTGATTTGAGGGAAGCATGGTTAATCCCAGCTTTATGTCACTTCCGAGCAGACTGTCATTATGGGTAGGTGAGCTTCATTAAATGCGCATCCCGTCAGCCGTCATTCGGCTCTGCAAGCCTCGTCGCCGATGCTTCTCATCGAGTGAGTAGGTCGGCTTCATTAAATGCACATCCCGACAGCCATCATTCGGCTCTGCATAAACCATCATGACGAAATTCCCCGTCGAGCGTGATGGGACACTTCATCGCAGTCTGCTTTTGCACTGGCCATACCTCCTCGCAGTTGAACCTCCTCTGAGATAACCCTCCTCGAGGATAATCCTCCTCGGGGATACGCCTTGTTTGCCCCTCGGGCGACGAACTTCCTCGCCTTCCCTTATGTCGTTTTTTGGACAAACGACACGAGTTGTGTTGAGCTTGGATTTGACCAAATACGACCTTAACAACGATGACATTTGAATTTGTGATATTAAGATCAGAGGATATTAATATAATTTAATTATTCGAATTTAGTTATTAATATCTTATTAATAATTAATCAATAATTCACAGATTTATATTAATATATAAATAATATATATTTATATATACTATATATGTGTAAAATCTAATTATGCCTTGGAATGTGGAACAATATGACATTCGAATGGATAGGCTTTGGTCTTTTCGTAATTGCGGCATAAGTACCAAATGTTTATGTATTTGAGAAAAACCCTAATATCAATTTAATCCATTGGATCGGTTATAATTTAATATCAACCGTTGGATTAATATAGTTGATATATTAGAAATTAATAACTTGGTGACCAAGTTTAGTTTTTTGAATTTATGTAATTAATTATATCCGTTAGATCGGTTTAAGATTTAATCTTTACCGTCGGATTGGATATTAATTATATAAATAATATATATATTCGAATTATATATATGGATACACTCGAATTAAGTTTTTATTAAATCTTTGGATATTTAATTTTATCCTAAATTAATTTGATCCATTAGATCGGTTTAAAGATTTACCTCAACCGTTGGATCTAGATAATTACAATTCGAATTTTAATATATATATATATATATATACATATATATAAATTCAAATTTTGATAAGATAAGAGGATAAGATTGGTTTTTGATTTTATCCAAGTCTTTTCTTATTTAATTAAATCCCTAATTAATTATATCCCTTGGATTTAGATAAGATTTAATCTAGACCATTGGATTGAAATAATTTATTATATTTAATTATTGAATTAGAAATTAAGGGAGAGAAATTCTCTAATTCGGTTACACTCTGAGCCTATAAATAGGGAGCTCATTCTACACATTTTCACACATTTCCCTAGAGAAAACTTCGAACTCTCCCTCTTCCTTAGGGTCTGCGATATTATCCTCTGATCTCTCTCTGGTTCGGCTTAAGAGACTTAGTTCACCGGAATCTTAAAAAGAACCATCAGTTTAAATTTTACGACGGAGTCCTGCCGGCGAAGCCCACGCTTCGGTACGAGGAATCCAAGAGAATATCCCGAAAGATCACGGGAGTTTCCCTCAGCACCGGCGGAGCCCTGCCAAGTTCAGAACCCGCAGCCGAAAGTTGACAATAGAGGTACGGCCTTATACATTGGGCTAATAAATGCGACCATTTACTGCTTTCTATTTATTTCCTATAAAGAATAGATTATTAATAATGATTTATGAATATTAAATTACATAATATTTATCCGGTCTTGTAATATGGTTATTATCCGATGTTCGGACCGTTGGTCGGATAACATGTTTTCCGCTTAAAATAATTTTTTAATGTTACCCGGACGGTCCGACGGCACAATTTGCGATAATTAACAGGGATTATTCCCAACAGTTGAGTACTGCCTCTAGAATTTATTGATGATTTCATAATACATGTGAGGGAGAAGGGAGAATCTGAATGTATTGAAAAAAATAGTTGTATATCTCATAATAAAATAAACTCGGATCCCTTGCTTCGCGTTCTCTCCTTGGCTTTATAGGGTCTCCTTTCTTTCTCATGCGTCCGAGAAGTTAGGCTTTTAGTGGGATCTGAAATATCATCCCAGGTTGACACGTGGTATGAGAACAGATCCTTAACCGCTACTTAGCAGTTGGGCTTTATAGCTGTTGGAGAGTTTAAATATGTTGCGATAGACGGGTTCCCGGGTAGACTGGGTCAGCTCGTGGAACTGTAGAAGATTCATTCTTTGACTTTTGGGGAGTTGGATATGTGCCTCGTGGCAATTTGGGTGGATATTATGGAATCCAGGTTATTGGGCCTAAATCGAATTTGTGGCTGAGTAATTTAACCATCTTTAATCAGTCGATTTTGATTAGGTTGATTTGGTCACGTTATCTATGTAGCATATGTCACATTGACCATTGGGAATTTTTGGGTTGTATTAAATGTGACTTTAATGAACCCTTATTTTACCATTAAATTTAATTGTCACTATATGACATGTAGTTTAGTTATGTAATGACATAAACTTACATCAACAACGGTGAGGGTGGATGAACGATAGATGAGCATTATGATCGGGCTGGAGCATGAGAAAGAACGCAGTGATTATAAATTGTCATTTTTAACAGAACTAGTGTGAAGGGCTGGGTAACTCAAGCACAACAATACTTTTCAGTGAATCGGGTTGTCGAAGCAAAGAAATTAGACTCTGCGGTCGTGTGCATCAAAGAAACAACGCTTTAGTGGTTCGATAATGAGCAAAGATCTGCTCCATTTTGCGATTCGCGAGATTTGAAATCACGTATATTTTTTAGTTTTAGGAATTGTTGGACGGTAACGGTGGAAATGATAAATTCACGAGTCTCACACAAACAGGGACCCTTGAGACGTATTGATGCGGATCCAGAGTTGACTAGCGGTAATATACATAGCGGGCGTGGCAATGGTAGCGGGTATCACGAAAATACTAGCGGGAATAACAAGCTCACGGTGCATAACGGAGATTGCGGGAGTCTTGTGCATAGCTGTAATAAAGCTAGCGAGCATAGCGGAGTTAACGGGTATAGTGGGAATGATATTTACTTGGTATCACAATCAAATTTCGTGGTATAAGTATGCTCATTGGTAAAAGTGTTAGTCATAATTATGTTAGTGGGTGTATTTATTTTCTGATTAGTCCAACGGTCAATAAGTATGGTCATTATTAGTGTCTTGAGTCTTGTCATAGCCTTAAATGGGAAGTTGTGGAGAAGTTGGAAGGCCTTAAAAAGTGCCTGAAGGGGATCTACGAAAATGTAACTCATCATCTCTATTTGAAGAGCAAGCATGCAATAAGAAAAGGAGATTGTGTTTGATAAAAAAAAAAAAAACCCTCTCAAAGTTAGCTTTGTGAAAACCTTTTTATCTCTTGGCGGATTCCTTGAGTGACGAGTTGAGAAACTTATCTTTTGGTGGATTCCGGGAGTGGCGTTTCTTGTATCAGAAACTTATCTTTCGGAGGATTCCGGGAGTGGCGTTTCTTCTATCCTAGGCTTATCTTGGTGGATTCCGAGTGGCGCCTTTGTTATCCTTATTTCCGATCTTGTCTTGTCGATATACTAGACCTCGTCATTCGTGGTTCGGTATCAGAGCTCAAGTTGCTTGTTCACGTTTCTGAAATCATCATCGTCATGGCATGAAGTGGAAACCCTATTGTTGGACATACCTGATTAGTATGCCCTATAATTCAGATGCAAATGCCACTTGTATAGATCATGACGTTGACTTCGTTACAGATTAGGTTTATGACTTATCAATGACAATCTTGTTTCACTTATTTTTTTTCAATATAATGAATGTTTTGATTCCATAGTTGTCATATTTTTGCAATTGTGTATTATGTTATCAGACTGGGTCTAAAGTGAGGAGGTTTAACACACACTATATAATAACTAAAATTATTTCCATAGTTTAGATCGTTAATGGAAATTAATGATCGCGAAAAACTATTGATAAACTCAATCACAATTTGGTAATGATCTATTACCGGATCATGGTGCTGGTCCACACCGTTGAGATAAAGTTGGTTATAAAGTGTCTTCATATTGGACGGACGAGACTTACTATGAACGCATCAATCCGTCAATGATAGTTAGTAATAAAGTCAAAACGATGGTCAGATAGAATCAATTGAAGTCCTGAAGTAGTGTGAGTCTGTACGGTTTAACTTAAACGATCTTTGATTTAATCATTTCAGTTTACAATCAAGTATCCCTAATAATTTTATTTTGGGATCAAAAGGTTGACCCTGCATGACTACAGATATGGATAATACCTTTATGATTTCCTTGTTGTGATTTGTGGGAAGCAAACAAGTACTCATCCGGAGCCTAACGACTTCGTAAACCGTTAGGTGAGTAATTTTGCAATAATCATGGAACAACGGTAGTGTTGTCTAAACGGGTATACGGTGATCAACCCTAGTAAGACGAGAATCATAATTAAACGAAAACTTGGATTCTGATAATCTGATTGTATAAATGGACTCCTGAGTCAGGAAGATATAATTATCACGTATTTAAGAGTTCAGCTTCGGGCTAAAGTGGAATGTAACCGAAATTGGTGAAAGCACTTCACTTTCACTGAAGCTAAAGTACGTGTGTCCATTTGTCCCCTTTGTAACTCCATAAGTTTGAAACCGCAAAATGATTATGTTCGAAGAATATAGAATAGAACTGATCAGATATGATTCGTAACTTGGTTACATGAAATTCATGATCATCCTAAAGTGGCAAAAGTACCAAACTTTTTGTTAATACAAAAACTAAAAAAAAGGTAATGAATTTGTTTCTTGGACAACTCTAGGGTTGTAGGAAATTAAATTCTAGTACAAATATATTTTTGAATCGTGTCATTCTGACAGACGGTTTGAGATTTATGAGAATAACAAGTTTTTAACTTAGGCTAAATTGACACTGTTATTTAAATCGAAAATTAGAGAAATTAAATATTGGTATTTATAGCTGAAATATTTAAAAGAGAGAGTTAATTATAAAACTCGAAATATATAATATTATGAAAATTATATATATATTAAATCATGAAAATATATAAAGATATGATTTTATTAAATCTTTAGGGTATTTTCTGAAAAAGATTTAATTTGGATATATTCTTTATTTGATTTAATTATTAAATAAAATCTTATAGTAAATATCTCCAATTGGTTGAGATATTATCTCGAAGTGGTTGGGTCAGCTTCCTATAAATAGGAGAGCCCAGAAACCAAAATAACAACTCACAGTTCTCTTTAGATTTCAAAAATTCTCTCTCTTCTCTCTCTAGGGTTTCTGCGATTTTCTCTGGGGTATTTTTCTAGAGAAATTCGACTTTAGGCCTAGGGGTCTATTCACTGGGAGCCCACACATCCCAGCGGTCAAGATCCGGAGCATACATCGGAAGACTCGTGGGAGCTATGTTCAAGATTCAATCAAGAAAATTCGCACTAGCTCAAGAACACGAAGAACACGAAGAATGGAGATCGAGATCAAGATCAGAATTGCGCAATAGAATCGTGAATAAAAGGTACACAATTGTATTTATTGATTAGATAATTATTTATTAATACTCAAAGGCTCAATCAATTCGTGTGTTAATGACAATGGAATTCAAAAATTAATTATCAACTATCGGGTGATTAATTTCGAATCTTATGAGTCGGATAGGGTAATGGGAATTATTGGTATAGGACTCTAATTCATGTAAAAATATTTTTTGAGGTTACCCTATGCACCCCTAAGGTGATCGTTTATTTAAATAGTGGTGATTTTTGGAATCAGACGCCCAACATTTGGTATTAGAGCTTCGGTTCCTGATATTTGATTTTTAATAAACCCGGGATAATTAATTGATAATTTATTTTTAGATAAAGGGATTTTAGGGAAAATATTTATTATTATTTTTGGTAAATAATATTTTTTATTTTCAATTTTTTTTTTAAATCGAATTAGGGTTTTGATTTTTATCAAAACCCTAATCCGTTAGGGTTTCGGGAAGCCGCTAGGTCTTCCCGGTGAATCGCGAGCTTGGGCTGAATTTTTTCAGCCTGGCGAGATCGCACCAGTCCGAAAAGCGGGCTGGATCAAGAGCCGGGCCAATCGGCCCAGTAGAACTCGCGGGAAACTGGTCCAGAATTGGACCGGTCTCAGCCAAACAGCCCGCCCAGCCCTCGGGCTGGGCGCAACTCCGCACCGAACAGAACTGGTCCGGTCTGGACCAGTTCGCGCCACCTGCTCAGCCCTCGGGCTTAGCTTCTCCCCGTGGGAAGCTGGTCCGGGCTGAACCAGCATTACCGCTGCCCTAGTAGCAGGGCTGGGCCGCGATTTGGCGACCCCAACGAAGTTCGAATCGGGCTGGGCTTCAAGCCCGGTTCCGGGTCGAGTTTCGGGCCAGATTTTAATATTCGGCCCACTGCTTTAATTTTAAAATTTAAATAAAATATATTTATATATTTTTATTTTGAAACCCTAATTAAAATAAAATCCAATTAAACAATTTGTTTAATTAAGAAATTCAAATGGATAATTAATTTATTTTATTATAAATTAATTATTTGACATTTTAATTTATTTTTCCATAGATAAACAATTAATTTAATTATCAAATTTTTATAACACGATTATGTCACATAGTGGGCTATGTGACTTTGGGATATTGAACATTTACTTGGAGTATTTAGAAATTGATATCTAATCAATAAATAACTTCATTATTAATTACGGAAAAATTCTAAGGACCATGTTCTTGACTAGAACGAGGGAATCAGAAGTGGGGCCGGTATACGTCCCTTAGGATAGCCGGTTAGGGACCCCTCCCATCTGCCTGGAGAACACACCTTAGTCTATCACTACCGTAATTAATGTATGATTTTATTCTAGGTTCTTAGTATACCTAGTATATTAATAAATAACCTAGGAATAAGCTTATTAATGGGATATTAATGGGAGCTTATTATGAGCTTAAACCGATAGGATTTATTTTAATTCATATAATTAAAATATAAGTTCCTAGTTTAGAGCTCAGCCTAGATAACCGTGTTTATCTTAGAGGGCAAAACATTTATAGTTTATATAGCAAGAGTTATCGTAAGAAGGTATCCACTAATTGCCGGTAAAACGACAGGTTGCATAACACCTCGTGTCAGCTAGATCTGACCTTCTACAGGAAGGTTTCAGTTATGCAACTGATAAGTCACCATACTGGTCTGATTATAGATAAGGTGAGCAGATGTATGTTAACGGCCGTGTGCCAGCTAGATCTGGCCCCCTAAGGGCGGTGACTAATTGAGTTAAGTCTGTAAACCAAAAATCGGTGGGTTACTATTGCATGTGATGATTAAATTCTTTGCATGACCGTTCTAAAATGGGTAGTTAGTTTACGTGATAACTTGAGGTAAGTTTTCGTAAACTAGTTGAGTTGAGACCAAACTCTGTTTAGCTATTGCATGGTTAGTAAGCTGGAGAAGTGGCAACCATGCATCAGATGCTAAATTACCTTTAAAACAGATTAAAAAGATTTTTTCAATGTTTATCCTTCGTACAATGCAAAAGTACTCTATTTAAAAATTATAATTAAACATTCCCTGAACAAATTTTGATAAGTTTATCTTTATGTCGACAGTTTTTCGTGTCATTCTCTACACATCATCGTATTTGGGAAACACTCTAGTTACTATCCTTTCCTTATATAAATAATCCCATATTTCCATATATGAACTGTGATGAGCAAATGAGTCTCGATAATAAAAGACCTAAGAACAAAGGTGTTGGTAGCAAATCTAAACTGAAGAAAAAGAAACGATATTACGAAGACAGCTAGGGAATAAAACTTAAGATTGATATGTCTCAGTATGGAAGTAATTGGTTATTACCTTCCTTGTATGCGTATTATGCGGAGGACCTATCATCTAAATGGTTGTTAGACTCAGGAGCAAATCACCATGCATGTAACAACATCGATCTTTTGGATTCGATCAAAGAGATTAACAATGGGCGTCCTCTTAAAGTTGGAAATGGAGAGTATATAGTAGCGAAAGCTGTTGGAAAATCAGTCAGAGATTATTTTGGAACAAAACCAATTGCTGTAGCTCCTTAATTAACATATATCTAACATATATTTTTATCCCCATATTTATTTAAATCTTTGATCATCATTTAAAATATTTTTCCAACACCAATCACAATCTACATAGAAACTGGAAACGACTTTGCATGTCGTCACTCCATAATTTTTTTCTGATTAACCATCGATTATTTTTCAGTAAAACCAATTAGATTACTTCTATAAGATCCATACCTTAATCATACAATTTTATTATGAATTTAAAATAACTTTAGGGTGATGAAAACATGTTCTAATTCTCAATTTCCAGATCTGCCTGGAAGTGAAAAACAGCCTGGAGCATGAATGGTGCGTGACTTATATCTTAAAAACCGTACGATGGATGTTCCTAAATTTTTAGTATGTTATATTATACATCTAGATCTATCCATACATATGTAATTTGCTTAATTTAGAGTTTATTTGTCTGGGTTAAGACCCTGACCAAATCGGACTTCACCATAACCCTAATTCCAACAACATGCATGTAACTCATTCATCATCAAACATAAGGCTCTTGAACCTCATTCATGAAAACACACAAAAACATTCATGCATGCATTGTTTAAAACATAAACAAGCATTAACAACCAGAGTAGTAAACATTCATCAAGAGAGTTGGGGTTTTTAATCCAAAGATTATACCTTGTAATGTGTTCTTCAACAAAGTTACGAACTTTTCTTAGGTAGGGGACTTGTGTACTCCTCACAATGATTTTGGTCAAAGCGAGCTTGGATTTGAGCTAAAATGAGAGAATATATCATGAACATAAGTTCATAGATCAAGATCATGAAAGAAATCCACATGCAAGAGGTGTTCTTACCTATTCTTAAGAACTTTGAACAATGATTCGGTTTGATGAGTAAATGAAGTGTTTCAGATCGGATCTTCACGATTCTTTCTCCATGATTTCGTGGCCTTAGCACACAACAAGATGGGGTATAAATGAGCATAAATTTCAGAGAGAAAAAGTTAGGGAAATTGACATGCAAGAGGTGATCTTACCCTTTTCTTCTTCTTGGAAAAATTGATACAAAGATGATGATCTTGTTGGTCTTATTGGATTGTTTCTTCAAGGAAATGTTCTTGGGGCTTCTTAGAGATATAGAGGGCTTAATAGAGAGTTTCTTTTCTGATCTAGAGAGAGAGAAAAATGAGTTTGTGTGTGAGAGAGAACTTTGTATGTTCAAGGTGGAGTGTGATTCATAAGAGTCATCATACTTGCCCTATCCATTCATGGAATCAACCCAAAACTATTATTGTACCTATTTTTCTGATTTAAGTCGTGGTAGGGGTTCCGTGATGGTTTACCATTGCTTCCATGCACTCTATTGGTCCATTTGAAACCATAAAAACCAAGCATGTAGGACAAAATGATACTTGAGTGTTGTTTTGACCACTAAGACAATTTAGGAGGGAATTTATTCACATTTCAGAATTCATAGGATCAATGGAACGTGTGGTGTCTTATTGAGTGAGTTTAAAATGTAAAAAATATCAGATTAGGGGCATAATTGCAAACTTTTTGGCAATTATGGGCCAAAGTGTAATTTTTCTAAAAGTTTAGGGTCCTGACGGGAAATTTAATTTAAACACACCTATCCTCCATAAAATTTTGTGTAGATTCCAAAAATGATATTTTTGGTTTCATTCGGGACTCGGAAATATTCATTCCGGCCATAGTTGACTTTTTAGTCAACTTTTATGACACTTTGTTTTGATCGCATTTTGCGACCTAACTTGCTCATGGAATTTTTATGGATTATTGTTTCTCTAATTTGACTTATTATTTTCTCTCTTGATGGAATGTCTTTTATATAATATATTTTCCTTCTATATTTCTCGATACCGTTTCTTATAGAAACTTATTGGCACGTGACATTATCCTTTCATCTTTATGAGCTTTATTGCAGCCCAACATCGATGAATGTTTCACTGAAATGTTCTCCGACCATATAACTTTGATTACAAGGTCAATTTAATATAGCATAAACATTCACATCATGTAACATTTAATTTACATGAAAATGTATCTCGTAAGTCAAAGATAATAACTAACATTCCTGAAGGATCTAGTAGTAGAAAAATTTGGGTCGTTACAATCAACCCCCCTTAAAGAATTTTCGTCCCGAAAATTATAACAGTTCTGGGTATTTTTCCTTCATTCCATCTTCACGTTCCCAAGTAGCCTCCTCTACCTTCTGGTTGCGCCACAAAACTTTAACTAGCGGTATTTCTTTATTTCTTAATATCTTTTTCTCCCTAGCCAATATTCTTATCGGTCTTTCTTCATTTTTCAAATCCTCTTGAAGTTCGATTGGATCGTGTCTTAACACATGAGAAGGATCTGATATATACTTTCGTAACATCGAGACATGGAAAACATTGTGCACCTTCGACATATCAGGTGGTAAGGCTAGTCTATAAGCGACTCTACCGACCTTTTCTAATATCTCAAAGGGGCCTATGAACCTTGGGCTTAACTTTCCCTTCCCCCCGAAACGCAGAAGACCCTTCATAGGTGCAACTTTGAGGAAAACAACATTGCCGACCTCGAATTCGAGAGGTCTTCTCCTCTTATCTGCATAGCTCTTTTGCCTAATTTGGGCCATTCTCATCCTTTCGCTTATACTTTTAACTGCTTCGGTGCTTTCTTGTATAAAGTCTGTGTTCTCGACAAACGATTCACCGGCTTCATACAAGTGGATTGGAGACCTACACTTCCTTCCATAGAGCGCTTCATATGGGGCCATACCTATCGTTGACTGATAGCTGTTATTGTAAGAAAATTCTATCAACGACAGTTTCTGGCTCCAACTTCCACCAAAGTCCATTGCACAAGCTCGTAATAAATCTTCCAACACTTGTATTGTTCTTTCAGATTGACCATCCGTTTGAGGATGAAATGCAGTGCTAAATTTTAGCTTTGTACCGAGCGCTTCATGAACACTATTCCAGAATCTTGAGGTAAAACGTGTATCACGATCTGAAATGATTGACAAAGGGATACCATGGAGCCTCACTATTTGAGTAACGTAAAGCTCTGCCAATTTCTCCACAGAGTAAGTTGTCTTAATGGGTACGAAATGTGCCGATTTGGTCAATCGATCTACAATTACACATATACAATCGTACCCGCCACTAGTCTTCGGCAATCCCACTACAAAATCCATAGTGATTTGATCCCACTTCCATTCTGGAAGTTCAATTGGTTGAAGCTCGCCCGCGGGGCGCTTGTGTTCAGCCTTTACTTTCTGGCAAGTCAAGCATCTAGCCACAAATTTGCCACATCTCTTTTCATTCCCTGCCACCAGTAACTTTGTTTCAAGTCCTAGTACATCTTGGAAACTCCAGGATGTATAGAGTAAGGTGATTCATGGGCTTCAGAAAGGAGTTCGTCTCTAAGTTGTTCGACGTCTGGGACACAAAGTCTCCCATTAAAGTACATGGACCCGTCGACTGCTAGCCCAAATCCTGACTCATTTCCTTCTTTTACTCGTGTCTTCAGCTTTTGAAATTCAGGGTCATCAGCCTGAGCTTGCTTGATTCGATCGAGAATAAACGGTCTCAGCTCCAGTGATGATATTTGACTAGTGACAAGCTCAAGATTAAAATTTTCCAGTTCTTGTTGGAGAGAGCGAGGCAAGACATGGATGGACATTAGATTTGCTCCCGATTTTCTACTTAGCGCATCAGCTACCTTATTAGCCTTTCCGGGATGATATAAGATTTCACACTCATAATCCTTGACTAACTCTAACCATCTCCTTTGTCTCACGTTCAAATCCCTTTGGGTGAAGATGTATTTCAAGCTTTTTTGGTCGGTGAATATGCGACATTGTGCACCATACAAGTGATGTCGCCAAATCTTAAGTACGAACACCACTGCTGCTAATTCGAGATCGTGAGTTGGGTAATTTTTCTCATGCTCTTTTAGCTAACGAGAGGCGTAAGCATTGACTTTTCCTTCCTGCATGAGTACTGCACCCAGTCCAACCTTTGATGCATCACAATACACATCAAACTCCTTGTCATTAGTAGGGATGACGAGGACCGGTGCACTCGTTAATCTTCTCTTCAGTTCTTGAAAACTTTCCTCGCACTTCTCTGTCCATTCATATTTCTTCCCTTTACGAGTCAAATTCGTAAGAGGTGCGGCTAACTTCGAGAATCCTTCCACAAATCTTCGATAGTACCCGGCGAGTCCTAGGAAACTTCGTATCTCTGTTACGCTTTTAGGTGCCTTCCAGCTGCTTACGGTTTCTATCTTTGCTGGATCAACAGAAATCCCTTCGGCTGAAACAACGTGTCCAAGGAAATGGACCTTGTTTAGCCAGAACTCACAGTTAGAAAATTTGGCGAACAATTGTTGTTCCCTTAATTTCTTTAGGACCAACTCTAAATGAACCGCATGCTCTTTTTCATCCTTCGAATATATGAGGATGTCGTCAATAAAAACAATGAAAAATTTGTCCAAATATTCCTGGAAAACTCGATTCATCAGATCCATAAACGCCGCAGGTGCATTTGTCAGGCCAAATGACATTACTAGGAATTCATAATGGCCATAACGCGTGCGAAAAGCGGTTTTTGGAATATCGCTTTCCTTGATCTTCAACTGATGGTAGCCTGATCGCAAGTCAATCTTAGAAAAGACCGACGCACCTTTTAACTGGTCGAATAAGTCATCTATCCTTGGTAATGGATATTTGTTCCTCACTGTAACTTTGTTCAGTTCACGATAATCGATGCACATCCGGTAAGTACCATCTTTCTTCTTCACGAATAGCACATGGGCTCCCCATGGCGAGTGACTTGGTCTAATGAACCCCTTATCTAGCAGATCTTGTAGCTGGCTCTTTTAGCTCAACGGGGGCCATGCGATAAGGCACCATCGAAATTGGGGAAGTACCAGGTACTAACTCAATCTCAAAGAAAATCTCATGATCAGGAGAAAGTCCTGGGAGGTCCTCTGGAAAAACTTCTAGGAAGTTTCCCATGATCGGAACATCGCTTGGACTTATTGTATTGGCCACTGACTTATCAACTACTACGGCAAGAAATCTTTCGCACCATGAGTTCATCATCTTTTCTGTTGTTAAGTAACTGATTATCATCTTGGGTTCCCTTAGGGATTTCCCGATAAATGTGAATTGATCATTGCCTTGAAGGCGGAACGTAACACGCCTCGACCGACAATTAATTAGCGCATTATACTTTCCTAGGAAGTCCATCCCCAGGATTACGTCAAAGTCTTCTAAAGGGATGACGAGGAGGTATACATGCAGTTCTCTACCACATATGGTAATTGGGACATGATGTACCCAATGATCAGACAATAACACTCCACCCGATGGTAGGGCGACACGACAAGTAGTTGTATTCTTCTCTAGACCTCTATTTAATTTCTTAGCAAATGCATGAGACGTGAAACAATGCGTAGCATCAGAATCCATTAGCACAAATGCATCAAGGTGAGCAACAGAAAGCCGACCTGTCACCACGTTCGAAGTTCCTGCGACAGCGTCACTATGGGTGTAGGCACAAATCCGAGCCGTTGGAGCAGGTGTTTCCATTTTTTCCTCTACTGTTTGCTCTTCCCCCCACGGTTAGACAAAGTGCGTTGACACGAGGTGGTTGGGGCTTTTGATAATCTTGGTTTGACTGATTATTGCTCCGACACTCTTTAGCGAAATGCCCTTCTTTTCCGCATTTGAAATAATTCCTTGTTCCCGCGCGGCATTCTCCCATGTGACTTTTCCCACATTTGAAGCAGGACGGGTTTTGATTACCTTTAATCTTCTTCGGAGGCGAGCGAAAGTTATTCTGTCCGCTGAAGTTCATCTTCCTCTTGTTATCAAAATTCTTCCCCGAATGGTTTTGCTTACTGGCTGAGTTTGAGTAACTCCTTGCCTCCGAAACTAACTTCCCTTTCTGCTGTTCCTCCTTCTTTTCCTTGAAAAACTTGGATCTCTCTTCTCGAGATTGAGCTAGACGATACTCAGCTCGGATAGCCCGGTTAACACATTCTGCGACCGTCTCTGGAGGTCGATCTCCAGAGTCGATGACCACTGATAGCTCGGGCCGAAACATTTCTAGCATTCTCCAAACTCTTTCAGCTTCATTTGGTACAAGACTAGGACAAAGTTGAGCAAGATGATCGAATTTCTAACTGCTTCAATCACCGAAAGATTCCCTTGCTTTAGATTGTTGAACTCATTCAGCTTCGAGCTCATTGAGTGGATGTTGAAATACTTCGCGTTGAACTCCGATTCAAAATCTTCCCAAGTCATTTCGGCAACATTCTTTCGTAGTTGCACAGTTTCCCACCAATAACGAGCGTCTTTCTTGAAGACATAAGATGCACAAAGTACCTTTTCTTGATCGTTAACATTCAAGAATCCAAGCATCATCTTGAAGTTTGACATCCATTCTTCGGCCATTATGGGATTAGTGGAGCCATCGAAGTCCGGGACGTTTAAACGTCTAAACCTTTCGAATAAATTGTACTGCAAAGCAAGAGCTGCACCCTCACGAGCTACAACAGGGGGCGCGTAAGCATTAAGGGTTGGGCCTTGTGGCATATGGACCGCTGGAGGGGGTTCTTGAGGTTCAGGAATCTCTTCATGCTGACCTTGCCCCTGTTGCGGTTATGCCGCGGCATCCCTATTACTGAGCTCACCTCTCAGCCTTTGAATCTCCCGTGTTTGCTCATCAAGTTGACGTTGCATGTCTCTTATTATTGCTTCAGTAATAGGTACCGGCCCATTATTGCTGGACCCAGGCCTATCAGTGGGCCTTGTTCGAGCAGCATGAGCTCGAGTTTCCATTTTCTTCTATTGTTTTTTTTTTCCTTCCTGAATTCGAGTCAATAAGATTGGTTACTCACATATTCAGAACTTCCAATCTTTATCATATACTTTGTATTCATTGAATTTCTAACATATTGCCATTCTATTGGCATTACTTCATGTTGTGCTTGGTAGTCACTCATTTTATACTATATCATTCGTGTATCACTTTATTTTATTTCGTTCTTTCTCATCATAATATAACTTTCAATAATAAAATTCCACATTAAGATTTTACTAAATCACATCATAACATCTTCACAAAATACGATAGGGTTCATCAATATTCCACATTTGAGTGCATCAAACCATACAAAAAGGGCCATCTAAAGATAATTCTTCAAAACAACCACTCACATGATCATATAACCCTAGAATCTTCATGAGTTTGTAAACATAATTTAAAACACGCATCCTACTTATACGGGTCTATTCTCTGTAGGACTGTTCAGCAGTCACCTATCCGACATGGCTAAGTTGAGTACCGGAACTCTCAACAGAATCATCTCTAGTGGGACTCGTAGGTTTGTTGTGGTCAACTTCGTTGGGGTTGGGGTTATTGTCCATAGGCGGTTCTTCGACATACCAATAGGAACCACTATCATCTTCGAACTCTTCAAGATCTTCTTCCTCGTTCATTAGAGGGACTTGGGCCGCTGGTACATTGTTGGATTGTGAGAGGTCTTGTTCAACGTGTACAATATTCGACATAAATTGACGAATGTCCAGGCGTCCCGGAGAGAATTCCACTTCGTTTCGAATCCGGTCGGGGACGCCTTGCCAAAATATCATGCATAGCTTTAGGTCATCATCAGAAATGGCTCTTTGAACAAGGAATGCATCGTAGAAACGATCCTCGTACTCCAACATGGTTTCTCCCGGTAGGGAACTCCAAGCCCTTGCAAACTCCTCACGAGCCCTCTTTTCAGCGTCCGTGAACTCAAACTCCTGGTTAATCGCCAAGCGAAACTCGCACCAGTGTCTATCATTGATCGAATAACGCCTCCTCTTCCACCAAGTGAGTGCATCACCAGTCAGCATTGATGTGGCTAGTGGTACTACAAGTCGCGCCTCAATATGACAAATATAGAATATACTCTCCATGCGGTGAAGCCACTCTCCTAGTATACCACCTCTACCACCATTGAGTAATGGTGGTTGCATGCCCATGAAAACTCCTCCAGCTTCTCGGTCCGCCCTCACATACGACGGTTCAGCCATGGTGATCTACGTTAAATGTGTAACGTTTAACTTATGTACAAGTCATTAAAATATGAAACACACTTACTTGGACTGCGAGGAAACTTGTGATGGCGCATAGTAGGATGGCAGGAAAACCGCTCTGATACCAACTTTGTAACACCCAACCTAGCGCCGAACGTTACGACATAAAACTTTCTTTCTTTATTAACTTTGAATAAAACAATTTGTTGTGAAATTTAGGAATAATTTTTTTTAAAACATCGTCTTGCTTGTACTTTTTAGTACGTACGTCTTAAACTTCTTTAGAGAATTTAATATCAATGCTTCAGCGTAACATATTTAAAAGAGTCCATAATCGGACAATCGTCAAAACATATCATAAAACTTGAAGGCTTGTTAAATAGTTTACCAAAATCATTTTAGAAAAGTTTAATATGATACTTAGTACTTGCGGACTCGGATTATGAACCCGATACAGTCATTTCTTACGTAAGTTCTTAACATAGGGAGGTAATATAAAGTCTACTCCCAAACATAATTCATAGTTAATAAAACATACGTCAAAATAGTTTGTTTATCAAAACATGCGGAAACATTTGCGGTTAGATCTGGCCCCCTAAGGGCGGTGACTAATTGAGTTAAGTCTGTAAACCAAAAATCGGTGGGTTACTATTGCATGTGATGATTAAATTCTTTGCATGACCGTTCTAAAATGGGTAGTTAGTTTACGTGATAACTTGAGGTAAGTTTTCGTAAACTAGTTGAGTTGAGACCAAACTCTGTTTAGCTAGTGCATGGTTAGTAAGCTGGAGAAGTGGCAACCATGCATCAGATGCTAAATTACCTTTAAAACAGATTAAAAAGATTTTTTCAATGTTTAACCTTCGTACAATGCAAAAGTACTCTATTTCAAAATTATAATTAAACATTCCCTGAACAAATTTTGATAAGTTTATCTTTATGTCGACAGTTTTTCGTGTCATTCTCTACACATCATCGTATTTAGGAAACACTCTAGTTACTATCCTTTCCTTATATTAATAATCCCATATTTCCATATATGAACTGTGATGAGCAAATGAGTCTCGATAATAAAAGACCTAAGAACAAAGGTGTTGGTAGCAAATCTAAACTGACGAAAAAGAAACGATATTACGAAGACAGCTAGGGAATAAAACTTAAGATTGATATGTCTCAGTATGGAAGTAATTGGACATTACCTTCCTTGTATGCGTATTATGCGGAGGACCTATCATCTAAATGGTTGTTAGACTCAGGAGCAAATCACCATGCATGTAACAACATCGATCTTTTGGATTCGATCAAAGAGATTAACAATGGGCCTCCTCTTAAAGTTGGAAATGGAGAGTATATAGTAGCGAAAGCTGTTGGAAATCTTCGTTTAAACTTTGGTGATAAATACTTGTTCGTTAACAATGTGTTCAATTACCCGCAAGTTTGTAGGAATAACCTTTCAGTTTTTCTTCTGTATAAACAAGGACACACTTTGAAATATCGCGGAATTGATTTCATGATATTCATGAAAGGTGCATATGTAACACCCGACCTAGCGCCGAACGTTACGACGTAAAACTTTCTTTCTTTATTAACTTTGAATAAAACAATTTGTTGTGAAATTTAGGAATAATTTTTTTTTAAACATCGTCTTGCTTGTACTTTTTAGTACGTACGTCTTAAACTTCTTTAGAGAATTTAATATCAACGCTTCAGCGTAACATATTTAAAAGAGTCCATAATCGGACAATCGTCAAAACATATCATAAAACTTGAAGGCTTGTTAAATAGTTTACCAAAATCAATTTAGAAAAGTTTAATATGATACTTAGTACTTGCGGACTCGGATTATGAACCCGAGACAATCGTTTCTTACGTAAGTTCTTAACATAGGGAGGTAATATAAAGTCTACTCACAAACATAATTCATAGTTAATAAAACATACGTCAAAATAGTTTGTTTATCAAAACATGCGGAAACATTTGTGGTTGCCCATCCTGACCGATAACCAAAATGCGCATCACCATTCCTTCGCGAGCCCATCATGAACAATCATGCTATGGGTTTCTTACCTACATCATGAACACATTAACGTGAGCTTACGCTCAGCGAGTACAGACATTATCCTCACAAAACATATGTCAATCATGCATATATGTATGTCCAATCATGCTATATTATTGGGTTACTTTTTAAAACATTTCATTTCTTTTCCTTTAAGTGGCTCAAGGGATTTGCCCTGTCTAGCCTGGTGATCACCCATATGTGTACGTGCCATTTGCGCGCAGCTGCAGATGGTCTGAGGGTTGCAAGGTCCCCAACCAACACGACCTTGGGCTTTAAGCCCCTTTCATAACATGTTTATACCCCGATCGGGTGGCACGACACGAGCTTTGAAAACGCTGGTCATCTTTTTAATTAAGGTGACCCTATTCATGTCTACATGCAATATGACATAAATCAAAGCTCAATCAATCATTAGTTTCATTATACTCCATCATGCATTAATCCGATATTATTACTTGGTATGGCATGACACATTAACATCGTGATATTCACATCAATCCACGTAATCATATAAATGACCATAAAGGATCACTTATATCAATCATTCACGTATTGGAGTCACTTCTCCCAAACATCACATATATTCATATCATGACATATTCCATTTTCCTTTTGAAAATTATTCATGCTGTAGCGAGATCTGTACTCACCTGGTGTCCTCGCTGCACTTCAAGCTACAGTCTATCGTGAATGTGGACACCCTACTTCCCCGTTTGATCCGACCAGATAACTCGTCAGTCTCTTGGATCCAGGTTGACATGCATACTCTACGTTGTTGGAATCCTAGGGTACTTATGGTATAATGTTATTGATCTAGGTATATATCCATCCCTTTATTCATTTCAGTCATTTAGAAATCAATAAGGCAATATTGATGGTGTTGATTGGAAACACTTTGATTACACAATCGACTAATCTCTAGAGGTGCCAATCGGCCCAACAAGCTGATTAGGAAGTGATTATTTTTCATCGGGTTATGATAAGTTAACTGGCGATCGGTTGACTAGTTTGTCAGGTCGTTTAGGGGTTCGCCCCATAACATAGATCGGCCAAGTCATCTATTTCGAAACCTAAATTCTTTCAAAGTTAAATCAATTACCCAAAATGGGTTAAATATTTGATAAAATAGTTTTGATCATTTTGATTATAGTTAAATAATATAAATCATCCTAAAAAGTTACCAGAAAATCGGCCGAACGATCGGTCGATTGAGTATTCTTATTTATAACATATGAAAGTATCATACTTATTTATTTTGAAAATATATGAAACTTTGTTATTAATAATTCTCTTTCAATAAAATTTTGAGTTGTGTATCTTCATATTTCGAAACATAATATTTACTTTGAAAATCCGAACCAACCTCGAGTATGAGCATTCTTCATGGTCATCAATTTATTTAGCTTTCATAAGTTCTTAAACTTAAAACTCAATGTTTTATTTTCATAAAATAATTCAAGTACTTGCAATTAAAACCATTTTAATTTCGAATTACAAATCTGCCCCAATAATAAGATACTCGTATACGTTCGCTCTATAAACTTTAATCCGATAAATGGAAGCTCGTTTTAACATGAAACAAATTTTTTTAGCTCAATACTGATCTTATATATAATTTGTACTTTTAATTTTATAAAATACTTTCATTTATTCAGTTGTACATACTTTTTTCTTAAGCATCATTCAAATCTGCCTTTTATGATGAAACGGTTCGCGACCTTCAGTGCGTGATTTTTATAAAATCAGTCAGAGATTATTTTAGAACAAAACCAATTGTTGTAGCTCCTTAATTAACATATATATAACATATATTTTTATCCCCATATTTATTTAAATCTTTGATCATCATTTAAAATATTTTTCCAACACCAATCACAATCTTCATAGAAACTGGAAACGACTTTGCATGTCGTCACTCCATAATTTTTTTCTGATTAACCATCGATTATTTTTCAGTAAAACCAATTAGATTACTTCTATAAGATCCATACCTTAATCATACAATTTTATTATGAATTTAAAATAACTTTAGGGTGATTAAAACATGTTCTAATTCTCAATTTCCAGATCTGCCTGGAAGTGAAAAACAGCCTGGAGCATGAATGGTACGTGACTTATATCTTAAAAACCGTACGATGGATGTTCCTAAATTTTTAGTATGTTATATTATACATCTAGATCTATCCATACATATGTAATTTGCTTAATCTAGAATTTATTTGTCTGGGTTAAGACCCTGACCAAATCGGACTTCACCATAACCCTAATTCCAACAACATGCATGTAACTCATTCATCATCAAACATAAGGCTCTTGAACCTCATTCATGAAAACACACAAAAAAATTCATGCATGCATTGTTTAAAACATAAACAAGCATTAACAACCAGAGTAGTAAACATTCATCAAGAGAGTTGGGGTTTTTAATCCAAAGATTATACCTTGTAATGTGTTCTTCAACAAAGTTACGAACTTTTCTTAGGTAGGGGACTTGTGTACTCCTCACAACGATTTTGGTCAAAGTGAGCTTGGATTTGAGCTAAAATTAGAGAATATATCATGAACAGAAGTTCATAGATCAAGATCATGAAAGATATCCACATGCAAAAGGTGTTCTTATCTATTCTTAAGAACTTTGAACAATGATTTGGTTTGATGAGTAAATGGAGTGTTTCAGATCGGATCTTCACGATTCTTTCTCCATGATTTCGTTAGCACACAACAAGATGGGGTATAAATGAGCATAAATTTCAGAGAGAAAAAGTTAGGGAAATCGACATGCAAGAGGTGATCTTACCCTTTTCTTCTTCTTGGAAAAATTGATACAAAGATGATGATCTTGTTGGTCTTATTGGAGGGTTTCTTCAAGGAAATGTTCTTGGGGCTTCTTATAGATATAGAGGGCTTAATAGAGATTTTCTTTTCTGATCTAGAGAGAGAGAAAAATGAGTTTGTATATGAGAGAGAACTTTGTATGTTCAAGGTGGAGTGTGATTCATAAGAGTCATCATACTTGCCCTATCCATTCATGGAATCAACCCAAGACTATTATTGTACCTATTTTTCTGATTTAAGTCGTGGTAGGGGTTGCTTGATGGTTTACCATTGCTGCCATGCACTCTATTGGTCCATTTGAAACCATAAAAACCAAGCATGTAGGACAAAATGATACTTGAGTGTTGTTTTGACCACTAAGACAATTTAGGAGGGAATTTATTCACATTTCAGAATTCATAGGGTCAATGGAACGTGTGGTGACTTATTGAGTGAGTTTAAAATGTAAAAAATATCAGATTAGGGGCATAATTGCAAACTTTTTGGCAATTATGGGCCAAAGTGTAATTTTTCTAAAAGTTTAGGGTCCTGACGGGAAATTTAATTTAAACACACCTATCCTCCATAAAATTTTGTGTAGATTCCAAAAATGATATTTTTGGTTTCATTCGGGACTCGGAAATATTCATTCCGGCCATAGTTGACTTTTTAGTCAACTTTTATGACACTTTGTTTTGATCGCATTTTGCGACCTAACTTGCTCATGGAATTTTTATGGATTATTGTTTCTCTAATTTGACTTATTATTTTCTCTCTTGATGGAATGTCTTTTATATAATATATTTTCCTTCTATATTTCTCGATACCGTTTCTTATAGAAACTTATTGGCACGAGACATTATCCTTTCATCTTTATGAGCTTTATTGCAGCCCCACATCGATGAATGTTTCACTGAAATGTTCTCCGACCATATAACTTTGATTACAAGGTCAATTTAATATAGCATAAACATTCACATCATGTAACATTTAATTTACATGAAAATGTATCTCGTAAGTCAAAGATAATAACTAACATTCCTTAAGGATCTAGTAGTAGAAAAATTTGGGTCGTTACAGCATATGTTTGCACTGCGAAAGAAGAAAATGGATTGTATTTGTTACGACCAATTGGAAAGGATTGCTATCATTCAGAAATGTTTGATGTAGGTAATATCAAATCAACGAAAAAGATTAAGAAAAATGATGATATTGAAACATATATCTGGCATCTAAGATTGGGTCATATTAATCTAGATAGGATAAACAGGCTGGTCAAAGAAGGAAAACTTAGAGAACTTACAATCGGTTCTCTTCCTGTTTGTGAATCAAGTCTAGAAGGTAAAATGACTAAGAGACCTTTTTCAGAAAAAGGTCATAGAGCCACTAAACCTTTTGAGCTTGTACATACTGATGTATGTGGTCCGTTAAACATACACATCAGAGGAGGCTATCAATACTTCGTCACTTTCATAGACGATTATTCGAGATATGGATATGTATATCTTATGCAAAGAAAATCAGAAACTTTTGGTATATAAGTTCAAGGAATTTCTTGCAAAAGCTGAGAATCAGCTCAGCTTAACGTTGAAAACCCTTCGTTTAGATCGAGGTGGTGAATACTTGAACTATTAGTTCAGAGATTTCATTATTGAAAAGGGAATCGTATCTCAGTTGACTTCTTCCGGCACACCAGAACAAAACGGTGTTGCAGAACGGAGAAATCGAACATTGCTTGAGATGGTTAGATCTAGCTAAGCTATTCGACTTTGCTGAATACTTCTGAAGTTATGCCTTGTTGACTGCGTCACATATTCTAAATATGGTACCGTCGAAGTCAGTACTCAGGACTCCTTATGAGTTATGGAATGGAAGAGTTTCGTCTCTTCGACATTTCAGAATTTGGGAATGTCCCGCACACCTGCGATCGGGAACCAGGAATAAGTTGGATTCACGAACAGACGTCTGTGTATTCGTGGGATATCCAAAGGAAACGAAAGAAGGTTGGTTTTATAATCCGATTGTTAAGAAAGTTTTCATTTAAATGAATGCTACCTTCCTGGAACAAGATTATATGACAAACTATAAACCACGAAGAAGTTAATACTCGAGGAACTACCAAATGATAAACTCATTGTTTCACCGACAGTGTCTGTCAAGGAAATGGGAGTTGAACCTGTTGGACATATGTGTCCTTAAACAAGATATTTTATCCATTTGTAAAAGATTATGACAAGTCGTTGAATAATTACATAATATTTATCAGATCTTGTGAAATGGTTATTATCCGATATCCGGACCGTTGGACGGATAACAAGTTATTCCGCTTTAAAATTAATTTTTAAATGTTACCCGGACGGTTCGGAGGCTCAATTCGTGATAATATTCAAGGAATTCGAGACGTGATTCCCAACAGAACCCACAGTTCCAATTCAGGAACCGCGGGTGCTCAGACGTAGTGGGGGGCTAAGGCAGCCTATCGAACGCTACGAGCACCTAATGGATCATAATCTTTATGTCCTAGAAAGCAGTGTTGAAGATACTACTAGTTTCACGGAAGCGATGAAGGACTCTGATAATGGAAATTGGCAGGAAGCCATGAACTAAGAGATGGAATTGATGGATTCCATTCAAGTCTGGGAACTTGTAGACTTACAAGAGGAAGAGATGAGCTGATGGGAAGGTGGAAATCTTCAAAGCTAGATTAGTGGCCAGGGTTATACCCAGAAAGAGGGAATAGATTATAAAGAAACTTTTTCTCTTTTCGATATGCTTAAGTCTATCCCGGTTCTCTTATCCATAGCCTGTGTTCTCGATTATAAAATTTGGCAGATGGACGTCAAGACCGCATTTCTGAATGGCTACATTAACGAAAACATCTATATGGATCAACCAGAAGGGTTCGTGAAGAAAGACCATGAAGGGAAGGTTTTCAGGTTAATCAAGTCCATTTATGGATCGAATCAAGCATCCTGGTCTTGGAACATTAGGTTTGATGAGACCATCAAAACCTATGGGTTTGAACAAAATGTCACCGACGCCTGCGCTTATAAGCTCATTGACAGTAAAAAGGCGGTTTTCCTTATGTTATACGTGGATGACATTATATTGATCGGTAATGATCGGGATAAATTGTCTGATATGAAATTTTGGTTAGCAGATAAATTCTAAATGAAGGATTTGGGAGAAGCTAGGTATACTCTCGGAATACAAATCATCCGGGATAATAAGAACAAGCTTCTCGCTTTGTCGCAAGCATCTTATGTAGATAAGGTGCTTGAACGTTTTTCCATGGCAAATTCAAAAGGTGGTAATTTGCCTACTAGACACAGAGTGTACTTTTCAAGGCAGAGACTCCTAATACCCCTGATGACGAAGAACAGATGAAGCGTGTCCCTTATGCCTCAGCTGTAGGAAGTCTGATGTACGTCATGCTGTGTACTAAGCCAGACATCTGTTATGCAGTGGGAGTTGTTAGCCGATACCAATCTAATCCTGGCTTAGCTCATTGGACAACAGTGAAAGCAATCCTCAAGTATCTTAGGAGAACGAGGATCTATATTTTAGTGTATTCAGTTGATGACTTGAACCCACTAGGTTACACTGATTCTGACTTTCAGTCAGATAGAGATGCTAAGAAATCTAAGTCTGGCTCAGTGTTCACTATTGGTAATGCAGCGGTTGTATAAAGAAGCGTCAAACAATCCTGCATCGCAGATTCCACAATGGAGGCTGAATATACTGCTATTTGTGAGGCAGCAAAGGACGCAGTCTGGCTCAGAAATTTCTACATAGACTTGGAAATCATTCCAGATGCAGAAAGGCCACTGACACTGTACTATGGCAACAGTGGTGCAGTAGCTAATTGTAAATAGTCCCGTAGCCATGCTAAGGGAAAACATATAGAAAGGAAGTACCATCTCATTAGAAAGATGGTACAGAGAGGTGACGTACAGGTTATGAAAATAGCTTCGGATGAAAATTTGGCAGATCCCTTTACCAAGACATTGGCTGAGAAGGCATTCTCAAGACACTTGGAGAATATGGGATAGAAGAACATGACACATCCTCTTTAGAGTGCAAGTGGGAGATTGTTGGACATACCTAATTAGTATGCACTATAATCCAGATGCAAATGCCACTTGTATAGATCATGATGTTTTCTTCATTAAAGATTAGGTTTATGACTTATCAATGACAATCTTGTTTCAGTTATTGTTATCAATATAAATGAATGTTTTGATTCGATAGTCGTTATATTTTAGCAATTGTGTATTATGTTATCACACTAGGTCTAAAGTGGGGAGGTTTAACACGCACAATATAATAACTAAAATTGTTTCCATTGTTTAGATCGTTAATGGGAATTAATGATCGCGAAAAACTATTGATAAACTTAATCACAATTTGGTGATGATCTATTACCGGATCATGGTGCTGGTCCGCACCGTTGAGATAAAGTTGGTTATAAAGTGTCTTCATATTGGACGGACGAGACTTACTATGAACTCATCAATCCGTCAATGATAATTAGTAATAAAGTCAAAACGATGGTCAAATAGAATCAGTTGAAGTCCTGAAGTAGTGTGAGTATGTACGGTTTAACTTAAACGATCTTTGATTTAATCGTTTCAGTTTACAATCAAGTATCCCTAATACTTTTATTTTGGAATCAAAAGGTTGACCCTGCATGACTACAGATATGGATAATACCTTTATGATTTCCATGTTGTGATTTGTGGGAAGCAAACAAGTACTAAACCGGAGCCTAACGACTTCGTAAACCGTTAGGTGAGTAATTTTGCAATAATCATGGAACAACGGTAGTGTTGTCTAAACGGGTATACGGTGATCAACCCTAGTAAGACGAGAATCATAATTAAACGAAAACTTGGATTCTGATAATCTGATTGTATCAATGGACTCCTGAGTCAGGAAGATATAATTATCGCGTATTTAAGAGTTCAGCTTTGTGCTAAAGTGGAATGTAACCGAAGTTGGTGAAAGCACTTCACTTTCACTGAAGCTAAAGTACGTGTGTCCATTTGTCCTCTTTGTAACTCCATAAGTTCGAAACCGCAAAATGATTATGTTCGAAGAATATAGAATAGAACTTATCAAATATGATTCGTAACTTGGTTACATGAAATTCATGATCATCGTAAAGTGGCAAAAGTACCAAACTTTTTGCTACTACAAAAACTAAAAAAAAGGTAATGAATTTGTTTCTTGGACAACTCCAGGGTTGTAGAAAATTAAATTCTAGTACAAATATCTTTTTGAATCGTGACATTCTGACAGAAGGTTTGAGATTTATGAGCATAACAAGTTTTTAGCTTAGGCTAAATTGACACTGTTATTTAAATCGAAAATTAGAGAAATTAAATATTGGTATTTATAGCTAAAATATTCAAAAGAGAGAGTTAATTATAAAATTCGAAATATATAATATTATGCGAATTTTATATATATTAAATCTTGAAAATATGTAAAGATTTGATTGATTAAATCTTTAGGGTATTTTCTGAAAAACATTTGATTTGGATTTATTCTTTATTTGATTTAATTATTAAATCAAATCTTAGAGTGAATATCTCCAAGTGGTTGAGATATTATCTCAAAGGTTGTGCTAGCTTCCTATAAATAGGAGAGCCCAGAAACAAAAAATAACAACTTACATTTCTCTTTAGATTTCGAAAATTCTCTCTCTTCTCTCTCTAGGGTTTCTGCGATTTTCTCTGAGGTATTTTTCCAGATAAATTCTACTTTAGGCTTAGGGTTCTATTTAGTGGGAGCCCACACATCCCAGCGGTCAAGATCTGGAGCATACATCGGAAGACTCGTGAGAGCTATCTATAAGATTCAATCAAGAAAATTCGCAAGAGCTCAAGAATGCGAAGAACACGAAGAAATGAGATCGAGATCAAGATTAGAATTGCGCAACAAAATCGTGAATAAAAGGTACGCAATTGTCTTTATTGATTAGATAATTATTTATTAATAGTCAAAGGCTCAATCAATTCGTGTTATAATGACAATGGAATTCGAAAATTAAATATCAACGATCGGGATGATTAATTTCGAATCTTATGAGTCGGATAGGGTAACGGTAATTATTGGTATGAGACTCTCATTCCTGTTAAAATATTTTTCGAGGTTACCCTACACACCCCTAAGGTGATCGTTAATTAATCAGGGGTGATTCTTGGAATCAGACGCCCAACACATATTCGTCCTAAATGGAAGAACAACAACATCACCATTAACAACACCCAAACCATGGCATAGACATGAATCCTTTTCATGTTGAAGTCTCCAGCGATGAAGGCGAGGGGCCTCAACGGAGACATCAGCCCTACCGTTACGAAAGTGACGTAAAGGTTGATGTTCCTAAGTTTGACGGACGATCTTATGGCGACGCATTTCCTGATTGGTTATACACGATAGAGAGAATCTTTGAGTGCAAGGGTTATTCCGACGAGAAGCATGTAAAGCTGGTGGCTATTAAGCTAAAAGGCTATGCATCCCTTTGGTGGGAGAATCTGAGGCGAGAACGACTGCGGGAAGGAAAACGAGCGATCCGAATGTGGGAGAAGATGAAGAGAAAGTTGAAGAAGAGGTTCCTTTCGGATAGCTACAAGCAGGATAATTATTTAAAGTTTCACAACTTCAAACAGCTCGATATTTCTGTGGAGGTTTATACTCGAGAGTTTGAGTATCTCATGCTTAAATGCAATGTGGTGGAACCTGAAGAACAAACTGTTGCTCGCTACTTTGGCGGTCTCAAGAGAGATATTGTGGAAACCGTTCGAATTCAACCATATTGGACGTTTAATGACGTTCGGAAGTTAGCAGAGACCATTGAAAGGCAGCGAAAAGAGGCAAAGAAGTACGCGATGAAGAGCACAGGATATGGAGTCAAGAATACCGCCGGAGCGTCGTCATCAAAAATAGCCTTTGACAAAGCATCAACTTCCTCAAAAAAGCTGAAGTCAGATCCGAGAAGACTTTTTCTTTGACCAATTCCAACGCTTCGAGGAAATGTTTCAAATGTCAAGGTTTTGGTCATATTGCTGCCGATTGCCCAAACCGAAGACTGATTACCATGGTGGAAGCCGCCATAGCCAACAATGAAGATGAAAAATAATGGGAGCCAATCTACGACGAGGAAGAATGTGGTGAAGAACCCGATGAAGGAGATGTTCTAGTCATTCAACGACTCCTAAACTTCAATGACGTAAACGAAGATCCGTTGTTGAGGGACAACATCTTCTAGACCCGGTGTAATTCAAAGGGGCGTGTGTGCAATGTTATCATTGATGGAGGAAGTTTCACCAATGTTGTTTCCAAAGAAATGGTGCAAAAGCTTGGCTAAATATGGAGCCTCACCCTTATCCTTATCGCATTCAATGGTTTCAGAAGGGAAATGGGCAGAAAGTAACAAAGAGTTGCTTAGTAACATTTTCCATTGGAAAGAACTACAACGATGAAGTATGGTGTGATGTTGTTCCCATGGATGCTTGTCATGTGTTAGTGGGAAGACCGTGCCAGTACAATAGAATACCGATTCATGACGGATTCAACAACACTCATTTCTTTATCAAGGATGGTCGGCGGATCATGTTGGCACCCTTGAAGCCGGAGAAGATCACAACAACCTCCGAATCGAAGAAGCACTCATTGATCACCGGTTCACAGGTTACACAATCCTTATCCAATTGTGAATATTTTTTTTTATTCTCTACGTGAAGGAAACATCGAACAACAAGAAAGAGCTTCCCGAAGCGGTTCAAATCCTTTTAAAGGAGTTCCAAGATTGCGCACCAGAGGAGATACCGAGTGGCTTACAGCCATTACAAGGAATTCAACACCGTGTTGATTTGGTGCCGGGATCTTCTCTACCCAACAAAGCAGCCTATCGGCTAAATCCGAAGCAATAAACCAAATTGCAACAACAAGTCGAGGAACTGATATATAAAGGGATTATTCGAGAGAGCTTGAGTCCTTGGGCGGTTCCTGCCCTCTTAGTTCCAAAGAAGGATGAAAAATGGAGGATGTATGTGGATAGCAGAGCTATCAACTGAATTACAGTCAAGTATCGTTTTCCCATTCCAAGGTTAGATGACCTTCTTGATCAATTGCATGGTAGCATAATATTCTCCAAGATCGATTTGCGTAGTGGTCACCATCATATTCGCATGAAACTGGGAGATGAATCGAAGACAGCTTTCAAGACCGGGAGAAGATGGTACGAATGGCTTGTTATGCCGTTTGGGTTATCTAACTGTCCTAGCACTATTTTGAGGTTATTCTGGTATATAGTAAGAGCACACATGATCACTTGAAGCATTTGAGGCAGGTCTTCAAAATTTTGAGGAGCGAGAGCTTGTATGTCAACTTGAAGAAGTGGGAGTTTCTGGTGGAGAGCCTCATTTTTCTTTGCTATGTGGTGTCCAAGGATGGAATCAAGGTGGATGAGTCGAAGATCGAAGCAATCTCCACGTGGCCAGTTCCGAAGTCTCTTTTTGACATCCGATGTTTCCATGGAATGACTTCTTTCTATCGCCCGTTCATTAGAGATTTCAGTACGGTCGTTTCAGCAATCACTGAGTGCATGAAGGGTGGAGTTTTCCAGTGGACAAAAGAAGCCCAAGAGAGTTTTGAACTAATTAAGAGGAATATAAAGGAAGCATCGGTTCTTGCCTTACCGGATATCTCCAAGATGTTCGAAGTGGAGTGTGACGCTTCCAAAGTGGGCATCGGGGTTGTCCTTTGTCAAGAAACTCCATGAAGTGAAGAGGAAGTAATCAACATACGACAAGGAGTTCTATGCCATCATCCGACAATTGGCGAACTGGAGTCACTATCTTTACCCTAATGATTTTTTTCTTTTTACGGATCATGAAGCCTTGAAGTACTTGAATGCACAACACAAGTTAAACTCTCGGCATGCGAAATGGGTGGAATTCTTGCAGTCTTTCAACTTTTTCAACAAACTCATATCAGGAAAATCCAATCAGATAGCGGATGCTTTGAGTGGACACCATTTACTCCTTCATACAATGCATGCTAAAGTGTTTAGATTTGAAGTTGTTAAACATCTATATGTGGATGACCCTGATTTTGGCCAAGTGTGGAAGCGGTGTGAAAAAGAGCCTTTTAGGCAATTCCTTGTGAAAGATGGTTTTCTCTACAGGGGTGCAGCTTTGTGTTCCTCAATGTTCATTACGGTAGGCGATCATAAAGGAGGCTTATGCGGGTGGACTGGCTGGTCATTTTGGCCGCGACAAGACCATCACGCTTGTTGAAGAAAAACCAATAAGGGAAGTTTCCTTCCTTGAATATCGAATAAGGGAAGTTTCCTTCCTTGAATTTCGAATTCTATGATAGGTAAATATAATTAATTACTCAAACCAATGGCCAAGATTGAATCACCAAAGATCAAATTGTTCTAATTAATTAGGGATTTAACCAAATAGGGAAACTATGAATAAATCAATTATCCAATCACTTCCGTATATAAGAGAATTCGAATTCCCTATGTACCCATATGGAAAATTCGAAATCAATAACCTTGATCCAATAGTTGGAATTAATTCCATAAGCAATCTAATGGACCATATTAATTTAGTATAAAGTCAACTCTCCAAACTTGATTACCAAGCAATATAATTCGACCTCCTTTATAATAAATTCGAATTTTGCATTCCATATTTACATGTTAATTAATTTCCAATCCAATGGTTAAGATTAAATCTTAAACTAATCCAATGGATGTAATTAATTAAGCAATTTCCATATGCATGCTTGTTCAAAAAGTCATTTTCGAATTTAGCTTTCAAAATTAATTATCATGATCCAACTGTTAAGATCAAACTTGACCGATCTACTGAACCAAATTACTTTCAAGGTTTTTCCATTAATACCTAAACATAGGTACATATGCCGCATATTTGGAAAGTCCAAATTCAAGCAAATTCGTGTAAGCCCAACTTACACATTTACTTGGGCCGCATTATTTCTACACATTCATATATATACCAAATATATATTTTTATTTAAATAACATAAATCTATTATTAAGAATATTAATAATTAAATCCAAATAATTAAATTATATTATTAACCTCTGATCTCAATATCACACATTAAATGTCGTGGTGCAACACCACCATTTAAATTCGTAACATGTGATTAAATTTCACATATTTACAAACACTCGTAAACTTGGAAATTCTCTAAATCACAAACCGTACGTTGAAATGACTCAGTTACAAAAGCAAAGTCTCTTAGAATTTTATTTCCAACAAATTTGCAGTTGATGAAAAATCGAAATTCAACTTTCTTTTATCAGTTAAATTTCCAGCACCAAACTTTGGTACTTTTGCCACGTCAAAAATAAGACTTCAAAAGTCTGACACAGACTCTAGTTTTATGAATCTTGACAAATGATAAAACATACCGAATGTTTAAATCACGTACGTATCATCCATTCCGGAGCTGTCCTGTGGACCATGGACCCGTATCACTGAAGCTGCAACGAACTGCTAGTGTTTCATCAAACCTCGGTGTTATTCCACTATAAACCCGAAGCTGCACTCTTTAGTGGTACGGTATATATTATTCCCTTTATAGCAAGATTTCCATTGATACAATCAAATTCGGGTTATTGATCTTTTACTTGATGATCCACACACGAGCAGGCGGTTTTTACCGTTTTGCCTCTCATTGCATTTTCATCATCAACTCAGTTAGTAATATTGTGAGTAACTCAATTATGGTTTTGATTCATAAGTTGAACACGGGTACCTCTCACTTCTCACCACTAACAATCAAGGGAATCATCTTGACTCTGAAGAGAGATATGTGATGTCCGTGTCTATGACCAAGCTACCCTTATCTGTTGACTATCATGTTCCCAAAATAGCAGCATTGGGAACGACAGTAAATGTGTTCTTTAACAGTTAAATCAAAGAATAATCAATTCAACAGTCCAGGCTCGAGGTCACTCAAGACTTAGATCGAATATCCATTTGATCATCTACTAGTGACTCAACTCCAAGTTGTCAGTGACGGTCTTATATAACAACTTCCGAAGTTTAAGTCAGGTCCAGTCCAGTATGAAGCCGCTTCATACTTAATGCACTTCTGGTGAGTGTGACACACACACTTAATCCAGAATAGGATTATCACTTAGTCACATTAATGACCTTATACGATTAATGGGCTCCCACCCAGTTAATCAGGTCACGAACACTTTAAGTTCATTTATTATGATTATTAATTCTTCCTCACATTGACTCGATTGTGATAATAATAACATAGTTGCTTCCTTTATGAACTATGGAACAAACATTCTATTTTACTCTACTAGAAACTATAATAAGATTAACATAATAAGTAACATCTTTTATTCAACGACTTTGGTCAAAATCTTTTACAATTAGGGAAAAGACACCTTGTTTAAGGACACATGTCTAACATCACCATCGTAGAAAAAGTTAATGAAAACGCGTACAAAGTGGAGCTTCCCGATCACTATGGTGTTTCAGCAACTTTCAACGTCGTCGATCTATCACCGTTCCTTGATGATGAACCGCTAGACTCGAGGTCGAGTCCTTTTCAACCGGAGGAGAATGATGTGGATCCAGAGGTGACTAAAGGTAACATGCACAGCGGGCGTGGCAATGGTAGCGGGTATCACGGAAATACTAGCGGGAATAGCAAACTCACGGTGCATAGCGGTAACGGAGATATCGGGAGTCTTGTGCATAGCGGGAATGATATTTACTTGGTATCACAATCAAATTTTGAGGTCTAAGTATGCTCATTGGTAATATTGTTAGTTATAATTATGTTAGTGGGTGTATTTATGTTCTGATTAGTCCAACGGTTAAGTATGGTCATTATTAGTGTCTTGAGTCTTGTAATAGCCTTAAATGGCAATAATGGTCGTGAGACTTGGTGCTTTCTTTATGGGGTTGGCTTGGGAAGTTGTGGAGAAGTTAAAAGGCCTTAAAAGTGGCTGAAGGGATGTACGAAATTGTAACTCATCATCTCTATTTAAAGAACAAGCATGCAATGAGAAAAGGAGATTATGTTTGATAAAAAAAAAAAAAACCTCTCAAAGTTAGCTTTGTGAAAACCCTCTTATCTCTTGGTGGATTCCTTGAGTGTCGAGTTGAGAAACTTATCATTCGGTGGATTCTAGGAGTGGCGTTTCTTGTATCATAAACTTATCATTCGGTGGATTCCGCGAGTGGTGTTTCTTCTATCCTTGGTTTATCTTGGTGGATTCTGAGTGGCACCTTTGTTATCCTTATTTCCGATCTTGTCTTGTCGATATACTAGACCTCGTCGTTCATGGTTCGGTATCACGTATCATAATGAATTCGATCATCTACAAAGGCAAGTACGAGGGATGCTTAACAAGGTGCTCCGAAATTTTTTTCGCCTAGGATTCCATTCAAAACTCGAAACTTTGTAAATTACATTCCACCCGCAACCTTGCAAGAGGCTATCGAGCACTCGTTTCGAGTAGAGAAATTGGTCCTCGCTAATCGGAAAGGCCGGATATCAATTACTCAGATTTTTTAGAGTCGGTCAAACCAATCGTTGTTGAGGTGCAGGAGCAACCGTCAGTGCCAACCGGAAAAGGAGGGGATAAGCGCATGTCCGGGGCCGAGTATGTTGATAAACGAGTGAAGCCATTATGCTTCAAATATGAGGAAAGATACTCGTCATGGCACCACTGCGAAGTGGCAGATCTACGGGAATTAGAGGTTTGGGTGACGACAAAGGATGGACAGAAGTCGCGCTACAAAATGTTGAGGTTGTTGAGCAAATCGATGGACACGACATGGCTCGCGTTCACCTTGACCAAAACGGGCTGATTGAGAGTTTGAGCTTGAGAAAAAGCTCGATTCGGAGGGCGAGTAATGATAGATATGTATATTTTTAATTATTCCAGTAATTAAGAATAAAGCCTTTAAATAATTGTTTAGGCCTTTTAATTATTGTTTAGGAAAAAGCCTATAATACATAAATAAAGTCGTAGGTCAAATCTGATTGGTTGCCTATTATACTTAGGAGGGTTTGGTTTTGGATTTGCTTTGTGCCGTGAAGACTCTCTTAGGAGAAGAACATCCATGTTCTCAAAGGTTCAGACATGATTTGTTTGTTGAATTGTATTGAATAAATATGAAATGGGATTCACGATTGTTGATTCCCGTCAGTATTATTCTCGCTGCGTTTTGTCGGTTAGATCAGCCCGGGATACATCAATACGCCCCCGATCTGACTCGTGGATGCTTTACCATCGCTTCCAACTCCGAATTGGGTGGTTTGAGTCAAGACTTCCGCTGGGATGTGTTCATAAGCTTACTTATTTGTTCAAAGGATGATTCGAATATTCCTTCGGTGGATTTTTACTAATTTTCCATTGGACTCGAATAAGCTTGGTATTAACATCCTAATTTCTAGGGCCTAACAAGGCATGGATGCCACAGATGGATAAGATGAGAAGGCACGACACAAGTTTAAAGCGGGCCGTGTGGTGCGATGGGACACACCAAGGGGAAAGGTTGTTGGACTTGAGTAAAGGCGTGCGAACTGGGCACACGTGAGAAGGCAAACAAGGCACGAGTGCGCCCTGGCAAGACATGCGGAGTGCAAGGGGAAGCACGCAAGGCAGCTGGATTCGGTCACGACAGTTAGGCTTTAAAAGCTGGGAAAACATAACAGGGAGCAACGTCAATACAACACGTGCGCCACATGTCCAGGCTCGCGCAAGGCACCACGTGTAGGCGTAGGGGGCAGGAAGTTCAGTTTAATTGCTCAGAAGATGTGCGCACTGTGTGGGCACGCCACGTGCCTTGGCATAATATTGCACATTGTTTGTGCGCACCACATGTCCTGGAGTTGGGTGTAACCGCTGCTAAGCAGCACCCACAATGTACTAGCGTCGAGCATTATTGCCGAGGATCAACGCGCCCTGTGTGGGTGTGCCGCATGTACCCTAGCGGTTTGGAGTGCGCACTGTGACGGGCACTGAACGGCCAGATGCGCACCTGGTGTAAATATTTGCATTATACACGTGTCCTTGGTGGTTTGGGTTGTAAACCGCCATTTTGCTGCTTATTGCCTTTTATTTATACTCGTTGTAAACTTATGTGAAAAGGGAGATGTTCTGCTCACGAAAGCTTGTAAACATCTTTTTGATGTGCTTGTTCGTGTGCTTGGTGTGTGACCATTGTCTCGGTTTAGCCTCATTGTTTGTGGGTGCATTCGGGTTACTGATTGCCTAATTGTGTACAAGACGAGCTATTTCCGCTAGAAGCTTGACCTTGTAACACTTGGTATTGGGTGTAACTTTGTTGGGCCCGGACTTTTGAGAGATCGTAGATTGGCCTTAGAACAAACTTGGGCCTTACATTTGAATAATTAATTGGTCTGTTAATTTGTAACCGAAAATCTAATTGATTCGAGATTTTGTTCGTCAATTAAATAAAAACTAATTTGTACATCAACACAAATTGCATCCAAAAATGGGGTTAATAGTATCAGATTCCGCTATTTAAAATGTTATACATGTTATTTTGGAGATATTTTTCGGCAAAACATCATTATTTTGTCTGAATTCTTACAAAAATTTCTTTAAACTCAAAACAGGGTTCGAATCTTTTAAGTTTGTCCAAGTATTGTATAAAACCCACCAAGCTCCACAAAAATCGTACATGGCAAGCGAACTTGCCATGTAAATTCGAACAAACTTGGGAGATTTCACTGTCCAATTTAGGGCTCTTTTAGTCCAACTTTAGTTCAAGGTTATTTAATACATATCTCTTTTCTCTATCCGTCACCACTTCATTGATTTCAAAACATCTTTATCAGAGCAGGATAGGGCATACAGATCAAGAATGGAGAAGAAAAAAAATTAGAAACGCTCACACGGGCCACGGCAATATCAAGAGATATATATAAGGCGAGTCTCGCGGTCAATGTGATTTTTACGAGTCGCGGAGACAGCAAAAAATGGCGATGGCAACGCGTGTGACGCCACGACCAAATTTGCTGAGCCATTTTTGGAAGAAAAAAAAGTTAGACGTGATTTAATAAAATGTACTGAAATATTAAGTAATTTAGTTTTGGCAATCATTTTAATTTAATTATTTTATAATATAACAAATTTTAAGATGCATTATTTTAAAATGCTTTAAAATCATATTTTCACATTTATCATTAGATTCATCTCTTCACAAGTATTTTAGTAATAATTTTCATAAGTCAATCAAAACATTAACTATTTAAATAAAGATAATTGTCGAGAAAAAAAAGTACAACCTTCAAAATAGTTTTTTTTTTTTTTACAAAGTATCAATTACTTGGTTTTAAAATTTTCTTATAAAAAATAAAACTCTATCAAAAGTAATTTAATTTTAATTTAATTTTATCAATTATAAAATTGACTTAAAATTATGTAAAAGCAAAAACACCTAATAAGCAACCCCAAATACATTCTAAATAATATTTTTCTGTAGTTGCAACAACATAATCTAATTAAATTAAGAGAAATTATAATGAATAGCTACATTCATATGTTTACATTGCATTTTAGCAAACTTAAAGTTTTTATTTGCAAAAGAGCGAAACATTGGCTATTTTGTCAATGGTTAATATGGTTATAATAGTTAGGGTTAATGACGGCGAAAATACCAAAGTTTGGTCAAAGAACTCCTCGTGTAGTCAAAGTTTAAAAGTGGTGGCAAAATTACCCAGTCGCATTTGGGGATTTGACCACTCCATTCTCGTAGCACAATTAACTTACCCGTTAACTCTGGCCACGTGGACAAACGTGGGTTGCTGACATATCAATTTTTGCCACGTGGACGAGCCCATATCACCTCGTTTACGACAAAACAACAAATCAAACCCCTAATTAATACTATTTAATACAACTAATTAATTGAACCCCTAATGATTAAACTTAACAAAACAGATTTGTCCACGTGGTCAGAGTTAACGGGTAAGTTAACGGTGGAGAATAGAGTGTTCAATTCCCTAAATTCGACTTTGGGTATTTTTGCCACCACTTTTAAACTTTGGGTACACGAGAGGTTCTTTGACCAAACTTTGGGTATTTTCACCATCATTAACCTTAATGGTTTATATGACTATTTTTATAATGATTAATATGGTTAATTAACTATTTTACAAACAGTGGCGAAGCGAGCTCTTTTATTTAGGAGGGGCAAAATATTTTATTTTTTAGAGAATATTTACTAATTTGAAAAAAAAAAATTACTCTTATAAAAATGAATGTAAATTATAATTGTAAGATCATTTTAGAATCGGTATATTTAGTCAAATAATAAAAGACTACTTCTAAAAAAATAAAAATAAAACAAGACTACTTATCCGATGTTGTTACTAAGTAATTTAATATATTTGAATATCATAAAAAAAATTCAGACTTCTAGGTTTTTTTTTTTTTTTTGGATTATTTGTTTAGTAGTTGATTTTTAATACAAAGTTTTGTTATAAAAGTCTCATACTATATAAAACGTTCTTAAAGTCTTTAAACATCATTGAAACCCAAAATATATCACAAATATCATTAAAATATTCCCACTCTAGGTCTTAATGTCTTCGCCACTGTTTACAAATATTAACCACTGTTTACAAATATTAACCAAACATTGACTATTTTGTTAATTTTAAACTATCACATTGACTATTTAACTTAAGCTCCCTTACATTAATACTCGGTAAATAAATAATTTTAATAATATGATAAAATTCTTAAGATAAATGGTACCATTCCATGCATTATTATTCCCTGCATTACTTTTTTTTTAGGAAAATAGAAACTTTCATTAATGGGGGAGTAAATCCCGATCAACATAATTGGAGAGCCAAATCGGGCAATTGAGTACCCCAATATTCGAGATTAAACCCGATAAGCGAGACTTGGCAATATAATTCGCCAACTCGTTAAAAGATCTCGGTATCCACCGACAACCCCCGGATAACACACCCGTCCTAGCAACATTACCGATACTCTCAATGATCGGTCCTTGAAGGCTTTGGAGATGTCTACCATTGACGAGCTTGACCGCACGACTACAATCGGATTCCACCTCCGAGACGACCCACCCATGTGCTTGGGCGAAAAGCAATCCATGATGGATGGCTTTACATTCGGCCGTCAACGCGGAATCCACGTGTTCGAAGAGGGCAGCCGTAACTCCCATAACATGGCCGTTATGGTCTCTTACCAATCCTCCGACTCCGGCCCGTCTCGTACCCGGGTCCCATGCCGCATCCACGTTGATCTTCATCCCACCGTGATCCGGTCTAGTCCATCTAGATGGCGTCGCTTCGCGGGTTTTCAAATGCACCTCCGTATCTTGATTACACTTTTTGAAGATGTCAAACCAAGAGGATATCTCTTCCACCCAAATCTCCGGTGCTTTATCAAGGTTTTCGAACATCCTAAGGTTACGGTCCGACCAAGCCGCCCAAAGGAGACCGCAAAAAATTTCCAAATGGGTTTCCGATAAACCTTCAAGAGCTCTAAAGAAAAGCTCACCGAGCGGAATGTCTCCCGTTTTCTCCACCCACCTATGAAGCACCGAAGCATTCCATATGGTTTGCGCCCTCACACGAGTAATATTCCGCCAGAGACTATTTACAAACACGCTTAATGACTGAAGTCAAAACAGCAACTTCCTCGTAAGCAATCTCTGGTTTTGTTTTCTAAGTAACACTTTCTGTTGACTCATGTCATCTACCAAACCTTAAACAACTTTTTGATAAATTTATTTATTCTTTCTGAATTTATGGTACCATATAGATTGCTTTCATACAGCTTTAAGTTAATAAAGTGCACAAAACAATTAATGAGTGATTCCAATAGAAAAATGCGCACTAGACTCTTTAGTCTTCTTTAGCAACTCAAAAAGTTGGCATCATTTTTCGGTGAAATTATTCACCAAAAAACTTGTCACTATGTTAAATTAACATAAATAGACTCAAGCTTGCATCAAAATAATGAAACCCCATAAGGAAAAAAATGACTAGCTTATTCTCGTACCTTAGTTACACACTCTTGTTCTTGATCTTCCATCCTCAAATGTTCTCATTGGCTGTGGCAGCGGCTAACAACGCCACTTCCATTGCTCCGACATGTCACCCCGAGGAGCGCTCAGCTTTGCTCCAAATGAAGGCCGAATTCCCAGGCGGCGTGACGACGGTTTGGAGCGAGAGTGAAGATTGCTGCGTGTGGGTTGGCGTCGAGTGCGGCGGACATCCATGGCGTGTCATTGGCTTAGATCTCAGCTATAGCAGCCTTGACGGCCCCATCGGCTCAAACAGCAGCCTCTTCCTCCTCCGCCATCTCCGGAAGCTTGACCTCTCTGGCAACGACTTCAAAGGCTCCTCGGTTCCCGCCGAGTTCGGCCTATTAGAGACCATGACCCACCTCGATCTCTCTTACACCAACTTCGGAGGCGCTCTCCCGTTGGAGATCGCTCATCTATCTAAGTTGGTTTCGTTCAAAATGTACGTGAATAATGAGAACGGAGTCAGGATTAGTTCGGCCACTTTCGTGGCTCTTTCTCGTAATTTAACCGAGTTGGCTGAACTCGGTCTGGCAAAAGTTGACATGTCTTCTGTGCCGTTAGCCTTGTTTGTGAACATGTCCTCTCTTTTGACGACACTCGAGTTTTCCTCCTGCAATCTGCGTGGGATGCTTCCTGAGAGCGGTTTTCTGTTGCCAAATCTCGAGAGTCTCCTTTTGGTTGGAAATTACATTGACGGGCGGATTCCATCGTCCCTTTTGAGCCACCGTAAACTTGAGAGGTTAGACATCTCTCTCAACAATTTGAGTGGCTCGATTCCCGAAGTTTATAGTAACGTGTCGAGTATCATTTCGTTATTGATCTCCTTGAGTTTAACCCGGAATTCATTGAGTGGGCCAATACCGTCATGGATCTACACGTCATCATCGTTGGAATATTTAGACCTCAGCGAAAACCTCCTCACCGGCGAGATTTCCAAGTTCCGGAGTAGTGTTTTGGCGTCCGTCTCTTTGCGTCTGAACAAACTGCACGGCGTCATTCCGAGTGAAATATTTCAGCATTCGTCTGATAATCTCGCAATGTTGGATATCTCTTCAAACAACTTTACAGGTGATGTGGACTTGAAGAATTTCGCAAAGCTAATAAGGCTATCGGATCTTGATCTTTCTTTCAATAATCTCTCGTTGAGGTTTAATAATTCCATGAGGTACAACGTTGATTTTCATTTCTTGGGTCTTTCTTCATGCAACATTGCTGAGTTTCCAAACTTCCTCAAATCATTAACTAATTTAAATACCTTAGACCTTTCCCGAAACCGAATTAGAGGGATGGTTCCGAAATGGTTATGGGAAATGGGCAAGGATTCTTTATCATATTTGAATATCGCCGAGAATTTTTTGACGCAAATGGATCCTCTCCGGTGGAGTAGCTTGCAAGTTCTAGATGTACGCTCCAATTTCTTCGCGGACCTATTCCAATATTGTTCTCACCGAGTTTAAGCGTCTTTCAAGCATCGAAAAATCAACTTTCCGGGGAGATTTCAACCTCTTTTTGCAGGATGACATTTCTTTTGGTGCTTAATTTATCATATAACAACTTGTCTGGAAAAATCCCGCCATGCTTTGGGAACATGACCGGTTATCTCTCTGTATTGGATTTGCAGATGAATAAGTTCCACGGTTTTATTCAGTTCTCTTTCGTAAAAGGAAACGCGATGAGAACTCTAAATCTCAATGGAAACCAATTGAATGGATCTTTGCCCCGCAATTTGCTCAACTGTAAAGAATTGGAAGTTGTGGACGTCGGGAATAACAAGTTACGTGGACCATTTCCGCAATGGTTGGAATCGCTTCCGAAGTTGCAAGTTCTAATCTTGAGGTCTAACAACTTTCACGGCCGGCTAAGCGAAAACACTTCAACTCTTTCTTTCGAGAACTTGAAAATCATGGACCTTTCCACTAACAACTTCACCGGTCCTTTGCCATATTTTGGGAATTTTACAGCAATGATGGATGCACATTCTGATAAACTAGCATACATGGAACACGAGTACGATAACTATGAAAAGCTATATTATCAAGATTCCGTGGTTCTCGTGATGAAAGGGTTTGAGTACAAACTAGAGAAAATCCTAACAACCCTGACAACAATTGATTTATCCAGCAACAACTTTGAGGGAGAGATTCCGGACTGGATAGCGAAGCTCAAGGCACTAAAGGGGCTTAATTTCTCGCGAAATCGATTGATTGGTCTGGTTCCTCCATTGTTGGGAGACTTAAGCAATCTCGAGTGGTTGGATCTCTCTTCCAACGAGCTAGCCGGACGAATTCCATGGAGATTGACAAATCTGAACCAACTCTACTTCTTGAACCTTTCTCATAACAGATTGGAGGGTCCTATTCCAGCCGGAAAGCAATTTGACACGTTTGTTAACAAGTCGTACACCGGGAACCCAGGATTATGCGGTTTTCCATTGTCAAAATCTTGCAACGAAGATCCGAAGGAAGATGACCGAAAGCCCGATGGAGAAGACGGAATGACATTAGAGTGGAAGGCAGCAGTGATGGGATTTGCGAGCGGAGTGGTGATTGGAGCTTCCATCGGATACATGCTGCTATACACCGGAAGCTTCCATTATTGGGTCATGAAGAGGTTCGGGAGAGAACAACGACACCTAACGATCTCTCCCCTCGGACGCAGGAGGAGGAACTAGCATTTACAAGTAAGCTTCATTTGATTATATTCATCTAGTTAATTTTAAGCCAACATTGATCATTACATCGTACTAATATTGTCTTTGTCTTATATATTTGACGTGTTCCAGTTCTATTTTTGAGGTTGTTCATATTCTCGTCCTGTCATCTTTTTGTCGTTTTTCACGGTTTTGTTTTAATCTTACCGTTTCCGGGTACTTCATTCTACAAGTATGTTGTATGTTCTATGTGTGTTGTAATCAAGGATAATAACGGAAAAACTACTTAATTTGTTGTCAAATGTGTTAGAGAATACCC
Source organism: Parietaria judaica (assembly GCA_954871525.1). NCBI lineage: Eukaryota > Viridiplantae > Streptophyta > Magnoliopsida > Rosales > Urticaceae > Parietaria > Parietaria judaica. Next base: position 26,732,973 of record OX940869.1, read on the forward strand.
ACGTTATTTTACATAGTGACAAAAGTGCCTAAATTTAGTGAAATTAGCTTTATACATAATTTTGTAATTTTAATTTTAACTATTTAGGTCTCCCTCTATTTACTTTTCTCTTCTAGGAAATTGATCGAAACTATTATTTTACTGAACCTGGATAGTTTGGCACTAAAAAAAAAAAACTAAGTACCCACACAAATTAACCTATAAGTACCCATTGTAGGTACTTATTTTGTGATATGAGTTGAAATAACTTGTGAGGGTTGTTCCTATGTTAAAGAGTAATTCTGAAATAAAATTCCGCTTAATCAGAGGTTGGATTTCTGATCTATGATGTTAATTTTTACTCTAGTTTGTGCTTTATAAATGACTTTATTGTCATATTTTGTCTCTTTTATCGTTTAAAGATGTTTTCCATGTTTAATACCAAGCTCTCTGTTGTTTTCAGGTTGACGATTTCACGATGCTTCCATAACTTATTGATGTTTTCTAGCTAATTTGTGGCCCTCTGCTCACAATGTTTTGTTTTGAACACTACCGAAAAGATATTTCATGTCGTTTTTCCCTGTTCACTAGTATAAATAGTAGCTTGCACAATGGCTTTTTTGTGTTGTGTAAACTTGATACAACGTAAAATCACCATTGCAATATGCAACGTTGCATAATCTTGCACAACGGAAATTAATTGCGTTGTGCAAAATAGAAAACGCAACACGATTATGTTGTTGTACAAAAACCAATGGCCGCAGCTATAAAATTGCCGCCACTGTGAGTGAGTTTTAAAAAACAGATGTATAACGTTGTAAAAACCTGTTCGATTTATGAAAATCCGAATACAGCCGTGGCGTAAACAATACAGCCGCGGCAATATATCCAGGTAATTATATATCCAGGTAAAAAATTACCTGGATTATTCCCCGCCGCCATTGTTTGTACGAGTTGTTGCATTCAGGATTATAGCTACAGCAACAAAAAATTTTCCGCGACAGCACTTTTTCGGTTAGGCAGCGGCTCATATATCCCGGCCGCAGCGTTTCAGAAAATTCCAGCTGCGGCCTTAAATTTTCTGCCGCAGCGAATCTGTAATTTGTGGATACGATTTTTTTTTTTTCAGTATTTCAAATTTGTTGCGGTAGTAGTATTAATGCCCCGGCTATAGTTGTGATATTGGAGCCGCGGCGTGAAATTTATAGCCGCAACTATTTATTCCTTATGTCCCTAGGCAATGTAATTTTTGCTTAGGCGAATTATCAATTTCATCAAATTACATACATCTTTTACAGTCGCAGCGAAATATATTTCCGCCTAGGCCGTTCTTAAAAGGTCTGAAATTGAATAATTAAAAACCAAAATAACATGCACCAATTGCAAATCTTCAAATAGAACTTCAACAAAATCAATAATCACAATAAAATAATTCAACTGGCCATATCAAACATTTAACAAATAAATAATTACAGCGGAACCTAAAAGTGAAAATCAACCATTGCTTCAACGTATTCCGTGCCTCTTATCTAACCTCGTCAATTTCGTCTTGTGTGTACGATTCCTTATTCTCAGCCAGCCACGGAATGTCGTGCACAACGATATCTCGCATGTAGCGCATAACGTAATAACCACACTCACGAGTTATAAAATATAGTTTTTGAGCGCTAGTTCATTTGGATATCCGTCTGTTCAAGCTTGAAGTCTTGGAAAGCCCTAAAATATTATATTTACAACATACACCAACATACACAATTAATAATTTTTAATACCGATTAAACTATCCACCTCAATAACGAAAACATGTAAGAACTTACCGTCTTATGATGTCTTTGAGCTCTGGATATATATCGCCATTTTTTAACGGATTAAATTTATCCACCTGATCTTTGTAAGGATCGATCGCAACAAGAATCCAATTATTATTTCCACCATTGTACGCCATGAGCATAGCGCGGTTCTTCTCGCAGTTGCCAAGCGTATTGTAGAGTTCACGGACGTGCTCTCTTCTATTTTTTGATGTTATGTAGCCAAAAGGCTCTATAAAACCTATTTTTATGTTCATATCATCAACGTTCTTATTCATTTTCAGCCAACTACAAATTATAAAATAAAGAGTGAGAAACCGGCATATCAAAATGTATTATAAATTAATTAATAAAAGAAATAAAAATAATGCATTGGAAAAGAAACTTTACCTCATGTAAATCGATACCATATGGTGCCTATTTTTTGAAACTTTTTCCGAAAATCAATCAGGTAAGTTTTCTGATATGTACCTCCATTGTTCTGGATCTGAACGTTGATTATGTTCCTAGTATTTTGTAGCTTTGCATTGGCATACTTAGCAATCATCTTAAACTTACGCAAAATATCTTTCAGCGAAATGCGTTCTTCTGCACTCATGGTAGACATGCTTGCATCTTCTTCTGCTGATTTTCTTTCTTTATGATGAAGCCCTCCACTACATCTAGTTGAGCCATTTACAACCAATCTCCTTGGCCAAGCAATAAAATTACCGATGGCGTCTTCAACTGTTTTCATATCAAATGATGGAATAAGCACAAGTTATGTCCTCGATGTGACCTCAGTATCATACCCATACGTTTTCCATGCCTAGTTCTATATTATGAACTTTATCCGTCGGCAGACAATTAACTTTCACTCGACCTACAGCAACTTCGATCTTGCCTCCATCGACCGCGTTTATGTAAAGAATGCAATCTTCGTCCGACTGTTGCGCCATGGATTTGGGACGATGCGGTTCTTTTTCTTTTACAAACCAGTTACTCCTGCGAATACTGTTGGGTTCAACATACTAATTATTCACTTTCCATATCATCTTCACTTCTTACATCATATTCACTACCCCAAGCTTTATTATCTCGATCACTTGCTGCTTCCTCTTCACTATCCACATTTGCATCATTTTATTTACTTCCCATAGATTCTTCACTTCCCGCATCTTCTTTACTTGCCATAGATTCTTCACTTCCCACATGACCTTAGTGCCCTTGGTTGACCACCCGCTCTCCCGCATTATAATCAAAATAATCGCTAGCACAGCCAACAACATCCCCATTATCATCATTACTATCCAAATTCACAGTGGATCCATGTCGTTGAATAATGACTTGCGTCAATTTGAGTGTATGTCTTTCTAATCTGTCAATATTGCTCGAGGCGCTTAAAGAAACTAGAGTGCCGATATAAGTAGAGCGTGAGCTATACTTAGATTGTCCCCTTAGACGACCACTCTGGTCTTTGGTACCCAATGATCTTTGCAGGGGGGTCATCGTCGCCATCGACTTCCCACACTTTATCTCTTTCTTGTTTGGCTAAATCTTCCTGCGAATTAAAAAAAATAAAAAAACTATGTTATGTCCATCCATTATTTTAGGTACATAAAAAGGATAATGTACGTAATCTATCAATAAATGTAATTTCTTGTCAAAGATCGTTGAGAGTTGAAAAACATTGAAAATACTCTTCAACTATATAAGCAATATTAAACATTCATAAGTAACGTACACATTTTTCAAAGGCCAACATTGACGGTAATATATAGCAACATATAAGGACAACTTGGATTTATTCTCTAATTTATAAAGATTATTCGAATCATGCATAACGTCCGATGCTCTTACCATTTTCTCTACGACACTTTCTAAAGTTTCATCCTTTAGCGAGCCGTCTGGATTTTTCCGCGTCGCTACGTAAAGCAATGCTATGTCAGTACATGTTTCATGTTTTGCGTGCTGACAATAAATAAGCAGATTTGATTATAAGATAAATAATTTAGTAAAGTATTGGACCTTATAAGAACATTTGAAACATATGTATTGAATAATGAAAATAAATATCTTACATATGCTTGATTATAAACTCGGTATCTGTTCCGTCCTGCTCTAGAGCTGTATTGATTTTCTTCCAATTTTCAGTAGATATTTTAGATTTTCTTTGAATTCATCGGTTTGTCTATACTCTATGAACATCTTCCAATGAACTTCAGAGACATTAGTGTAGTATTTTACTACCGCCGCTGGCTGATCCAAAATGTTTACTTTTTTTATTATTGTTATATGGACGGACATATGTTGCCTACAAATCGCACCGAAATAGCCTAGCTGCTTCGCCGACTCTTTTCAAACACGATTTCTTAGATCTCTTTGGAACGTCTACTTGTATATCTCGCCATATTCTCTCTTCAGTTGGGCATTCTCTTTAGACCTCCAAGTTTTAATATCGATTGGAACATGTTCCCTAGTGAGTACACCCATATAGCTACTTTGACTACCCGGTTTGCCCGAAGGTTGACCATTTTCGTCGAAGCCAACACTAATTTTTTCCCCTGCGCTACTAACCTTATTAAATATCTTCATCATTGTTGCTTTTCGTTTCCCGTCATCTTCCGGTGAGAGCTTTTTTATAAACCTCTTATTTGAGGAACCAACATCTAACGTAATGTTAAAAATCAAACAAATAAATTAGTCTACTACACACTCAACAACTAAAGTAATTAAAAGTTCTTTGGAATGTTACCCGAATCGCAATTAGGTATTTGGTCGCCCGAAGGAGTTTCAAGTTGTAAAGATGAAGGACGTTTGCTGCCGGATGACGGCTTCGTCTGCGAGGATGGAGGATGTTTCTTCATCGGAAGCGAAACACGTTTCCAAGATTGTGTATGCTTGTTGCCCGATGGTGGTGTTGGTTGTGTACACCAAACATGTTTTTTGCACGATTTTGATGTTGACAAACATTGTTTGCCCGTAGCCGGTGCCGATTTTGAAGTTGACAATGGTTGTGACGATGGCGTAGATTTCTTACCAGTATTGGACGACATAATGACCAATTTATACCTACAAATATATACATCTCCATCCTAAAAATATTCCAATTGATATTATAAACGATTTATAAAACAAAAATCCTTAACCATTTGTCATCTAACGTAATTTATGTGAACAAAGCATCAACATATATGAACAATGTATGATCATCAAGTATCTGAATTAATTCATATAATCAGTGATAATAATATAGAAATATGGATTTTAAATTACTGATACGTCCGTCTCCGGTAATCGTCTCTGGCGAAGGTCTCCAACAAACTTCTCTGGCGATCGTCTCGGGCAAGCTTCTCCAGCGGCTGTCTCCTCACATCGGCTTTGATGATGAAACAGAGCAATGATACAACGTCACAGTCCTTCGATTGGAGATAGAGCGTCACAAGCTTGAACGTCTCTGGCCAAACGTCTTTGGCCATGAATAGGGCAAAAAGAGGGTTAAGGTTATTAGGATAAGGAGGAAGAAGATAAAAAGCAGTTCAGATCGAAATTAGGGAAATGAAAAATAGAATAGCTTTTAGTGGGAAATCTTTGGGGGAAAATTAAATTTTCGTGCGACAAATTTCTTAAAATGCTTAACAACGCCGTGGCAATAATATTCCCGCCGCGGCTATAGAGACATACAAAATTTCCAATCATAATCTGAGATTTATTTTTCATATTGGTTATAGGAATAAAATTACGGTCGCGACTATAATATAATTAATCGCCCCGTTAGCCGCTGCTATAATAATGTCGTCGCGGCTAATGAGACCATTAAATTTTCCAATCTTAATCATTTTCTAATTCGCCTCGGCTATATATATCTAGCCGCGGCCATATGGTGCACAATTTGATCCGAGAACATGAATATTTTACGTTCCAGAATAGCTGCGGCGAAACATATATGGTCGCAACTGATTTGGGTTTATGACCCCGTTAGCCACGGCCATGAATGTCAAGGCCGCGGCCAAATGCTGCACAATTTGATCCGAGAGCATTAATATTATATGTTCCAGTATAGCCGCAGCGAAACATATATGCCCGCAATTGACCTGGGTTTATGACCATGTTCGCCGCAACTGAACTAGAATTCAGTGCAGATCCCCGAAATTTACGACTTGCCTTAGCTTATGATGGTACGAATCGTTCCATTAATAATTTGGTGATTTCATAATTATTCATGTAATTTACAGTTATGCTTTTTTAACTATTATATATTTTATAGGTATGAACCCTTTCAGCAACTTGAGTAATCAATATTGTGTTTGGCCAGTTATATTGGTGAATAACAATCTCCCACCTAAATTGTGTACGAAGAGAAAATTCCTTATGTTGACTCTTTGGGTATCTTGACCAAGCCAACCCAGAAACGATATTGATGTTTACTTGGCATTGTTACTCGAAGATTTAAGAATGTTATGGGATGAAGGAGTTGAGGTTTTTATGATGCTTCTAGTCAACAAAAGTTCAATTTAAGAGAAATGTTGATGTAGACAATTAACGACTTCCCTGCGTACGGAAACCTGTCACAATACTCAGTCAAATGCCCCATTGTTTTTCCAGTTTGCATGAAAGAGACATCTTCGATCCGGCTGAAGTATGGGAAGAAGACCGTTTTCCTCAAAGACATAAGGTTTTTACCGTCCAATCACAATTATAGGAGTCTATCGAAGACATTTGAGAACAACGAAGAGCATCGAGATCCTCCTCGAATTTTGTTCGGTGAAGAAGTATATGAAATGGCCAAGAACAAGTATAAAGTGTTCAGCAAAATAAAAGGGCAAAAACTGAAGAAAGAGAAAGAAGAGGCATACCGTGGTTGAAAAAATCAATATTCTATGACATTCTGTATTTGAAGTCTCACTCTGTTCGCCATTGTTTGGATGTCATGCACATTGAAAAGAATGGTTGTGAATTTATTGTTGGGACTTTGCTTGATGATCAAAATAAGACGAAAGACGGGAAAAAAGATAGAATGGATCTCAAACATTTAAATATAAGACCCAATTTGCATCTTGAGAATAGAGGAAAAAAATGATCTTACCGCCAACAAAATACACATTAGTTAGAGCAGAGAAACTATAGTTGTCTTCATGGATGGCATCAATAATGGTTCCTGACAGGCATGCCTCAAACTAGAAAAAATTCGTATCTACGAAGAACTTGAAACTTATTGGGATGAATAATTGTAATTAGATGAGTTTATTACTGTTCACTATTAGGTTGTATATAAGCCTTTTACCAATCAATGAGAAACACAAGCTGAAAACCCAAAACAACTACATGGTATCAGAGCTCGGGTTGAGAGCGTACCGGAGCGAGCCGTGTTGCTAGTGATTTGCCGGAGTTCAGACCGTGAGCGAAGGAGTAACTCGGCAAGAGCAGCAGCTGCTCGGAGTTAGGGTTTGGGAGCTCGAAGGAAGTCCAAGGACTCGGAGAGCGCAGAGCGAAGAAGCTCGGTCGATTGGGGTCGCCTGATAGATCCGACTACTGGGATCGACTGTGAAGCTCAGAGCTCGAAGCTGGATTGGGATTCGAAGCTCACAGAAGCTCCATTGAAGATCGAGTGGTGGTCGTGTTTGGAGGAGAGGCCTCAATCGAAGGAAGAGGCTTGAAGATCGTGTGTTAGGGCAAAAGTTGGTCGCTGCTGGAGAATCGCAGCTTCATCGAGGAAGAGGCTCGGTGAAGCTGGGCGAAGATTGAGTTGCAGTCGAAGACCTTCGATTCGAGAGTAGAAGCTCGAAGCTCTCAAAGATCAATCGAAGAAGAAGCTCAAGGGAGGAAGCTTGCTTGGGACGTGCAAATCGGAGATCTAATGTGACTGACCTGGCGGCGGCGGTGGTCAGAGGTTTTTCCAGCGACTTCAGCGGTGGTCGTCGGCGACGGAGGCGAAAGCTCAGGCATTGGAGGCGTGAGCTCAGGCGACGGAGGGCAATTGCTCAGCGTGAGGAGCAGGAGAGAAACCAAAAACAAAAAGGCAAAAGAAAAGAAAAGAAAGGGAAATTCCTTTTTTATCCTTGGTGCTTTCTGCGTGTTTCTGCGTCCATTTTAGTGTGCCCACATGCATGGAAAAAAATTGTTTGTTTTGGGTGTGTTTCTGCGTGTGCCTGCACTGAAACCCACGTGCCTGCGCCCAGAAGAGGAGTTATTAGGGGTGAAAATTTTGTAATCGTTTCCCGGTTTTTTCCCGGTTCCGGTACCGGTCCCGAAACGGTTTAAAAAAAAATAAGGGAATTTTAGTTTGAAACTAGGAACCGGTACTTCCCGATTCACGGTTTATGGAACTGGGAACCAGAACCAGTACCAGAAGCAAAATTTCCCAATTTTTTGTACCGGTTCCGGTTTTAAACTACACGTAGTTTTAGATGTTTTCATATTATGTTGTTTTTAAATATTTTGTATGCTTATTATAGTTTTTGGGTTATATGTCGTTTATTATGACTTAAACTACGTGTAGTTTTTCGTTATTAGGTTTAATATTTACCATTTTACATTCTCAACCCTTTCAATCTCTCTATCTCCCTCTCTCATCCATTGCGCCGTCATATTCTTTTCTTCGCCGAGAACCCTCCACCGCGCGCAAGTTAGAAGTCTTCGTCTTCCAACTAGAAGATTTCGCTTGCAAGCAAAATGTATGTCTCGTGCTAAGTTTTTGTTTCTGCCATTAATTTTTTACTCGTGTTAAGTTTTTGTTTCGGCCATTGATTTTTGTCTCGTGTTAAGTATCGAATTTTTTCACGAATTTTTTCTTACTTTTTCCCAGTACCGGTTCCGATTTTCAAAAAAATAGGGAAATTTACAACTCGACCGGGAACCAGTACCAAAAATAAAAATATCAAATTTTTGGGATAGGTACCAAAAACAACTAATTTCCCGGTTCCTGGTTCCGCTTTCACCCCTACGAGTTATTTTTCTGTCCGTGCCTGTGTCAAAACTCGTGTGCCAGCGCCCAGAAAATTATTTTGTGAGATCATTCTCTGTCCTTTCTCTTTTTGTTTATTGAACTTTGATTGGGTCCGGGGAGCCATAAGCTAGGATTCGGCAAAAAGTTCAAAGAAAAACAAGATGTCGGCGGTCGATTTAAAAGGGATGACAGAGACAGAACTTGGAGAATCGGTTGAGTTCTTCAAAGCTTAGAAGGGGACTGGTATGTCGGGTCTTCTGAAATGAGAAAAGGCGGCGAAACTCGATCTTCAATCGATAGATTTGAAGCTCGATGGGCTGAATAGTTAGTTGGATTGGTCCCTCTGAGTAGAGAGAACTTTAGAGGCGAGGAACCTCGAGAGCTTTATTACAGGGGACGAAGAAAAGCCCGATGAAAGTGCTCCGAATTGAAAGGAATAGAGGGCCACTCACAGCGAGATCTATACGTGGCTACTTAGTTTGATGACTCGGGAGATCGCCACTGAAGTTCAGATGCTCCCAACCGTCAGAGATGTTGAGAGGGTCCTACACCGACACCGAGAACAAGATGAGAGTGTTCCAGATCCAACAAGACATTGGGCTAGTGGAACATGGAGACAAATCAATAGGGGAGTATGCGAGAGAGGTGAAAAGGCTATGGGCTCAATATGATTATTTCTCAGCGCACGGGAATTGAGATTCTCCCAAGTGTACAAGGAGTCGAGAAATTGCACAGATTAGAACGATGAGATTCCTGGAGAAGTTGAACCCAACCTTCACACAGAGGAGGGCAATAATTCTATCGACGAAGGAAATTCCTCCGTTGGACGAGATAATTGCAGCGATGGTCGAGGAAGAGACCATAATGCAAGTACATGCCGAGGCCGGAGATGCTCCGGGTACGAGTGTTGGGGAAAATATTTAATGCCCCTCTGTCATATCTCGGGATGGGCCCTAGATCCATCGGGGTAACCTATAGAAATTTGTTTTACACGGAAAGGCCAATTTTACACTTTCCGAAGTTACTTCCTTTTCTAGAATCGAGCACCAAGATAACGGAGATTCGATCGGTTGAGTAATTAGTTATTTATTCAAACACGTAATTATTAATTCTAGTCAAGGAAATAAATAAAGCAATAAAATGGTTTTGCATTTATTTATCCAATGCATAAGGCCGTACCTATTTCTCAAGACGACTTCCACTGCGCTTTCTGAATTTAGGCAGAGCTTCCGCCGGACTTTGAGAATGCTCCTAGAAAGGTTGAGCAGAGCTTCCGCACGACTTCTAAAGCAACAAGGAAACTCCCAAAGCCTTCCGGGATATTCTCTAGAACTTCCTCGTACACAAAGTGTGGGCTTCGTTTGACGGAACTTCGTTGCTTCTAGCCTAGCCAATTTCTAGAGAGAGAGAGAGAGAATTCAAGAGCTTCTTTGAGAGAGAGAACTCGACTTTTGCTTGTGAGAGTGTTATGGAAATGTGATGCTTAAGCCTTGTATTTATAGTAAAAAGCATGCACACATAACTTCCAATTTTAGATAAATCAATTAACCTTAATTAGTGTCAATTACAAATCAATCAACCATAATTAGTGTTAATCATAAATTAATCAAGAATCAATTCCAACCTTCCCATTTTATAGGAGTTCGAAATTATGATGATTGAAATACCTAAGATTTAATTTCATATGATTTAAATATGTATCATGAAAATCAAATACCTACCATATTGGGTAAAATTCGATTTTATCATATTTTAATCAAGGGAATACATTTTCTTTAATTAAAATAAATACCAAAAAATCCAATCCCATTCCATGAATAGGTTTATGCGATTTCTAACATTATTCTTAATCAAAAATTAATTCCAATTAAATCAATTTAGGTGACACATGATTTATCAATCTTTTCCTTATTTGTAAATAACCTATCTATTAAATAATGTCATGAATCAATCAAAATTAATTCTCATGCAGTATGAATCTTTATTTAAAACTTGCAAATCAAGTTCTTATGATTCATGCATAATTAATATTCATGATATGATTCTTATTTATTTAATTTAGATTAATACCATATTTGAATATGATTAATTAGTATCTTAAATTACCATAACATATAAATTTCGATTTCTACTCATGTTCAAAATCGCCAACTAATTGCTTGGTAACCAAGCTTGGTAATTTCCATGATTCAAAATCTTACCTTATATGTTTATCATGATAATTAACATAATTAATTTTTAATTAAAATATGATAAGGAAAATACCTAGTGGGCTTATCCACCAAGGCTTGGTCGAATTTCCTCTCTTACTATTAGCTAAGATTAAACCCAATGGACCTAGCCCATTAATTTTATCTTTAAGTAATTCTCATAAATTAATATAACCTCTTGTTATGATATATAATTCATATCTTTTTATCTGTAGATTTGACACATATAATCATAGAAGAAAAAACTCTTAGAATTAAATTTACTACAACATTGATGTTGACAATTTATTCCAGTTTTGACTTTTTCTAATCAGCTATTTCTTTGGCAAAACTTTAGGTACTTTTGCCGCAACTTTTTGAAACTTTCCAAAACTTGACACAAGCTTCAGTTTCATTTTTTTTTTAACATAAATTAGAATACAAATATTCTAACTGTACGATTGGTCCTTTACAGAGCTATCCTGGGGACCATGGACCCACATCACTTAAGCTTCATTGGATTAATCCGTTAACTCCGGTGTTACTCCACTAAAAACCCGAAGTTGTACTCTTTAGTGATGCGAATAATATATTCCTTATATCTTAAGGTGTCCAGTGATATAATTAAATTCCAGTGATTAATCTTTCACTTGATGATTCACACTTGAGCAGGCGTTTTACCGTTTAGCCCCTTAGTGCTTTTCTTCCTGAATTCCATCGGTGGTATTGTAGACGACTCACTTATGATTTCGAGATGTAAGCTGCGCATGAGTCCCATATTACTTCTCACGACCGACAATTCCGGGAATCATCTTGACTTAGTAAAAAGCTATGTGATATCCATATCTGTGATCGAGCTACCCTTCCCTGTCAACTATCATGTTCCCAATATACTGGCTTTGGGAACAGCGTTATGTTGTGTTCTTTAACTAGCAAATCAAAGAACAATCAAGCTAACAGTCAGGGTTCAAGTTCACTTCAGGATTTAGATTAATTACCATTTGACCATCTTTTACGACTTAGTTCAAAGTTGTCAGTGACGGTCTTAGTTTAGCAACTTTCAGAACTTAGTCAAGTCCTATCCAGTACAAAGACACTTCGTACTTAATACACTTAATGGGTATGACACACATATCTATCCAAAATAGGATTTTCTCCATTTAGTCGTATTAATGACTTTATCAATTAAGAGGCTCCCACCCGCTTAATTAAGTCACGGATACATTTAAGTTCATTTATTGCATCTATCAATTCTTTCTCACATTGACTCTTGTGTGATGGATAGATTACAATTGCATTCCATTATGAACTATGGATAAACATTCGATTATACATAAAGAACTATAAAAAAGATTATCATAATAAGTGCATTCTTTATTAAGAGTGACGTCATAAACTTTTACAATGGGTAAATAAAACATTGTTTAAGGGCAATATGCCTAACAACGAGGTTTGCACTGACTGTTGGAGCGAGCGACAGTAGAGACCATAAAGAAACTCGGCAGTGTTACAATTGTGGTGCGACTAGCCACCTGAGGGCGGGATTTCCAAAGGCACCGAAGGAGAGTGAGTACATCAATCGAGGATAGTCTAGTGCCCGCGGGCGTGAACAGTTTGGAGGCCGTGGCCGTGGTGGTCATAGAGGTGGTTACAATGGTAGTCATCGTGCACACCTGACGGCTGGAGACGATGAAGAGGAAGACACGGAACTGATCTTCACCAAGAAGAAGGTTATCGAGATGTTCAAGAACGATAGGCTGGTGGAGCAAGCAGGCAAGAAGCCCCCCTGACTGAAGGGAGTAATGTTGCGATGTTCACTTGTAAGGCTCCTTCTTCTAGTCGGATTACACGAAGAAAATATTGGATAGTGGATTCGGGTGCTACTAAACATGTGACTGGCAGTTCGAATGAATTCACTAAATATACCCAGCTAGCAGTCCCTGAGAAGATACAAACTGCCGATGGCACATTCCAACCTGTTATTGGAAATGGTATAGTTGGGTGTACGTATCGTATGACCTTGACAGATGTGCTACATGCTCCGTCATTTCCAGTGAACCCTTTGTCCATAAGTGCCGCTATTATCCGATTAAACTGTAGAGTGAAGTTTGATATTCTTAAGGTGGTGTTTCAGGAGAAGGGAACCGGTCGGGTACTTGGAACTGGAACTTGGTGTAACGGGCTGCGGTACATGGACCGAGAAGGTATGGATGCGGCGTTGGCGTCCATGGTGGAGAAAGAAGACACGAAGATGTCCGGCGCTAGTGCGGTTGGCGAGTTGGTGTTGCATCACCAACGCATGGGACACCCATCTTTTGGAACCTTGAAGATGTTATATCTGTTATTGTATGAAAAGTCTGATAAACAGAAACTTGTATGTGATTCGTGTGAATTTGGAAAACATACAAGGAGCTCTTATGTTAGCTCGGGCAGATAGAAGCATTCACCTTTTTTTATTTGATTCATTCAAATGTATGGGGACCATGTCCCACGACGTCAATACATGGATATCGTTATTATGTGACGTTTATTGATTGCCATACTCGTGTTACTTGGTTATATCTGATGAAAAATAAGAGTGAAGTGCTTACATGTTTCAAAGACTTTCACAAAAGGGTTCAAACTCATTATGGTGCCGTGTTGAAGGTTCTAGTATCTCGGTATCATTCTGTGGTCAAGACACTGAGGTCAGATAATGAGACGGACTACATCAATAGTGCCTTAAGAGAATATCTATCCCTCTATGGGATCGATCATCAGACTACGTGCCCATATACCTCAGAACAGAATGGAGTTGCAGAACGGAAGAACCGACATCTTCTCGAAATAGCTCGGTGTATGATGATCGAGAAGAATGTTCCAAAGTACTTGTAGGGGAAGCTATTATGATAGCGTCGTACCTAGTGAACAAGATGATGTCGAGGGTGTTAGATGGAAGAACACCAATGGAGATCTTGGGACTAGGTACCGAAGGACTTGTTCCCAACAAAGTTTTTGGATGTGTGTATTTTTTCAAGGACAACAGGTCAACAGTCGGGAAGTTGGATCATTGAGCCGTGAAGTGTATCTTCGTAGGATACTCTCCTACTCAGAAAGGGTATGTATGTTGGAGCCCTGTCGAGAAGTGACAGTTTGTTAACATGGATGTGACCTTCCGTGAGCATGAGTCCTACTACGATGTGCATGTTTCTTCTCCCTTTGGAGACTCGCATGATACGCGAGAGGGGGAGAATGGTGGCAGTAGTTCTAGTTCCAGACCATCTACAGTAACTGTGGTGAGACGGCCAATTTCGTATGATTCGAGCTCGGAGTCAGAGACTGAGGTGATAGAGGTCAGAGGCGGTGACAGAGGTCAGGCTCAGGGGGAGAGCTCAGGGTCAGAAAGTGAGGAGGAGGCTCATGTGACTGACGGGGACAAAGATCAAGCTCAGGGGGAGCTAAGTACTCCCGGGGATAGAGTTACGGTTTAGGAGGAACCAACAGAGAGGAACATTGGGAGAGATGGTCCAGCTCAAGGGGAGCTAAAGGTGTATACGAGGAGGAGGCAACGGGGTCAGGCAATGCCCGAGCCACCTACACCAGTGGAAGCTACTTTACAAAGGAGTTCGCGAGGTGATGCGGGACGTCCTCCGAATAGATATGGCTACGACATTGGAGATTATGTCTCGTATGAGGATGTTGGGGATGAAACTCGGGCAATGTTCACGTCACTGGATGCGGTCACTATTCTTAAGAGATGGCAGCAAGCGATGGCAGATCCGAAGTGGAAAGCTGCGATGAAAGATAAACTCGGTGCCTTCGAAAAGAATAAGACGTGGGATCTTGTCTCGCTTCCAGCGCGGAAGAATGTTGTGGGATGTAGATGGGTATTCACAGTCAAGAAAAACCCAGAAGGGCGCATTGAGCGCTACAAGGCACGGTTAGTTGCAAAGGGGTATATAGTCAGACGTACGGCATCGACTATAACGAGACATTCGCACCGGTGGTGAAGATGAGTACGGTGAGGACTCTTGTATCGGTGGCAGCCAATCGTGGATGGAAGCTGCACGAACTCGATGTTTAGAATGTGTTTCTTCACTAAGACTTGATGGAGGAATTGTACATGGAGATACCGCCGGGATTTGAGACTGAGCATACGACAGGGAACGTGGTCATGCTGAATAAGTCGTTGTATGGTTTGAAGCAATCTCCGAGAGCCTGGTTTGATCGATTCAAAAAGGCTATGATAGACATCGGATACGAGCAGATCAACGCTGACCACACGGTCTTCCATCAGCGGCGAGGAGATCGGACCACTATACTGGCGGTTTATGTGGACGATATAATCATCACGGGTGATGATGAGGGCGAAATCACACGACTGAAGGAGAGACTCGGAAAACAATTTGAAGTGAAGGATCTAGGGGGGTTGAAATACTTCCTGGGGATTGAGGTGGCTCGAGGAGCAAAGGGAATAGTCCTAAACCAGAGGAAGTATGCCCTAGATATCCTTACAGAAACCGGTATGCTATGATGCAAGCCCGCGGCGTCTCCAATTGATCAGAAGACCATGTTGAGTGCCGAGTCGGGGAAGTCGGTTGATCGTGAAAGATACCAGAGGATGGTGGGCCTTTTGATATACTTGTGTCATACTCGTCCGGATATTTCATTTGCTCTGAGCGTGGTGAGCCGCTACATGCATGATCCGAGAGATGGACATATGACTGCAGTATATCGGATTCTCCGATACCTGAAGAGAGCTCCAGGAAAAGGGTTGCTCTTCAAGAAGAACAACCATCTCGAGGTGGAGAGCTATTGTGATGCCGATTGGGCTAGTTATGCAAACGATAGGAAGTCTACATCCGGGTATTGTATGTTTATCGGTGGTATCCTAGTGTCTTGGAAGAGCAAGAAACAGTCTATCGTAGCAAGGTCTACAGTGGAGGCGGAATACCGAGCGATGGCATCCAGTGTCGCGGAGTTACTGTGGTTGAAGATTCTACTAAAGGAGCTAAAGATGGACCAAGGTGCCCAAATGAAGCTATGGTGCAACAATCAAGCGGCGATTAGCATTGCCAACAACCCAGTGCAGTACGACAGAACCAAGCACATCGAGATTGACCAGTTCTTCGTCAGACATCACCTCGATAGCTGGGAACTTAAGCTGAACTACATTGGTACACGATAGCAAATAGCGGATTGCCTCACTAAGGGATTGGGCCCTATTGACCAGTTGAGATAATGTGACAAGATGGGCTTGAGGGGGAGTGTTGTGAATAATTGTAATTAGATGAGTTTATTACTGTTCACTATTAGGTTGAATACCCAAAACAACTACATGTTGCTACAAGAAATGTTACATCTTTCTTTGCAGGGAATTGTGCCAAAGGATGTTAGACTTGCCGTAACCCGATTAAGTAAGTTTTTCAATTCAATTTGTTCGAAGAGTATCAATCCGGACGATTTAGAGGCGTTGCAAGAACAGCTGGTCGAGACAATATGTTTGTTCGAGAAGTTATTTCAACCATGTTTTTTTGACATAATGATTCACTTAACTATTCATTTAGTTCGTGAAGTTCAATTGTGTGGACCAGTTTTTTTACGATGGATGTATCAAATCGAAAGATATATGAAGGTTTTGAAAGGTTATGTGAGGAATCACAATCAGCCGGAAGGGAGTATAGTCGAAAACTACATCGCAGGGGAGTCAGTTAAATTCTGTTCAGAGTATTTAGCCAAAGGAAAAGCAATCAAGTTGCCATCGGATACATGTTTTGAATCAAAACCCTTATCCATAGGTAAAATACATTAACTCAATCATTTATATATTGATTCTTTATTGTATTAATTTATTTGGTTTGAAATTCATTATTAATTCATTTACTTTAATTTTGATATATAGGCAATCCTACAATCGTGGATACTCAAAAACGAGAGCAAGCCATTCTATATGTGCTACACAATGAGCCGGAATTTGAACCACTTATTGAAGTTCATAAGAAAGAATTGGTAGCTACTCATGGAAGGAAAGCAAAAAATAAAAATTGGTTACAAAAGGAGTACAACAGCTCGTTCCTAAATTGGCTACGAAAACGCTAGTACAAAGAGAATGGATATTCAAGGAAACTGAGGAACATATCCGAAAGGCCCTCATTATATAACAAGGTACAATGCATGGCATGTTAATGGTTTCACAATTTACACCCCGAGAATGAGACGACAAACACCCTGTTCGAAATAGCGGTGTTACAGTTTTTGGTGAAGGGAAGCATGTTTCGTCAACGAAAGATAAGAATCCAAAACACGGTGTTATAAAATACTATGGGTACATAGAAGAAATATGGGAACTCAACTACTACGGTCACCGAATTGCATTGTTCAAGTGTAAATGGGCCGACAACAATCACGTTAAAGTTGACAATGAAAGAGTTACAACAACGACTTTAGAAGGATCGGTTACAAAAACGTTCGTTCATGTTGGCGACGCAAGCTAGTCAAGTGTTTTATGTCTCTGATCCGGCCAATTCAGAATTAAGTCTAGTAATTCATCTAAATCCGAGAATTTTTTAAGACATGAATGACGAAGACGAAGACATTTGTAGCATCGCCCCTTTTCAGAAAGTTTACATCCAATTGAGGGTGGAGGATTTTGAAGATGATGTTCCCATTTGCGTCGTTTAGATTGACATGTGTATCGAAAATTGTTAATGAAATGAATTTTCTTAAACTTTCAAGTTATATTATAATAATTAGATGTCTGGAAATATTATTGTTGTTCTCAGTATCATAGAGGCGCAAATTAAATGGTCGCAGCTCCATATGCTTATGACCCTGCTCGCCGCAGCCATATTGATTATACCCGCGGCCATCGTACCACATTTTAATCTGAGAACATTTTAATATTACTTTCATGTATAGCCTAGGCCACAAAAATATGGCCAAAGCTGATTTGGGTTTATGACCCTGTTAGCCGCGGCCATATGATGCACAATTTGATCCGAGAGCATTAACATTTAATGTTCCAGTATAACCGCGGCGAAACATATACAGCCGCAGCTGATTTGGGTTTATGACCTCATTAGCCACGGAAATAAATGTTATGGCCGCGGCCATATGGTGCACAATTTGATCCGAGAGCATTAATATTTTATGTTCTAGTATAGCCGCGCCGAAACATATATGGCCGCAGCTGGTTTGGGTTTATGACCCCGTTAGCCGCGGCCATAAATGTCAAGGCCACGGCCAAATGGTGCACAATTTGATCCGAGAGCATTAATAATTTATGTTCCAGTATAGCCGCGGCGAAACATATATGGCCGCAGCTGAAGTGGGTTTATGACCCCGTTCGCCGCGGCCGTATTTGTTAGGGCCGCGGCCAAATGGTGCATATTTTTATCCGAGAGGATTTTAAATTTTACTTTCCATTATAGCCGCGGCGAAACGTATATGGCCGCGGCGAAATTGATTTTTTTTTTTTTTACCGAGTTTAATTTGTTAAATCTATTTTCCATGTTTTACATGAAAAGCCGCTGCAAACAATTCCCAAAAGCAGAAAGATAATAAAAAATAAAAAACATACGATTAATCTTCATAAGTGCATAATCTTAATTAAAAACAAAACATTGTTTTAATATAAACGTCATAACTTCTAAATTAAAAATTAAACAAGTTCTAATAAAATAAACATAACATTGATCAGTAAAAACGGCCGTCTAAATCCCAACATTGACGTCGTCACCCGTGCCGCCATTTTCACCCGTGTTGACACCTTCACGCGTGTTGACATTTTGCTCCGCCTCGGGCCCACCTTGAGAAACGGGAGGAGGGTTTGGTGGATGATGCGGTTGAGGATGCGCCATAAATCTAGGAAACTCCGGTGCTGGACGACCAAGTGGCGTGAATTGAGGAAACGGGGAACTTTCCGAGGAAAAGTGTCTGGCGCCATAATCGGACAGTTGCTTCATGTATCCGCAAATGTTTTGCATTTCATCGAGCAAGTTTTGCATAGCAAAACACATGAACTCGGCAACAGGATCACTCATGAAGAATTCTTCGCCTTCATAATAATCTCCTGCATTCTCCTCCTCCTCTACCATTGGTTCTTCAATGACAGGCTCCGGTTGCGGCGGCGCTCGTTGTCGCTTTCCTGTAGTCGTTTGTGAAGAACTGCCACCGCCACGAGAAGTGGTAGTTTTTTGCTTCTTTGGCAGCATCGCTACCTAATTTATAAACTGCAACAAAATAAACATATCTATAATTGTCTATCAAATTTAATAATCTAAAATATATCATCAATGAGACATCTAACTTCAATAAGAATTATAGTTGGTAATAAGAATTAAGAAATTCGTTAAGCATATGAAACTAATCATAGCGCACTGCTTTAACCCCGAACCAGTTACATTCATAATTTATGAGGTACAAACAAGAGAAACAAACCCTAGAAAAGAAATTCCCAATGAATATGAGCTAAAAAAATCAATGAAAAGAACAAAGAAAATATGAATATACAGAGTTTTTAGTTAATAAGACTCAACTTCAACAAACTAGCACATACCATTATCTAACACTTGTACATTGCGGTTTTCAGCCATTCATACATAAGTTTTGAACATCAATCAAACAACCCCAAAACCAGCAGACACAAGTTTCGACTTTGACAATTTATCGAACAAATGATGGGCACAAATTTTCTGATTAAAAACTAACTGACATTATACGTTCATAATAATTTTCCCAAATTCATGAAACAACTCAAACACGAAATTGAACACAAAATTCGTTATATAAAAACAATTGTAAAATCATTCAAAAACATTCTACCCTTAAGGCCGGGCAAACGGCGACGGAGAGTCGCTGCGGCGATGGGAGACGGAGTCGTGATCAGCGGAAACTCACGCTGCGGCCTCGGCGTCGAGGAGTTGTGTGGAGATCATTTTACAGCGCGGTTGAAATTTAGGGCTAGGTCGAAATAAATAATCTTTGAATCTCGCCGCGGCCACACTTTACTTTGAAACTCCGTACTCTTGTCTCTCATCGGAAAGCGCCCTTTAACCCTTTCTTTTGGAACAAGCAGGGAAAGAGCTAGGAGGCCCGGGCCAAGGTAAAGGAGCTGCAATCTGTCAAGGGTCGGGCGTAGCCGGCGCGCTGCGCCTTGAGACCGCATCTGCATACCGCAAACTAAATATAGCCGAAGCGACAAAACTTATAGCCACAGCGATCGGGAAAGTATAAATATTTTTAAAGCGCGGCCAGCAGTTATTAGACAACGATATTTATTTTTATTTTAAAACGATTTATAATTTACGTTACGCAGAATATGTTGCCGCGGCTGAATATATTATAGCAGCGGCGAACGGGAAAAGATAATTATTTCAAGCGCGACAAAACACATATCATGCGACGTTTTAAAAATTGCATTACTCAAAATATTTACGCCGAGGCGAACGGGTAATTCGTAATAGTAGACCTTTTAATATATTGCACAGCAATTTTCGAAAAACTGTTGTGCAAGTTTATCTCCATCAATAGTAAATTATAAATGTTGTGCAAAATTCATTGTGTATTCCAATATTTGTAGTAGTGGTTGCAGTTATGAACATTTGTCTTTGTATCTCCTTGGTAGACATTAACCAAAAAAAATAAGACACTTTTTGTCCATCTCCAATTTTTCAGACACTTATCTATCAAACAGTATGAAATTTTGGTATTTGTTTATATAACTCAGTGATTTGAAGTTAAAATTGATGAATTCAAAACTCATTCGAAAGATAATATAAAAATCATGAACTTTTATATTTAGAGAGTTTGTACAATCACTAAGTCTAACTCTAAATGCATGCTTCAAAGAATTGTTCCATCTAAACAAAACTTTCTAGATCTTTAATATACCTTTAGAACGAGATTTGAACGGAACTTACGGAATTATAATGATCAAATCGGGGAAAAATTAACTTGGCATGCATGCATATAGTAATGCATGACATATGTTTTGTATTGATAATTTATGTACTCGATCATTGGTGCAATTTCATATATTGTGTTTTTATGAGCAATTCTTCGAGCAACTGGTGACACTTTTTAATGTCTCAATTATTGATGATCAAATAAATTGTCAATTGCTCAACTTAACACACTATAAATGGAGAAATTCCTTCCACATAAAACAAATAGAATTTATCTAAGATTTCATCATGAGCCAATATCGTTGACAGAGAGAGAAGAAATGAAGAAAAAGAAAAAAACGGTTAAAACTCTGTTGAACAAAAGGAAGACAAATTGCAATCAGAGAGGGAAATGAGAGTGAATGTCGATGGAAGGAAGGGAGAAGGAAGTAAACAATACATGTGACAATTCTTGTTTTGTGTCGAATTTTTCACGTTTTTTTTATTAATTTTACGTAGACTCAGACCCACCCTATTTATTAATTGTGTTAGAACTTAGAAGATTAACACATACCCGCCTAGAGATGAAACTCGCGACTCACTATTCACAATCGCGACGAGTCGCGATGTTTTGTGGAGAGTCGCGACGAATCGCGACGTGGGGCCAAAAAATCGCGACGATCGCGACTTGTGGTGCTGGTCGCGATGGGGAGAGGGCGATCCGCGTGATGGGCAATCGACGGCTCACACTGAGCCACATCAGCAATCCGCGTGAAGGGGGTAGTTTTTGTGTTTGTTTGTGGCAATAATAACACTTTTTACCCGAATTTTATTACCCAACCACAATTCCTACCCACTTTACTCGAATTTCAAATCAAAAATTTCAAATTTAATTATTTTTTCACCCACTTTCCCCTCACAATTATTCACCCACTTCACCAACCACAATAATTATTCACCCACCCCACTCTCTCCTCAAACCCTATAAATACCACCTCTTCCTCCCTCATTTCTTCACCAACAATCTCTCAACTCTCTCTCAAATTCTCTCAATTCTCTAAGTTTTTTCCACTCTCAAGCTCTAAAGTTCCAAAGTTCTAAATTTCTCAATTTCTAAAGTTCTCTCATTAATATGTCTCGAAGAAGCGGCGATAGTTCCGGGGGTCGAAGGGCGGCCAGGAATTTGCAACCCCAATTTCTACAAGGGGGAACATCGCAGCCTTGTCCCGACAACTACATTCCCGTTATGCTTCCGTCAGAAATATTCCCTTCCCCTCCCAATCCAAATTATCCCGACGATACAGTACGGTCTCTAAGACCTAGTCTAGTCCGGGCGTTGGCCCACCACCAAGCCAATCCCGATCGTGTGTCCCGAGAATTGGTCGAAGCAGTGGCTCAATCTAGGGGGGAAATAACGATCCTTTTTTCGATCTCATGTTTCGGGAAGGTGCCGATTACAGAGCTCAAGGTCCCGAAGGTGCCGATCCTGACGAAACTCAACGCCCCGAAGATGCCGATCCTGACGAAACTCAACGTCCCCACGATGCCGATCCCGACGAAACTCAACGCCCCCACGATGCCGATCCCGACGACTTTCAAACGCCGCCCTCGGTCCATGATTCAAATGTTGGGGTTTACAACCGCGGTTCTTCCAATCAAGATAGCGGTGAAGCCTCCGTTGCCCGTCCTCGACGTGCTCGACGTCCTTCAACCGGGTAATAACCTTTATTCATTTGTTTATTTCATTAATTATTAATATTTATTAATTAATAAGTTAGTACTTAGTAATAATTAATTATTAATAATTAATAAGTAATAAATAATAATTAATAAATATTAATCCGTTTTTAATTATTAATAATTATTCAATAATAATCACTTGAAAGTCTTAGTATGCTCTGTGGTTGCGGTTCCGACTGATCTTCCACATCAGAAACGATTTTCTTGAGATTTAATAATCATTTAATCATATTATCTTAATTATTTAATTTCGTTTAATTTTTTAACCTTAAATATTATAGTTTAATTATTTTAGTTTAATTAATTAATTTGTCACGTCTCTTGAAAGTCTTAGTATGCTCTGTGGTTGCGATTCCGACTGATCTTCCACATCAGAAACGATTTTCTTGAGATTTAATAAGTTAACGGGATTAAAAATGGTAATTTGTATGTGTGGTGATTATTATAAAGTTCTTAATGGAATACGGTGTTTTAGAAAGATTGGTTTTTAAATAAGGTTTGCTTTGCAATCTCCTCCAAGCTAGCCTGGGAACCTCGGGGAGTTCTGTCTAGAAAAGCTTGGGCCTAAAGCGAGATCATAGCATCCTTTCCAGTCGATCTGGCCGTGGAACCTCGGGGAGTTCCGTCAAAAAGAGCTTGATAATGATTTCCACACATAGAAAATACCATTTTTAATTTCGTTAACTCGTTTAATTAACTATATGAAATTTAATTTAATTAATATGATTAATGTTAAGATCTAATAAATGTAATATATTTTGTAATACTTAATTTATTATTAATCCGACGTAATATTCCTTTGTTTTAACACGCAACTCCTTCGGCCCTGGCGTGGGGACGACCAAACAGGGCCCTAGTGTGGGAATTTTTCCACGAAGATCGGCGGTTGGAGAATGGCGAACGCATCAAACTCGCCACGTGCAAAAAATGCGGCAAAGTACTAGACGCGATGGGTGACCTCAGAACCGGATACTTGAAAAGACACGCAAGAGCATGCTTCCCGACCGGGCAGCTCGAAGAGGTAAACACAGCACAGGTAAGTGCCCTTTCTGCAGTTAATTTACGGAAATGGACACTCGAATGGATAATTTCTACGGGCGTGCCGCTGAGTTTTGTCGAAAATCCCAACCATACCCGATATATGCAAAGGATTAATCCGATGTACCAGCAGTTTTCCCGTACAACTTATACCCAAGACATGGAAACTACATATGCTATGCAAAAAAACCTTTTCGTCGATTTTTTTAAAATGTCTAGCATAAACGTCGCTTTTACCACCGACCGGTGGAGCGGTCCAAGTTTAAACGACTATATGAGTCTGACCGCCCATTACGTAGACGACGAGTGGAATCCATGTCAAATGCTTTTAAACCTATCGCCATTCGAGGGTCGTCATACCGGGCAAAACATTGCCGAAAAATTAATTGCATTATTTAATGATTGGGGTTTACAAAACCGGGTAATTTCCATTACCTTAGACAATGCCGCAAACAACAACGCCGCGATTTTAATCTTGGAATCTAGTTTGCCCAGTTCGCCATTTAAAAATATTTTACATCAACGTTGTGCTTGTCACATAATAAATTTAATTGCACGAACCGGCGAACATCAAATTGCTAACCATCTTGATAA
Source organism: Parietaria judaica (assembly GCA_954871525.1). Classification (NCBI taxonomy): domain Eukaryota; kingdom Viridiplantae; phylum Streptophyta; class Magnoliopsida; order Rosales; family Urticaceae; genus Parietaria; species Parietaria judaica. Next base: position 26,757,109 of record OX940869.1, read on the forward strand.
AATACGCGGCATTGTTGATTGGATCCGGCATCCTCAAACCACCGGTAGGTGGAGAAAGTTTTGTAAAGACCACAATCACCGCACTAACAAGTTTGGTTTAGATAATAATACACGTTGGAACTCTACATATTTAATGGTTTCAGTTGTATGTAGACAGCGGCTGCCGTTAGACCACTTCCTCGGGATGGAACTCGAGCAACAGAACCGGATCACGGAGGCGGATTGGGAAACGGCCCAAAAATTTACCCAATTTCTTAAACCATTTTACGCTATTACGCTAAATTTTTCAAACCAAAAAAGGCCCTCTTTAAACCACGGTCTTTCGGGTCTTTACCAAATTACGTGTGCTTTCAAAGAATTTGAAAATGACCCTATTATTTCTCCCATTATTCCGGGGATGATTACAAAATACCAAACTTACTGGGATCCAACCCCGTTTTCGTTTTGCTTCGGTGCTATACTTGATCCCCGTTTTTCGTTTACTTGGGGGGCAATGATGTTAGCCTGCGGGGAAAACATCGGGGTGGATTACCAGAATTATATTAACGTTGTTAACGAAGCCTTTTTTGCATTGTACAGTGAATACGACACCCGGTTCCCACAGTTCAACGCACAGGAAGAGCAAAGGACAGTGATGGAGAGCCCAACGAAGACGGGACTAGCGTTTAGCCGGAGACTCAGGCAACGGATAGATCGCGGGGAAGCAGGGGAATCCAGCACGGGACCGCCACGGGCGGACATACCGGAGGGCGCACCGGCAGAAGTTAAGCGATACTACGGCCTACGGTTCGAGGACGATTCAGGCGAGTTCGATGTCATAAAGTGGTGGAAGAATCAACGGGACAGATTCCCGATATTGGCGAGAATGGCGAGGGATATAATGTCCATCCCCATTTCAAGCGTTGCTTCGGAGAGCGCATTCAGTACGGCTCAGTACGTCATAAACGACCGGAGGGCGTCAACCACCAACACACACGTCGAGCAAATAGTGGTGTTGAATGATTTGTTGTACCACAACCCGGTGATTGCCGAACGGTCCGACCAAACCGAACTGGAGCTAATGACTGAAAGGTTTAATGCCTTGTATCCTGAGTGACGCAATGTAACCGCCAATGATGTGCTCTTTCCTCTCTTGGTTTTATGTCCCTAAGGAGGGTTTTACAAGAGAGGTTTTAGTGAGGCATCTTTTAATATTTACACTGAATATTTACAGCTTTCATCCACCTTATTGTAATATTCACAATGAATAATACAACTTTTTTTTTTAAATATCTCGTCTTTTCGTATTTATTTATATGTTAAGTAAATTTGTTGAAATTATTAGTATGTTATAAACTAATATTTATTAACATATGTTATTTCTTTAAAAATAAAAATAAAAATCAATATTATTAATATGTTACAAAATAATTAACTTATATCAATATTATTAATATGTTAAAAATAAAAATCAATATTATTAATATAACAAACTTTAATATTAATTTTGAAAAAAATACATTGTAGATAACAAATTTAAATAATTAACTTACTTACATATAATTTTGAAATAATTAATAAAGTTTTAAAATTAAATTCGGGTAAAAAGTTAAAAAAAAATACATTTCAAGAAACCAGGTACTTTTGCCGCAAAAATAGCCTATAAAATCGCGAAAAATCGCGACCAACCACGACTCTCGGCGTCGCGAGTCCCAGCTCTATACCCGCCCCATTTACTAACCGGTGTTTGTCGTGTCTACCCATTTAACCAAATTAACAAAGTAAGATATTTTTAAATGATAAAATAATACAATTTACACTAATTTAACTTAATCTATTTAATTATATCCATCAGTTGTACTACGCAATTAATATAATAAAAATATAGATTTAATATATAATTAGTTTTAAAACACTTAATAACATATATAAAATGGAGCTTTTTTCTCCTTAATCGTGCTTAATTGGGTGCCATCGTGTTATCGTCTTGTGCCGTGCTCACCAATTATTTAATCGTGTTAATCTTGTTCAACGCGGTTGGATATGATAGACCCAAACATATTTAAATCGTGTCGTAACTGTTGAAACATGAATTTCGGGTATCTATTATTAATTATTCGTGTTATCTTATTGGCCTATTTATGGAAAGTATGGACATGTCTAATGTCATGACAATTGGAAGATATTTCAAAAAAAAAATCTTAAATTCAAGGTCCGTGCACATCCTTAATCAAGGAATGATAGAGTCGACATGAAGATATTCATGGACAACTCGTATATGTCACGGTTGTTGAGGTCTTATTTCGACAGCTCTAACAGATACATTTTGAGAAAAATATTTTGAGAGAAGGCAATAAGCAACTCACGAGTAAAGTGAAGAAGGGACGTTCGTAGTTGATTGGTGCAAGGGGATCTTGCTTTCATCAAGAGTTGAAGTGTTGGAAGTCAAAGTTGTGGGTGTGACAGCAAGAGGAGTTTCCCTTTATTCTTTGGGTCCATATGTATTACTGATTGTAATCATCTCGTGTAACTCTTGGTTGATAAATCTGAGTGAGTGCCCCACCGAAGTAAGACAGGAAATCTGAACTGCGTTACTAAAAAATATTGGTATTCTTTACTTTTCTGCACTCGCTTTACATTATTACCGTTATATGCTTATCACGTAATAATCTAAGTAAACGAGAAAATATGTTTCGTGTTTAGCCTCAAATTATCACCCCTGTCCCTAGTAAGAACACATGTTTGATGACTCACACAAATTCATGACTCAGCCAAACCAAGAGTCTAAATGACACGTTTGAAAGCTTGGGTTGTTGGACATATGTGTCCTTAAACAAGATATTTTATCCATTTGTAAAAGATTATGACAAGTCGTTGAATAAAGATGATGCTTATTATGATAATCTTATTATAGTTTCTGGTAGAGTAAAATAGAATGTTTGATTCCTTATTCATGAAGGATGCAATTATGTTATTATTATCACAACAGAGTCAATGTGAGGAAGAATTAATAATCATAATAAATGAACTTAAAATGTCCGTGACCTGATCAACTGGGTGGGAGCCCATTAATCGTATAAGGTCATTAATGTGACTAAGTGATCATCCTATTCTGGATTTTGTGTGTGTCACACTCACTAGAAGTGCATTAAGTATGAAGTGTCTTCATACTGGACTGGACCTGACTTAAACTCTGGATGTTATCATATAAGACCGTCACTGATAACTTGGAGTTGAGTCACTAGTAGATGATCAAATGGATATTCGATCTAAGTCCTGAGTGATCTTGAGTCCAAGCTGCTGGCTTGATTGTTCTTTGATTTAACCGTTAAAGAACACGAAATATTTCCGCTGTTCCCAACACTATTATTTTGGGAACATGATAGTCAGCAGTAAGGGTAGCTTGGTCATAGACATGGGCATCACACAGCTCTCTTCAGAGTGATGATGATTCCCTTGATTGTCGGTGGTGAGAAGTGAGAGGTACCCGTGCGCAACTTATGAATCGAAACCATAAGTGGGTTGCTCATAATATTACTGACTGAGTCAAGGATGAAAATGCAATGAGGGGCATAACGGTAGAAACCGCCTACTCGTGTGTGGATCATCAAGTGAAAGATCAATAACCCGAATTTGATTGTATCAATGGACACCCTGCTGTTATAAAGGGAATAATATATACCGTATCACTAAAGAGTGCAGCCTCGGGTCTATAGTGGAATCACTTCGAGGTTTGACGAACAACTAGCAGTTCGTTGGAGCTTAAGTGATACGGGTCCATGGTCCCCAGGATAGCTCCGTAACGGATGATACGTACGTGATTAAAATACATTCTGGATAATGTTTAATCATTTGGCTTGACTTATAAAACTGAAAGGTCTGTGACAGACGTCAGATAGTTTTATCGTTAGCGTGGCAAAAGTACCATATTTTGGTACACGAAATTAACTGATAAAAGAAAGTTAGAATTTAGATTTTCTATCAGCACCATGTTGTTGGAAATTATATTCTAAGCAACTTTGCTTTTTGAACCAAGTCATTTCGACTTACGGTTAGTGATTTATGGATTTTCTAAGTTTATGATCGGTTCGATAAACTTTGAAATTAAATCACATGTCACGAATTTAAATGATGGTGTAGCACCATGACATTTTAATGTGTGATATTGAGATCAGGAAATATTAATATAATTTAATTATTTGGATTTAATTATTAATATGTTATTAATAATTAATTAATAATTAATAGATTTATATTAATAAATAAAAATATATATTCATATATATATTTATATGTGTAAATTCGAATTAGGGTTTCATAGTATGAAACCCTAGGCAATTCGAATAACATGATTTGGTCTTTCCATATTTGCGGCATAAGTACCAAATGTTTTGGTATTTTAGCAAATCCCTAAAATCAATATTATCCATTGGATCGGTTATGATTTAATATCAACTGTTGGATTAGGATATTGATAAATTCGAATTTAATAACTTGGTGACCAAGTTTAAATTTTCGAATTTGGTTAATTAATTATATCCGTTAGATCGGTCTAAGATTTAATCTTTAACGTCGGATTGAAAATTAATTAATTATAGATATTTATATAATTTTTGAATTATAATTTAAGGATAAAATCGAAATTGTTTTCTTTAAATCTTTTTATATTTGATTTTATCCTAAATTAATTTGGTCCATTAGATCGGTTCAAAGATTTATCTCAACCGTTGGATCTAGATGATAACAAATTCGAATTTTATTATAAATATATAGGATAATTCGAATTTTATAAAGATAAGAAGATAAGATTGGATTTTTGATTTTATCCTAATCTTTCTTATTTAATTAAATCCCTAATTAATTATGTCCATTGGATTTAGATGAGATTAAATCAGGACCATTGGATTAAGATAATTAATTATATTTAATATATAGAATTCGAATTTTAGGGAGGGAATTTGTCCAATTCGGTTACGGTTTGAGCCTATAAATAGGAGGTTCATTCTACACATTTTTCATACCTTTCCCCAGAGAAAAATTCGAACTCTCCCTCTTCCTCAGGGTCTGCGAATTTTCTCTCTGATCTCTCTTTTCTGGTTCGGCTTAGGAGACTATTTCTCCGGAAGCTTAAAAAGAACCATCAGTTAAAATTTTGCGACGGAGTCCTGCCGGCGAAGCCCACGCTTCGGTACGAGGATTCCAGGAGAATATCCCGGAAGATCACGGGAGTTTCCCTCAGCACCGGCGGAGCCCTGCCCGATTCAGAACGCGCAGCCGGAAGTCATCAATAGAGGTACGGCCTTATGCATTGGGTTAATAAATGCAACCATTTATTGCTTTCTATTTATTTCCTATTATGACTAGATTATTAATAATGATATATGAATATTAAATTACATAATATTTATCAGATCTTGTGAAATGGTTATTATCCGATATCCGGACCGTTGGACGGATAACAAGTTATTCCGCTTTAAAATTAATTTTTAAATGTTACCCGGACGGTGCGGAGGCTATATTCGTGATAATATTCAAGGAATCCGAGACGTGATTCCCAACATGGGTGTGATAAAAAAAAATCATCTTTTAACATCTTTATATTATCGAAATTATTAATTTAATAAGGTTTCTTCAAAGTCGGAATGGGATTCAAGTATATTTTAATTGAAGAACTCTGTAAGTTATAGAAGCTATAATGTACATTATTTATCACAAAAGAACTGAAGTTTCAAAAAGTCATGAAAATATTAAACGATAAGAAACAATACAATAAAGTAACGACATTGTAGCTATTACGATTGTACTGTAAGAACATTGTTTGTTCTTCTGTTTTTGTCATTATGTGTTGTAAAACAGGTTGTCTAAAAGACTTGTCCAGACAACAAAAGGCTCGACAAGTTGCTGAAGATTTGCGCATTTATTGAAGAGATATGTTGCTGGAGTCAAAGATCTTCGTGGAGCAATCACCGCGATCAGTCAGCTCATTCGTAGTCATCTTTTGATTGATGTTGGATTGGCTTGGTTGAAGGTTACCGTTGGTTCAATCAATCCCCCTGATCGTGGTTCCTTTCATTGCCTTATTTGGATGCCATGAAGACCGGCGTATATAGTCTTTGCTAGATGTGGCTGGAACATCTAGCACTTTGAACGAAAAACAACCATCAACATAAATCAGAACTGGAGGGTCTTGAGATCTCGTTTTGTGGTGACAACTGGCTGTGGACAGTTGAAGTAATCGCAAGATCGTTATGAAGAGAAACAAGCTTTTTCCTTGGAGTCGGATCACCAGTTGCGCCTGGTCTTGAAGGGGAGTTTAATCTATTCCCTTGTGAAACTCATTTAAGTATCTTGTATGACCGTGTAACATTGTTGAATGTTTTCCAGTGGAATAAAGTATGTGGGTCAGTGCCCCGCAGAGTAGATTCTCACGAGGGGTTCGCGAACTGCGTTACCAAATATCGCGTGTTCACTTGTCTTTTTCTTTATACGCATATTTGGTAATCTGGGCTTTAATCGTGCTTGTTGATATACTTGTCGTGACATTCATCCCAACATCATTGATATCCGAGAGCATTAACATTTAATGTACAATAGGGTCTTCAGTATCGGTTTTACACTTAAAAAGACTTGGACTCTATTATTCGGTTTTTTGAAATTGAAAACCGAAGACCCTATCTTTTAGAGCCAGAATTGTTTGTACTGAAAACCTTATGTAGGACCGAAATTCGGTCCTAGATTCGGTTTTGGACCTAATTAGACTCTCATTTATAGTAAAAATATATTGTAAAAAATTATCTTCATCAATAGTACTTTTAAATCTTTTATGTTAAATAATTAATAAAACTTATTTATTACTTATGAAAAAAAAAACTATTTGTAATAAAAATTGCTTGACTTTTATTAACGATGTTGAATAACCTTAATAACCTAAGTAAAAAACCAAATTTTACGAACATTAATATCCTGAACAACCATAAACAAAACATGAAAGAAAACAAATGTCTAGAAATAAAATTAATTTATTGTGAAAGTTACCTTATTTTTATATGCATTTATTATAAAATACAAATTATTAATTAAATAGGGTTTTCGGTACAATTGGGTCTTCGGTACCGGTTCTCAAAATTGAAACCGAATACCGAAGACCCAATGCGGTCCAAATGGACCGAAGACTTTGTTTTATGAACTCGAACCCTATTATTCGGTCCTTAGGGTCTTCGATAATAAAGTTTTTGGTCTTACAAATTCGGTTTTTAGGTTTTTTTTTACACCCTAGCTATAATCAAGTTGTATTCTTTCAAATAATTAATTAAGACGGCTTAGTTGTCTTTCCTAGAGTCTGGACTTATTTATTAACTCATAAGAACTCTTCAATTAATTATAGTTTAAATCAATTATTGCATGCATGGTGGTGACGAGATCAACCCTTAAAGTTCTGCGTTGGCACTTATTATTATTTTAAGGAAATATAATAAATTATAATACAATATGCTATGAATAAGGAACAAAATAGCACAATTCTGATTTTTCTTTTGTCTCGGCTTTGAGTACAATCAATGATGACCTAAGTCGAATCAGATTTTGTCAAATATAACTCTACATTCAACAATATAATAACATTAGCTATAGGTAGATTTGTAGATATATAGAATAATACACCAATTTTTGTTCCGATTTAACCACATTCGGATAAATTCTTAATTAAAAAAAAAATCGTAATAAAAAAAATGTTTCCAAAAAAATTCAGAATTGAGAAATCTAAATATTTTTGGAAACATTTATCAGAATCGTGATCCAACTACTCAAATTTGAAATATAAAAATATAAATATTTTTTTAAAATCTGAAACCAAAATATTCTGATAATTAATGATATATTCAAATTGAGAAATTCTAGATCTATAGTTTGATGATAAAGGAAATATAAGAGCCAAAATCCAAGGTACTGGAATATCCACATTTACACACAAAAATATCCAAATATATTCTGCCGGATATATAAATTACATAATATATAGATTGATAATATTTCATACTAAAGAATAGAAAACATACGGTATACTTAATTACTTAGTACTATCCTCTCTCAGCTTTCTTAGTCAAGAAAATTAATTCTACATACTTATAAAATATATCTCTGTTAATCGTTATTGTTTATAGGATGTCGTGAGTTTTTCAAAAATATCGATCTTCTCTTAATAATTGACAAGAAATCGCGATTAAATGATAAAATCTTGTGATAATAGCAATTTATGATCTCCGATTTTTCTATTTATCACACATTAGTCAATTGATTAAAAGAGTTAATTAAGCTATTTGAGGTTGATATCACCAAAATGAAGTGGAGTCATGCCTTAACTGGTCCTTCACTTTTACAATCTTTTTAAAAGAATACAAAGTTCGATGTGGGAGTTTTAAAAGCTATATGAGCAAATTAAATCCTATGTAATTAAATAATAATGATTAAAATAATATTTTAAGAAATTATTTATTTGAAGAATTTTATAATAATAGTTTTGTAGTGATTTAATAGTCTTATAAATATTAATATAAAAGTATCTACATTTTATAAATATTAGTATAATTGTAAATATGATTTATACGTTACGTAAATATTTATAATACTATATAGAAAATTAATTAACTTATCCGTCAATAATCATCCTTAAATAACAATAATAATAATAAATCAGATTCTAATGAATTATTAGTTGAGACACTACTTTTAACTTAAGTCGTAACCCTTATGACATATATATATATATATATATATATATATATATATATATATATATATATATATATATATTGTGACATGCATTGTTTCTCCTTCTTTGCTGGAAAATGGAAATATATGGAAGAAACAGACATGTCATAAAATATGATTTATTGCCGGCGATATATATTTTTAATAAAGCATTGTAATTATTAACAACAACATACCAAATGTCCTCTTCGTGGAATCAGCCCATTATATGCATTAATTGTAATTCTCTCTTATATATTCAACCGTTTTTAAGTATACCAAGAGTTTACCCTTATTAGGTTTCGTATAATTACAACACTTCTCTAGAAAAATATGAAGAGAAATGCGATCTGGGTGATTTTTATTACACTCATTCTCGTCGTTCAAAGAAGTATTTCCGTGGAAGATGAAGTCAAGACCTCTCTGATCGACTTTGTCACTAAACTCTCCGACGGCGACAACCCCGGCTTGCTCGCGAGCTGGAACTTGTCCTCCGATCCATGCGGGGGTCGGTGGAGAGGCGTCATTTGTGGCGGGAAAAAGAGCTCAGTGAGGAAGCTCTTCCTCAATGACTCCAATCTCTCCGGTGAGCTCGACATCGGCTTGCTCTGTGACTCTGAGCCACTTTCGGCATCCCTCACCGTCCTCCATCTCGAGCGCAACAGCCTAGTGGGAGAGCTCTCGAGTGCGGTATCATCGTGCAAACAGCTTACGCGAGTGCATTTGAGCTCGAATCGCCTCAGTGGTGAATTACCGGCCTCTCTCGCCACGCTCACTTACCTCAAGATCATTGACGTCTCAGAAAACCGCTTCTCTGGAGCCTTCCCGGACTTCTCCGGGATTTCAGGCCTCTCGACATTTTACGCCCAAAACAACGGATTTTCCGGGGAAGTGCCGCAATTCGACTACTCCAGCTTGACTTGGCTCAACCTTTCCAATAATCTTCTCACTGGCCACGTCCCGGAAGAAGCTGGTCTCCGTTTCCGCGCAAACAGCTTCCTCGGAAACCCTAACCTGTGCGGCGATCCAACGCCGAATGAGTGTCCGGCTTCAGAGCCGGACAGCCTCGCTGATGAGTCGAAGGACTCCTCGGGCTCGAGGAACTCCTCAGGCTCTAAGAACTCAGTCATCATGTTTGCTGGGTACATCGTGCTGGGGATCGTCGTTTTTCTGATTGTCCTCTTCTTGCTGTACAAGAAACGCAATGGGAACAAGAAGGTCACTGACGAACTAGAGACGAAAGCGCTGCCATCAAAAGAATTATACCGATCCAGCACCGTCCATACCACAACGGAGGAAAAGTCAGGATTCAGCCGGCATTCCGAGATGTCAGCGCTCTCGGCGGAGAACAGCGTGTTAGGCTCATCGTCATTGGTGCTGCTCACGAGCCCAAAGGTGAAGGGGCTGCGGTTCGAAGACTTGCTTCAGGCGCCGGCCGAGATGCTCGGGCGGGGCAGGGACGGGAGTGTGTACAAGGTTCGTGAGAAAAATAGCAATAGAATCAAACACAAATTAGCAACGTGAACCTAAATCGGCACATCAATTTTACAATATTGAAGTCCGAAAACAATATATATGATACTTAAACTTCTTTGGTACGTAGTTATCTCAAGCATTTTTCAATTTTACAATATTGAAGTCCGAAAACAATATATATGATACTTAAACTTCTTTGGTACGTAGTTATCTCAAACATTTTTCAATTTTTTTTTTTATTTTCAATTTTGTATAATTATAGTGTAAAGAAACTGAAAACTTATTTGTTAGATGGTTCAATTTTATTTTTTTCTAAAAAATATGATCACACAACAACAATATATATATATACAATGATATAATTATCTAAAAAAAATTATCGTATGAAGAATCTCAAATTCTTAATAGTGTTTTTGAAAAAAAAAAGTATTAATAAATATATAAAATAAGACAATACATGAGATAATTGAATGTCATATCCACAAAGTTATAGTTATTTTCATATATTTATGATGCATATAAAATGTACATGAAGTAATATTGAGGGAAAAATATAGAAAACATATTCTAAAATCCTTCAAAAAATGAAATATTACCAAAAAAGCCTTAATTTTTTCAAAATTTGTATCTTGGTCCGTCCGTTTAGGTGTGCATGGAGGACGGGAAGAATCTCGTGGTGAAGAGGATCAAGAACTGGCCGATTTCGAGCCACGAATTCAAGCGGAGAATGGAGAGGCTTGATCAGCTGAAGCACCCTAATGTTCTGCCAACTCTCGCATTCTATTCCTCCAAAGAGGAAAAGCTTATGGTCTATGACTTCCAGCCAAATGGGAGTCTCTTCAGGCTCCTTCATGGTAACTCTATTGCCTTTGAACATCACTATATTGCTTTTCATCCAAATGCGGTCCGCAGCCGGTGTCCGTTTTTACCCGCAACTGAATAAAATCGGATCTACGAGTTTTTTTTTTTTTTTCCACCTCTAGTAAGAGCCATAAAACCTAGTCTAGTTTGATCCTACAAACATAGAAAATGTTACAAAGCTGCACAAAGCTAGAGTACAGGACAGAGGAAAAACATTGAAATACTAGTCGTATTTGTCAATGTGACATTTTTTTTTTTTTTTTACAATTTGCATTGCCTATTTCAATATCGAGAAATCTGAGATTTTTGTGTTCGTTACAATAGGAAATTAGATAGATGTTCTTTTTACAAGGCAATCCAGGTCTCGAAACAATAACCTATATATAAACACAAAAATAGTGTAAATATTGATTATTTCGAGCTTGACAAGTGGCATTTAGCGTAAACCTGTAAATGTGGGATGAAATCATTGGTTTCATTTTTTCGAATAAAACCGGAACCAAAATTTTCTGGTTACGGATTTTTTTGGAACCAAAAATTTTGGTTTTGGTTTTAAGGAACTCAATACCAAGTTTCAATATCCGGAACCAAAAATTCTAGTTCCAATTTATTTTTTTCAAATTTTACCCGAAATTTTGAAGTTGGGTACTATATTTACAGGTTCAATTAACGAGAAAAAAATACTGAAATTAAATATCGACGGAATCACACTTGGATCATGATTCATGAAAAAGAACAAATTTAAATATGTTGCCATTTTTTAATAACTTCTGATTACTCTCCCTCAAATATCCCAAGAATTTCTAAATCTAATTTGAGTTCTCTGATAACTAAATTTACAGGGTAATGAGAGTAGTCAAGATATAATTAACTATAATATTAAGCCATGAAAATTTCATATCAAGTCAAACAAAACATATTGATTAATTCAGATTAATTTAAAGTCTCTTGTATCATTCAATAAAATTATAGTTAAAAAGTAAAAACTATAAATATTAAGTAATGAAAATGTTTATCAAGTGAAGTCAATCAAAATATGGTTATTAATTCAAATAATTTGAAGTCTCTAATGGTATCATATTCGTTTCTCTAGGAACAAACACTGCTCGAGAATTTGACTGGACAACCAGACTGAACGTGGCCTCAAGCCTCGCCGAAGCCCTAGCCTTCATGCACGACTCCCTCCGCGTCGACGAGATCGCCCACGGCAACGTTAAATCCTCCAACATCTTCCTCGACGACGCCATGGAGCCGCGCCTCAGCGAGTACGGCCTCAAAGGCGTCTCCCTTCCGGCCTCGCGCGCGTTCAAGGATGACGTGCACGGCTTTGGCGTCGTCCTGCTCGAGCTCCTCACGGGCAACCTCGTCAACCACAACGGGGTGGACCTGACAGAGTGGGTCCACTCCGTGGTGCGCGAAGAGTGGACCGGCGAGGTCTTTGACAAGTCGCTGCTGGCGCAGTACGCGAGCGAGGAGAGGATGGTGAGCCTGCTGCAGGTGGCCGTCCGGTGCGTCAACCGCTCGCCGGAGGCCCGGCCCACCATGAGCCAAGTCGTCGCCATGATCGGCACAATCAAGGAAGAAGAGGACAGGTCCTCCATGGCATCCGGGCCATGAAACAACATGCTTTTGCATTAATACTAAATTTCTATAATTAGCATGATTTGAACTCAATAACTCAAAATTACTAAGTCTAGAGTATTAGAACTTATTAATATAGAGTTAATCGCGGCAGAAGTATCCAATCTTTTAATTTTTTGGAGACATAAATATTTTTTCTCGATCTTGAAATTTTCTATATCCACTATTTTGATTCTCTCCAAAATTATGTTCACATTTTTCATTAATTTGACATACTTATGAATGTGGTGTTAAGTCTTGGATATGCATAACTAATGCATGGTAATTCTGTTACCAATTAGACTTAAACGCAACATCTAATATTTTAACAAATCAATAAAAAAAGTGAGCACAATTTTTAAAGAAACAAACTAGTGATCATCTGTAAATTCGACCGTAAAAAAACTATATCAAAAAATGAAAAGACTTGGTACTTATGCCGCTATACCATATTATCTAGCAGTGTATTGTAGCTTATACACCGATAGGTTGAGCCATATATTGTATTCATTAACATTTTTTGGTAGACATAAATCCTTTATAATTTTACATATATATTAAGAATGTACTATGAGATCATTTCGGTGCCTATTTTTTAGATTTCAGTAAGTAGTAAGTAGTACCACAATATGCGGCGTGACTTACAATATTTAGTGTTGATTACCGCATTACGCTAATAATTAGATATTAAATTTTTTATTACGTAAGAAATAAAGAAAGCCTTTTCAGTCTAGGGTGTGCGGAAAAACCGGTAACCAAATTTTAAAACCGTAACAAAAAATTATCCGGTTTAAAATAATCGTAACTAAATTCTTTTGAAAACAGGTTAAGGTTAATCGTATCCGGTTTCAAGCATGATAACGTTACAGGTTATTTATTTTTAAAAACAGGTTATTTTTGTAACCGGTTTTAATATTAATTTTTTTATTTTAAATATTTTAGGATTAAATTAAGTAGGGTTATTTATAATTGTTGTACTTTTGGATTTATGTTTAAACTACAGTGGACCGATATGCTTCTTTTTTTACTGGGTTTTTTTATTTGCGATTTATTTTGGACCGATATGTTTTATTGTTGCGATAAAATGTGTTGAATGGTATATTAAAAACTAAAAGCAGGTTAAGGTTATTAAACAAGTTAATCATATTTTTGATAACTGAAAATTAGGTTAACCGGTTTTAAAAAACAAATTAAGGTTATCAAAACATGACTAACCGGAATCAAGTTTTAAGATACCAAATAGTGAAAAAAAAAAAAGTTAACCAACCGATTATAGGCCTATTTTTCACAGTACGACGTTAGAACATATTATAATTATCCCTTTCAACTTAATTTCTTTTTAGTTTTTAGGTTTTTTTTTTTTTTTTTGTCGTTAAGGGGCAAGCAATTAGAATATTGGAGATTAATATGTATAGTGTATACTATATATCAATTAATTAAGTGGTTTTGTCTTTAGGTTGATTGATGGACGTAGCACATATTACAAGGCATATAGCACAAAATTATCGACTTTTTCAATCAGTAATCGTTTCTAATTTTGTTGTATATGGTTAGATACTACCACCATAAAACAAACAACTTCCTTAATACCAATTGTCTCCCAAAAGCGCATACGGACAGATATTATGGACAAAACCATGCCTTGGCGCCAAGCTTTAATTTGTTGACTCAAAATCTAATTTACATGGGGAAATTCACTATTTTTACGTTAATGAAGATAATTTTTATTTTTTTTTAAATTGCAGTGACACATATTTGTTAAGATTATATGTGTTGGGTTTTTTCTAGGATTATACATATCCCGGATGTGAAATTTCTGGGAATCCTAGAAACTAATAAAATCGATGTGACATAGCTAAATTAAAACTTACTTGGTTGAGAATATATATTCTCTACAGAACGCTCCTTAACTTTAATCACGAACGGATCTCCACGTCTTGTCGGAGATGATGCGCCTAGCCTTTCTTCTTGCTCCACATCGATCACGATCCGCTCAAGTGTTCGGCCTCTACGTAGTCCACCACGTCAACAATCGGAACGCCTTTAGGGCCGGAAACCGCCCTCTTCAAATACTAGTTCTTCGAGGACGATTAGAACATGAACAAGACTCACGGATGCAATAGAATTCGAGCTCACTCTTGTGGAATAATGTGGTAGTCGAATTCTATGAGCTAGGGTTTCTTAAATAAGGTCACATATACACATTAAAGTGTATCCCTCTAATTAAAGTTAGTTTTCTATTCTAAATGATCTCATCACATAATAGGAATGAGATAATATGTAATTAATGAGTATTATTATAATATAAGTCAAACCACATTTATTACATGATTCTCTAATCAATTCATGAATCAACTTATTTAATTCACGTGGGCCCAGTTTGGCCCAATCCCAAAACTTTGGGCACTTGTGCCTCAAGGTTTCTAACAATATGTACTCGCAATTATATATATACACACACACACAATGCTTGCGTCTCGTTAGGATTGAACCAAGGATCTCTCGTGAATTTTAAGTTTAGACCACATATAATTTTAACTGTTGCCTAAACTATGGTCAAGCCACGATTTTCGTCTTCCATGGTTTAAACTCTGTGGTGTAATCTCAAGTTTGTAATAGTGTCTACCACTAAACCAAACAAACTTGATTATGTATTGAATTTGATTTTTATGTGTCAAAAGTGCTGCGAAAATATTCACTATTTTATCCTCTCTCCTCTGTAAATTTTTCTCGCTTAAAAGTTCAAATCTCCGTATCTATTTAAAAGTAATATGAGAAACTTATCGCTAAATGGGCAGAAGTTTTGATATGCGCCTCACATATCGCATGTTTGTGTAACACGGTAGCATATCATTTACCGGCAGGGGCGGACCCAGGTGTACACGGGGGTGGCTCATGTCACCCCCACTCTCGACTGAATTTTTTTTAACAATAAATATTTATTAGCACGGCGGCCCTTAGGGTAAGCGAGCCCGGCCCTCAGGCTCCTGGTATTTAGAAGTCTTGTCGCCTGCTTCTGTTTGAAGAAGCTGAAATGGACATTCTGCCATTGGAGATAAAAACCAGAGCTTTGTTTCTTAAAGCTATTATCAGTGAACAGAGAAAGAGAAGAAGAAGATAGGGTTTCGAAGACTGCAAAAGTTACGGCCCACGTTCTTTCTTCAAGTCTTGCCTTATTGGTGTTTGTGGGACCCATATTCACTTGTTTGATTTTTCTTTTAGGGAAAATTACGGCAAATATACCCAACCTTTGCTCAAACTTCCTCCCGTGTACCCAACCTTTAAAATTGGCGGCAAAAGTACCCAACCAGCGTTGACTGTGACTTTGGCTAAAAAACGTTAACTTTTGCCGTTAGCATAGTACACGTGTACATGCCACATAAGCCACCCAAAATTTATTACTATCATTTTTAACTGAATTAATGGTTAAACTAACTGAATTAATCTATCTATCAGATTAATCAACAAATTAATCAGCAAATAATCTACCAAAACACACACATGAACTAATCAAATTTCATACATATTAAACAACATTGAAAAAATATGTCATTGCAACGGACACGTGTACTATGCTAACGACAAAAGTTAACGTTTTTTAGCCAAAGACACAGTCAACGTTGGTTGGGTACTTTTGCCGCCAATTTTAAAGGTTGGGTACACGGGAGGAAGTTTGACCAAATGTTAGGTATATTTGCCGTAATTATCCCTTTCTTTTATTTGCAGTTTTGCACTCTAATTTGCTCTTTAGTTTTACTTTTATATATTTATATCTTACATGATCTCTTTTTTTAAGACAAAAATGATTTTTTTATAAGGGTTATTACCGGCATATATTCCCGTTTTTTGACAAACTCGCTCATTCTGTTTTTGTTGTTTTATTTTGCGGCATATGTTCCCATAGTTTTAAAACCCACTGAAACTCAACCACCGTTATTTTTCCGTCGCATTCACTCAAACTTAAGTTATTAACATGTAAATTTTTTCTGTAAATTTTTATTAAAAAGAAAATATTTTTCAGTTTATAACAGATTTTCAAAGTTATCTATAAATTTCATAATCTTAAGAAATAATTTTTTAGATGAAAAATGTATTAAATTTTAAACAAAAAATGATTCTGAAAAAATTATCTTGAAAAAAGCGTAATAAAATGTTATTATTTATTCTATTTATATTCGTCACCCCCGACTTGAATTTCTGGGTCCGCCCCTGTTTACCGGCAAGTATCATTTACCGGTTCTGTGTGTGATGACATGATATCTTGTCAGACGATATCCAAATAGACGAAAAAATAATACCCTAAAAGGTTTCACATAAGGTTTTTCAAAACTATTGCGTTTGTTTATTTTTTGTTACTCTTTTATTTCGGTGTTCTTGTATACTTGCGAAAACTCAAACTGTGAGGTTTTAGAAATTTTGTCACATCTTCTTAAACTAAGAATAATATAGCCAAAATATGAACACTGCATGCCCGAAAATTTTGATCCGTGCCTCACGTACTAACGTGTTTTTGCATGGTACATGCAAAATTATGTCTTCCAAGCATGTGAGTGAGCAAAAAATGACATGTTGTAATGCACGCAAGAACGCTAGTGTGCGAGGCCTGGATCTAAATAATTTCTTGGGTACAAAATGTTAGTATTTTGGCCCATAACTTGCGCATTTTAAGTCAACATTAGATGTTTAGCTAATGTTTTGAAGCTAAGACGCTCATTTACAACTTTTACATTGCAACAACAATAAAAATCGAAAATACTAAAAAATTCAAACTTAAAGTTCGTCAAAATACCTTCTTTTTTTTTTTGCCATAACTAGTTTATTTTAAGCCCCTGTCAAAATATCAAACACTCATTTTAAAATTAAAACATAGATTATACTTACTAGTTTTAAGTTTTAGCAATTAAACTCCTAAATCAACAACAACAACAACCAAAAAAAAAAAAAACCAAAACTTCGATAAATATGAAAAATTAGTTCTTTAGGGTTTTATTCTATGTTAAGTATATAGAATTTTGTATAAATAAGCCTATTTTGGTCCTGATTTTAAAAGCATATGCATACAATTTTCCTATATATACCAATGTTTACACCCAAATGTCCAATATTACCCCCGGTATAGAAATTTTCCCTCTACGTAAGCAGAAATCAACAAGAGGAGGGTAAAAAAGTAAATAACGTCATAGATATCTAATAAGTTAATATTCAAAAGACACATCTTCCTAGTCAAACCCAATTAGAGCTGCACAAACGACGCCGTCACTCGCGATGCGACGCGTCGCGACGCCTACAGTGCGAGTCGCGACGCGTCGCAATTCACGCGGCAAAAGTCGCGATTCGTCGCGACGAGGAGGGGAAATCGCGACGACCAGGGGCTCGATCCGCGCACTTGATCGTGTGGCTGAGATTACGCCACGTCATCGATCCGAGGGGAGTGAGAAGTTGTGTTTGTTGGTGGCGAAAATAACACAATTTTTACCCGAAATTTATTCCCCAACCACAATTATTACCCACTTTACTCGAATTCCAACCCTAAAATTTCAAATTTCAATATTTTTTCACCCACTTTCTCCTCACAATTATTCACCCACTTCACCCAAGAACTGAAGCGGTACTACGGCCTGCGGATCGACGAGGACTCCGTCGAGTTCGATGTGATTGGATGGTGGAAGAATCAACGGGAAAGATTCCCGATATTGGCGAGAATGGCGAGGGATATACTGTCCATCCCCATTTCCAGCGTTGCTTAGGAGAGCGCGTTCAGCTCGGCTCAGCATATAATCGACGACCGAAGGGCGTCAACAACTCCCACACACCTCGAGCAAGCGGCGGTGTTGAACGATTGGATGTTCCGCAACCCCACCATCGCCCAACGGTCCGAGCCAACCGAGCTAGAGCTTATGACTCAAAGGTTTAACGACTGGTTCCCCGAGTGACGCAATGTAAACGCCAATATGATGTGCTCTTTCCTCTCTTGGTTTTATGTCCCTAAGGAGGGTTTTACAAGAGAGGTTTTAGTGAGGCATCTTGTAATATTTACACTGAATATTTACAACTTCTTCCACCATATTGTAATATTCACAATGAATAATACAACTTTTTTTTTAATATCTTGTTTTATCATATTTACTTATTTGTTTTAGAATTTTAATAATTATTAATATGTTACACATTAATACTTATTAACATATATTACAACTTAAAAATTAACTTATAAATCAAAATTAATAATATGTTACACAATAATAACATACTAAAATATTAATTTTGAAATAAATAAAGTTTAAATAATAAGTTTACATAATTTAATACTTAAATTCGGATAAAAACTAATAAAATTAAACATTGGAAACAAAAAATAACTTTTGCCGCAGCCCTTTTTTTGGTCCTTCCTCGCTAAATCGCGACCACGTCGCGATGCATCGCGACCAGCCAAGCCACGACGCATCGCGGCGTCCCTGCTCGCGATTTTGGCGACTTTCGTCGCGATCGGTCGCGATTGGTTCGTGTGCAGCTCTAAACCCAATAATGGAAACTGCAAATATCATAGGGTACTATATTATTTGTTGATTGATGTGCACTTTATACTTTATAGCAAGGTTCGACTTTTCCACGATTATCTTCGATAATCTTCGATTATCCGTCTTGCCGGTAGTTATCGGCAAGACGGCTATGCCAGTACTTTTTCATTATTTTTGCCGAAAATCGGCAAACATCTTGAAAAATAACAAAAATATGGTACTTTTCAAGAAATTTTGCACTTTTCGATGATTTTATTCGAGTATTTACATATGTGAGAGTGAGACTATATTTTATTTACCTATGTTTGAGTATGAAATGATTTTATTTTTGGCATTTTTAATGTTTTATCAACATTATAAACTTAGTAAATATATTCTTAAAAATATTTAAGTGATTTTCATCGATAATGCTCGATAAGTGTCGATAATCCGTCGATAATCATCGAAAAGTATCGGTAATCGGTAAGCTACAGTATTATTAGTTTTCCGTCGATAATCCGGTAAGTTATCGATTAATCCGTCGATAACGGCAAGCGATTTATCGGCAAGTTCGGTAAGTTGAACCTTGCTTTATAGTTTATACTGTTATAAAATTACTAACTTTGTACCAAGATTTTAGAGTGGTACGAAATTTGGTGATGAGTATATGGTATAATAGATGAGTATGAAATATGATTTATGGAAGAGAGAATGGAAAAGATTTAGAGTAAGATAAGGTGAGATGAAAGTAAGTGTGGTAATGTAGGGTGATAAAAATGACTTCGAGGCGGCCGAAAGGGCGAAAACCGAGGAAACTCGTGAAGCTTTAAAAATAAGTGAGCTGCCAGAGTCCTCATTCGTTAAGCCTAAGACGGGCGCAGTCTTGATTGGGGCCATAACACTAGCCGTCTTACTTACTAATTCGGCTTTATTCAGCCACTTAGGGGGTATTTATACTAAATTGAGAACATACAATTGTTGACCAATGTATAGTAAAAACAAATAATTGGTACTTATATGAGCATTTCAATTATTATCCATAACACTCCCCCTTGGAATGCTCATTATTTACGTGTATATGATGCCTCATTAAAAACCTTACTAGGAAAAACCCAGTGGGATAAAAACCATAGTAAGGGAAAAATAGTATAGCCATGTGTCTTCATAAACTCTGTAGCTTTCGCATCCCAATGCCATGAACATGTTTTCTGAACACGGAAGTGGGGAGAGCCTTTGTGAAGGGATCTGCGCAGTTCTCGCAGGAACGAACATACTGGATGTTGACAACATTACTCTTTTCAAGCTCCTGAGTAAATGAAAAGAACTTCGGAGGGATAAGCTTTCTCCGATCGCTCTTGATAAACCATTCCTTCATTTGAGCGACACACGCGGCATTATCTTCGTAAAGGATGATGGGATCATCACTTGGTAGAAGACCAATTGTGTTTCTGATATAGTGTGTCATGGATCTAAGCCACGCGCACTCACGGCTTGTTTTGTGTAGTGCGATGATCTCAGCATGGTTTGATGATGTCGCAACGAGCGTCTGTTTCTGAGAGCGCCAAGAAATCGCAGTCCCTCCGCAGGTAAACACATACCCCGTTTGGGATCTCCCTTTGTTCGGATCTGACAAGTAACCTGCATCTGCATAGCCAATCAAAACTGGTTTCGTATTGTTAGGGTAAATTAATCCTAAATCAATTGTTCTTTGAAGAAAACGAAACACATGTTTAATTCCATTCCAATGTCTTTTAGTAGGAGCCGAACTGAATCTTGCTAATAAATTGACAGCAAAAGTTATATCCGGTCAAGTACAATTAGCTAGGTACATAAGAGCTCCAATTGCACTGAAATATGGTACTTCTGGACCAAGAATCTCTTCGGATTCCTCATATGGACGATATGGATCCTTTCCTACATCAAAGGACCTCACGAACATTGGGGTACTCAATGGATTTGATTTATCCATATTGAATATCTTTAAGATTCTTCTCGTGTAATTTGATTAATGCACAAGTATCCCATTTTGCAAGTGCTCAATTTGTAAACCGAGACAATACTTTGTTTTTCTAAGGTCTTTCATATCAAATTCTTTCTTTAAGTAAGAGATTACTTCCTGAATCTCTTCATTGGTCATCAACATAGACAACGATAATCACACAACCAGATGTTGTTTTCTTGATGAAAACGCAAGGGCAAAGAGGGTCGTTGACATATCCATTTTGTAATAAATATTCGCTTAGTCGGTTGTACAACATGCGTCCGGATTGCTTTAACCCATATAGAGATCTTTGTAATTTAATTGAATATCTTTCTCTAGGTTTCGAACTTGATGCTTCAGGCATATGAATCCTTCAGGGTTTCTCATGTAAATATCAGTATCAAGGGATCCGTATAAATAGGCGGTAAAAACATCCATGAGGTGCATATTCAGTTTCTCATAAACAGCTAGACTGATCAAATATCTGAACGTAATTCCATCCATTACAGTAGAATACGTTTCCTCAAAATCAATTCCGGGCCTTTGAGAAAAACCTTATGCAACAAGTCGATCCTTGTATCTCACAATCTCATTTTTCTCATTTTTATTTCATACAAATACCCATTTGTATCCAACAGGTCTCACATCTTCAGGTGTGAGCATTATAGGCCCAAAAACATTGCGTTTGTTAAGTGATTCTAATTAACATCATTAGCCTTTTTTCCATTCACCCCAATCGCGTCTATTTTTACATTTGGTAATAGACAGTGGTTCAGGATCCCCATTATTTCCGTCCATAACATTGCATGCCAAACGGTAACAGAGTGCATCATCCATGTCCATACTTCGGTTCCACATTATACCTGTACTGGCATAATTAATCGAAATTTCTCGAGTTTCCTCATTGCGTATTTCTTCAAAAATACGTTCCTCCACATTGGGGTCATTTTTCTCTGCTCCTTTTCTTTTACGAGGATTTTTATCTTTGGAACCGAGTGGTCTCCCACGCTAGCTTTGTGATTTCATGAGTGACTTTGTTTTCAATTTGCCATATTGGAATCTCTATTTGGGCAGGGGCGTTCTCAGCTGATATATGAGATTTTGTCACTCTTTTTGTGTCTGTAACTACATCAGAAAGTTGATTTGCTATATCTTGAAAATGCAAAATTCTTTGGACTTTTCCTTCACATTCTTTTGTGTAAGGATTAAGATGCAACAATGTTGGTACAGATCATGTAATTTCTCTTTCCAGTTGTTTTCTTTCTCCCCCTAATGTTGGGAAATTTTCTTCATCAAAGTGGCAATCAGCAAAACGAGCTATGCAAATATTCCCAGTTTGAGGTTCAAGGTATTTAACAATAGATGGGCTTTCAAAGCCTACATAAATACCAAGACTTCTTTGTGGCCCCATATTTGTTCTTTGGGTGGTGCAATATGCACATACACAGCACAACCAAAAATCCTTAGATGGGATATATTTGGTTCTTGGCCGAATACAAGTTGCACTGGGGAGTATTTATGATACGCACTTGTTCTGATGCGAATTAATGCCGCACCATGTAATATTGCATGACCCCATACTGAAGTAGGAAGCATTGTTCTCATTATCAATGGTCTAGCAATAAGCTGGAGACGCTTGATCAATGATTCAGCCAGACCATTTTGTGTGTGAGCATGAGCAACAGGATGCTCAACATCAATCCCAACTGACATACCATTATCATCGAATGCCTGGGATGTGAATTCACCGGCATTATCAAGTCTGATTTTCTTGATCGTATGATCGGACAATTGAGCTCGTAATTTGATTATCTGATCGAATAATTTAGCAAATGTTATATTGCGAGTTGATAACAGACACACATGTGACCATTTGCTAGAGGCATCTATCAATACTATAAAGTATTGAAATGGTCCACACGGTGGGTGAATTGGCTCACATATATCACTTGAATACGCTCAAGGAACATAGGTGATTCTGTTTCAACTTTTGTCAGTGAAGGTTTTATGAATAACTTTCCGAGAGAACAAGCTTTACACTGGAATATTTTTCCTTGAGGGATCTTTCTGGTCCTTCAATGGATGCCCATGTGTATTTTCAATAATTCTTCGCATCATGGTTGAACCATGATGACCTAGTCAATCATGCCATATGGTAAATATTGAAGGTTTGACAACTTCCATATTTGATTCAATTGTACTTATATTCATAAAATGCAATCCTGTAGGGAGCATTTGTAGTTTTTCAAGTACGTATTTCTTCCCCAATTTATGCATTATGATAAACATATATTTCATGGCGTTCTCAGTTGCAGACTGAGTTTCAAATTCATGAGAATATATATCCTTGAAACTCAACAGGTTTCTTTTGGATCTTGGGGAGAATAAGGAATTGTTTATGGTAAACATTGTGCCATTTGGTAATGTAAAATTTGCTTTACCAACTCCCTCAATCAGATCTACAGGACCTGATATTGTATCCACACTAGCATGTGTTGATTTTATGTTTGAGAAAAACTTTTTATCCTTCAATATTGTGTGTGTCGTTCCACAGTCGAGTATACAAAATTCTCCAACTTCACGATTATCTTTGTCCATTTGAAAAACTTTATTTAAAAACAAACACAAATTTTGATAAGAAAGATAATTAATTAAACATGAGCATTAGTCTATTACACACCTTAAAATTAGAAGTTCATGACATATTTTACAAAAAAAATAATAGACAAACAAACATCGGACCATTGGGCTTCATTCCCAATAAGAATTACATAATTCATTTTTAGTTTCCACTAGTCGCTTGTTCAGCGAAATCGCCAACTGTGTCAATGAAATCACCATTGAAGTCGGATGCTTCGAGATGAGTGGATTCGTTTTGGTCAATAAAGTTGACCTCTTTCTCTTTCCCCTTCATGAACTCTTGGTAGAGTTTGCATAAGTGTGGTGTGGCTCGGCAAACTCTTGACTAGTGCCCTTTAGTGCCACATCTGAAACAAGTTGTTTCAAAGCCTTTTGGGGAGATAATCTTTTTCCCCTTTTAGAGGGGTAATCGTGGCTCCTCCCGTGCTGCTGCTTTTTATGATAGTAGTTAGCGGACTTATAACAGGGATTATGATCACCTCGTCCACGTCCGTAACTATGACCACGACCTCGACCTCGCCCACGACATCGCCCTCGCTCTCGACCCTGAAAATAGTTCTTGGGCTCAGGCTCATCGGAGTTGATAGTGTTTGCTTCAGGAAGAGCTTTTGAGCCGGTCGGGCGAGATTGATGATTTTTAATCAGCAACTCATTATTCTTTTCTGCGATGAGGAGACAAGCATATAGTTCAGAATACTTTTGGAAACCCCTTACACGTTATTGTTGTTGCAGGGTTACATTTGATGCGGGAAAGTAGAAAAAGTCTTTTTGCAGCATTTTAGCGTCAGTTACCGTTACCCCACAAAATCTCAAGTGGGTTACGATTCTTATCATTGCAGAATTATAATCTCTGACTTTCTTATAGTTTTGAAACCGTAAAGCGGTCCATTCATCGCGGAAAATGGGGAGTAATGGGGAGCATTACATCTCTTTGGTGATCATATCTTTCCTTAAGATTTTTCCACAGCTCACTTTGATCTTTCACAATGAGATATTCATTTTTGAGGCTTTCGTCAAGGTGTCGGTGAAGGAAGATTAAAGATCTTGCCTTGTTCGTCCTTGACGATTCGTTTACCTCCTTAAGTGTCTCAAGAAGATTCATTGACTCCAAGTGCATCTCAATATCTACTGTCCAAGGCATGTAATTATTGTCAGTGATATCATGAGGGGTGAATTAAAGATTCACAAGATTCGACATGGTGATAACTAACTTGAAAATAAATAATTCATTAGATATAATTCAATATATAAAGGTCTACAAAGATTGTAAATAATAAAGAAAAATACATGAATACAACCACCTTTAAGGAAAAATAAAATTCCTTCCGGTGTAATATGAAAGATGAAAATACTAACATTAAATATAAGGATCATTATGGCTACAAAAACATACATTAGTCTAGTCATTTTTATCGGCTAAACTTGGAGAGAAAATATGAGGTAGAATAAGAGATGTGAATTTTGTATAGTTTGATAAACTTGTATTTATAGTGTAAAATCTAGCCGTTTATAGTCGTTATAATACCGTTGGAGATATACTAACATAATGTGTAATTAAATGCTAAGATTAAATTAATGATATAATGTCATAAAATGAGATGTAAAATGGTAGAAAAATATTATGAATATTTAATATTAATCATAAGAATATTAAAATGAAGAAGTTAAAATTAATTTCAATTAATATCAATTTTACTATAAGGTGGCAGAGCCTCCTGTATATAGTAATTTGATATTACTTGAAGATAAATATTCGTTAGATGTAGATCGCATCATTTTACTTTAAGGTGGCAGAGCCTCCTTCGTATAATAAAATGATGTTATGCATAACAAAGTTAAATATTGTAAATCATATTACCATAAGGTGGCAGAGCCTCTTGTGTATGGTAAGATGATGTTATTCATAAAAAAAAAATTAATTATCATAGATCCTATCACATTACTATAGAGCCTCCTGTATATAGTAATCTGATGTTATACAACGATAATAATAATTATAAATTTTTCAGTCCACAGTTTAATATGTCGTGTTCTGAACTTACCGTACAGTGATTGTGCTGATAACGTGTTGTAAAATCACTAACTTTTCACCAAGATTTTAGAGTGGTAAGAAATTTGGTGATGGGTATATGGTATAATGGATGAGTATGAAATATGATTTATGGAAGAGAGAATGGAGAATGGAGAAGATTTAGAGTAAGATAAGGTGAGATGAATGTAAGTGTGGAAATGTGAGGGTGAATTTTATTCATCCACTTAGGGGGTATTTATACTAAATTGAGAGCATACAATTGTTGAATTTTGTTTTTACCAATGTATAGTAAAAACAAAATAATTGGTACTTATATGAGCATTTCAATTATTATCCACAACATATACATTATTTTTCCTAATCGTTTCACAAATATATCATACAAGTTTGATGTAGAGCGAAACAGTACTTTGGATCAAGGTTCAACTTTTCGTCGATTATCGGTCTTGCCGATGGTCGTCGGCAAATATTCCATGCCAACAATTATCGTTTTATAAATTTTCCATGGAAAAGCTCGCAAATCGGAAAAACATTTACCAAACTATTATCTCTATTTGCAGTGTAAAATGATCCAACTTTTGGGTACTTTTCCATAATTTTAAAATTTTCTTTTAATTGCGGGAAAAGTCTTAGAAGTTCATCTTTTGCGATTTGTAAGGTAATCTATTCATTTTTTATGGTGTTTTCCTTCATTAAATATTGTTTGACATGAAAATATGAGATTTTGGTGTAATTTAATTTCACATTTGAGTTTAATTCTGAATTCACCTTAATTGTGGCAAAAGTCTTAGAAGTTTATCTTTTGCAAATTGTGAGGTAATTTATTCATTTTTCTTGTTGTTTCACTTCATTAAATATTTTTTGAAATAGTAATATGAGATTTTGGTGCAAGTTAATTGCAGATTTGAGCTTAATCCGCATTTTTCTTTTATTGCGGCAAAGCGAGACTATGTTTAATTTTCTATGTGTTTTAGATTTGAGACTATGTTTTATTATCTATGTGGTGGGGAGTTTAGAGACTATGTTTATCATCTATGTGTTGTGTAGAACTTTATTTACATATGTTTGTGTTTGATATTATTTATTGAGTGCTCATTAGTAAATAAATATTATGACATGCTTTTATTTTTGGTATTTTAACACACTATTTAAAATTTGGGCAAATATAAACTTAAATATATTTTATAAGTTTTCCATCGAAAAGTGTCGATAATCCGTCGATAATCCTCGAAAAGTGTCGGTAATTCCGTCAATTAATCGGCAAGCGGTCGATAAATTCATCGAAAACGGCAACCGATTTATCGGCAAGTTGAACCTTGCTTAGGATGGTTTTTTATGAGCCTCTGATAAATTAATACATATATTTTAAGTTGAAATATAAATTAACTTGCCATATATATATATATAATCTAATTTCCATTTCACTCAACCTAACTACTATGCTAAAGACCCACATGGTGATATTATTATTATATATACAATACTTGATCACCATTATTTATGTGGAGTTATTGTAAGCTGGTTTTCGGATTACCTAACAGCTTAAAAGCAACCCTAATTCCCACCTAATAATGCCACTTAATTACTCACAAATAATAATAATAATAATAATAATAATAATAATAATAATAATAATGGTTAAATAGTGGCATACGTATCTTATATATATATATATATATATATATATATTTTTTATGGTGATAAACTATATATTTTTCTTTCACGGCCGTTCACTTATTGTTAGAATTTTGTCAATATTAAAAAAAGAGAAACACAAAATATTAAAAAAAAATATTTAGTTGTAATACATGTTCAAAATTTAATAACACATTCAAAATTTTGTTAAATCGATCTAACAAAGTGAGCGAAATTATAAATAAATAAATTGTAAACATTCAGAGTTTGGACGGCGGAGCCAGTATTTCTGTTGAGGCGAAGCCTAAGATAATTTTCAATAATATTTTTACTGTCAATTTTGTTAAATCGATCTAACAAAGTGAGCGAAATTATAAATAAATAAATTGTAAACATTCATAGTTTGGACGGCGGAGCCAGTATTTCTGTTGAGGCGAAGCCTAAGATAATTTTCAATAATATTTTTACTGTAAATTTTTTGATTTTTTTTTTCTACAAATAAATAGCAACATTCACATAATGTTACCTTAAACAAAATATGAAGTCAACCTTTTATTTTTTATTTTAAAAATATCATATAATAGATTCCTCGTTGATACAAACAAAAATATGTCTCGATGATCATGTTTTGACGCATTTTAAAGAAATAATTGTTATATGCATTTTTTTGTAATATAAAAAAATTGGGCCCCTTTTGGCATAAGTCAAAGCCCACCAACAAAAGTCAAAGCCCACCAGCAAAATCAAAGACCAGAGGCCGACGAACCAAGACATTGGCGAGGCCCGGAGTCAAAAGACGAAGAAGACGAAGTCCTTGAAAGGTACTACAGCCCAACGACCTCGGCCCGACGAGGTACCACGACCCGACGACCCCGGCCCGACGAGGTACCACGGCCCGATGACCCCGGCCCGAGGAGGTACCTTACCCGACAAGGTGACATGGCCGACGAAGCCGACAAGGTGACATGGCCGGCGAAGCCGACGAGGTGACATGGATGACGAAGCCGACAAGGCGACATGGCCGGCGAAGCCGACAACTAGGTGACATGGTCGTCGAAGCCGACGAGGCGAGATAGCCGACGAAGCTGACGAGGCGACATGGCCGGCGAAGCCGACAAGGTGACATAGCCGACGAGGCGACATGGCCGACGAAGCCGACGAGGTGACATGCCTGACGAAGACCTTGGTCTGACAAGCACCCTCGTCATTGCTTGACAGGGGCATAACTTATAATTATTCCACACGACGAGGAGATCCGAGATCACGAAGACCCCCGGGAAATCCTCCAGATTCCCCCGGACTCAACATACGAACTCGCGGACAACCAGAAGACATCGAAGACGAACCAAGAAGCACCGACGAGCCCTTCAACAGGGCTAGGAGCCGCGGCAAACCCCCTGTGGCAGGAGAGAAATTCGCAGGCCCCTGGAGGTGCAATTTCAGGGAATTGGTTTTCCTATAAATAGGAGTCTTCCCCTCCTCATTTCCACACTCACTCACAGCTTTCTCCAGAGCTTCTCTCTCTAAAAAGTCGCCCTCTCTCCCCCCAGCAAGTATTGAGAGCTTGCTGGCAGAGGCCCGTCTAAGAAGAGATCTAGAGTATAGTCTCAGCGACAAGAGAAGTTGTTCGTCGAGTCGTCAAGTCGTCAAGGAGTCTCCTTTGTCAGGTCAAGGCGCCCTCGCCTGCCTCGACAAGGTCGACAAGGAGTTTCCCTCGTCAGGTCAAGGCGCCCTCGCCTACCCTGACAAGGTTGACAAAGAAGGAGCATCCCTCGTCGGGATAAGGCCCCTCGTCACAACGAGCTCCCCTACACTGACGGGGTCGACAAAGAATACTTCATGCCGGTAATGCCCGGCCACCTGGCCAAGGGTCACCCCCGTGCCGCCAACATCAGCACTTCCGAAGAGTCAAAACCACATCGTCAGTCACCCGCCGTTTATCACTAACCCTGAACTACGTGGGACCTGATTATCTTAAACTGAGGTACGTAGGCAGCCTCGCCCAACCATAAGCGACGGGATACGGGCCCAATCTACCCTTTTTTGCAAGTCTTCCCTCGCCGAAGGAGCTCGCCAAGGACGTAAATTCACGAAGAATCATCAAGATTAGCTCGGAGCTTCCATCAAGACAGTAGTTCACCCAGACAAGGACGTCGCCAAGACAAGGACTCCGCCCAGACGAGGAGCTTCGCCAAGACAAGGACTCCGCCCGGACAAGGAGCTTCGCCGCGATACGGACTTCGCCCCCACGAGGGAAGTTCGCCGAGGATCGCCGAGGACAGCCCGGATATTCATCCAAGACGACAGATTCGCCTCCAGCTGTGACAATCATTAGTCAACCCGCGTTGACTCAACATTCAATTATCCTCGCGTTTAGCGGGTCTATCTCGGGACCCGAACCTTGAATCCGACCCTAAGTTAAAGTCATTTTTACGCATTAACAATAATTATCACTATTTCAATTTCTTTTGAAAGAATTAAAGACATATATTGAAAAAGAACCAAAATTGGAAAATCATAATAATAAAATAGTTATAATATGTTGAAGCTATGTAGAAATGCGATCAAAATGAGCGAAAATGTGAAATAATAATATGTCACTATGTGAAATTTCACGATAGAGACTAAACAATTCTCTAACCTATTTTCACAAAAAATCAATTATATTATTAGATTTTTTACCGCTAAAAATGTAAGTGTTATTACTTATTACTGTAGTATTTTGGCTCAAATAAGATGATAAATTTTGTGTTTTTTTTTTTATATAAAAAAGTACATGTTTGGTTGGTGTTGTAGTCGATCCTAGATCTTTTAGAAAATCTTAAAATCAAAGCAACAACCAACGCTACTACGTGTTCATTCTATTACTCGATTGGTTGTAATATTTACACATAATATCTACGTTTTTTATTTATATTTTTTAACCTTTTTTTTTACCCGCCGTTTTTCAGGTGGTGCCCGAACATACACTCGCCTCTATGTAGCTCCGCCCTACAACAGTAAAAAAAGAGTTTATACCTCAAAACAAATTAATATATTAAACACTCACAAACTCTAATAATAATATTTGTCAAAATAATATTAACTCTAAGGGTTAAGACAAGAAGGATTCACATGGTTCAGGTCATCCTTTTAAGGCACATCTTAATACTCCAACCAATTGAAATTATATATTTAAGTCTTATCTGTTTAAGAAATATAACAATTATATAGCAAATTAGCTCAATCCCCAATGAAAAATTGGCAAGCTTGTGTTAGTGAACAAACTAATTACAATGTTATTAATTAAGTAATTAATTAATGCCCATATTGTCTCTTCTTGACTTTAGTGGTTCATAGATCTTATGGTTTTAGTTGTATTTTTTCTTTATTTAATCGGTTAGGTTTTCAATCCTTTTTGGACTTGGCGTGAGCAGGTTGTGAATTGTGCTTGTTTCACATGTTCATTAATTTACCTTAATTAGTTAGATATATCGTCACGATAATTAATTAATTGATTAATTAATTTTGATTTAGTAAACGCGATTGATCCATTTCACCTAAATGTTATTGTTATAATAAGTTCTTAACTTTTAAGCTTATTGGTATTCGGCATACTTTCCTACTCTAATAATTTACGTAGTTTTATTATAGAAAAAATATTTCAATTCTTTATAACAACTTCATCAAATATTATACATATATAACGATATCGGGAGTCTAGTTTGAAAATTTTGGCTTGAATTATTCATTTTAAATTTAAATTCAAAGTAAAGACGTGGATTTACAATTTCTTAATTTTAAGGTGTTTTTTAACTAATAAAAGAGACGGTCAAAATCAAGTAAAGTAGATTCGAATTTTTTACTATTTAATTTGGCACTCGAGAGATATAAGAAATAAAAATAGCTCATAATAGTTATAATAAAATAAATTTTATATTACAAACTAAAAAAAAAGTGAACTATTTAAATTTAATGTTCTGGACATATCGTTGTTCACTAAAAACGAAGCACTTAATAGGAAGAACATTTCTCGAAAGTTTTGACAAAAAAATTAAGTTGTGGTGACAAATGTATCCAAGTTATTTTCAAATGAGACTCAAGTTTTTTTTTTTTTAGTGGCAAATAATCTAAGTTCTACTTTACGTCTTTGATGTACCCAAAGCCGACTTACTAGGGCTTGAATCTATTTCGTCTACTTTTAACCTTATTCGAGATTCAATGGCAATATTATTGGAGAATGAAAAAAAGTTCTCATCGAAAAAATGCAACAAGAACATAAATGAACAATATTACATCGCATAACGAGGGTGTGTGTGTGTCCTAACTCCTAATATTCCGAGAAGTGCAAATTTGTGAATATTATCTTGCATTCGCTCATCGACCTCTGCAATGCGTACGGAAACAGTTTACATAGGAATAGAGTTAACGTTGTTAGGAGAAAGTGGACGGGTCGAATTTAAGTCGTAGTTTGGTACATGCAAGAATGCAAGATGCATTAAAGTAGAAATTTAATACATTTGTCCAAAAAAAAAAAAAAAACCTTGAGCTGCTACATGTGAAAACAACTTAGACATACTTAAAGATTAAAGTAAAGGGTTAATGAAGGCAAAAATACTTAAAGTTTGGTCAAAGAACCCCTTGTGTACCCAAAGTCTTAAAGTGGTGGCAAAACTACCCAAAGTCACTTTTGGGGAATTGACAACTCCATTCTCGTAAAGCAATTAACTTACCCGTTAACTCTAGCCACGTGGACAAACGTGGCTTGCTGACATAGCAATTGTTTGCCACGTGGACGAGCCCACATCAGCCTCGTTTATGACAAAACAACGAATTAGACCCCTAATTGGGCTCGTCCATGTGGCAAAAAATTGCTATGTCAGCAAGCCAAGTTTGGCCACGTAATTAGAGTTAACGGATAAGTTAACTGCGTTACGAAAATGGAGTGGTCAACTTCTCAAAAGTGACAACTTTTAGACTTCGGGTATACGAGGGGTTCTTTGACCAAACTTTAGATTTTTGTCGCCATCATTAACCCAAATGTAAATTTAATATTATTTTTTTTTGGCAAATAAAACATCTAAATCATTATATAAAAAAAAAAAAAAAAAAAAAAAAAAAAAACCTCAAAACGTCTCGACAAATTTAGAGATTTGAATTTTAGTAAATGAAAAAATATAGAAATAAGATAGAATGAAATAGTAGAAAAGTAACAAACTTGAATGAATACGAGTTCCTACTCAAATTGATATTTGGTACCAAAATATTGACATTTGCTACATTGGCAACACCAAATTAATTTACACTCCCATTTCCCCTACATAATTCTAAAACTGTAGATTAAACCCTAAAGAAAAAGTTTTTAGCATCATGTGCCGTCATTAATCGTTATGATATTTTTTAGCTCCAAAATTTTCTTAAAGTTAGTCATCGCCACTAATGATCCGAGTTTGCATATTTCAAGCTTAAAATTAATGAAATCTTGAAAAGAGAAACCTCCATCAACAATGTCTTCAACTAATAAATGTACACTTATAAGCTGACTTCGTTACCATGCACCCCAAACACTAATTTAAACACATGGTCCTTGAACTTTAGTTGTTGATGCATTTTACATATGAACTTTAGTTTATAACAAGAATGTCTTTATGTTTTGTAAGTGTCATATTATTCTTTAAATGTAAGAGTTAGCACAAAAATATTAACTTGTCGACAACTCAAAGTGTCCAATGCCCGATCAGAGGCTTCCCCGGCCTCAATTAGCCGTCACAAGTTTTGCAATTGCATTAGACACGACAATGAATGCTTGTATCTGTAATTCGCAGGTGTTAGAAAAAGACTCGTGGCCAACATTTTTAGCTGTAAGTTTTATAAGTGTTTTTGAAATTTATCGAGAAGTGAAAGAAGCTTTCAGCAGTCGTGGTTGTCCTCGTCTTGGATTAGTTGCAGGCGTGAAAGTCATGCTATGAGCTTCACGGCTCTTGCGGTTGCGGTGTTGTTGAACATCTTAATCGACACAAATAATTTAATGTTAAACATTTTTATTAGTCTTAGTATTTCAAAACTTTTATTCTTATGCCTTATCAAATAACTATGTTTTACAATAACTTGATATTTTAGTATATTATTTTTTGGTGATAATGAATTAAGAAAAAATCATTTGACCAAATCATATATTGTCTCATCATTTCGTTTCTAAATTTTTAGTACTTTTTTTTTTGGGAATTTTTAATACTTAAAGGGCCCCAAGGGCCAATATGTTACTTTTTTGAAGAATACGAGACATTGCTGCCGACCACAGGAGTTCAGGGGTCTCCTTGTTAATTATTCGTCATTTTATCGTAAATCCAGCCCAGGCCCACAAAGCCCACTGTCTGTGCGAGCGTGTCACTTTGTCGCTTGTAGTTGACCTTTTCTCCCGCACGCGCCCCACCGGCGCGTGAAACCCAGAACACAGTGCTCACTTTTTGTCACTTACTTTCCTTTGGAAACCAAACTCTGCCACTCTCTGTCTTCTTTCTCTCTCTCGCTTCAGTTCAGTTCATTCCATCAAAAACATTCGTAACTTTTACCTTCAAATCAAAACCCATCTCTCTCTCTTCAATGCCTCAGCTCTCTAGGGTTTCTTAATTCTCGGACTCGTGGAAAAATGGCGTCCTCAAGGTAGGTGTGTGTTTGAAGTGTAAACGCCAACTATTGAAGTGGGGTTTCGAAATCCGCGACTTTCTTGATGGGATTTTGGTGCTCAAATGGAGGTTTCTTGAACAGAGAGAGCGATCTCCGGGACACTGCTTTTTCAGAAACGGTCGTTTGGGGCTGATTTTTTAGATTTTCTTACATTTTGCACCCAACCAATGTCTCGGATTCATCTTCTCCGGCGAGCCCTTCAGAAAGACGGCGACTTGGCGAGCTTTTCGCCTCCGTTTTCGCCGTACTCCAACGCGGTCCACAGAGATTCGAGCCCTTCTTCTGGTTCGAGAATCAGCCCTGCGGTTCTCTTCATCATCGTCATCCTCGCCGTGCTGTTCTTCATCTCCGGGCTTCTCCACCTGCTCGTCCGGTTCATCATCAAGCGGCCGTCTTCGTCGGCCGCGTCGCCTTCGGGTTCTCGGTTTCCGGAGCTCTCCAGCTCCGACGTGCTCCAGAGGCAGCTCCAGCAGCTCTTCCACCTCCACGACTCCGGCCTCGACCAGGCCTTCATCGACGCGCTGCCGGTGTTCCTGTACCGGGAGATCGTCGGCCCTAAGGAGGAGCCGTTCGATTGCGCGGTTTGCCTCTGCGAATTCTCCGAGAAGGACAAGCTCAGGCTGCTTCCGGTGTGCAGCCACGCGTTTCACCTCTCCTGCATCGACACCTGGTTGTTGTCGAACTCAACGTGCCCGCTCTGTCGGGGGACGCTCTACGCCCCGGGGTTCCCAATTGAGAATCCGATGTTCGACTTCGACGACGACGCGCAAGCTAAGACGGTTGAGATCGAGGAGGCCGTGTCCGCGAAGGGGGTGCTGCCCGTGCGGCTCGGGAAGTTCCGGCGGGTTAGCGGGGAATCCGGGGTCGGAGAGACGAGCAATAGTAGTAGATTGGACGCGAGGAGGTGCTTCTCGATGGGGTCTTACGAGTACGTGCTTGGTGATTCAGTTCTTCGGGTCCCGTTGAAGCCGAGCCAAGGGGAAGAGAAAGAGAAAGGCGGCGAAAACGGCGAATTGGAAGGGAAGAAGATCAACAGTGTGAGTAAAGGCGAGAGCTATTCGATTTCTAAGATCTGGCTGTGGGGGAAGAAGGGGAAGTTCTCGTCGTCGGCTTCGGAGACGCATTCGGATTTGCCGGCTTCTCTGAATTTGGATCTGCCATGGATGGGAAGAACACAAGGTGTGTGAGTGTTAAAAGGGTCAAAATTCTTTATTGTTTTGGTGAGAAATCTCTGTGATGCTAATTTCAGTGATTGATTGAACATTTATCATGTATACTTACCATAGTCTTCAAGGGTATCAAAGTGTAGGAGATTCTTGCTTAACCCTAATTTGGGGATCCTGTATGAACTTGTGATATCATTATCCTTGGTTACAAAAAAAAAAAAAAAAAAAAAAAAAAAAAACAAAATATATATATATATATATATATATCAATACCAATATGGCAATATCAATATGATTAGAGGCGGAACCAGGATTTAGAATTGAGGGGCCGGTTTGAATTATTTTATGAAAATAGAGGTTCCAACTCCACCACCTATTGACCTCCTTCCGCCATTGAATATGATCATGTGTGGCGATCATGGTGACGTCCGGAAGTCAGTGGCGGACCCACTCATGCACCGATCACTTTCAATTTTTTTATTTTATTTATATGATACCGGTATTTGCTTGCCGGTTTTTACTAGTTGTTCTTAACCTAGCGTTTCCGCTCATAAGTAATGGGAAGGGAGGACACGATTCGAACCCGTGACATTCTGCACCCAGAACGTCAGCGCAGGGATGTGGCACCTCGACTAAAAAATTGGTCCGGCCGCTCTTTCTAACTACTCGGCTCGTAGGGACGCAAAGTGGCATGTGGCACGTCCTATGATTGAAGGGCATCCCATCAATCATAACAAAAAGATAGTTATTTATATACAAAAAGAACAAGTTTTACTTCTTAGGAAGGGTTCTTCAAAGTTCAAATATAGTCATTATGTTCTATTGAGACACTTTTGCTATTCTTTTTCTTTATTTATTTTATATTAAATTACATGATTTTACTCTCAAATCCGCTACATTGTTGTGAGTCATGATTCATACACAATAGTCAAGATAAATTATAATGCTTACCCTTATGATTTGAAGCCAAGATCGCATCTTTGAGGTTTTATGAGTCTTGATCTTTTAAAAAAGCAGACAGTTATCTGTCTCTATATAAAAGGTCAAATATAATGTTTCTCAAATAATTGCATGATAAAAAATTGTCCATAATCCACGGCAAGAGTGCTATTGCTTTCCCTACCTTTAGAGGCTTTCACTTTGTTGATCTCTTTTTACCTTATGTGACAATAATAATTAGAATTATTATTTGTATTATTATTATCATCATTTTATATTTAGGAATTTTTTTTATGGTGAAAATTCTTGAGGTCTTAAAAAATATATATAAAAAAAAAATTAGGGTGACAAATGGCAGCATAGCAGGATGCCAAGTGTCCCTCTACAGCTACTAACGTCGTTTAAAGCCAATAGATGGAAATTCGGTCAACTTTATTTTTGCTACATTGAAGACTATTGTATGCATTCTAGACATCGATACCAGTCTGTCAAGTTGACCAAACTTTGAGGACTTTAGTTGAAATTTTCTCATAAGAATATTAGAATTTTAGAAACATTGAGGAAAGTATTATCATTATAATTATAAAAACAAAAATATCAGTGTATTTTAAATGATTAAATTAGGAAGAAGAAAAAAATATTACTATACAACAATATTTAGATGTTGTCTTGTTCTTCTCGTTGTCTAAGAGATATTGTACATGCATGCTTCTTTTTCTTTGAATTTGTGGTACCTATGTGCATTTTTTTTTTGTTCAATTAATATTATTGTCACAAAAAAAAAAAGTAAAATTGTGAATTCGTAGATTTTCATAACATATAATTCAGAAGATTTTTTTTTTTGAATAGGGGTGGCACTCTTTGCCAATGTTACAATGCACTTTCGCATTACTAGACATATTCAGTGTAAGAATAAGTGACACTATTGGCCCCCTTACATATATAAAGGGGTACTCATTTGAGTCCCATGAGGTTTGAACTCATAACCTCTTGAATACAGGTGTAGTGGAGTTACAACTAGGCCAAACTTGCTTGGTTTAATTGAGAAGAAAATTTAAAGAGGGAACTTTTGGTTTAATATGTGGGGCTATATATGAAAGCTCTTTGACAGAATCTCTCAACTTCAATCCTTCGAAACCTTTGTAAAGATGTGCCCTACTAAACTTGGTCGTACTGCAGTGTCACATCTTTCCCTTCCTTTCTCATGTGGGCAATGTCTAGAATAGAACAATTGCTACTTGCTAGCTCTTTATATGGATTGATAGAAGATAGGTATATCAATCCATATATATATATATAATATCAATTACAGATAGATTTTTATAGTAAGTTATAACTGAAGAAAAAAAATCAGGTAGCACTTTATATCCATTATATTTTTATTGGTATAGGCATATATGCCATAAAATAATTAAAAAAACATGTTATATAAGTTTAAAATTAAACTTACATAATATTATTAAACTATTTGTAAAGACGTATTTTTGCGTTGCACATATAATATGACGTTATAATCGTGAACGATAAGAAGAAAGCAAGTGCGGAAAAAGTAAAGGAACACCAATACTTTTTGGTAACGCAGTTCGGACTTCCTGTCACTACTTCTGCGGGGCACTCACCCAGATTAATCAACCAAGAGTTACAAGAGATGATTACAAACAGTAAATCATATGGACCCAAAGCATACAAAGAAAACTCCCCCTTGTTGTCACGCCAACAGCTTTGACATCCAGCTCGTGAACTCTTGAAGAAATGCAAGATCCCCTTGCAAACAATCAGCTATGAACGTCCCGTCCTTCTTCACTTCGCTCGTGAATGCTGATTGAATTCTCCCGAAGGTTTTAGAGATTATCTCTGTAAGTGCTAACGAAATGGGACCTCATTAGCGGGGACTAATTGGAGCTGGCCTTGAATAGCTTTCCGTCTTTAGAACGCAAATCAGCTCCATGAATCTCTCCACTGATTAGAATCATCACGCAATAATCTTCATTAACTCCATTGTGATATTCACCAATAACTGCTGGGTGAGATCGACTCAATCACTCCTTGATTGATGATGCGACTTAGATACTTTCTTGAAATACTTCAACAGATGTCATGACATCAAGGTTGTCAAGACTTACCATAAATAGACAAAACGAAATCATGAATTAATAAATACTCAATAAGCAAAATTCATGTTTCAACAAACTCCCCCTTTGCCAATTTATGGCACAGCTGATTTAAGAACGTCGCAGAGATCTTCATACACTGAACCGACAGAGAAGTAGGCAGGATGACATCTGTTGTCATGGCAGCGGAGGCAACATCATAATTGAGTACTTGGAAACCTGCATAAGATGTTAGTGACCCTGAAGATATCTTGAAAACGTTTCAACCACAATCATGCAACAAACAAACATTCATTCAAACAAAAACAAGCAAGCAGTCAAAACATACAAACAAACAAGTTCTAGTGATGCATGAGTTTGAAACTGAATAAAATAAAAGGCTAAAAATGCTTGCACGACTATGATTTCTCCCCTTTGGGCCAGGAATTGCCGAAAGAGAACCGACTCAAACTGACTTAGGATGAGCGGGAGGAGGATGACCTAGCACTGTAGTCATCGTCATCGACTTCATCAATAGTCTTCTTCTTTTCGGTGGGAGGTGCTTCTTCTTCAGATGAGGCATCATCATCGTCCTCGGAGG
Source organism: Parietaria judaica (assembly GCA_954871525.1). Taxonomy (NCBI): domain Eukaryota; kingdom Viridiplantae; phylum Streptophyta; class Magnoliopsida; order Rosales; family Urticaceae; genus Parietaria; species Parietaria judaica. The sequence goes on from OX940869.1 coordinate 26,796,037, forward strand.
ATTCTTCGTTAGAGCTGCTCGCGTCATCCTCCTTGTCGTCCTTGACATCGTCATTCTGGGCGTCTTTGTCGACATTCTCCTTGTCGCCTTTGTTGTTGTCCTTCTGAGTGTACTCCAAAGCAGCAGCAGTAGCTTCGTCATTAGCTTCGTCAGCAGGGTCAACAGGAGCAGAGGAAGAAGCAGGAATGTCCTTTGGGTCGACAGTTGCTGAGGTCTTCTCACGGGTTGGAGGTACTAAATCAGAATCATCAATCTCCGGGATCTTGACCGGTGTTCGACCTTCAGCGGAGGCTTGAGCAGTCTTGACCTACTTCTTCAAGTGCTCAACTTCACTGACCAAGGAGAGTTGAATGGCAAGGTTCTATTCCAAGGTTTTGCTGATGCAATCCAAAATAGTGAGAAACAGATAACCACCTTCGATGCCTTCAGCAAATATGGCTGGTGTCGCGCCAGCAGGGGTGACAGTAGTGGCATGCTTGATCAGATCACAATTTTCTCCCTTGAAGCTGGTCTTGTTGATCAGAATGAGTTCAACATTGATGGACATCTCCTCCTTATTCTTGAGACCAGGGTTCTGAGTCCGCAGAATAGCTGTGATGAGGCAGGGATATGGCAGATTTGTGGACGTGACATTGGACTCGTTGAACCTCATGATGTTGTCATAGATAATCTGGCCGAGGTCTATAGGCATCTTGGAGATGAGGATAAAGAGGAGTTTACCGCAGTCCATCATGATAGTATTGGAGTTCGTGGAAGGGAGGATATTTCCTTGAACCAACTTCCAGATAATGTAGTGTAGAGCTGTTAGTTTGGAGGCCCTGAAATTCACTACATTGGCTGGCCACTTGATCTTGTCGTTCTTGGAGAGAGCACGAAGAATGAGTTATGGATCTTGCAGAGAAGGGTCACTCAGTTTAATGGCTTCTTCTGGGACGTCCCAGCCAATGCCTTCATTGATGATGGTGGGAGAGAACTCATACATCCTTCCACGCACATAGACTCGAGAGGACCACTTTGAAGACGGTTCACTGCATCCACGCATAAGATTGGCGTAGAAGTCATACACTACTGCAGTCAGATGGTGAGTGAGAGAGGTGGCTACCTTAAGCAATCCAAGGTCTTTCAGTGTGTCTGGAACAGAGGTGTTTATGAATTTCTCAAGCAGAATGATGCGCTCATTGGTGAGCTTTCTCTGTCTGTAGAAAAACATCATTTTCTGAACGGTAGTGTCATAGTACTCCAGGTGGATGGCGTCTGCTGGTACGGCACGAGTCACCTTTAGGTGGGGAGCTTTCTTCTTCTTTTTAGCAGGTACCTTTGAGACAGATGCTGGTGTGTCATTGACCTTTCCTTTTCCCTTGATATCAGTAGTAAGTCCACTTGTAGATAGTTTGGCCTTGGACTTCTTTGAGAGCTTGGACTTGAGATGGTGGGATTCGATGTCAGCCTTACGTTTAGAACGGGTGAGGCGAGTAGCTTGTCTCTCAAGCTCTTGGATCTGTGGTTTCGAAGCAGAGTCGGCCAAGAGATCCAAATTCTCTGAATTGGAGACATGTTGGGACTTCTGAAAGGAGATGGTTGTCTTCTTCAACGAGCCAGACGAAACAACTGCAGCTGTGCCTTGAGGATTCTCTGGAGGAATTTGATCTTCTGCAGGAAGACTGTCATCAACATCCTTTGTAGCTGCCAGAGAGGCGTCTGTAGGCTGGACAACAGGAATGACATCAGGAGAGGGAGTCACTTGAGCATCCTTCAGAATTGTAGAGGACTTGTCTCTAGAGCCAGGACCACCTTGGCTAGCAGAGGGAGTGAAGTAAAGCACGTCTGGTGGGGGCTTAGAGGAGGACCCTGATGGGATGTTAGAGGGTTTGGCTGATGTGACAGCTTCAGAGAGAGGAACATCAGGGGAGAGTTTTTCTGAGGAGTCCTTCTGTCCGTCACCACTTTTAGAGATACCCACATTTTTAGAAATCGTCTCAGTGGCCAAAGAGGAAAAGACAGGCATGGTCATGGAAGTGCTTGCAGAGACACATCTTCAGTCAACTGAGATGCCTGAATAGAGGCAACGATGTCTTTTTTCGTCGCAGTGGGGTGGATAGATGAAGGAACCCGAGAGATATGATCATGCTAAAGCAATTAAAACAAGACCTAGAATAGTCAATGTGTGTGCCTATGTGAACCTTAAAATGAACATTTCCGAAAAACATGAAAATGTACATCAATAATATCCTAGCAAGGAACCAACACATATGCAGACAACCCAGAAAAAATTCCAAAGAAAAAATGAAAAATAATGAAAACCTGATGCATGGGTTCAATGTGTGAAGGATCAATGAAAATAGAGAGGATGGGAAGATTAGGGTTCGTCATTGGTCCGTCAGTGGGTATGGCAGAGATGGGAACAACAGCAATGGGTTCTTCAGACCCCGTTGTGATCTCCTTAACTTTCTTCACCTTCTTCGTTTTCCTCTGTGTGGGTTCGTGAGAGGTGTTTTTTCCAGTTCATGTCTTCGCCATAGAAGGAGTTGGGGATTCGAGAAGAAGAGAGCGAAGAGAGTGGGAGTGAGAGAGAGATAGAAAAGTAATGATGAAATAGTGTGGAGGAGGTTAAGACACGATGTGCGAGAAAAAAAGGAAGAAAATGGGAAAGTAGGAATTAATGAGAGGGATTTTAGAAATATTTGAATAAAGAGAATAACTTCCATTTTTAAAAAGAATCCAATCAATCACACAAATTATGGACGAAATTTCAAAAAAAATAAATTCCCTTTTTAGATTTTCATTTTATTAATTTTTTTTATTAAAAAATATTCAGAAGAGACAGAAATAATGCACACAAAAAAATAATAAATAAAAAAATAAGAAAGACAAAAAATTAAACAATAAAAGGATATCAGATTTGGCATATGCCAATTTTGCGTCGAAGATCTTCAAAATGAGACACGTCCAGTGGTTTGGTGTAGATGTCAGCAAGGTTCTCTCTTGTCGTGATATGATCCATGACAATGATCTTTTTCTCCACCAACTCTCGAATAAAATGATGCATGATATCGATGTGCTTGGTGTCCTGGAATGTTGAACATGATTTTTGGACAGTTTGATAGCACTTTGGTTGTCGCAGAGAAGCTTGAGGCTTTGTTGATGCACACCATAGTCACTTAGCCTTTGTTTCATCCAGAGCAATTGTGTGCAGCAATTGGAAGCCGCAATGTACTCAGACTCAGCAGTGGACAGGGAGATGGAGTTCTGCTTTTTGCTAAACCACGACACCAGGTTCTCCCCAATGAAGAAACAGCCACCCGTGGTGCTTTTTCTATCGTCAGCATCTCCAGCCCAATCGGCATCACTATAACCTGTCAAACAGAGAGTAGAGCCTCGACAGTACTAGAGACTATAATCAATTGTGCCAGAGACATACCTGATGATCCTTTTAGCTGCGGTGAGGTGTGACCATTTTGAATGAGTTTGATATCGTGCACAGACACCTACACTTTGGCAAATATCTGGTCTACTAGCAGTAAGATATAATAAGCTGCTTATAACAAAGTTTAGGATCAACAGAGACACCATCCTGATCTTTGAAAAAAAAATTCGGATGTGGAAATTGGTGTCTTGACAGCACGGGACTCTGCGAGTCCAAATTTTTTGACAAGATTTTTGGCATATTTAGATTGAGAGATAAAAAGGATATTGTCATTTTGAGAAACATGTAAACCTAAAAACATGAAGAGTTCTCCAACCATGCTCATTTCGAATTCTTGCCTTATCATCGAAGCAAACTCCTTCACTAATGCACCTGAGGTAGATCCAAAGACAATATCGTCAAGATAAATCTGTGCAATAATTGTGTTAGAGTGATACCTGTGAATGAATAATGTCTGATCGGAGCCACCACATTGGTATCCTTTGTTTTCAAGATGTTTGGTAAGTCTTTCATACCACGCGCGGGGTGCTTGCTTGGGTCCGTATAGTGCTTTATTGAGCTTGAATACATAGTGAGGAAGGTATGGATATTCAAAACCCTGAGGTTGGCGCACATAGACTTATTCTTCAATTACTCCATTTAAAAATGCACTCTTTATATCCATTTGGTATCATTTGAAGTTGAGGCTACACGAGATGGAAAGAAGAAGTCTTATTGATTCAAGGAGTGCAACTAGGGAAAACGTCTCTTCAAAGTCCACTCCTTCCATATGAGCAACTAGAAGGGCTTTGTTCTTGATCACGACACCTTTTTCATCTGGCTTGTTCTTCAAAATCCACTTTGTTCCGATGACATTCACATTTGAGGGACATTCCACTAGATCCCAAACATTGTTTCTTTGAAACTTATTAAGCTCTTCTTGCATGGTATTTATCCAGAATTCATCCTCCAAAGCATTCTTGATGTTAGATGGTTCAAGTTGCGAGGTGACGAAGCTTAGGCCAGCAAGTTCCTTGTAATCAGGTTATTGAACTGTGCGTTTGCTTCGTTCCGAGTTAACAGAGCCAATAACTTGAGTGATGGGATGATTTTTTGCAACTCTGGAAGACGGTGCAATTGACTCAAGTATGTTTGTTGGTGTAGCTTCAGGCGTCACATCAGGTACCGTATCATTATTGGAGCTTGATGATGTGTCAGCAGTTGACCTTGGTGCAGGTGTTGGAGTAGAGGGTGTGTCGATGAAGGATTCTTTATGCATGGTGACTAAGTCCTCTAGACACCTTGGTAGTCCAGATGTTACAACTGCTGTCGCGGCATGAGGCTCATCATCAATGACAACGTTTACAGATTCCATGATCACCTTTGTTCTTTTGTTGTAAACCCGATAGGCATGGCTTGTAGCAGAATATCCAAGAAATATACCTTTCGTCGCTCTTTGGAGCAAACTTTGATGTATGTGTCCTGTCATTCAAAACAAAACAACGACTTCCAAAAATATGAAAATAAGAGACATTCGGTTTCTTACCTCGCCAGATCACATAGGGAGTCTTATTGGTTTTGGGGCGGAAGTACACTCGATTGATAATGTTACACGCCCTGTTCACGGCTTCTGGCAACCATTTTGGATTCAACTCCTTAGAATTTAGAATCACTCTGGCCATCTCTTGTAGTGTCCTATTCTTTCGTTCAACAACTCCATTTTGTTGAGGTGTTATTGGAGTGGAGAACTCATGGGAGATTCCATTTGCATTGCAATAGTCACCAAACATTGAGTTTTCAAATTCCTTCACATGGTCGCTTCGAATGCGGATAATCTTTCCAATAGAGTTTCCCTTTTGATTTTGGACTTGAGTGCACAAAGTTTTGAAATTCTCGAAAGTTTCACTTTTGTCCTGCAAAAATTTAACCCACGTAAATCTGGAAAAATCATCAATACATACAAGAATGTACCTCTTTCCCCCTAAACTGATGACTGTTGTCGGACCAATGAGGTCGATGTGGAGAAGTTCAAGAACTCTGGAGGCAACAATGGAGCTAACAGCTTTGTGACTACTCTTTTTCTGTTTTCCAAGTTAATAGGGTCCACAAACACCATTGTGAGATTTCCGAAGAGCAGGGAAGCCAATGACACCTTGGTTATGAGAAATGTTCAGCAGATGGCGATCATTGATATGACCTAGCTTCTCATGCCAGAGATCCCAGGTAGTGTTTGAGGTTCTGAAACAAACATCATTTTTCACAAGAAGATAACAATTGTCTAAGGATCTTTCTCTTGCCATGACATGAGTTAGAGCATTACTGAAAACAAAACATCTTGTACGAGTGAATGAAACATTATGGTCAGTATCACAAATATGGCTTATGCTGATCAGGTTAGCCTTTAGATTTTCAACAAGTAGAACACCATTCAACTTTGGGTAACCAGGAAGCATCAGATCTCCAACACCAATTACATTGCTTCTTCGCTCATCACCAGAAGAGACTTTGCCACAAAACCTGGTAATATTAATCAAATATTCTCGATGTCCAGTCATATGACGGAAACATCCACTATCAAAATACGAAGCTTCTTCAGCAGTGGAATGAAGAGATGTATATGCAACAAAACACTTATAATCACGAACAATAGGTTTAGGTATCGATTCTCTTCTAAATTTTTCAGTGTTAAAACTTTTGAAAAGAGTAATCCTTAGTGATAAGGGTTATCTTTCTTCCATTAAAAAGATTTTTGAAAAGTATGTTACACTGATCAATGATATGACTTGGAAGATGACAAAAGTCACATCGTGTCACGAAACGAGTCTTCACAAGAGAATCAAGTTGTTCAGTGCACCGTGTAAAAGTTGATTCCAAAGGAGGAAAAATGTTTGACACTTGATTTTGAGGTTAGATAAAAAATTTTCTGGATACAAACCTTTTGTTACTAGTGCAGAGTTGGAATTTGTTCACCTGATTAGCAGAATTGTAGTATGGATCAAATTGTTGAACATCATAGATGGGTCCCATGGCATGTTTGTTTGAGAATTTCTTTTCCTTGTCTTCCTTGAAGCCTATCCCGCGAACATTACCACTTCTTTTGGTTTGATTAATGATTACATCTAGTTTCCCTTTTCCCTTTGTTGAATTTTGAGATCGAATCTTCAAGACTTTGAATTTTCTTGTTCTTTTCATACATCTTTTGGACAAGTTCTTTGGTAGCACGATCAGAAAAGCTCAAGTCTTTTAAGAGAGATTCAATGGCCTTTTTATATTCATCAACCTGCAAGATTAGTGAGGAATTTTCATATAAAACTTTAGAGTTTTGATCACATACCAGAAGTCATTTTTTGTACATGACATTGTACTTTCTTGAATGCCTTCTTCAGAGGATGAATCAACTTCGTCTTCATCAGATTTTGCTGACATATCAGCACCTTCATCTTCGTCAGAGGAGTATGAAATGAGACGACTGTGAAAGCAATAAAATAATTTACAAGTCCTCCTTCTTCATCATTGTCATCTTCTGAGCTTTCATTGTTGACCGGAGCATGATATGACTTGGACTTGTTCTTCTTAACTGTACTGATGCACTCATTTTGATAGTGACCGAAGCCTTCACACTCTCTGCATTGGACTCCTTTGGAGGATCTCGAAGAATTTTCAGATTTATTCTTTTTATATTTTGATAAGCTCTGATTTGATGATGATTTCAATCCTTCTTTGTAGAAATTTTTCTTTGAATTGAATTTCTTCAGAATCCTGTCAAAATTTTTGGTCAGCAAAGCAAGGTCATCAACATTAGTTTCAAAGTTACCTGAATCTGCAGTGGACGGGCAGAATGCAAGACTCTTCTCCTGCTTGATTTAGAGATGATTCAGTTCAAAGGTCTTCAGGATTCCCGTCATGGATTCAATTTTCTTGTTTTCTTCAATGGAAGAAATCATTGGAAATGAATTTTGGGGAAGAGATCTGAGGGTCTTCCAAATTAATTCAGCGTCAGTGTATCCCTTTCCAAGACGAGAAGCTTGATTAGCAAGTTCTTGAAGTCAGAAACTAATTCATTCTCCTCCATTTTTAGATTTTCAAATTGAGAGGCAAGATGTTGTCTCTTGGAAGCTCTAACAATATCAGTTCCTTCATGGAGAAGTTGAAGACATTCCCACGCTTGTTTAGCAGTAGTGCAAGTGGCCATCTGGTTGAATTGTCTCTCATCGATTGCTGAAACAATGCCGTTGAGAGCTCTAGAATTTGCCACAGAGGCTTCTTTTTTGGCTGGGGCTTTGGAGACGCGACATCATTAACGACAGTGACAGGATGCGTCCAACCATTAACAATGTTAGGCCATGCGTTGACATCAATTGATTGAATGTAAATGATCATTCTGGCTTTCCAATAGGAGTAGTTTGAACCATCCAGTATATGAGGCCTCACAATTCCAGCAGTTTCTCTATATTCCATTTTGAAAATAGTCTAGCAGATCTTTTCACGCTTTCTCTGAAACCAAAGCAAACGTTAAGCGTACCTGCTCTGATACCAATTGTAAAGACGTATTTTTGTGTTGCACATATAATATGACGTTATAATCGTGAATGATAGGAATAAAGCGAGTGTGGAAAAAGTAAAGGAACACCAATGCGTTTTGGTAACGCAATTCGGACTTCCTGTCACTACTTCTGCGCGGCACTCACCAAGATTAATCACCCAAGAGTTACAAGAGATGATTACAAACTGTAAATCATATGGACCCAAAGCATAGAAAGGAAACTCCCCCTTATTGTCACGCCAACAACTTTGACATCCAGCTCGTGAACTCTTGAAGAAATGCAAGATCCCCTTGTAAACAATCAGCTACGAACGTCCCGTCCTTCTTCACTTCACTCGTGAATTCTGATTGACTTATCCCAAAGGTTTTAGAGTTTATCTTTGTAAGTGCTAACGAAATGGGACCTCATTAGCGGGGACTAATAGGAGCTGGCCTTGAAAAGCTTTCCGTCTTTAGAATGCAAATCAGCTCCATGAATCTCTCTAGTGATTAGAATCATCACGCAATAATCTTCATTAACTCCAGCGTGATATTCACCAATAACTGCAGGGAGAGATCGACTCAATCACTCCTTGATTGAGGATGTGACTTAGATACTTTCCTAAAATACTTTAACAGCTGTCATGACATGAAGTATGTCAAGACTTGCCATAAATAGACAAAACGAAATCATGAATTAATAAATACTCAATAAGCGAAATTCATGTTTCAACACTATTAATTTTGGAGAATGGGGAGTGGGAAAAAAACTTACCTGAAACAAACGCTGACATTTGGTAGAATTTATAAGAATGAATTGATGAGTGATTTCAAGTGTACTATTAAGTTAGAAGTATGCTATGTGGAAGAAAGGTGAAGATGAAATGGCAAAACTAGGTCACTTGTCCCACTCTTATTGCCACCTTCGCCAGTATTGCCACCTGCGACACTGGCTCCGATTTTGGATCGGGATCGTGAGAATGGAAGTAGAGAGGTTCTAATGACGTTTTATAAGCTCACTCAAAGCACTTGAGAACATGACATCAGGGCGAGCAATGTAGGCACGAGTCTTGGGATCCACCCAAGGATTCTTGCCTTAGGTCAGGTCAGGTCAATGGTTAGTGGCACTTACTAGCCGTTACATTTTGCATCTCACTGAAGTCACTGAAGTGATGTATCCTTTCAAAAGGTCATCGTCGTCCATGAAGAATGGCATCGTTTCAAATACAGTAAAATCTCTTTAAATTAGTACTCAATAAATCAATAACTTCAATTAAATAATAATTTTGTAAGATCCCTACTCTAACTAGCATGACTAAACTTTGACTCTCTAAATTAATAACATCGATAATATAATAAAATTTTATCATCCCAACAATATTAATTTATAGAGTTTCAATTGTTGTCGTTTTCTGAAAGGTCACAACTTTCTAGATTGACAATTGGTTGTTTTTAGAATTCCGAAATAAAGTTACTTTTTTTTTTTGCTGTTTTTCTTAATTCATCTCTATCAAAACTCTCCCTTAAAAAATCCAAAAAACCGTTGTTGCTTACGGTTCAGAATTTCGCTTTATCTTTTCATTTCCTGACCATAAGCTTGTCTTATTTTGTTGTTTTCTTGCATGCTGACTCGAAGATATTTTTTGAGTGCTCAGGACACTATTAATAAGAAGAGTGATTTAATGCGTGATGCAAGCCTCGATATATTCAACTTTGAAGCAATTTGTAGCAACAATGTGTGGATTGAAAAGTGTTAGGGAAGTAGAAAAGTGCTTGTTTCCCCCTTTCAAATTGGGTTAATGAACGAAATGCTTATTTTGTGTCATACTTTTTTAAAAACTACCCATTGTGTGTATTTTTTACTCTCACAAATGGGCATTTCTTAAAAGGTTTGACACAAAAATGAGCATTTCATACAATTTCCAATAAATAAATTTAATTACTCGATATTTCATAATAATAAAAATGTATTCACATATATATATATATATATATATATATATATATATATATATATATTGCTTTGTGTAGCATGTTTTCTAGTCTTAAAAGACTGATAGAGCTTTTGATGCTATTAAGTTAATCAAATTTGTTGAGTGCCATCGAGTAGATTTCTGCAAGAAACTTGCTTAACTAGAAGATCAACTTGAAAATTACATAATACTAGATGTTCATTTAGACAATAATTTTTGCGGAATAAAAAACGTAGGCGACCTTAAACAGATAATGATCGGGACTAGAAAAGAAAAATCTTATCCGTTGATTATCGAGTCTTGACCTTGGTTATCATCATAGTATTGCACTGGTTTGGTCAAAAGGACATTTTCTACAATCAATTAGGCAACAGCATATAGGAGATGAATCGCTAAATAAGAACTTGATAAAATAGCATAAAGTTTGTCAATAATTTTAAATTAACATCCAAGTTGTATAAGGATGAAATAGCATTATGATACTATTTATCAAGTTTCACTTGTTAAACAATATTTTACTTATAGATATTGAGAAATATTTTTATTATATTGATAACTAGACTGAATGAACAATTCTTAGTTTATTGAAAACTTGTAAAGGATACTAATACAATATATATTACAAATTTTAATGTCACGTCTCAATTTGAAAATGGCATTACAATATTTCACGACTTCTGCCCCAAGATAAAGTCCTTATTGCTATCTATCTAGTCGATTTAATTAACACTAAAAAAAAAAAAGGCCCTCTCACAGTGATTTAAGACTTTAAGCTATAATGACTTGCACAAAGATTAATACTTTTTGGGAATTTAATTTCACAATTTGCTTCTCTCTCTTTTTAATCTAGTCGAACTGCATTAAATAACACGATAGAAAAGTTCTCTGATAGTGCTTGTAAACTTTAAGCTTAATCGAGTTGCACTAAGATTCACACTTTTTGGGAATTTATTTTCCTCAAGCATAATTTCCTTCTCTTTTTATTACTTTCATTATTCTTTCCTTTTTTCTTTATGAGCTGGACTTTGCTTTATAATCTCAATTTGTTAATTGTGGTGAAAATAGTTATGTCATTCCACTCAAATACTTAGGGAAACTTGGAAAAATATTCCCAAAAAAATTCAATGTTATCTATTCTCGTTTTTACTAAATCCGAATAATTATTCCCCAAACAGTATTTTACTTTATTATAAACTAAAATACCATTTTCTCTACTTGTGTTGAGAAAGTGTTATTTTAGACAATTTTTCGCACAAAATTAGAAAGTTTTATGAGTAAAGTTTGACACCTTTTGGTAATTAAAAAAATAATTAAAGAGAAAAATAAAATAGTATGTAATAATTAGACAATGTTACAAATTAGTTGGGCAATATTGTCTTAACTTTGACAAATTTTTTCGGGTATGGGTTGACAGTGTTCAGCACAAAGTTTGACAGTTTTATGACTACAGTTTGACAGTTTCTCAACTCCGATAGAGAAAATATTATATTTGTCTAAAATAAGGTAAAATACAGTTTGGGAATGATTATTCAAATTTAGTAAATACAGAAATAGAAAACGTTGAACTTATGTTTTGGAGAATATTTCTTCAATTTCCCTTAAGTATCTTTTTAGTTCTGGCAAAAATACTTATTACAGATTTAACGACGAAAAATCTCTACATTTATCAAACTTTTGCTCTTAAATACCTATGTTCAAAAATTGAGTAAAAAATATCACCTTTAATGAATTGTTGCATTGCGATGGAAAACCATAAAGTTGTCACGTGACACGAGGACTAATATATGTCACACGGCGGTCTCTCTCTCTCAAGTGAGTCCAGACTCCAGAATTATTGAACAACAATTAAATAAATATGTTCCTGAAAAAAAAAAAATCAAAATGTTTCTGAATGTGTTTAAAGAAAACATGATATTCCAATATAGAATGTATATAGGCAAAATTATGTGCTAGAAGTGGTTTATATCTTAATGTAGTTGTCAAATTTTGGGCTTATATTGGATTGTTATATTGGTGGTTCTGTTTTGCTTAAAAACTAATGAATGGTATCAACGAGTTGACCCATGAAGCTCTAAGTAGATTTCACATATCATTTTTTGGGCCCATTTCTCCTATTAAGCCCTATTTTATTTGTCCCACACTATTAAGCCCTTCTCAAAGAATCTACATAGGCGAGGACTCTAAACAAAAGCAAGCAATTAGATTTTGGACCCCGAGGCCCGAGCATAGCACTTTTGACATTAGAGACGAAACTAGGTCCTTCCTAGATATACCCAATTTTATTTGAGGAATCAATGAGTAAAGCATACAATATATAGGAGGAGCCTACGGAGACGGTATTGAGATAGAGGCGAACATGGTTTTAAATTCTCCGGCAAGCCTTTGGTATAATTTTGGCATCTCCATTTTTTGAGAATTGCAACATGTTTTCGGCATGCGACATGCCCGTAAACGACTATAACTTATCAATACGATGTTTTATTTTTTTTGTTAGTCTATATTCATATTTTTTAAATTTTTATAAGTTACAAGTATAACTCTTTATATAATATAACTATAATCTATCAATATGATGTCTTACTATTAGTGTGATTTTTTAGTTATTTATGTCTTAGGGTGATACATTAGTAATTTTGAACCTATATAAAAAAAAATTATCGAAATACTCAAAATTTCCAACTTTTCCGTCGACATGCCCAGAAATTTATGTAGTATTTGCGACATGCCCTTTTTTCCGACTTTGCCCATAACTTTATGCAGCATGCTCGTAAAATGGAGGGAGCGAAACTGCGTCGATATCGGCATTTAAAACCTTGATGGCGTATTCCTGTTTTCCATCTATTTTAAATCGGGCCTGATTCCTATGGTGGTAAAACCCTTATGTACCTGGAGGAATTCAGTTTTAGCTTAAAGTCGGACGTCTACGCGTTTAAAATTGGTGAAGCACCAAAAAAAATATTTAATCCGAAATTTTAATAGCCTAGATATATATTCAAATGGAACATCCAATCTTGTTTTTTTTTTTTTCTTTTAAAATCCAATCTTGTTAGAATAGTCCAAATAAAGCGGGATTCATAAACGGAAACAAAACTGAACTTCGAAACAAAAGTTTCACAAAATAGAGAGAAGCTACAAGACCATCAAGATAAAATTCAGACTTTCTGAACTTCAATGCCGGAAAATGGCCAAGCTAGATTTCACCAAATCTATATAAATTCATTATGCATATTTTGGATAATTGCAGCAAAAGTGCCAAGTTTTTTCAATAACATTTATATTCTCCAGTTTTAATTACGTTAATAAGTAGTTAAAGTTAGGAAATTTTACGGGAACATTAACATTAACGAGAGTGTAGAAAATGAGTGTTAATCATATGTAAGAACTTTAAAACTAACGGGAACATTAAATTGAAAAAAAAAAATCACGATAACACAATTGAAAACTTAAAGGGTTATTACCAGCATATGTACTGATTCTTTTGTTAACATCCGGCTTACGTCCCATTCTTTTTTTGCGGCATATTTTCCAAAAATATTAAAACATACTCAAACTCAACCTCCATTAACAATTTTGTCTCTCGACGTTAATTTTTTCCACAAATAAAAAAAAATGGTAACATAAGTTGGATGTTAGCAGAATTGATATATATGCCGGTAATAACCTTGTATAAACTATGAAATTGTTAACGGATGTTGAGTGTGAGTACGTTTTAAGACTTCAGAATATGCCGTGAAACAAAGAGAATGAGAGCATATATATATCAGATGTTAGCAAAAGAATCGCTACATATGCCGGTAATAACCCAAACTTAAAAACATCTTTCTACTTAACTATTAGAGAGTGCAAAAACACTGTAGTTGCTACAGTATTTTTTTCAACCAATTAAAAATTTCCATCTGCTATGCTTCTTAACACAACAGCTGTCGGCTTCTTTTCTCTTCACGTGGCTGAGTTTTCTTTTCAGCATCGTTAGATACTCTTTCCTGCCTGATCAATCCACATCCAGATTAGGTTTAAAAAAAAAAAGTTTCTCCTCTGATTTAGCTTAACTAATACAATCAACTTAACAAAAAAAAATTGATCTACAACATGTGACGAGATTTCTACGGCTTGGTTTGGACGCAACCTGCGAATTTACAGGTATTGTTCGTCTGTTGCCTTCTCTCCGGGCTCTTTGATGTACAAGAATGACAGAACCTTAATTCCGTACCTCTTAGCCTGAATTCAAACAAAGGAAATTCATAACTAAATAAAACCTTTAATTCTTTGAACCTCTTATGAACCTTTAATTCATAAATAAATAAATAAAACCCTTGGCCGGTATTTAGAGAGCTACCATGGTAGAGAGGAGAGAGAAAGAAGAGAAATGCGTTGCTCCGGTGAGTCTAGGGTTTAGACAGGGGTTTTATACGAAGATTCCAGTAAGCTCGAGACTTTAAAAATGGCGATTCTTTCAAAAGCAGAGAGAAAGAGAAAGCTCCCAGCTTTGCTTTTTCTCATCTTTTGCTTTACAATACTGACGTGTTTTGGCTTTTAGTTATAATAAATATATCTACTCAGATCTTTTTTTTTTAGGGAATAACTACTCAGATCTGCTGTGATATAAATTATAATATATAATATGATATAAATACGGTCTATAATAAGGAACAGCTTTAATTATAAAAAAATTTGTATTAAATTCACTCTTATAAAAATTTAGAAATATACCGCGTCGTTTTCGGTCTAATTTTAAATATCTTCCTACTTAACTACTACAGAGTGCAAAAACACTGTAGAGATTTAAACATAAAATGAAATGAATGCGCATCTGCCTACTTGAGAGCAGTCGGCGACGAAGGATGAATGCGCATCTGCCTACTTGAGAGCAGTCGGCGACGAAGAAGACGAGGAAATTAAACATAAAATAAAATGGAAAGTGTTTCGAAGGTCTGAGAGAGGTTGTGCGAAGAGAATTCCTCGAACAGCCGCCTAAAGCAGATTTCTTTAGCAGCTTCCTCGAGGAAACTTCCTCGAGCAGCCGCCTAGAGCAAGTGCCCCGAGCAGCTTCCTCGAGGAGACTTCCTCGACCAGCTACCTCGAGCCCCTTATATCTTTTTACTATGTTTGCTCAGCTTTCCTCGACCAGACTTTATCGACGCGACATTGTTGACGAGCCTTCATTGATGAGACTTCCTTGACGATCCATCCTCGACGATACTTCATTACCTATACTTTCCTTAGGAGCCCTCCTCGCGAGCATTCGTCGACAAACCCTCCTCGACGATTCTGCCTCGATGACACCCCCTGCACGAGCCTTCCTCCAGAAGACTACGTTGATAAACCTTCGTCGACGAGGCTTCATTGAGGGGACTTTCTCGACGAAATCTCCTCGACGAGCATTCCTCTAAGAGCAAGCATCGACGTCGATGAGACTTCCTCGTTGATCCGTCGTCGACGAAACTTCATCGGCGAGACTCTCTCTATGAGCCCTCCTCGCGATCATTCCTCGACGAACCCTCCTCGATGACACTTCCTTTACGTGCCTTCCTCGACAACACGTCGTCGATGATACTTCGTCGATGATACCGCGCACGGCTGATATTACGGCAAACATCCGTTTGGACTCGAAAATTCTAGCAAGAGTTGCCGGAAAATTCGGAGCAGAGAGAGATCGAGTGCTGAAACACAGCAGAGAGAGATAGAGATAGTGTTGAAACACAGTGCAGAGAGAGAGAGTGTTGAAAAGAGAGAAGAACAAGAGTAGGCAGATTCAAGAGAAGGATCGCACACCTGTTAACGTAAAAACACCACAATGATTATTCATTGAGTGGGTAATAATTTAACATACTATGACAAAAATGCTTAAATAATAGTAAAATAATTTTAAAAAATACGGCGCGCGTATTAAGTAATAAACTGAAGAACAATTGTATAGATATCATTTAATTATGTCTCTCTATTAATATTTTAGATGAAACTAAACAGAATTATATTTTTTTAGTCCATCTTATATAGTTGTAATTAATTATTTATTTGTTATATGTTTGTAAAGTGATAATATGTAACTAGGTATATATATATTGTGTGCCCCAACTTTACAAATAATAACGATATATGCTTTATATTTTTTTTTCTTCTTTTTGTAAGGGATGGGGCGAAAACGTCTTAACCTGTATTCCGATCATATTGGTAGCCCAGATCACAAACCAAAAAAATAAAAAAAAATTAAAACGTATACCACCAATACCCTTGATAACTCAAGTAATGAATTTGTGCACCCTGCTTTTGAGACACCAATATCATCTCATCGAACTGAAAATATATTATCATTAATTTCAGATATGCAAATAGTATCACCGCAAGTAGCACAACCATCGAATACATCATATTTAGACTTGGGAGATTGGAAATATATTTGCGAATTTTGTGGTGCCTTTTTTTGGCTTGCTGAAAGTTTGAACCAAAACAGTACACCCAAATATAACTTATGTTGTCAGAAAGGTAAAATTAGATTGCCTCTTCTTAAATAAAGTCCCCCCATATTAGATCAACTGTTAAACTACAACGGCAAAAAAGAGAGTGCATACTACAAAAAACAAATCCGCGCCTTCAATTCATTATAAGCTTTTACATCTCTTGGTGCGAATATAAATTCAGATATAAATAAATCTCATGGTCCCTATATTTTTAAGATCAGTGGCCAGGTGCATCATTTACTTGGCTCTCTACTACCTACCGACGACAAACCACCGAGATTCGCACAATTGTATATACATGACACCGAAAATGAGATACAAAATAGACTATCAACACTATCATTTGACGAATCTTCAAAATTAATTACTGAATCAGTAATTACAAAATTGATACGTATGTTAGATGAAGAAAATATTTTAGTACAAACTTTCAGGACTGTAAGAGATAGATACAAAGAAACAGACATTTCCCGTATAAGACTTCGACTCTTAGGTCGAAGAAATAACGATTCTACTCAGTATGATTTACCCACATCGAATGACATTGGCGGATTAATAGTTGGTGATATTGGAGAATATGAAAAGGGAAAAGACATAATCGTGGAGACAAAATCAAATAATTTACAAAGAATTACTAAATTACACCCTTCATACATGGCGTTGCGGTACCCGTTATTGTTTCCTTATGGAGAAGATGGTTATAGACCTGATTTAAAATTCTTTACAAATCATTTGGAAAGGCAACCTTTACGTCAAAGAATTCCAATGAGAGCCTTATATTATTACCAACTACAACAACGTTCTAATTTAAAGACTACACTATTAAGAAGTGGTAAATTGTTACAACAATATGTAGTCGATGCATATGCTTCTGTAGAATAGGATTGATTAGATTTTGTTAGAAAAAACCAACAAACTCTTAGATCAGAAATCTATCAAGGTATTCAAGATGCTATTAATAAAGGAGATACCGACGCAAAAAAATTAGGCAAAAAAATTATACTGCCATCAAGTCACACAGGAAGTCCAAGATATATGATACAAAATTATCAAGATGCGATGGCAATTTGTAGAGAATATGGAAACCCTGATTTATTTATAACATTTACATGTAATCCAAAATGGCCAGAAATTAAAAGAGCATTATCTTTGATTCCTGGTGAAAAGGCCGAAAATCGGCCCGACATAATAGCACGAGTATTCAAGATGAAATTAGACCAAATACTTAAAACTATAAAAGCAGGTACCATATTTGGAGAAGTAATTGCTGATTTAAACGTAGTTGAATTCCAAAAAAGAGGATTACCCCATTGTCATTTCTTATTTAGGTTACATCCCGATGAAAAAATACATGATCCCTCACAAATAGATCATTTTATTTCTGCAGAGATACCAGATCCTAATATTGATTTGTTAGGATATAATGTAGTTATTGAATTTATGATGCATGGACCATGTGGTCTCGCAAAGCCAAATGCTAGATGCATGAAAAATTCTGCGTGCTCGAAAAGATTTCAAAAAAAAAAAACAGAAATGAAACGACAATTGACGAAAATGGAATTATCAATTATAAACGTAGAAGCTCGAATATTTATTCAGAAAAAGAAAATATAAAACTAGATAATAGATATGTTGTGCCTTATAATAGAGAATTGTGCCTCAAATTTAATGCTCATATAAATACTGAAGTGTGCTCACAATCAATGGTTATAAAATACTTATTTAAGTATTTAACTAAATGACCAGATCGTATAAGAGCAATTCTTGAGAACGAGATATGCCTAGAAAATTTGTCAGAAGCAAATATCCCAGAAATCGACGAAATCAAGAACTATATTAATTGTCGTTACATAACACCCTACGAAGCTATATGGAGGTTATATGAATATCCTATACATCATAGAAAACCATCTGTTCAACGATTGTCGATTCATTTACCACATACACAAAATGTTACGTTTCGTTCAAACAAAAATCTCGAAAATATTATAACACAACCCGGAATTCAAAAAACAACCTTAACAGAATGGATGACAGTAAATAAATCGATTGAGGAAGCTAGAGCACTTACATATACACAATTTCCAAAGAAATTTGTTTGGAACAACAAAGATAAAATTTGGACTCGCAGGCGCTCTGGTTATACAATTGGACGAACATTTTATGTCCATCCAAATTCAGGAGAGCTATATTATTTAAGATTATTATTGAATCATAAAAAAGGCGCTACTAGCTTCGAATCCTTAAAAATAGTTAACGACATCAAATACTCAACATTTCAAGCAACATGCCATGCCTTAGGACTACTAAATGATGATAAAGAATGGAGTGATTCAATTTTAGAAACCGCTTTTTCCTCAACATCAACACAACTAAGACAATTATTTGTTTTACTTCTTTTATTTTGTAATGTAAATGATCCGCTTAAATTGCTCGAAACACATTGGAAATTAATGACAGAAGATATTGTATACAAAATTCGCAAGTTATTCAACAATACCACTTTCCAAATACCTGAACATGAATTACATGATTACGTATTATATGAATTAGAGAAATTATTAAATATGAATTCGTCGTCTCTAATAAATTACAATTTACCCCTACCGCGAGAATCATTACTTGATGATCTAAATAACAAACTTTTAAGAGACGAATTAAATTACGACACAAATCAATTGAAAGAAGAAAATCTAAGATTAGTTTGTCATTTAACTGAGGAGCAAAAAATTATATACAATAAGATCCTAAATTCAGTTACAAATCAAGATCATAAATTATATTTTATCTGTGGACATGGAGGAACATGAAAAACATATTTATGGAATACGATAATTAGTAAATTACGATCAATTAATGAAATTGTTTTAGCTGTTGCATCATCTGGAATAGCATCTTTACTATTACCAAAAGGAAGAACAGCACATTCTAGATTTAAGATACCATTATTAGTAGATAAATTCTCTACATGTCATATAAAAAAACAAACACAATTAGCAAAATTAATTGAAAAAACGTCACTTATATTATGGGATGAGGCACCAATGAATAACAAATATTGTTTTGAAGCTCTAGATAAATCGTTACAAGATATGAAAAACAACTCTGACATACCATTTGGAGGAATGACTATGGTATTGGGTGGAGACTTTCGCCAAATCTTACCAATTATAACATCAGGATCTAAGGAGCATATAATCGACGCAACCTTAACCAATTCTTACCTATGGCCACATTTTGACATCTTGACCTTGACGAAAAATATGCGGCTGATGAGACATAATATATCACCAAAAGAAAAAGAAGAAATCACACAATTTTCCTCATGGATTTCAAGCATTGGTGACGGTACTATAGAAGGAATCAAAGATCTGGATAATGAAGATGCTACATGGATTGCGATACCGGATTTTTTTTTACTACATTACGACTCGAACCCAATAGAAAAAATTACAGATTCAATCTATAATGATTTTTTGCCTAATTATACTGACATCGAATATTTAAAGAATCGGACAATTGTGGCCCCAAAAAATAAAACGGTAGACGACATAAATAAATACATTCTATCATTAGTACCCGCTGAATTAAAAACCTACTACAGTTATGATACAATTTTGCCCACATATGGAAATATTGAAGAACTAAATCTTTTATATCCAGAAGACTTTTTAAACAAATTAAATTTCAATGGACTACCCCCACATGAATTAAATCTAAAAATAGGCACACCTATTATGTTGTTACGAAATTTAAATCAAACTTTGGGACTTTGTAATGGAACCAGATTACTAATAACACAATTAACAAACAGGGTAATCGAAGGCCGAATTATAAATTCAGAAAATACCAATGAATTAGTATACATTCCTCGAATAGAAATGACAGTACATGAATCACGATTGCCTTTCATCTTAAAAAGAAGACAATTCCCTATAAAAATTTCATACGCTATGACAATAAATAAGAGTCAAGGACAATCTCTTGAAAAAATCGGTTTGTACATAGAAGATGAATTTTTTACTCATGGACAATAATTTGTAGCTTTATCAAGAGTCAAGTCACCAAAGGGATTATTTATATTAATTCATAAGTCCATGGACAAATACCCAAATCATATAAAAGATATTGTCTACAAAGAAATAATCCAAAACATTAAATAAATTCATATACTTTGTATTCATTATTCACCACGTGTATAACATCATAAACTTTTCTTTTTTACGCAAGTTATAGATAATGGCAACACCAATCAGATCAATCAGACCAAACCAACAGTACGACACAATCATCGCAAGAATTTGTAGAAGTTGGACAAACAAAGATTTTACTACTGATCGAGTTATGAGTATCGACTATCTTTTGGTCGACGAAGAGGTAAGTGCATGTTTGTATATATTTCTTTCGAAATATGCTGATTCAAACTTTACTTACTTATCTTCATTTCCTTTATTATTGATAGCATGAGAGCATACATGCAACTGTTCGACCTCGGGACAAAGACATTGTTGCTCCAAAATTACAAGAAGGCACTATCTATGAAATTAGAAGGTTCTTTGTTGATCAGAGCAAGCCCCACTACAAAGTCATTCCTCGCGTTGCAATGTTACTATTTACAAGAGCATCAACATTCACGGCCGTTACCGAAGAAATCCCAGCAATCCCACTTCACAGGTTTTATTTGGTTGAGTACGATCATCTTCCAGAAAGAATCCAGATCCATACTATCTTGACGGGTAATACCCCGTACTAAATGTGATTATTTCTCATAGAAGCACTCTTTTAAAAAAAACAAAACCATAACCTATTCAAAACTACCAATATTTACACGCAGACGTCGTCGGAGTTCTAACTAGCGCTCAACCTCTTCAAAAAACGTTTTCCAGCAATAGGCTCACACAAAGGAAGACGGTCAACATTCAAAACATCAGGTAAATATTTTAACGCAATTTTAAACCCAAAAAAAGCTTCATGTTGTATATCTATATTTCATTGCTAAATTTCTGAGTCACTTCCATATGCTTTATAGAAGCGACAGCTTGCAAGTTACATTGTGGGGGACACTGGCAAATGACTTCGATGATCAAATTGACAAAGTAGCAACTGGAACGACAGTGGTAGTCTTCGCAGGAATGTTAGTCAAACAATTTCAAGGTACATTTACAATCTTCTACATGTGTTGTAAAAACATATAAATATTTATTTTTATAAGTTCCATTCAATTACTGTACAGGAAAGCCATACGTCACAAGCACATCTGCGACAGTATACTTTGTGGATCCAAGTTTGCCAGAGACACAAACTTTAAAAGCAAGGTGCACAATTAATTATTATTATATACAAACAGTACTAAATAATTAGTAATAAAGAAGTCCCAGCTTATAATAATTAAAATAGCTAAACTAATAATCCTTTGTTTTTTGGTTGACGTATAGATTTGCCAACAAAATAGACAAATATGAGCTTCTGCCGGCCCTAAAAGCAGTTGAATCCACAGAGGAACTAAAGACGAAGAATAGAACGAAAATTAGAGACCTTCGAAATGCTGATCCGGTGAGTCATTTATATTATTATCAAGATCTGCTTTATTATTTTTATTCTAACAGACATGTGACGTAATTTAAGAGTGGCCAATACACAGTCAAAGCTACGATAACCAATTTCGACACAACACAGGGTTGGTATTACGATGCATGCCCTACATGCAAAAAAAAAATGGTCAGGCCTTCGGGAACAACATGGTGGTGTGATGATCATGCATATTTACCCAGTCTCCCGGTACCTTGGTACGTACTTACTATTCATAATAATTATTGATTAAAAACATATAAATCTCAACATCAATATACCCTTAAATATTTCTATAATATAGGTACAAGCTGAACACTCAAATCGAAGATGATAGCGGAGAAACAAGCGTGTTCCTTTTTTGACAGACTGCACAAAATCTTATACAGAAATCGTGCGCTATGCTGACAATCGACGAAGATTACACTGATCAAACAGTAACTCCCCCAGCTATCGAACGTCTTAAAGGCCAACATAAAATCTTCCAAGTTTATTTTAAGACATACAGAGGATCCACAAGTCTCAATGTTTCTAAAGTATTCGAAGATGAGCCTGTAGACACAACTGAACTCCCAGTTTCGGCTACTCCAATTCTTGTCCAGAAAAACCCTTCATCAATGCGTCGAAGTCAAAGGTAATAAATCTTATATATTTCCTTTCAAATCTTCATTGTTCATTAATCACATTTTATTTTACATTGCAGTCCCGAAATAGAAACAACATCATACACAAAGCGGAAACTTCTCAGGTCAGTATTTATTAGTTAAGAAAAATAATGAAAGAATACTACTACAAATATATATAGTGAATTACTTATCTTCTCCTCTTTACCTTATAAATTACAGCGACGCACAGGAAGACAAAAAGAAAAAGCATAAACAATAAGTTTTTCCTCGCATGTCACTCTTTTTGAAACTATGTGTCTAAGAATATATGTGTGTACATGTATATATCTAGATAAGTAAACAGTTTGGAAACTTTGTAAATTTTGAACAAAAAAGAGCCCTCCTCGACCGACTTTGGAAAGTTCGTCGAGCAGCTTCCCCGACGATCCTTCCTGGAGCAACTCGCTCGAGGCGACTTCATAGAGCAGCTACCGCGAGCAACTTGTTCGAGCACACTTACTCGAGCGTCTTATATCCTTTTATTTCATTTGCCGCGCATTCCTCGACGAGACTTCGTCGACGACAATTTATCCACAAGCCTTCATCGATTATAACTCCTCGAGGAGCCTTCCTCTACGAGACTTCATCATTGGTACTACATCGCGAGACCAACGTAGCACCAACGACGAAGTCTTTTTGAAAATACAAACATAAGAACTTATGAGTATGTTTATGGATATATATATATATATATATATATATATATATCTGAAATACTTCTATAACGTAGATGACTATTCTCATATATCTAATTACATATAAATACCATATAATTATTACTAAACATGAATAATTAATGGCGCACTAAAAATATTATAGTACTTGAAAATTATACAGAATAAAAATATCAAATTTCTATTACTTAGTGGAAAAAAAAAATCGGTAACCCGCAACAACGCGCGGGTTATATACCTCGTAAGAACTATTGTCACCCTAAACCAAATATAACAAAACTTTATTGTCACCCACCATGAAAAACTGAATGAAACGAATCGGATCATAGTACTTAATTTTGTAACCCTCACGAGTCATCTACTCGAGTTTAACGTTTCAAACCACTCTATGCAAACTCGATCTCCATTAATTCGTTTTAACATCAACACAACCCCGTAAGTATCATCGAAATAAATAAATAAAATAAATAAATAATAAAAAAAGATATTTATGCCTAACGTGGCTGTCCAAGTCAGCCAACTATTCCGCCACGTCAGCTGCCCGGAAACTAAAAAAAACATAAAAAAATCCAACGGCCGATCGAACCGATCGCCGATCCCACCGCCTGACCCGGCGCCGCGATCCTCCGGCGCGCGTTAGCCCGCAAGGCGCACGTTAACAAAACGACAATCTTCGCCGGGATTCCCTCACGCGAACGACAGCCCCGATTCCTTCCCCAAATCCATGGACGACTTCGCCGACGCCGGCACCGAGGCGTACCGGCTCGAGAAGTCGCGGTGCCGGAAATCCCCGTCCCCGTCGTCGCCTTCGTCGAATTGGCCGATCTGCCCCGGGTCGAAATTGAGCGAGTAGCTGAGCTCGTCGTACCGGAATTTCCCGGTCTGCTGGTGCGGGGTCGTGAGGCGGCCGTAGGCGAAGCAGTTCCCGGCCCGATCGGGGCGGTTCTTGTTGAAGCGGCGGATGAAGGTCTTCCACTTGGGGCCGGCGACGATCTCCGACCACTCGCGCACCTTGTTCCAGCCGCGGAGCCACCACGGGACGTCGGTCATCTCCGCCGGCCGCATCCGCTGGAAGCAGACGGAGCGGTCGCCGCCGAGGCACGGGAGCCACGCGCACCAGCCGCGCTGCGCGAAGGCCAGGTCCTGCACGTCGTCGCTCATCGCCTCCATCTCCCGCGGCGACGCCATCGGAGGTCGAATCCTAGGGCTCGCGAATCGATCGGAGAGAGAAGAAGAAGAGCTTTTTTTTTTTATTATTATTATTATTATTAGTTTGTTTAGAAAGCTTGGCGAGAGAAAAGAGGAGATTTTCTTTTTCTTTTTTATTTAATTTTAATTGTGAGGGAGAAAGAATCTGTCTGGACATGAATTGGCAGGCTCTAATGGGGAATTGGCGTTGCGTGGCAGCTGGTGGTGACGTGGACGCTTTATTTATTTATTTATTTATTTATTGTGCTTTGCTTCACGCGACCAGCTCTTTGATTTGAGAGAGACATTCTTCTCTTCTTCTACTATAAAATAAATAAAGATAGAGAAATGACTCTTAATATTTAAATTGAAACGTTTAATTAGTTAAATAGTTAACTTTTTTTTTTTCTTTGTAAAATAGCCAAATTGATGAGTTACTATTTAATAACATATTTTATACCTATAATACCCTTTTAACATATTAACGTGTATTAACAAAGTTAATTTTTTTTAAAAATAAGAACATGTACTTGTGTTTACAGAAAATCTATATTAACGTGTATTAACTGAGTTAATTTGTTTAAAAATAAAAAATCGTGATTAAAATTTTAACAAAAATTTAATTTATTTTTAAACAAATTAACTTAGTTAATACACGTTAATATAGTTAATACACGTTAATACAAGAGTAATACGATCTTTCGTGATTTATTAATGTGGTTGATTGGCTATTTGACAATATTAATCAAAAGGTTGGCTATTTTACAAAATAGTTTTTCTACTTTGGCTATATGGCTATACAGCCCATAAAGATAAATGTTATTTACGGCAAAAGTCTCTAAAATAACGTATCATATTACTTGCAATTTAGCTCATATTTAAAAAAAAATGATGGAAAACGCTTTGGTGTTATGTTTTAATTGCAGTCGAGCTCAATATTTATGGTAAAACTCCTTACCATCACATTACCGTTGCACCTAAATAGTTTCTTTGGTACATATTCCACCGTGATTGTCTATGTAGGGCTTACTCAAATGTGCAGTTAATGAAAATAATTTAAAAAGAAATCGTAATTGACGGAAATAATCTGTACTAAAACGTTTTAGTTGCACTTTAAGTCCGTAATCTCAAATTGATCAAAATGTAACTAGAATGTCGAGTCACGGAGTATCACATGCACCGTCCTTGAGAGTCACGTGCGACTTCTCTTTCAAAGCCAATCCGTGAACTCAGGGGTTATAGGAGCTTGTTCATACGCCGATGAGGGTCAACGCAAATCAGAATCGCACGAATTAAATGAGGGTTGAGCCACCGGAGTGCTCTATTGATTTCGTGTTGTCGAAAGCTTCTATTTTGGTGAGAGACTGCAAAGCTCCTTGCCCCGGAAAAAATTCATTCTGAGCCATGGGCCAAAAGCAACATCCTCGACCCCGTTAGACTTCTTCACCATTGAAACCGCTTTCTCACATGTGCGAGCATCATGACCAATACTCCCACATTTGAAGCACATATATGGAAGTTTTTCGTAAATGAAATCCACCCACACATTTTTCCCTACAGACGGCACCAATCGCCCAGGGCAAATAATTCCGTCAACTGAAATCTGACGGAAATCTGAATACGAAAACGAACAAAATTGTTAAAGATTATGGTGTTGGTATCATCCCACCGTAACTCTTGAATATCTCCGGCAGCGCTTACAATCCGCCGAACATTCTTCTCAGTTACTAATCTTGGAGGAATTCCCATCGCACGTACCCAGAGGTTGATCTCATACATATTGACCTCCTGCCACAACCCTGACGCCGGCCACCGATTAACAATCACCATGCCTTGATTGAAATACCAAGGACCCCGATCGAAAATCATTGTTTTAACCCTCATGTCCGTAAACCGGGCTTGGAAGAATACATCTTTCCTACTATCGAGCATTTTGATTTTCCAATTCTTCCCGATGTCCCATAGCCCTTCGAGAAGAGAACGTAAACCTTGGCTTTTAAATTTCCTCGACGAGATTACCCGTCCAATGATAGAGAAATCAGAGAAAAAATCCGATCTGATGCCGTTCTCGTCCCCGTCACCCTCATTGTCTTCACCCTCCATGTTCACCAAACGAGTGCGTTCCGTTAGGTCGTCACTAACACCGTGTGATGAAGCCATGGTCACCTTCAACAGGAGTCTAAAAACCTAATTCTTGTCAGCAACTAACCCTCAATGCAACTGACATTATGATTGGGTCTTTTACCAAGCACTTGGTGAGCACGTATAAAATCTTCATGGAAAGAAACACTGGAACAACTAAAAACTCCAGCTCCAACCAAACAGTGCAATAAACATATACGACATTAAGAAGCAGAGATGAACGATGATGCACTAGATTCAGAGATCAGAGACAAAACCCTCCCGCGCGGCAGAGATAGAGCTTAAGAGCTACACGGAGGAGTCAAAGCCAAGAGCTCTGAAACGCCGATCAGCTCATCGTGAAAACACCACCGCCCAGATGGAGAGTCCAGTAATTTAAATAAACCACCTGAAATTTAAATATTTTCAAAAAATAAACCAGTAAGTTTCAATTCTCTTTTTTACCCGGACAAAGTTTCAATTCTTTGATTTTGTATTCCTATTGGTATCTCTGTCAAAAACTTTGTCCTCAACAGTTACTCATGCCACGTTAAAAATTTTATCCTCATTTTCGGGGAAAATAAGCCATCAGAAAACTAGACGATTAAAGACAATAGTGGGACATGTTTTCTAACGAGAGCACAATTGCTTTTTCAAGCCCCGAAAACGGCATAATCCATGGTTCAAAAAATTTCACGGA
Organism: Parietaria judaica; assembly: GCA_954871525.1. Classification (NCBI taxonomy): domain Eukaryota; kingdom Viridiplantae; phylum Streptophyta; class Magnoliopsida; order Rosales; family Urticaceae; genus Parietaria; species Parietaria judaica. The sequence continues at coordinate 26,823,309 of OX940869.1, forward strand.
AGTGAAATGAGGAGACAAAACTAGAGAATTAGAACTTTGTTCGGGTAAAAAAAAAAAAAAGAATTGGACTACAAAACCAAAATTTTGACGTCGGGTAAACAGTGGAGGTTGAAAATGTTGACAAGGTACCAATAGGGATACAAAACCAAAGAATTGGATTTTTGTCCAGGCAAAAATAAGAATTGGAACTTACTGGTCCATTTTATTAAGTATTGAAACTTTTGCCGAGATTAACCCTTTTATTTTTTGGACTTTTCGACTCGGAACGCAGACGTAGATTCTCGGTTTAAAACTTTTCAAACTTGAACTCGATTTTTGAAAGGCAAAAACTGAAAATCAAGGACTGGTTTGAAACCCAAATTTTATTATGGAACTCAGATTTCAAACCCAAATCTGGTTTTCTTGAATATTGAATACTACTCAAGATGTTGAGGCATTAGGCTACTAAAAATCTCGAGGCATTATATTACTCAAAATGTCGTTTTTCACATGTGTGAGATAAATAAATTTTTTTAAAATATTAAACATTTATAAATATTATTGAAAATTGAGTTTTAGTAACCTAGTAACGGGTTCCAAGTGTGAGCTTAAGCTTGACTTAGTCCGTCACACTGAGGAAGTCAGCCCGGGTCCAGAATCAAGGACGGACAAGAGTTCAGCCCAGCTCGGGTGAACACGAGCAGAAGGTCCGAATAGAAGGCAAGCCCGACCAGGGGCAGACGGCAGACCAGCTCGGGGACAGAGAAGCTGTCCGAGCAGGAAAGGGAAAGTCAGCAACTACCCGCGAAGCTTAAGGAGCAAGCAAAGATCAAGTCAAAGATTCGATAAGATTATTTAGGGTAGTTTCCCGATTTTGTGCGATTTGGTTAGCTAGGGTTTCGCCTATGTGAGGCTATATAAACCTAGCATTGTACACTTTGTAAAGTGCTGAGTCCATTAGAGTTTTCTTTGTATTTTTTCCTTCGATTATCATTAGAGAAATTCTTCTCCCAAAAGTTCGTGTTCTTCAATTCCTGTTCGATTTTCTTTGGTGGTGATCGTGTTCTTTGCATATCCGTGAATTGGGTACCAACACCAAGTTTTATAACTCAAAACCCGGAGCTGGTTTAATCCGGTTGTAGGTATTTAAGAAGTTGATTCCTAGCCATGTCTTAATTCGGTTTCGGTTTAAAACCGAGTTTTTATTACAAGCAAAGGAGGCACATATGAATGTGTTAGCTAAACGGTCTCTTTTAAGGTTTCGTTTTGAATAACGATCTTATTTTTCAGGGAAATATAAATTTTGAACATCGGCTATTATTTATTCGCCGCTACTTCCTTGTGGAATGAAACAAAAATTTACAAATACACGACACACACAAAAAACAGGCGATTAATCATGGGTTGTAACTTAATGATTACATTCAATTGACTCATTGAATTTGATTCCCTTTCTCCCATAACTATTGTTCCTCGATGAGCTCCACCAGCCACGTCATCACTCCGGGGAAGAAGAGTTTGAATACTCTTCCCGGAACTGAAACACAAGGGAAAAGCAGAATCAGTTTAGGGGAAAACTCAGTTAACCGAGCCTACATTACTAGCCTAGCTCCGAAGTTAATGGATCAAGGTAATTTGGCTAAGGAATAACAGAATCGGGAACCTGCAGATAAAACCTTAGAGAAAGTTTCTACAAACACATTCCAGAAGTTTTTCGCATGGGTTCGCGAAGCCTTAAGCTAACCCTAATTCTCTAAAGGTTCAGAGAGAAACCCAGAACCTTTGAAGGAAAAGAAGAATAATAAGAGTCAGATCTTCGTACCTCGGGTGATGGTGTCGGAGGTGGACTCTCGCGAGTCTAAGAGAAAGACTTCAGGCGCCAGGATCATCCAGGCTCACTCAGGCGAGAGAGCTCGTCGTAGACGCTCTGCATGCTCGCCTGGTTCGGAGGTTGAGGCTCGACGACGATCTGCGGCTCAGCTGGCTTGGGCTCCTTCTTCTTCTCTCCCGAAGGTCCAGGCTTCATTTACTCGCGGGAAAAGGCTGCTCGATCTTGCAGGAGGTGGTAGACGGTGGAGCAGGTGCGCGAGGCCACCGGAGCGCCGTAGGAAACGTCGGAGGCTGCAAACCCTAACAGAGGGTTAGAGAGAGAGAGAGTCGCGAGGAGTAGAGAGATAGAGGGAATATTCGAGATTGTAAAACATCGAAACCTTAACTGAATAAAGAAGTGTTTTCAGTTGTTGTCGTTTCCCGTTACAACTACACGTCGTTCGTTTCCTTGTACTCTTTTCGTGTGACACGTTTGTGTCGTTTGGTCAAATCTTTTCGTGTGGGCTGGTTTGCGTAGATTGGGCTTGTGTTTTCGGCCCAGTAATTGAATCTTGAGAATGGATAAATCCCAACAAGTGGTATCAGAGCCCTGGAACCAGAGGAAGGAGTGCAAGAACCCGGTGGAGTTGTTCAAGATTCCGGTGAGGAGATCCAAGACTCCGGGGAACAGTTCAGAATTCTGGTGAAGTAGCTAGAAGACTCGGCGATCAGGGAAATTGAGACTCAAAAAATGATAGGGGCAAAGTTTGATATGGAGAAGTTCACGGGGAAGAATGATTTTGGTCTTTGGAAGATGAAGATGTGAGCCATGCTGGTTCAACAAGGCTTGGAAGTTTCCTTGTTCGAAGAGAAGGAATTACCAACCTTCTCTTCCGCAGAAAAGAAAAATGACATCTTCTCCCAAGCACATAGTGCACTGATCTTGAGCCTATATGACAGGGTTCTAAGGGAGATCTCTCACGAAAAGACAGCTCGGGGAATATGGGAGAAGCTAGATGAGCTTTACTTGAAGAAAAGTCTGTCAAGCACACTGGTTCTCAAGAAGAGGTTGTACTCTTTCAAGATGCCACACGGGAAAATTTTTTAAGATCACTATGATGACTTCAAAAGGATCATCTTGGATCTGGAGAACTGTGGAGTCAAAATCGAGGAAGATGGCAAGGCCTTTTTGCTTTTAGGGTCTCTCCCAGATCAATACGAGACTCTCTATGACATCCTAGTGCTAGGAATTAAGACTCTCACCGTGAGTCAAGTCACCGAGGCCATTTACTTCAAGCTTGAAAAGAAGAAAGCCAATATCAGGCCAGATCATGGGGAAAGCTTAGTGACAAGAGGAAGACAACATATAAGGAAAAACTATCGAAGCCGACCACAGTCAAGGTCCAAGTTCCGAGGAAAGACAGGTCTCAAGCGCTTCAATTTCCACAAGGAAGGACACTTTAAGATAGACTGCCCCGAGAAGAAAGTTTTCAAGGGTTTCCAAAAGAGACACAAGAACACCGAAGAATCTGCAAATGTCTCCCACAGCCAAAGTGGCTATGATAGTGCAGAAGTCCTATGTGTCTTTGTCCCTGAAAACATGAGGGACGCATGGATACTTGACACCGGTGGCTCATTCCACATGTGCCATGTCAAGGGATGGTTTGACACATTTAAAGACACCCCAAATAGGGGAAATGTGGCAACTGGCACCGAGAAGATCTGCCAAGTGCAAGAAAAGGGATCTCTTACTCTAAAGCTCGAAGATGGAACCTACAGGAAGCTTGAAGATGTAAGGTATGTTCCCGGTCTTAAAAGGAATTTAATTTCCCTTGGAGTATTGGAACAAGCAGGGTATCAATGGAAATATATCCCGGGAGGCGTAAGAGTATGTAAGGGTGCCATGGTGTACCTCAAGGAATACAAATACAACGGGATTTATTTTCTCGAAGGCAGCATTGCAAAGAAGAACTCTGCCTGCTCTACTTCAAGCCTAGATGACAAGGCAAATCTCTGGCATCAGATATTGGGACATGTCAGTGAAAAAGGCTTGAAGATTCTATATAACAGAGGTCTATTTGAAAGGTACAAAGTCAACCATATGGATTTCTGTGAGCATTGCGTATATGGCAAGCAACACCGAGTTTCTTTAAGAAAGGGCATGCACACCACGGGGGCAGTTCTAGACTATGTGTACTCGGACCTATGGGGCCCTTCTACAGTAAACTCGTAAGGATGAAAGCGGTATTTCATTTCCTTCATCGATGATTACTCTAGAAAGGTTTGGGTCTATCTAATAAAATCTAAAGATCAAGCCTTTGAGGCTTTCAAGACATGGAAGGCTCTTGTGGAAAATCAATGCAATACTAAACTGGAGAATTTAAGGACAGATAATGGATTAGAGTACTTATCGGAAGAGTTCAATCAGTATTGCCAGGAGCAAGGAATTAGATGGCCAAGGACTGTGAGACTTACACTTCAACAAAATGGGTTGGCTGATAGAATGAATAGGACCCTTTTGGAGAGAGTGAGATGCATGCTCTCTAAAGCCAAACTGTCCATTTAGTTTTGGGGAGAGGCAGTTCACACTGCTTCTTATTTGATCAATAGATTGCCCTCCTCAACAATAAATTTCAAAACCCCACAAGAACTATGGACAGAATGAGAGCAAGACTACTCTCACTTGAGATTTTTTGGGTGCATAGCTTATTTTCATGTAAATGAAGGTAAGCTAGTACCCATAGCAAAGAAAGGAATCTTTCTAGGCTATCCCGATGGAGTCAAGGGCTACAGAATCTAGAATCTCGAAGCTGGAAAGTGCATCATCAGCCGAGATGTCACTTTTCAAGAGGAAAGCTTCCTTGCTTGACAAGGATAACCTACAGATCAAACTAGTTCTCTTATACAAGAGAATAGTTTTAATCTGCAGGTGGAGCTTGAAGACACATAGAGAGGGACTATGGAAGAAGGTGGAGCTGATCAGATAGAGAGTGAGATGGGCAGTCAAGCAACAGTTAGAACTGAGCCTAATGTCGATGAAAGACTTAGAGAGCAAACTGCAGAGGTTGCAGACCACTCAAGTAGTGAAGAAGATTCAGACTTACAGCACTATCAGCTCACTAGGGACAGACCTAGAAGGCAAATTAAACCACCCAGATGATTTTCTCATGCAGGAATGGTTGCTTATGCACTAATGTCTGCAGCTGAAGCCGAACTAGAAGAACCTCAGTCATTCACCGAGGCAATTCAGTCAAAAGCTTCAGAAAAATGGAGAAATGCAATGCACGAAGAGATGGATTCTCTAAAGAAGAATGCAACTTGGGTTTTGGAACCAAGGCCCAAGAACTGCAAGGTGGTGGCCTGCAAATGGATCTACAAAGTCAAGAGTGGGAGCTCAGATACTCAACCAGCAAGGTACAAGGCACGTCTAGTGGAAAAATGATTCACACAAAAAGACGGAATAGACTTCAATGAAGTTTTCTCTCCCATGGTCAAGCACACATCCATAAGAGTGTTGTTATCCTTAGTTGCTCAGTTCAATCTTGAACTTTAGCAAATGGATGTAAAAACAACTTTTCTACATGGAGAACTTGATGAAAGAATCCTAATGAATCAGTCAGAGGGATTCAAGGAAAAAGGAAACGAAGACTGGGTGTGTTGCTTGAAGAAGTCCTTGTATGGACTAAAGCAGTCACCCGACAATGGTACAAGAGGTTTGACTCCTTTATACAGAGCCACAATTATCAGAGAAGTAAACATGATAAATGTGTGTACTTCTTAAGGACTCAAACAGGTGCAAGTATTTACTTGCTCTTGTATGTGGATGATATGCTTCTAATCTCCAAGAGCAAGTCAGAGATTGACAAGCTGAAGACAAAACTAAGTTCAAAGTTCGAAATGAAGGACCTAGGGAGAGCAGAGAAGATCCTAGGAATGGTCATTCCAAGAAACAAGAACTCAGGAGAGCTCTCAATCTCGCAGACTGATTACTTGAAGAAAGTAGTAGGGAGGTTCCACGTAGAGACCTTGAAACACACAGATCAACCATTGACACCTCATTTTAGGTTGTCAAATGAGTTGTGCCCTACTACAGACGTGGAAAGGAAGCAAATGGCCAACATCCCATACACTAGTGCTATGGGCAGCCTAATGTATGGAATGATCTGCACAAGACCCGATTTGTCTTATGCAGTGAGCCTTGTAAGTAGGTTCATGGCCAACCCCGGAGAGGAGCATTGGAAGACTGTCAAATGGATCCTAAGATACCTAGTAGGAACAACTGAGGTTGGACTAGACTATGGAAAGGTTGAAGGAAAGGGAATTACAGTCATACAATGGTACGTAGACTCAGATTACGCCGGGGATTTGGATAAGAGGAGATCTCTAACTAGCTACACTTTCAAGGTGTTCAACAACCTGGTCAGTTGGAAAGCTTCTCTGCAACATATTGTAGCACTCTCGACAACAGAGGAAGAATATGTTGCAATCACTGAAGGAGCAAAGGAAGGCTTATGGCTGAAAGAGCTTCTTACAGAATTGGGTTTAAGGCATGAGAGTTTTGACTTGTACTGTGACAGTCAAAGTGTCATTCACCTTCGTAAGAATCAGATGTATCATGAACGCACAAAGCACTTTGACATCAGACTACACTTTGTCAAAGATGTACTCGAGTCTGGTGTGCTCAATGTGATCAAGATATCAACTGAGGAAAACCCAGCCGATATGATCACAAAAGTGATCCAAGCATTCAAGCTTCAGCAGAGCCTCAATCAACTAAGAGTTGGACAAGCCAACGCAGAGGAGAGACCTGCCAGGGAAGAGGAGAAAATGGTAATCTCTACTATGAGTAAAACTCATAGTAAAAGATCAAAGCCCTAATACAGAAAGAGAAGAAGCCGGAGAAGACTGTGACTGGTAAAGCTCAAGGTGGAGATTGTTGTTCCACGGTGAGCTCCACCAGCCACGCCATCACTCCGGGGAGGATGAGTTTGAATACTCTTCCCAGAACTAAAAAACAAGGGAAAAGCATAATCAGTTTGGGGGAAAATTAAGTTAACCGAGCCTACATTACTAGCCTAGCTCCGAAGTTAATGGATCAAGGTAATTTGGCTAAGGAATAACAGAATCGGGAACCTACAGATAAAACCTTAGAGAAAGTTTCTACAAACACATTCCAGAAGTTTATCGCATGGGTTCGCGAAGCCTTAAGCTAACCTTAATTATCTAAAGGTTAAGAGAGAAACCCAGAACCTTTGAAGAAGAAGAAGAAGAAGAAGAAGAAGAAGAAGAAGAAGAAGAAGAAGAAGAAGAAGAAGAAGATCATCGTACCTCGGGTGATGGTGTCGGGGGTGGACTCTCGCGAGTCTAAGAGAAAGACTCCAGGCGCCAGGATCATCCAGGCTCACTCAGGCGAGAGAGCTCGTCGTAGACGCTCTGCATGCTCGCCTGGTTCGGAGGTTGAGGCTCGACGACGATCTGCAGCTCAGCTGGCTTGGGCTCCTTCTTCTTCTCTCCCGAAGGTCCAGGCTTCATTTACTCGCGGGAAAAGGCTGCTCGATCTTGCAGGAGGTGGTAGACGGTGGAGCAGGTGCGCGAGGCCACCGGAGCGCCGTAGGAAACGTCGGAGGCTGCAAACCCTAACAGAGGGTTAGAGAGAGAGAGTCGCGAGGAGTAGAGAGATAGAGGGAATATTCGAGATTGTAAAACATCGAAACCCTAACTGAATAAAGAAGTGTTTTCAGTTGTTGTCGTTTCCCGTTACAACTACACGTCGTTCATTTCCTTGTACTCTTTTCGTGTGACACGTTTGTGTCGTTTGGTCAAATCTTTTCGTGTGGGCTGGTTTGCGTAGATTGGGCTTGTGTTTTCGGCCCAGTAATTGAATCTTGAGGATGGATAAATCCCAACAATAACACTTATGAGTAAAATGATAATAGCTACTCATGAAAGACTACATTTTGCAAGTCATCTCTGATTATTATTATTGTGTTATTGCAATATTCTTTTGCTTACTAACTCTTATCTTTAATTTCTCTAGCCTTAACACAAGAAACTTGTTAAAAATTCTATAGACCTACAACTTAAACCAGACACAAAAGAACTATTCAAACAATACAAATTGATCTGATACAAGCATGCAAACCAAAGAAATCATGATGAAATCGGGTTTAAAACCAGTTTTTTTTTTTTTTGGGTTTTGCAAAACCCGGAGCCCATACCTGTATTCTGAATTTTGAACTTTTCAAACCCACACGTGGTTTTAGAAAGGCAAAACCCAAAAAATCGCGTTCGGTTTAAAACCCAAATTTTATTACGGAGACCAGATTTTAAACCCGAATCTGGTTTTATATTAAACAAATTAAAATTTTGAATATTGAAATTTAGCGGCATTTATACTACTCAAGATGTTAAGGCATTAGACTAATAAAAATCTTAAGGCATTCTATTACTGAAGATTTTGTAATTCACATATGTGAGATAATTTTAAATTTTTTTTTGAATATTTATAAATATTATCTGAAAATTCAGGTTTTAGTTAACCTATTAACCGGGTTCGGGTTTCGTAACTGTAAAACCCAAAACCCGGAACTGGTTTAATCCGGTTGTAGGCTCTTAAAAAGTAGGTTCAGGTTTAACCTTGTTTTATTTCGATTTTTAAAACTGGATTCAGTTCAGTTTCAGTTTAAAATCTGCACTTTGGGTTTTTATTACATGCTTAGGAGAACACAGAGGAAAAGTCTAGCTAAATTGTCTCTTTAGGGTTTTGCTTTAAATTACGATCTTATATTTCTAGAAAAAAGAAAATTTAAGTTTTTAACATCGGTTATTACTTATTGACTACTGCTATGGGTATTTTTCAGAGCCTAGAAAAATAAAAGCCTAAGCCATAAAAACGTGCCTAAGAGGCCAAAACGGCTAAAAGCCCGCAAAGACGACCCGGGCTCCCCAAGAAAAATTCAGCAGGACCCGGCCCAAAAAAGTCAACGAAAAGTCATCACTAGGCTTAACCTGAAAAACATGTCCACGGATGCGTTTAAATCACTTAAACAATGCTAGCGTAATCGAATAGTCGCGCAGTCGCAAAGTAGCATAGCAAGGAATTGCGTAGTCGCAAAAGTAGCGCAGCCGCGCAATCGCGCAGTCGCACGGTCGCGCAGTAGCACATCCGCGCAATCGTGCAATCGCGCAATCACGCAAACAATATATTAATTATCCAGGGGCTCAAAAAAGTTATTTTATTTACACAATGGTCCCTTGACCCTCCTATAAATAGGAGCTTCATGCCAATCAAACGGTAACTCATTCAAACTCATTACAACTCACTTAAACGCTCTCTAAAGCGATAAAACCTCCAATTTCCTTTCTTTCGGAACATTTATGAGTAAAATGATAATAGCTACTCATGAAAGACTATATTTTTCTAGTTCTCTCTGATTCTCTGTAGTCTGTAACTGTCTTATTGTGCTAATACAATATTCTTTTGATTACAAACTCTCTCTTTGATTTCTAAACATAACACACGAAACTGTTTCCGATGAAAAATTACCAATGTTAACAAATTTACCCATATTTTTTTTCCGAATACAGTTACAACAAATTTGATATAAAATAATAATATATGTAGTATGTAAGTATATATAGACTATAAATATTGCACTTCAATAATCATTTTATAAAATAATATTTATTTATTATTAATAAAAAGCACAAACATATAAAATAATCATGTAATTTTCTTATGTTAACAAGAAAATTCTATATAATTTATATTATTATATAGAAGTTGAGTATCTAGTGAATCAAATATATAGTTTCACATCAAGTAGAAAGAAGCAAAATTGTTTGTTTTAGTCAAATAGACGGAAAATAAAATCCCACATTGATTTCACATAGTGCGAAAATAGTTTGGTAGAGATATAAATAACCCATCGAATGCTAGAAGGTTCGTTAAACAAAACTTTGACCATCCAAGACGCTTAATATCATTGTGGATGCGTCCGATGACTCCATCGGTTTCCGTTGGCATCAACTCAAAACCCTGCTCCATTATCATTGCCTTGTCCTTGATTTCTTCAAACCGTTTCTCAGCCGCTTCACTCGTGAAAAGATTATCGTCATATTTCGGAGGGTCTGATTGAGAAGATTTTCCTCTGTTCGCATTAACTTTTCACTTTTCAGGAGACATATCGAGAAACCTGAAATAGAAATCCAAACACAAAGCATAAATTATTGAAAAACTTGTTAAGAAGCATTATATAACAATTCCAACGTCTAAGCTATACATAAACAATAAACCATCCGTAATTTCACCACTAATAAACAATCATATTCTATAGTATACTTTATGAGCATTTACGACTTCGAGCAATTTACCATAATATCCTTCGCTTAATATGCTAAATATGCTTGACTTGATATGATAAATGTACCAAAAAAAACACCAAATCAATTAGACCCAAGTTTTATAGGACTCCTTTCAGCATAAATTTTGTACAGCAATTATTCATAAAAGTGCAAATTCAGCATAGTAATTGATGATTGGAAAATGCCTCAACCAGAGTATGCGAATTCCACACCTTTTTCCGAACAAAGTGCAATGAAAGTTGTTCAAAACAAACTCGTATTATCCTAATCAATCTCAAAAGAAAGCAAAATACAACCCAACTTCAAAATTAATTTACAAATGAAAATCAAGCAAAATGAATGTTGATGATTGAGAAATCAAGCAAATTAATTTATCCATCTCTGATTATCCTAATCAAGTAGTATTATCACAATGTTGATGATTGAGAAATCTAAATCAAGCAAAATACAACCCAACTCAAAATTAATTTACAAAGATCCTAAGAAAGCAAATGAAAATTAATCTACACAATTCCTTACATTCATGTTATTATCGATTCATAGATTAAGGAGGAAAATGAAGAAGAAAAAAATGATACCTTGCTGGAGTTGGGCCAAAGGCAGATGAACAGGGAGGCAAGGAGCGACGAACAAGAAATATCTGGCAAGAAAGAGAGAGAGAGGGTGTGAGAGAGAAAGGAGAGACAAACAATAATGAAGGTGCTAGAGGAACAAGAATGGCGATGGTTACCGACGTCGATAGAGCGGTGGAATGAGTTTGCAGGGCGACGACGATGAGAAGAGATTCTGTTGCGACCGGCGAAACTTGGTTAGGCGACGTTCTGCTGTGCCGAGGGAGCGACGTCGCGGCGAAGGATACGGCGCAGCGAAGCAACGAAGGCGCAGCGAATGAAAGCAAAGAGAATGAAATGGAAAGAGGGGTTAGGGTTTCGTTGTTAAAAGAAATAATGTTAATCTCACTTGTAAAAGATTATGGCCGGTTTCCTAGGAATGAATAGTACTTATTAATGTTAATATTATATAGTTATCTTCAGATTATAAATAGAGAATATTAATTGAATGTTTGATCCATAGTTCTTTAACTTTGTTGTGGTGTTTAGTCATAAAAAATAGTCTATTGTGAAGAGGTTTGACTATCACGAATAAGGAACTTAAAAGGTTCATGGTCTAGATTAGAATTAGGAATTTCTAAGGCGTGAACGACCATTGATGAACTTAATCACATTGCTATGGTGATCTATTACCGGATCATAATGCGGTCCATGCACTGTTAAGTTTATCAGGTGTGAAGTGACTTCATACTGGACGGAATAGACTTATATCTGAAATCATCACTTAAGTCCGTCACTGATGATAGTACGATAGGGTCGCTAAGATGATCATATAGGATTAGGCTAATATCCTGAGTATTGTGGACTTGTACGGTTCAAATTATATAATCTTTGATTTAATCGTTACATAGTACAGTTTAGTACTCCTAACACTTTTATTTTGGGATTAGACGGTTGACCGGGATAAGTTGCACGATGGAAGATATAGAAAATATCTTTATGATATTTTTATTATGATCTGTGGGAAACGAATAAGTACTCATGATCAGCTCATCGGATTCATCATTCAATGAGTGAGTAGTTTGTAATAATCATAGATTAAGATAGAATCGTCAAAAGGGCAGAACAGTAAAATCACCCTTTGATGAGTATCATAATAACACGAAAGCCTAGTATACCAGAAATATGATTGTATCAATTCAGGAAGATAATTAGTATACACTTGAGAGTTCAACCGAGAGCTATAGTGGAATATAATCGAGGTTGGTAAAAGTCTACACTTTAACCGTAGCTCGAGTGTATACGTCCATTAGTACACTTTGTAAGCCAAGAAACTGGAAAAAGATGATTGAATTTAATCCTTGGACATCCCCAGGGTTGTAGGAAATTAAATTCTAGTACAATTATCGTTTTGAATCGTGTCAATCTGAACGGTTTGAGATTTATGATAATAACGGTTTTTGGTCCAGGACTAAAAAGGCACTGTTATTTAAATTGAAAATTAGAGAAATTAAATATTGGTATGTATACCTGGAATATTTAAGTAAGAGAGGTATTTAAAATCGAATTACATATATAGATATATGCGAATTTTAAATTAATGAATCTTGAAAATATAATGATTTGATTTATTAAATCTTTACGGTATTTTCTGAAAAAGATTTAAATTAGATTTATTCTTTATTTGATTTAATTATTTAAATCAAATCTTTGAGTGAATATCTCTAATTGGTTGGAGTAAATCTCTCAGAATTGGTTGAGAGATTATCTCCAAAGTAGTTGGGTCATTCTCTATAAATAGGATAGCCCGGTAACCCTGAAGCAACACACCTCACATTCAGAGAATTCGAAAATCTTTCTCTCTTTCTTAGTTTAGTTTCTGCGATTTTCTCTGAGCTCCTCTCAATGTTTTTTGGGTTTTAGGGATTAGAGTTTTTATCCAGTGGGAGCCCACGCATCCCCGCGACGTAGTCTCGGAGCATACATCGGAAGGCTTCTGGGTGAATCTTCTTCACACAAATCGCAGACAACCTCATGAACGGATTCAGACACTTTAAATTTGTTAAGGTATGCGTTCTTGATATTTATTTATTATGATATTATTTATTCATACTCAAAGCTCGGAAGATAACAAGTTAATAAATTAAAATAATTAATTCATCACGATCCGGCAAAATTAATTGTAAGTTGTTTTTGAAAAAGACGGTTTGACAGAGATTTGGTATGGGACTCTAACCCAATAAATTTTTAAAGGTCGAACCGTGTGACAAATCAACGATTACAATTTCTTATTGGTCAGCGGAGATCCTTTTAGGGTCTGGATCCGCAGGTATGACTGGGGAATCACTATCTAATACTACAGACATCCCAACATCGTCTATATTTTATTATGTTTTGCTATTGTGCTTTGTCATCACAAAGAGTCTATGTGAGGAGGTTTCACAAGCACAAAGTTAAGAACTTAAATAGTGTAGGTCCATGGTCTAGATTAGAAAGTGGAAGGTTCTAATCAAGAACGACTATTAATGAACTCAATAACTATTAATGTGATGACCTATTAGCATATCATAGTGATGGTCCTTCACTGTTGAGTACATTGGGTATGGAGTGTCTCCATACTGAACGGGCTAGACTTAGATATGAAATCATCACGTAAGTCCGTCACTGATGATAGTAAGATTAAGTCACTTAGATGATCGGATGAAATCGGTTGATGTCTTGAAGTATTATGGACTTGTACGGTTCAACTTACATGGTCTTTGATTTAATCGTTAAAGTCCACAAACGTGTTCCCAACACTTTTATTTTGAGATCGGACGGTTGACCGGAACACGTTGCATAATAACTTTATGATTTCTTCATTGTGGTTTATGGGAAACAAATAAGAACTCATAGCCAACTCAACGGCTTCATAACCCGGTGAGTGATTAATTTGTAACAATCATAGATTAAAGAGAGTGTAGTCAAAAGGGCAGTACGGTAATATACCCATTTAATGAGAATCATAATTATACAACAATCTAGATTTTGATAATCTGATTGTATCAGTGGACTCATGTGTCACGAATATATTAATATTTACTGCTTAAGGGTTCAACTTCAAGCTATACTGGAGTGTTATCGAAGTTGGTAAAAAGTCTTCATTTTCACCGTAGCTTAAGTAGTATGCCTATTAGTCCTCTTTGAAGCTCCATAAGAATGACGCGGCATTTAATATTCAGTATGAATATATGGTAGATCCAATAAGACTAGATTCGTGATTTTAGTCACGAAATGTCTATTCACCTTAAAGTGGTAAAAGTACCAAAGTTTTTGGTATTGCCCGAGAAGTTGAAAAATTGATAATTGAATTTGATTCCTGAATGACCTTAGGGTTATGGGTATTCAAAATTTTGATAAACTTACCTTTTTTAAATCGTGGCATTTAGATGTACGGTTTGGGAGTTATGTTCAGAATAATTTTTCGGCTGAGGTCAAATTAGTCCCTGTTTCACTTGCGAATTTAATATTAAATTAAATATTGGATTTAATTCATGGACTACTCAATTGATAATATAGTTTTAATTATTAATATTTATTATTAATAATTAATTATAATTAAATAGATGCATATTTATTTAACCTAATATTTTGAATTAATTAATTTTGAATTAATTAAGTATATATGTTTATATATTTAGAAATAATAGAGATATGATCGTGAAAGATTTGATTCCGAAAAATTTGTTTGATCTAAATCTAAGATTAACTCTTTATTCAAAAAAGTTTAAAAGGATTTGATATTATTCATTATCGTATTTAATGTTTATTATTAAAATAACAGTTAATGAGTGAATATTTCCATGTGGTTAAGATTTGGTTTTCCCTATAAATAGGTTGAACCTGAAATCAAAAAACACACTCTCTTTTTCTTAAAAAAAAAATCGCCATCTCTCCCCCTTTCTTTGGTTTTCGATTTTTATCAGAGAAGAAAATTTTCCGGTCAGACTTTTTAGTGTTTTGTGATTACTCAGAGGATCCCACACATCCTGGCGGTCTAATTTCATAGGATACATTAGAAGATTTTTAGGAGATATTCCACTAGCAATTTCGCAGACAGTGGAGGTGCAATTTCAGATAAGCCAGTTCAGACCAGAGATTAGAGTGCGCGGCCAGAATCGTTAAATAAGTTACACACTACATTTATTGATTACGAATTATTTACTCTTACTCAAACCCGAAATCGAATAACTAGATGTATGATTTAGAAAATCATTAGAAAATAAATTATCGCGATCCGGGATATGTTATTAATTTTGAGTTGTATAAGCCGGATGGGGTAATATGGATGACTGGTATGGGAGGTTACTCCACGCGTTGTACATTAACTAAGAAGATTAATTTTCCGCGGGGACTCAAAAATCCTCCTAACAGGGTTGACTTTCCAAGTCGGGTTGTCTTTCCAAGCCGATATTGGGATTACTTTCCTTGCCCGAGGTCGGGTTGACATTCGATGTCAGTTTCGCGTTAGACTTTTCCGGGGCCTTATTCGTGGGTGTTCAGAATCAGGCTTTGGGATGTCTTTATTTAGTTGAGTTGTGTTTTTTAGCAATCGATAAATACCTATAACATTTACAATAATTCAAAAATATAATAAATTTTGGTGGTTCTAACGTTATTATTTTTTTAAAAAGTTCTATGAAGTATATTTAACTAATTTTTCAAATCTCATTTTGAGATAGATATTAGGCACGGAACTTGAATATTAGACGAATATTTAAGTGAATAACACGAAGAAAAAAAAAACATAAATTGTATTAGACCAAAAAACATATACAGTAGAACCTCGATAAATTAATATTCGATAAATTAATAACCTCGATTAAATAATAATTTTGTCCGGTCCCGACTCGGGCCTAACTAGATAAATTAATAATTCGCTAAATTTATAAGATAACAATTTTTTCAAAGCATATAGGTCCCAACTGATATATAAAGTAATAATTCCATATAAAAATAATAATATACATATATAATTATGAAATCAATATAAATAAAATATAACATTACATAATTAGTTATGAAATCATCTTAAATAAATAAAAATTACACTAATTAATCAATTAATTAATCATGTAGTGTTTTTAAAATATGAATATGAAGTTATGTGCCTATTCGTGAAATTTACGTCTCCTTCAACTTCAACTCTAAGTTTCCGCATAACATTAAGAAGGTCCGGTGTTGCATTTTTGTGATGAAACAAAAAAAATCAAATTTATTGTCGTTACAATTACATCATTGCATAAACAAGCTTTATTTCAGTAATATGATCTTCAAATTATGTATTATGATTACAAGATTGTTGACATGTTATATAGTGATATTTTTTTCTAATTATAATGATTATATAACTAATACTTTATAACATGGTTTTAAATATCCGGATATATCCTCGATATATCAACGACGTGCCCAGAAAATGAGAAGTGCGATACGATATTCATAGAAAATCGATATATCCATTTATTCCCATTTATCTGTCGGCAAGCGTCGATATATCCATATAATAGAGAGTGCGAAACGACATCGATATCAGCATTTAAAATCGTGCTTCATATTTATGTTTGTACTCTATGACTTTATTATAATGTCTAACTTATTTTATGTTATGTCGACATTATGCTACGAGGTATGACTTTTATGTTATATGTTTAAGTTATATTATGATTTATGAGTGTTTTCTAGGCTATAAATACATGTCATATTTATTAAATTGGTAATTTAGAAACTATATAAAAATATGATTGAAATAATAAAAATATTTTCGGAAATATCCGCCGATATTTTGATCGGCATGCGATATATCCGTGAAGTTATGCGATATTCTCGGCAAGCGATATATCTTTTTCTTCGGATTTATCCATCGGCATACCCGTCGGCAAGCGATATATCCGTAATTTGGAGAGTGCGAAACGATATCGATATTTAGAACCTTGCTTTATAAATTAATAATTCGATAATACAATAAGTTTTTTATAAAAGTTTTTAATGTATATATATAAATCAAAGAGCGAAATTGCATAAATCATGAGGGTCAATGACGGTAAAAATACTCAAAGTTTAGTCAAAGAACCCCTCGTGTACCCAAAGTTTAAAAGTGGTGGCAAAAATACTCAAAGTTGCATTTGGAGAGTTGACCACTCCATTCTCGTAACGCCGTTAACTGACCCGTTAACTCTGACCACATGTACAAACGTGGGTTGCTGATATAACAATTTTTGCCATGTGAACGAGCCCACATCAGCCTCATTTACGACAAAACAACGAATTAAGCCCCTAATTTATACTATTTAATACAAGCAATTGAACCCCTAATGATTACACTTAACAAAACAAATTTGTCCACGTGGCCAGAGTTAACAGGTAAGTTAACGGCATTACAAGAATGGAGTGGTTCTTTGACTAAAATTTGGGTATTTTTGCCTTCAAATACGACTTTGGGTATTTTAGACACCACTTTAAAACTTTGGGTACACGAGGGGTTCCTTGACTAAAATTTAGGTATTTTTGCCGTCATTAACCCTAAATCATGATATTATGAAAGGAAACGTGAAATGAGAAATTTGGGGAAGCCAAATTATGAATGAAAAGGATATGGCCCTGGTATACGTCGTACGGGAAAACTGTTCGTAAGACGGATTAATCCTTTGCATGTATTGTGTATGCGCAGGATTTTCCATCAAACTCATCGGTGCGCCCGTAGACAGTAACCACTCGAGTGTCCATTTCCGTAAATTTTCGGTGGTAAGAGCACTTACCTGTGCTGTGTTTACCTCGTCATCATCTCCGTAGCACGCTTTTTTATGTCGCATCAAGTAGCCGGTTCCTTTGTCCCCCGGCGCATCTAATTGTGTATGGCACTTCTTGCACGTGGCGATCTTGACTCGAATACCGTCCTCCACACGTCGTTCTTCGTGAAAATATTCCCAGACCATCGCTCTGTTTGGTCGTCCCCACAACAAGGCCGTAGGATTTTCCCTATTAAAAATATAAGGGAGAAAAAAGATTAACAAAATAAAAACTAGTATTAATTTTACATGGATTAAATATCAATATTAATCATATTAATTAATTAAATTTCATATAGTTAATTAAAAAAGTTAACAAAATAAAAAATGGTATTTTGAATGTGTGGAAATAATTATCAAGCTCTTTTGGACGGAACTCGCCGAGGTTCCACGGCCAGATCGACTGGAAAGGATGCTATGATCTCGCTTTAGGCCCAAGCTTTTCTAGACAGAACTCCCCGAGGTTCCCAGGCTAGCTTGGAGGAGATTGCAAAGCAAACCTTATTTAAAAACCAATCTTTCTAAGACACCATAATCCGTAAAAACTTTATAATTATCACCACACATAAAAAATACCATTTTAATTTCTTTAACTTATTTAAGTAACTATTTAAAGTTTAATTAAACTAATATGATTAATTGATTACTAACTAATTAAATTCGAAAATTAATGAACAAAAAATATCAAGAAATTCGTTTCTGATGAGGAAGATCAGTCGGAACCGCAACCACAGAGCATACTAAGACTTTCAAGAAATTCGTTAAAACAACACTTACAAATTGATTATTAAACTAGTATGATTAAATGACTATTAACTAATTGAAAAAATTAAACTAAAAAGATTAAATGATTATTAACTAATTGAAAAAATTAAACTAAAATGATTAAATGATTATTAACTAACAAAAAATCTCAAGAAAGTCGTTTCTGATGTCGAAGATCGGTCGGAACCGCAACCACAGAGCATACTAAGACTTTCAAGAAATTCGTTATTGATTATTAATTATTAATATTTAATTATTGGTTATTAAATATTATTTATTACTAAGAACTAACTTATTAATTATTAAATATTATTAATTAATAAAATAGAAAAATGATGTATAGTTATACATAGAGAAATTAGTAAATGTTATTACCCGCTTGAAGGACGTCGACCTCGTCGGGGACGGGCAACGGAGGCTTCACCGCTATCTTGATTGGAAGGTTGAGGAGAACCGCGGTTGTACACCCCGACATTTGAACCACGGATCGAGGGCGGCGTTTGAAAGTCGTCGGGATCGGCATCGTCGGGACGTTGAGTTTGGTCGGGATCGGCATCTTCGGGACCTTGAGGTTCGTCGGGATCGGCACCTTCGGGACCTTGAGCTCCGTATTCGGCACCTTCCCGTAACATGAGATTGAAAAAAGGATCGTTATTTCCCCCCTAGATTGAGCCACCGCGTCGACCAACTCTCGGGACACACGTTCGGGATTGGCTTGGTAGTGGGCCAACGCCCGGACTAGACTAGGTCTTAGAGACCGTACTGTATCGTCGGGATAATCTGGATTGGGAGGGGAGGGAAATATTTCTCCGGGTAGCATAACGGGAATGTAGTCGTCGGGACAAGGCTGCGATGTTCCCCCTAGTAGAAATTGGGGTTGCAAATTCCTGGCCGCCCTTCGACCCCCGGAACTACCGCCGCTTCTTCGAGACATAATGAGAGAACTTTTGAACTTTAGAAATTTAGAACTTTAGAACTTGAGAACTTTAGAGCTTTAGAACTTGAGAGAATTTGAGAGAGAGATGGAAGATTGTTGGTGAGGAAATGAGGGAGGAAGATGTGGTATTTATAGGGTTTGAGGAGAGGGTGGGGTGGGTGAATAATTATTGTGGTGGGTGAAGTTGGTGAATAATTGTGAGGAGATAGTGGGTGAAAAGTAATTGAAATTTGAAATTTTAGGGTTGAAATTCGAGTAAAGTGGGTAATAATTGTGGTTGGGTAATAAAATTCGGGTAAAAAGTGTGTTATTTATGCTCCAAAAAGACAAAATCACGCGGATCGCTGACGTGGCACGTTGTGGGCCGTCGATTGCTTCACGCGGATCAGGATCCACCCAGTCGCGACGCCATCCCGAAATCGCGACGAATCGCGACTTTTGCCGCCCAATCGCGACGCATCGCGATTCGCACTGTAGACGTCGCGACGCGTCGAATCGTGGCTTGCGAGGTCGGGTGTGCAGCTCTAGATATGGGTTTATAGGTGGACGTGCCATTGAGATTGAGAGATAATGCACTGCAGTGCAGACAATCTTGATATCACGATCAATAGATAAACTTCGATTCCATTTTCTATCTCGAAAACTCCACATATTTTTCAAATTATCTTCTAAATCCACACAATTTCCAATTTCCAACTTTTATTCTTCTTCCTTGGGAATTATATTCTTTCTAGTCCTCCAAACTCCTTTTTCCAATCAGTTTGCCCCCTCAATACCAGATTAGCAAAAAAATTGATTGACTTCAAAATGCTAACTCTCCGTAAAATATTAAAATTTAATTAAAAAACTCATTGCACAATATATGACTCAAATTAGGGGTCTATTATGGGTAGAGAAAGTTTGAGAAGCCGAAAATGCAATATCACGAGATAATGCAGAGGAGAAATTTTCAAGAGTGATTTTTACAAATTTAGTGAAAATATTTATACTGAAAATTTTGGATTATTTTTTACTTATATATAAAAAAAAAAAGAGACAAATTTGTCTTCAAAATCTAATGGAAATGGTAAGCATTTAACAACTTCGGTACAAATTAAGAGTTTAGGGGGAATATTAATTTATATTGATTATTTCAAGGGATATACTGATACATAAAAATTTAACAAGGAAAAGGAAATAAATATAGTACGTACAGTAAAATCTCTATAAATTAATATTGTTGCGACTCGAGAATTTTATTAATTTATCGAGGTATAATTTAATTGTTTTAGTTAGAATCGGAACCATATAAAAGTATTATTTACTCGAAGTTATTAATTTATCGAGTATTGATTTAACGATGTTTTATTGTATTAAGTGATAGACTGAGTAACCTGATCCAGAAAAAAGTTCAACAAGTGAATTTTGTAGACAAAATGATAAATTAAGGGAACATTAGTGATATTTTTTTTTTCTTCATATATTGTTTCTCTCCCGAACACAAACTTTCTCAACCAAAAATAATCTTTTTTTATCTTTTATGTTCAAATTCAATGCAAGTTTGGTAAGCCTCCCTCGTACTAGGAAAAATTAAAAGAACATAAAATTAAAAGTTAAAAAAAATAGTATTTACTATTTACTATGATAAACACTTAATCATTTGATTCATATTTAAGAACATAAAATAAAAAAAACTACATTTCCAAGACTGAGTATATTACATAATTTTGTTACATGCATATTTATATATATATATATATCGTTTTATAGAGGAAAAACTTCCTAAGACAAGCAAAATACAGACAAACACTAATTCAATAAGCATTGGAATAGCCCATGTAGTTATAATTAACCCGCGGTCGAACATTATGACGGTTATAGACGGGATCAGAGTAATCCACGGCCTTAATGACCACGGCTTCGCACCGGCCGCTCTGCTCTTGCACTGCACCGAAGACGATCTCGTTGGTCTCGCCGCCCCGCTCGTAACACGTCTCCGGCGCTGCGGCCGATTGGCGATGGTGATTCTGCTGCTGGTTTTGGCGCTGGAAGCGCTCTCCGTCCCACTCGTTGTAATACGTCCGGCTCTGCTTCGCATGGTGGCTCTGCCCTAGCTCCTTGTGAGCCCGTTTTGGGGCTGGCGCTCGGGACTCGAGCGCTGGAGGCTCGTCGCCGTCGGGGATCACGAAGCTCTCTTGCATCGGCCATTGGTTCGAGTACTTCATCGGCTGGTGGTACTGCTGGTGAATCTGGTAGCGTTGGGGCTTCTTTCGGAAGATCTGTGTCACCGATGAACCGGTGTTGAGGACAAGCCGACCTAGAGAACCAAAGAAGCCCTCTTCTTGTCTCTCCGGTTCGTCCTCCGGTGTAATCAGTGGAGGTCGGACGGATTTAGTCGGGTTTCGATACGGTGCCATTGGCATAGCTCTTGTCATTGGCGGTTTTAGATCCTGCTGAAGAGGGAATATTAACTACAGGAAAAATCGGAAGAATTTAAATTATAAATCCCAATGGTTGTTAAATCAGTACCTTCCGCGAATAGTATATCTTATTTCCGGGATTTGGGTAATTTAGGGAATTTGTATCGAGAATCTGAGGAGTGTGACTTACGTCTTCGGAAGAGAACATCATCCGTACTCTGCGCTGGAGAAGCGCCAACATGTAGCCGAAGAATGTCGCTGCGACCAGCACGGCTATTCCTGCAATACCACGCTTTATAGATTGGTAATCGCCGCGATTAGATAATCAAATTTTTGGAAGTTTTGTAATTGTGACCGTTTACCGTACCCAAGTGGAAACTAGTGTCGTAGTGGTAACTGCAATCTTCGTCATTGAGCTGGATCTCGCGAATCGCCTGGTTTCCCCTGTCGACGACTAGAAGGGAGCAGCTACTTCCAAGATAAACGACATCAAAGTCATTCGAGAACTTTGCATCTTCACTCGGACCGTCCACATGGCTTCCTCCTCGGCTCCATTTTCCACCAGCAATGGTAGAAACCCCTGCGGAATTATTTACCTTTTCATGTTTCATTTGAGACATGGAATAATGAAAAAACGAGAAACTTCAATGCAATAAATGCCTCACCAGTGTCGCTTATCTTCCTTATTGCCATGTTCATCGTGTCCGCAACGTATATATTCCCTTTATCATCCACAGTCAACCCTTTCGGGTGATTTAATCTAGCTTCTCTCGGTCTACCATCGACGTGTCCGGAGTTACCTTCCGGTGAGCCAGCGACAAGCTTCGGCCGGCTATCTAAGAACATCGATATCTATCAGCAGGCAAGTGGAAAACAATTTCTAACGAAACAAATCCGATGTAGCCACAACCAACGACCACTAACGAACCACCGAAACACTAGCTAGTGAAGAGTATCTAAGCCTATATAAGGTAAGCCTTCATGTTATTGAACACCATAAGGAGAGTTTCCCAGTCTAATTCTCGAAGTAGAAACAAAGATATTGTTTATCATTAGTGTTCTCGTTTCTCTTTGATTTCTATTCCGGGTCCTATTCGGTATCGAACAAAGCTTCCAAAATGCAAAAAGTACAGCAACTGGTAGCTAGGAATCTTCTTTAGCAATTCACATGGAAATTAAAAACAAAAAAAAAAGTTAAAAGTAAAATCAAAAGAGGTGGAGATTACGTAAACGACAGAACTGGTGGGACATTAGCGGAACAAAAAGGCTTAATGTACTTCAATTCAAACAGTGGAATCTTTGCATAGCTCAACAAGAAAGAAAAGCAAAGAATCAGATTCAATTCTTGAACAAACAAACAAGCAAGCAAGCAAGCTTACACCGCGACAATGGCGTCGAGATCTTGAAGATGTTGCTGTTCTCCGAGTCCAGAACCAGAATCTGCCCGTTGGGCGTCACTTGAACCGAGAAAGGCTCGATCCCCATCTTGCTCCCGTCGAACACCGTCTCCACCGTGTAGCCACTCTCGAACTTCATCATCGACCGGCTCGGAGAGATCGCTGCAACATTGCCAGGATGAATCCAACAATCTCAGCGAAAACGAAGATCTAGCGAGTGATTACCGGTTTTGGTGGTGGATTTCAGCGACCAGAGGTACTTCACGAGCGACGAGACCACATTGGAGACGACATTGCTGAGAATCTCTGCAAAAAGGAAGAAGAAGCGAAGTGAGAAGCTTGAAGCGAGAGAAGACGGACGGCGAGGTTGGTTGGTAACTTACTGACAGGCGGCGTGGGAGAAGCTGAGGAGGCGTTAATGGCGGAGGAGAGGAGCGAGAGGATGAGGAGCGAAGCGGCGAGGTTTCGGAGCATTGTGATTGTGGTGGTGGAACCATGAAGATGGAGAGTTGAAGCTCGGATTTTGGAGGCGACCCAGTTGAGCTGAGACAGTGTAGATGAATTGGGCACTTCTTGTTTCGCTTTGAGCTCTCTCTTCTCTTATATGGGAATGTCGGCTTGAAGAAAGTGAAAAGCCCAGGGTGAGTGAAGAAGAAGACTGTGCTTGCTTTAGAGAGAGAGAGAGAGACTTTGACAGAGCAAAGTTACAGTAGTTTGGTGCTTAGCAGCATCAGCTTCAGGCTACTACAACCAAGACTAGAAGACACAAATTACTTACTTTGTCCTGATGCGGTAAAAGTAATAAAACACGGCATACTTCATCTCAAAAGACTATTTAAATAAATAAGTAACTCAAGAGAGAAGAATTTTGCTTGTATACATCTCTTATTTTAGAACTTCATGAAAATGTATCTGTTTTTAAAGAAAAAAACAGCTACAATACACAGTTAAATTGCACTTCTATTTATGGTTTAGGGTGAAAAGTTTTATTTTTCGATATAACTGGATCCGGTTAACCAGTTTAGTAACCGGACAAACGGGTTAACGCTATTAAAATCGGTTATCAGATTTTATTAACAGGTTTCTCGTTTCTGGTTTACTAGTTTTTTAAAAACATGTTAATGTTATTAAAATACGAATGATCCGATTCAAATTATGGATACCGAATAGAGAAAAAATAACAGGTTAACCGACCAGTTGCACTCTAAAGAGATTTCACTTGGAAAATAAAATGTTCTATAGTAATAGGTCCATAACCATGAGTTCTAATGTAGGAGATCTTGTAGCACTTACCAATGAGGCCCTATTGAGTACACATTAATCTAATTGATCTACTCTTTATAGACATATTTGGGATTTGCAATCTAAGAAAAGATCGGTTCAGCACCCTGGAGCAATTTCTTACGGTACTTTGTTAACATTCATAATAAGTATCTAAGGGATATATTTTTGTTATTTTTTGAAATATATATATATATTTGCAAAACATGGAAATAAAAGGTATTAACAATTTCCCTAAACTAACTTCATGATAAAAAAGCGATTGTAATAGACTTTTTTAATATCTTAAATTTTAGTCATTTTTTGAGTAAATACAACTAATAATCTTTACCGGACTACTCAACGAACTATTTTTATTTTAATCTTAGCATGTATAGTATTACTATTAGTTTCCCTTTTAATTTTTTTCTTATATAAATTCGATTCATGAATTTTTAATATGTATATATCAAATGTGCCCTTTCTTTACAAAGTACGTCGTGATAAAATAAAAAGGGAAAAGAAGTGGAATGTGATATTATTTTTACGGTATTTTTGCTGCATATATCTCAACTATTTAAAGAATTGGTCTTAGAAAAAATCAATGATAATAACTTCTTTTTATTATTGATCAATCAAGTATCAATGTCTTAAACAATAATTATTATAAATGCATGCTTGTTTCTTCTTCTCTTCTATCTTTGATTTGATCTAATTTATTCACATAACATCATGCTATTTGTACTTTTAATTTTCCTTTCATGTGGGAGAATGTTTTTCATGTACTACTTTGAAACAAGTTTTGTTTTATCACTTTAATCAAAGGCCTAATAATGCTTTCCCAATTCCCACGATCTTTTGTTTTCTTTGTCACGTTTATCCGCTTTCAGATAGTCGGTCAAAAACGTTTTGATTACGCAGCTTCTAATGCTCATCATGAGAATGAGATAAGAGGGTTCTTGTTTTCACTTATTATATTATTATTATTTTTGCGAAAGTGATTGTATCAAATTAAAATAGGCTTAATTGCGGCAAAAAGACCCAACCTTTGGTCACATGCTCTGCTGTGTATACAACTTCCGTAAATGGCGGCAAAAGTACCCAAACTCGGCATTTGGGAGTTGACCGAGAAAATCAGTCCAAGTGGTTGTTAGCCTTTGCCACATGGCACTTGGTTTCCACGTGGCATGCCACGTAATTATTATTTTTTAAATAATTTTTAGTAAAAAAATTATTTTTATTTTTTTAAAATTTATTTTTTATTTTTAATAATAACAAATAATGAATAATTAAATTTAAATATTCATTATTGGTTATAATTATTTATTTTTTATAAAGTGGGTAGAACGAAATAAAAATCATCGTTCATGGTTCACTTGAACTCCGTTTCCGATCCGGTTCACGTGTCGAATAAAATTGTTTAATATGTTTAATCATAATAACCAATAAACACATACATATTGTTTAAAAAATCAAGATATAATTAAATACACACCACCTATTCCAAAAAAAAAAGTAGTCTTATTTATATTTAACGAAAAATTATTTTTATTTGTTTGCACGATATTTTTTTTTGTATTTGCCTTTTATCATAATAATTTTTTAATATGTTTTTTTTATATATATTATTCTTTTTTTTTAAATTGTCATTAAATAATCATATGATTATTATTGGTTATTATTATTAAACATATTAAGCGATTTCGTTCCACCCGTGACCCGGATCGGAGGCGGAGCTTGAGTGAACCGTGAACGGTGATTTTTTTCTTTGTTTATTTCGTTTGACCCACATTTCTAAAATGAATAATTATATTTTATAATAATAACCAATAATTAATATTTAAATTTAAATATTCATTATTGGTTATTATTGAAAAATAATTTAATTTTAAAAAAAAATTAAAAAAATATTTTTTAAATTATTTAAAAAATAATAATTAGGTGGCATGCCACTTGGCAGCCAAGTGTCATGTGGCACGCCACGTGGCAAAGGCTAACAGCCACATGGACTGATTTTCTCGGTCAACTCCCAAATGCCGAGTTTGGGTACTTTTGCTGCCATTTACGGAGGTTATATACACAACAGAGCATTTGATCAAAGGTTGGGTCTTTTTGCCGCAATTATCCCATTAAAATATATTTATAATATAAAGTTATAATAAGACTATGAGAAACCAAAAAAAAAAAAAAAAAAAGTTATCCAGAAAAAATAAGACTATGGACGTAAACAAAATACCAAAGTAATTAACATTAAATACAATTTTTATTTAGAAAATCAACCATGCTACGTGAATCATAAAAGTTTGTAGTGACTTCGATTTTGCTTGAGTGAGCACTAAAGATGGCAGTTGAGAAGTAGTCTCAAAACAACGAGAATTCGCACGCCAAACTCTATAAAACATAATTAAAAAGACACTTAATGACTATTTTAAAATGAATTAACGGCAAAAGATGTTGGAAATAATTGCAGTTAAATAAAATTGAGATAGCGTCGAGCGGGTCGAAATGTCGAACACTCAAGACGAACGGTCTATCCAATTACCGGGATTTGTTCCGACGTTAAAACGTTACGTAAAACGGCTATATTGATTATAACCGTTATGAATATTGAATTCAATTTATTACGTTACGGATTAATTGCAATTTATTAGTAGCCGTTATAGAATTGATTGGTAATCAATTCAATGTCTCAATCCCGCGCCTATAAATTGACGGTGACCTCGACACTTTTCGACACACCACAATCGAAATCACTTTCCGAAATCTCACTAGAAACTCAATTCACTCTACAAACTCAATTTTTCATGCTTCCCATCGTTTTATGTCGTGAGTCTTTCGGTAACGGAGTTCAAGAAGGTTCAGTTCGCCGGTGAACTTCGAAGTGCTACGGAGTTCTCGGTTATCCCGTTATATCCTGGGAAGCTATCGCCTAACGAACCTCAAGCACGTAGAGGAGGCGAATCAAGCTTTAAGGAGAGCGTCCAACGCGTCTCGGGAACCGCTAACGGTTTTCTCTTTTACAGGATATCAAGAACCTTTTTTCCGGTTCAAAACGACAAGCCGATTCTCGTCAATGCCAAGAACACAAAGATAAGTATCATGAATCTCTTCGCCGCTGATTTTCGTTAATTTGTTTTTCTCATTGTCATCATATATAGAAAATATACCCAACAAAAGAGTACTGAGATAATTATCCTCGCAAGTACGGAAACAAAAAGGATCTTACAAACAAAACATTGCAGCCGACGAGACACGCAATGACATCCACAAGTCCGAAATGACGAAGTTTGGCCGGAGTTTAAATTCAATCATTCACACATGTACAGTCATATGCTTACGATACTTAAAAAGTTCTTCAAAACACAATTGGACGACAAGGCCGAAGAATATTCCACACTAGAAAAAAAAATTACATGTAATAGTCATTTGCAAACGTTGAGATTGCATTTTAGCTAACGTTTATTTATTTTTATTTTTTTGTGAAATAGTCACTTTTGATGACGTGGCGTTTTCAACACAAATTCAATTCCGAGAGAGGTGGGGATTTGCGTTCTCCGAGATTCAGATGCAGCAGCGACGGCGAAAGGGAATAAGACTACTCAGTTGACGGCGTTCGAAGCTCGTTAATGTTAGTTAATTCATGTTAATGTTTGATTTAATACACTATAGATTCGTGTTAATCTGTGTTTATTTTAGTTTATTGATGCTCACAACCATCGACGAGAACAATGAGAAGACGGGGAGTGGAATGCTCGCCTCATTCATGAATCATTCCTTCAGTTTGAGGTAGACAAGATATTGTCGATGGAAAGACGAAACAGAAAAATTACAGACTTTGTGGTTTGATACTTTGGCAAACGAGGTATTTATTCAGTTCGGAGTGGATATCACTTGGCCTGTGATTTTGGTACGAATAACAATTTGACAGGCCCATCACGACGTTTATCTAGGGAAACATGGAATAAGGTGTAGTCCATTAAAACACCACCGAAATCAATATATTCATCTAGAGGGTGTGCCACGAAAGTATTCCTACAATGGGAAATCTGGCCAAGAGACACATTCCGGCGGACTCTGGGTCCATTTTATGTGGTATAGTCATAGTTTTTGTCCGTTGGTGGAGGAGGCGTGGAGAGACTCACCTTTTGAACATATCTTTGAAACCAATCCACACGAGCGACTTCGTGATATATTTACGGATGAAGCATGGGAAAAACAAAAACACAACCTTCCTCTTCTCGCTTTCATGATGTGTGAGGTTCGGAATCAAAGAAAATAGTTAGAGACACGATGGCCGAAGCAATTTCAAGCAAGTCTTCTTCCGGTCAAGAGCGCTCCTGAAAGATTTCGAGAGGCCTGTCACTTTAGAAAGAACTCTTGTGGAGCGCGTGGCCCCTTCGAATTGGCCACCTCTTTCAACCTTCAAATGGAAGTTGAATGTCGATGCCTCTTTCCCAATGGATGGCAGAACGATGGGGTTGGGCGGATGTGTCAGGGAAGACCATGGCAGATTTGTCGCTGCTTTTAGCTAGGGCAAACCGAAGGCCGCGTCGATTCTGGGGGCAGAACTGGAGGTTGTCCACGCAGGCCTAAAATTCATGCACAATAGGGGACTCATACCATGCGAGGTTGAGACTCCTAGCTGGCTATCGACTTTCTTGCGTGTATCGAAACTGTGGCAGACGAGAACGGCTTCATTATCGATCAAGGACATAAGATGGATGGCTTTACGATCCAGTTCCAACTTTCATTTTATTCGTAGAAATGACATTATCGTTGCCCACTCTCTAGGTCAATGTAGTCTTGTTTCACCTATCCTTAAGCTATGGGTTAATAATCCACCTCGTTGTATTGTTTCCTCCATAAAACCACCGGATCCCGTTGTTGGTTTTAATGAATCTCACTGTTTCTTAAAAAAAATGCACAACTATATTATTCTTGGACTGCTTAAAAATAGCAATACTCACTTTACAGTACGTCCTTAATAATTAAAAACATTAACTAGGTAAATTTAAGTTATCTTTTATTTTTGGGATATTATTTGCATAAATTCTATACGAGAAATCTTTTTTTGCGAGGAAAAATAATCCAATGTTACTATCCAATATAAATGTGTCAAGCATAAAATAATTAACTTTGTATTATCTTTTTTTTGTTAATTTAACATAATTTAGAAATCTCTCTAACTTCTAATTTGCCTCATTAATTGTTTTTTTTTTCTTTCTATTATCAACATAATGATATATGCGTGAATATCACAATTTTTTTGCAGGCTTTTTCTTTGTCACGTCTCGCAAAGTTTGTACCTTTCTATCCATGTTTGTTTCGTATGCTCATGAACATGAACATGGTCCAAGCGAAGCACGTGTTTTTTGTTTCACTCAAGAACTTCTCCATTTCCAGCTTTAAGCATTCTTGCTCCTTTTGTACGCCACAAGTTATATATATATATATATCCCTATATATAGGGAAACTTGAAAAAAAGTCCCCCAAAAATCAAGTTCTACTCCTTTTGTCCCCCACTTTAATAAATCTGAAAATGTATGCCCCAATTCAACTTTTGCCACAATTTTGACAAAAAAACCCTTTTTTACCATTTTTTTTACTCAACCTCCTTTCTCACTCTCTCTCCATGTTTCCTTTCCCTGTCGAAATTCACCCTGTCTCTCTTTCCCTCTCTCTTTGACCCCGACGAAAGCCATCGCCTCTCATTCCCTCGCCTCTGAGCTTCGAAACCCAGAGCACCCACTCCTCGATACCCAGCTCTTCGACGCGATCCACGGCGCCCCACTCCTCGATGATACCCATAGGGTCTCTTTGAACATTCTCAAAACCCAGAGGGTCTCTTCGCACGGGCCGTCTTCGAAACTCTGAGCCTCTCTTCGGCTTAAGGTTTGATTTCTCAGTTTTAGGTTACATTATGCTTGGGCTTCCTTACTGCGTTTCGATTTTGTGCAGAAATATTCGATTTTGTGTTGACAACTTCTTGTTCGATTTTGGGTATGGTGAGTTAGGGCATTTTGTTTGTTTTCTTAGACATATTTGATCGTGGAAAGATGATAATCCTCGTGGGGCCGGCAACAAGAAGCTTACCCTGTGCGGCTAAAGATTATCTCATACTTTCAAAAGCCATTTCATATAAAATTCATGCTAAACAGTTTTATGACGTATTGTATCAGGTTCATGCTAAACAGTTTTATGACGTAATGTAGTATTTTTTGCAGGAATTTTGTCATCGATTTATCTGTTTGACATATTTGTTATCGAACGGATCCATCATGGAATGTGAAGACGTTCAGTCAACTCCTTCCGATTTAATGGGTACTCAGACGGTGAAATTTTTTTATTGTTTGTTCATTTTATCGATATTCTAGACTCTTTTGACGGCGATTTAGTTGATTTTATGATTTAAATTTGTTTGGCTACAGAATTGAATGTTTATCTTGAATACGACGGCGAATGGGTTTTGGACGAACTCAAATGGAACTATCGTGGTGGGAAAGGGCTATTTTTCGTGGTTGATAAGAACATAAAGTACCCACAATTCTTACAGAGATTGCATGATGAAATCCGCACTGACCCAACGATCCATGATCTAAAGTTCACCCTAGCCCCCCAATTTCGTGGCCGTCCACCTGTCACGTTGGCTTCAGAGCGTACCATAATGCAGATGGTCCACCTACGCACTGAATTATTGCACGTTAATCGAGTCCCCCAGCCTTCCTCGTGTGCTGAAGCTGAAAATAGATTAGACAGTCCTGTGCTTGTAAGTTCTCGTGGGAGCGCTAATCCACCGGTTCCCGAGTCGGTTAATCGGGTAGAGCGTTTAGTTGAAGAAGAAGACCCGGTTGTGAATTTAGCCGATGCTGATGTTGACGTAAAAGTGGCTATTCAGTCTAAGCCCGCAACCTCGTAGCCGAGTAAGAGCTGTTTATCTTTACCGTCTTCAAGTTGGAAGGATCCAAGATTTATTAGAGAGGATTTGGTGGGCTTTATTTCTAATAAAAGACCC
Source organism: Parietaria judaica (assembly GCA_954871525.1). Lineage (NCBI taxonomy): Eukaryota > Viridiplantae > Streptophyta > Magnoliopsida > Rosales > Urticaceae > Parietaria > Parietaria judaica. The sequence continues at coordinate 26,854,609 of OX940869.1, forward strand.
AAGGCAGATGAAATTTATGCTTTTGCCGTTGGTACTATCTTCGGTAATTTTGAAGAATTAAAGTTTAAAGTGTCGAAATATGCGATGGAAAAAAAGTTCGTGCGAGTGTGGCGAATTCCAAGAGAACGTTATGCCTTGCGTGCATGCAGCCGCAACGTGCGAGTTTCGTGGGGTAAGAGTTTATGACTACGTCGCGCCTCATTACTTTACAAAGGCATACGAACGATCGTACGAAGGCTTAATTTACCCAACCGGTGACGAGAGTAACTGGGATCTTCCAGATGAATTGAAGGACATACACGTGGGGCTGCCGTCAGAAATAGTAAGAGCGGGACGTCCGTCAAAGAAATCGAAAAAGAAAGGCGGAAGACCGAAAACGAAGCGTCGTCCCTCACAAGGTGAAGTTGTCATTGTCCACAGAAAGTGTTCAAACTGCGGGACTCGTGGCCACAACCGTGCATCATGCAGTGCTCGTGCATTGGAGTGAGTTTGTTTTTTTTTTTTTTAAGTGTACTCGTGGCGATAATTGTATTGTCTTTGAATTAGCATTGGAGTGAGTTTGTTTTTATGTTTATTTATAACTGGAATATAATTGTATTGTCTTTGAAACGGTCTACTTTGACAATATTGTATCTTGGAATTTGGAATTGAAGCTCAAAAGTATCTTGGAACTAAATTGTATCTTGGAATTTGGAATTATTTTTGTAAACAGTCTAAATTGAAGCTCAAAAGTGTCTAAATAATAGTATAAACGGTCTAAATTGTATCTTGGAATTTGAAAATATTTTTGTAAACAGTCTAAATTGAAGCTCAAAAGTGTCTAAATAATAGTATAAACGGTCTAATTTGTCACTTGGAATTTGAAAATAACATTGTAAACGGTCTAGATTGAAGCTCAAAACGGTCTAGATTGAAGCTCAAAAGTGTCTAAATAATAGTATAAACGGTCTAAATTGTCTCTTGGAATTTGAAAATAATATTGTAAACGGTCTAAATTGAAGCTCAAAAGTGTCTAAATAATAGTATAAACGGTCTAAATTGTATCTTGGAATTTGAAAATAATATTGTAAACGGTCTAGATTGAAGCTCAAAACGGTCTAAATTGAAGCTCAAAAGTGTCTAAATAATAGTATAAACGGTCTAAATTGTATCTTGGAATTTGAATTTTTTTTTGTAAACGGTCTAAATTGAAGCTCAAAAGTGTCTAAATAATAGTATAACCGGTCTAAATTGTATCTTGGAATTTGAAAATAATATTGTAAACGGTCTAGATTGAAGCTCAAAAGTGTCTAAATAATAGTATAAACAGTCTAAATTGAAGCAAAAAAGTGTCTAAATTATATTGTAAACGGTCTAGATTGAAGCTCAAAACTGTCTAAATAATAGTATAAACGGTCTAAATTGTCTCTTGGAATTTGAAAATAATATTGTAAACGGTCTAAATTGAAGCTCAAAAGTGTCTAAATAATAGTATAAACGGTCTAAATTGTATCTTGGAATTTGAAAATATTTTTGTAAACGGTCTAAATTGAAGCTCAAAAGTTTCTAAATAATAGTATAAACGGTCTAAATTGTCACTTGGAATTTGAAAATAACATTGTAAACGGTCTAGATTGAAGCTCAAAACGGTCTAGATTGAAGCTCAAAAGTGTCTAAATAATAGTATAAACGGTCTAAATTGTATCTTGGAATTTGAAAATATTTTTGTAAACGGTCTAAATTGAAGCTCAAAAGTGTCTAAATAATAGTATAAACAGTCTAAATTGTATCTTGGAATTTGAAAATATTTTTGTAAACAGTCTAAATTGAAGCTCAAAAGTGTTTAAATAATAGTATAAACGGTCTAAATTGTATCTTGGAATTTGAAAATAATATTGTAAACGGTCTAGATTGAAGCTCAAAAGTGTCTAAATAATAGTATAAACAGTCTAAATTGGAGCAAAAAAGTGTCTAAATAATATTGTAAACGGTCTAGATTGAAGCTCAAAACTGTCTAAATAATAGTATAAACGGTCTAAATTGTCTCTTGGAATTTGAAAATAATATTGTAAACGGTCTAAATTAAAGCTCAAAACGGTCTAAATAATAGTATAAACGGTCTAAATTGTATCTTGGAATTTGAAAATATTTTTGTAAACGGTCTGGATTGAAGCTCAAAAGTGTCTAAATAATAGTATAAACAGTCTAAATTGAAGCAAAAAAGTGTCTAAATAATATTGTAAACGGTCTAGATTGAAGCTCAAAACTGTCTAAATAATAGTATAAACGGTCTAAATTGTCTCTTGGAATTGGAAAATAATATTGTAAACGGTCTAAATTGAAGCTCAAAACGGTCTAAATAATAGTATAAACGGTCTAAATTGTATCTTGGAATTTGAAAATATTTTTGTAAACGGTCTGGATTGAAGCTCAAAAGTGTCTAAATAATAGTATAAACAGTCTAAATTGAAGCAAAAAAGTGTCTAAATAATATTGTAAACGGTCTAGATTGAAGCTCAAAAGTGTCTAAATAATATAATAAACGGTCTAAATTGTATCTTGGAATTTGAAAATAACATTGTAAACGGTCTAGATTGAAGCTCAAAAGTGTCTAAATAATATAATAAACGGTCTAAATTGTATCTTGGAATTTGAAAATAATATTATAAACGGTCTAGATTGTATCTTGGAATTTGAAAATAACATTGTAAACGGTCTAGATTGAAGCTCAAAAGTGTCTAAATAATAGTATAAACGGTCTAAATTGTCTCTTGGAATTTGAAAATAACATTGTAAACGGTCTAAATTGAAGCTCAAAAGTGTCTAAATAATAGTATAAACGGTCTAAATTGTATCTTGGAATTTGAAAATAATTACAAACCGATTCTCAAACTGTCCAAATAATTACAAACCGATTCTCAAACTGTCCAAAATGTGGTAACCAAACCACCAAAAGTTTTCCCCAAAATATGGTTACCAAATCCAAAATACGGTACCGATCATTTATGAGTCAGTCCCTGTTTTCTCAGTTAACGTCACAGCGCTATCGAAAATGGCGGCCGCCATTTCTTGTCTAAATTGGAGCATTTTGGTAGATTCGATCGTGTCCATGGGCTGCCCCTTCATCATATGCTCGACATACTTGAAAGCGAACAAGCCGCAATCGCCGCTGCATAGTGTAAAAATAGTTTACACTACTTTGAAACAATCTATATTGAAGCTAAAAAGTGCCTAAATAATATTTTACAACACTTTGAAACGGTCTAAATTGAAGCTCAAAACTGTCTTAATTTTTTTATAAACGGTCTAAATTTATAATTCCAACCTTTATAAATGGGAATGTAAACTTCGAGTGTAAACGTGCATCGTACCTCATTTTGGCTTGTGGTACTAGGGCGTAGTCCCAGTGGAAGAGTTGGTTTTTCTCGTAACCTTCATACGGAAGAGATAGCCCGGTCTTTTTAAGGAGCGCCCATATAGCAAGGGAAAGGTTCCGCAATTCTTTGTTCACGGTCTCCCGCCCGATGGCTTTTTTATCGCAGTCATAGACGTGGAACATCCACTTCTCGAAGTCAACGCATACAGCGATCCAGTGTAGGTCGCTAAGGTTCAGGATCATTGCCACTTGCTCTAGGTGCACCCAGGACGACATTTCGCTTTCTGCGTCACCCACGATACCGTACATGTAGCCGTCCAACCTAATCTCTTCACCATCATCTAAATGTCGCCTCATAGCATAAAGCACGCTCGTGCTCCAAGCAGCAGAAACGTTGTTGATTTTGAGATTAACTCGGTCGTGACTCAGATCCCTCAGAGCTGCATCAAGATGCTGAAAAAAAGGGTCAGATTCACTGTCTAATTACGAATATAACTAGGTGAAGTGGAAATATACCATTGTATTCAGCCAATGGCGCGGCGAAAGCATGTCGGTAAACCATGTTTTGTCGACGTGTTGACCATCCAGCAGCCGAACCTGGGGTAGCGGGGCGAACTTCTTCACCCTCAACTTTTGCCAATTCACAAACCCAACCCAACGTGCATCCTTTTTGTTGATTTCAGGCCTCAACTCTTTGTTTTTTGGCCTCCCCTTGCCGACCAAAGGAGGTTCCGCGCTTGGAGACAACTTCGTACGTTGTTTCAATGCGTCAGTGTCGGGGTCGGTGAAATCGTCAAAGTTTTTCCGCTTCCTAAGCCTCTTAACCGGTGCAGGGGAATCATCACCAACATTGAAAGCGGGAATTTGTGCGGCTTGCGTAAAAACAGGCGCTTGGGAAGGTACGATTTCACGGCAAGGGTTTTTTTCTATCGCCGCAAACAACGGAGCCAAGTTTTTGGCTATAGACGATGCTGTTTTTTCTGATGTAAAGTGTTCTTGGGTCTGGAAGTCCATTTTCCCGTTGGTCGGGCTGCCCAAATTGATGGTTACTTTTGGGGGTGGGGGGTTTAACCTTCTTCTCATCTAGCAAGGATCTCACAGTTTCACTGAGCACGCCGACAAGGGATTCCTAATTCAAAATTAAAAAAAATAATTACAGAACTACCTTAAATAATGTACAATATAGTCAAAATCTATAAGAAAACTGTCTAACTAATAGATTACGTACCAACGTGTCGATCCTCTTTCGTTGTAGCTCAATTTCGACAGTTTGTTGATCGATCTTCTTCGTCAGTTCCTCGATTTCAACCGGTTCATGCTTGAACTCATCCTTCCCTCTTGGATTGGAAGAACGATTGTTATCGTTAACAACTTCCGGGAAATAACCCCGGACATCCGTGATCTACACACGATACAACTTATGAACATTAGCCTCTTTAAAAAAATCAACAATTTTGCAAAGTGTCTAAAACTAGTCATTACACAGTCCTACCTTTATGAAGAGTGAGTCAAACCGAATAATTACACAACCTTAGTCCATGAAAAAAGTTTAATCGTACCTTTGCCGATTTGAAAAAAGATTTTGCAGTGGCGAAATCGATGCACTCCGGTAGCACCCTTAAACCCCACTTAAGTAATGGCATATCATAGCCTTCGAAGGTATAGTTCGGAAATCGAGAAGAGTTTGGGTTCTTCTCCCGATATTTTTCGACGCGAGCCGCCCAATCAAACTTCCGAATGAAATCGGATGTTTGATTCCACACGATATTGCCCCACGGTCGCGTCAACAAATCTTCTGAAGTAACGCAATGTGTGACCGGCGCGTACTTTTTTTATCGTAGACTACCGAGCAATACACCCTCGATTAGAAGAAATAGGGCTGTTGAAAATTTGGTTTCGAGAGATAAAACCTCCTCGTTAAGGGATTCTCTAAGATCATCGTACGTCATGATTTCCTCAATCGGAATATCCCTTGTCGACGCTTGCGGATAGAACTCGAATTCCGGATCAAATTTCAGGCCTGTAATATCTTCAAACTCCCGAGCGCCGAACTTGCAAATGACATTAAAGAAGTTGAACCAAATCTCGTCCGAGGTTCCAACGCTCGGAATTCGGTGGAGTAAGATTTGGTGGACCAATCCCTTCGGACACGGGGGGTGGACATGGTTAACAATATTGCGGAACTGCGATTGGTCCACTTGATCCAAGACACCCAGTTCATCGAAATTACCAATCATTCCCGCAAGCCGGGTCCTTGAAGGGAACCACACTCGGGTATTGCCCCAAGTAACTTCTGGAGCAACATAATTCATACCTAAAATCAAGAAGAACAGTCAACAAACAATACCCGTGAAAAACCCGAAGCTAATACCACAAATTAAAACCGAAATCAATATCACACCCTAAACAAACTCAAACCCGAAATCAATTGCTAAGTGACTGCATAATTTAAGAACAAGCTCAGGATTCTGGGTTTCTGCATAATCGATAGCTTCGAAATGTAAATGCGTACATGACTTGCATAATCTAAGAACAATATTTAGAATTTTGTTTGGTACATGTTTTTGTTTTTAGAATTTTTTTTAATCACATTTTTAATACATTAATATAATTACATTACTAATACAAAATTATAATTACATAAAAAATATATACCACATACCACATTATGGTGTAATGTAAAGTATATATAATCATGTTTTGACTCCATTAAAACATCATGCATAATGGTTCGTCGGGTGCAAAAAACCGGGCTCGTTAGGTTGTCGTCCATCCATTATCATTCGCGACTCATTTTTTCTTCTATCCAACTGAGGGGGCTCATTTGTCGTTTACTTTCTTCAACCTGAAAATCTGCTGCTGTATTTTTCAACCTCAATCTGCAAAATGTGTGATGAAGACTTGCTCAAGCATATTAAATACACGTAATTGAAATCAACAAAATTACCAAAGAGAGCCCTAAAAACAATTTATCCCTAAATCTGATCATATTAATTTAACCCAAAAATCAACAACAGAGAACTGACACTGTGAACCAAAATACAGAGACTATACACATAGATTTTGAAAAGGAAATAAACTTGCTAGAAGTTGACACTCGACTGGGATGTCGGCGGGCGACGGCGGCTAGGTCGGAAGTCACAAGGTCGGGGGTACAGAGGTTAGGGTTCAAAGCAGGAGAATGAATAAATCAAAATGAGAGGCAACAAGAAGAAAAAAAAAAAGTCACCGGAGATCAACGCTTGGCTGGAGATGGTCGGCGGCGGACGGTTGTCGGATGGCCGCGATGTCGGAGCTCATGAGGTTCAGGGTTTGAATGTTCATCATTGGCAGCGAAGGTCGCAGCTTCGTCGTCTTGGCACGGAGAGCTCACACACGAGCAAAAAAAAAATGAGTGAAAAAAATAGAAAACAACCATTTAACTCATCTCAGATTTGTGAAGGCAAAGATAAAAAGAAAAAGAAAAAGAAAACAAATTGAGATAACCAAGTAATAAACCAAACAGATAATTCACCTTTTATTTATTACTGTTTAAGTTCAAAAAGTAGAAAACACTTTTCCTTTTTTTTTTTTGAAGACAGCTTTACTGCAGTGTGGATCGAACCCACGATCTTCACTTTGGAGGTAGCGTAGAATTACCACTAGACTATCATAGCAACCACGTATAAAACACTTTTCCAGATATCTACCAAACACAGCCTATAATATTGCATATTATGTCTTACAAGACTCACACAAGCTTACTCTAATTTGAAGGGCTCCAATTTTTTTTTTTAAATATTTATTAATATAACTTTTATAAGTGTTTTAATTTCGAGGTAAGTGTTCGGTTCCAACCTCAACTCTTTTTACCTTTGTCTTTCATTTTCAAGTATTCATTCTCACAAATCTTCGATACTTTAATCATAGTTGGATACTCAAATTTTAGACTGGTAACGAAATTGCTCAAGTACAAATAAAGCTATTAATGTTTTTCTCGTATTTCTTTTTCAACTATATGAATCCCAATTCGAAAAGCACACACCATTATTCTATAGGTTAGGTCCTATAAGAAAGAGGAAAAAAAAAACCATGTATTATAAGGGACCCGATTTTGTTTCCCGCCTAGCAGGGACGGAACTACAGCATAGCCAACCAGGGCCGCGCCCCCCCCCCCCCCCCCCCCCCCCCAAAAAAAAAAAAAAAAATTTCTGAGCTAGTTCTAGTTCAACACGATTTCACGGCGGCTTTATTCTGGTCCCTACCTAACCCAGCGGCCCCCCATTTTTCAACGTGAGTTATTGGAAGAAGAAGACGATGCAGCGTCGCCATTGAAGAGCTGAACAAAGCTTCGTTTTTATTGCAGAGGAGAGAGAAAGTTTAGAATATAAACGTTAAAGGTAGTCTTTTACAGTAGAAAAGTTGAACGGGTCCACTTTTTCCTTTTGTTCAGTTTATGCTTTTGTTTTTATTATCTATCACTTTATTTACAGTTTAAATATTTGTATTGTTAATGATTAGCACTTTAGTGCTAAAATTTTAGTATATTACTATTAGTGGTTATTTATTAAATTGTCATTTGTACTACTTAACTTAAAATAAAATAAATAATGTAAAGGCCTCGTTTTTTTTCCACGTACGTAGAACCCTTATAAAGTTAGGACCGGCCCCCCCTATTCAGAATTTCTGGTTCCGTCGCTGCCGCCTAGGGCCCCTATAAAGTCAGGCTGGCCTTTAAAATATCATAGTTGAAAAAAAAAAAAAATCCTTACATTTTGAATGCTGAATTTCGCCTAAATTTGGTGGAGCGAGCTACCCTTGCTGGAAGGAAGAAAAAAAAAAAAAAAAACAATGAGCAAAAGAACGGCGATTATATGACCAAAGCTTTAGGAGAAAATTAGTTTTTATAAAGGGTTAATGACGGCGAAAATATCTAAAGTTTGGTCAAAAAACTCTTCGTGTACTCAAAGTTTAAAAGTAGTGGCAAAAGTACCCAAAGTTGCATTTGGGGAGTTGACTACTCCATTCTCGTAACGCAGTTAACTTACCCGTTAACTCTGGCCACGTGGAAAAACGTGGGTTGCTGACATAACAATTTTTTGCCAGGTGGACGAGCCCAATTAGGGGTTTAATTCATTGTTTTGTTGTAAAAGAGGCTGATGTGGGCTTGTTAACGTGGCAAAGAATTGCTATGTCAGCAACCCATGTTTATCCACGTGACCAGAGTTAACGAGTAAGTTAACTACGTTACAAGAATGAAGTGGTCAACGCCCCAAATGTGACTTTGGGTACTTTTATCACCACTTTAAAACTTTAGGTACACGAAGGGTTCTTTGACCAAACTTTGAATATTTTCGCCGTCATTAACCTTTTATAAATAAAGCAGCCCAATAAAGCATTTGCCTCTATGGTTTTGTAGTGTGAGGCAAGAACATAAAGGCCAAAAGAGAAAAGAGACAAATGCCGCGATTATCTATTACAAAAAACAGAAAGTTTTGAAAGAGCATGTTTCACGGATTGATTTTATGAATGAAGCCACTTTCATATAAGACATGTTATTTGATCCGCACTTGAATAAGGTACTCAATGTCTCAGTATTTATATTTCTATTGATTACTTACTCGCCAATTTACTATCCCGAATCCGCAAGTATCCGACCTCAGTGAATAACAATCAAAACGAGGCAAAGAATGTTTAACGACATAAAAGAAAAACAGCACTAAACTAGGGGAAGCTACACTAAATTGGAAAACGACAATAAAAAAGAAAACGACAATATTATAGAGGAACTGCACTATTCTTAAGAATCGGTTTATTTTTGCATGCATGTAAACTCTATGAATTCATTAACTACTGTGCTGACAAAAAGATTATCCAAAAGTCATTTCTGATCTCTCATATTCCTATACAATACGACACTGCCAAAATTCCATAAGAGAACAAAAAATTGTATATAAAGCTACATTTAGATACATTCCTCTAACAAATATATATATATACATAATGAAGCTAAACATGGTACACCATACCAACTTCAAGAGTTGAAGCATGAGGAATGCTCATAGCATAACTGGGTCCCCTGAAATTTCTCCTCAAGAAATCATACCCAAAATTTATGACCACTCTCTTTATCAAGCTTGACCCGCTCTTCGCCCGCACGTACGAATGCCCTAATATGAACGCCATTCCCGCCTCCCGCGCCTCCGTCAGCTCTTGCAGCTCCGCCTGCGCTTCCCTGTCGATCCTTGGGCTCTCTGGTAAAACAAACCGGACTCGCTTCCTCACTTTCTCCGGTGACTGAATCTCACGCAGCTCCGTGGAAGTCCCGGCTGCGTTGGAGCGGTCCCCGTCCTCGGAGAGCCTGATCCCCCGAGAATTCGAAGAGGATGTTCCCACCACTGTCATTTTCGACTCGGAGCCTTCTGGCTCGGTCCCGGCTCCGTCGATGCACTCTAGAGGCTCGGACCGGATAAACTCGGCGATGCTCCGGATGAGATCCTTCTCGAACTCGACGTCATCTTTGTGCACGTCGTGGTATCCGTACCGCGCGATGCATCGGTATAGGCGGTACTCCTTCGGCCCTACCCGCCCGACGAGGAACCTTTCCTGAGGCTGGACGTGAGGCACCGGAACGGACTTCACACACAGGAAGACGACCACTTGGTGGAATGCGGGGAGGTTTGTCACAAAGTGGGAGAATATCGCAGGGATTCCCGAGACGAGCTCGGTGTGGATCAGCCCGATTCCCCGAACACGGACAATCCCAAGCGTGGGACCCAGCCCGAGGAGCCAATTTATCGAGACCTTGTTCTGGACGTCGGACTCGTACTTCTTGAGCGTGCCGTAGTGCCAGGTGTACATAACAAGGAGGAAGATGAGCGAGAGCGCGATCGGGACCCATGCGCCCTCGAGGAACTTGATCAGCGAAGCCGAGAAGTAGAGCGCCTCGATGAAGCCGAAGAAGAAGATGAAGCTGATAGCCAGGAAGATGCTCTTGTTCCAGCACAGGATCATGACGAGGGACATCAGGCAGGTAGTGACTAGCATCACCGTGATCACAGCCAAACCAGAGGCGTTTCCCAAACGTTTCGTGTCCCGGAAACCGATGGTGACGCTCAGGCAGAGGAGCATGAGAATCCAGTTGATCTCCGGGATGTAAATCTGGCCGTGGACTTTGGACGAGGTGTGGACGATCTTGACACGTGGAAAGCAGCCGAGCGCCGAGCATTGCTTGATGATCGAGAAAGTCCCCGTAATGACGGCCTGGCTGCCCACAACAGCCGCGCATATGGCTATGCCCAGAACAGGCCATCTTAGCTTCTCTGTAAAAACAATAACAAGAGTTTCAGATCAGGAAAATTCCGGAGCAAGTGCTGTGCAAAATCGATTTTAAGTTGCAGTACCTGGGACGGAAACGTAGAATCCGATGTGGTAGTTGCTCTCCAAAACATGGTGCTTAGAAAGATAAGCGGCTTGGCCCATGTAAGCTAGGATCAGTGAAGGGTAAACCACGCATGTGAAAGCAATCTGTAAGAAGAAAAAAACGGTATTTAGTACTGTGAAGCAAGTTTCCCGTCCTCAAATGTGAAGTCTCGGGTCCAATCACCTGTATGGACAGCTGCGAAAAGTGTCCGAGATCAGCGAACATGGCCTCCGAACCTAAAAACGGAGATATTAAAAAAATGATCTCCAAAATCACGAACTTAACAAAAAATTCACTTGAAAAATGACACGGAAACTCAATTTGAAGAAGAAAAAAGAGCACGGATAGAGGAGAAATACTTCACCAACTTCAACAGTACTATGGCGAAGAGAATAGAAGAACGCTTTATTAAGCTAACTTGGAAATTTTAACGCTAAATCGCTCAAGTATAGAACTCCTAATCCAAATTATAGACACCACCATGCCTACGAGCGGATCCAGAAATTCAAGTTCAGGTTGCGGACCCCAAATAAACCTTCAATTTACAAAAACAAAGGTACTTAAGGGTATACATTAATATTTATATCTTTCTATTTTTAACATACAACATACATGTTGACTTCCTATTTTTAGCATGGGGTGGCCTCGGTAACTCCCATGAACAACATTGGTCCGCCCCTGAACATGTCCATACCGCTTCTACGACAGCGCCTAAAATCTCTAATATTAGGTCGCACCACGAGTTTCAAAATAGGTTGGGCCGGGCCCGGGCCTAGACAAATTAATTTGCTTCAGAAACGATAACAAAAAAGCACGACTCAGCTAAAGACAACCACGTGTTCACAAAGGTGATAACGATGCGACGTCATACCTGTTATGCATAGCAAAATGCCGCCCAACGACATCCAACCGCCGCGCTGAGTCTTCTTGAGGAACTTGTACATGTAGTAGGGCGAGAGCGCCTGGTAGACGTGAGGGTTCCAGTGGACGATATTGTAGATCCCGATTGCGCTAATGCAGAAGAGCCACGTGATCACGATGGGAGCGAAGAGGAACCCCACGCGGTGGGTCCCATAGTGCTGCAGCGCGAACAGGAACACCAGTATGAAGCACGCCACCGGCACTTCCACGTCTGCGAAACCCGAGCTTAGTCAACTGAATGCCAAGAAGAGATTGTAGTCAACTGAGCTCATAGTCAGCTGATAAGACAGCATATGTATCAGCACTATGAGAGTAGTGGATTCCTCATTGACCACCATGAAGGACAAAGGCACGCAAATAAAGCTACATTCTTTACTTTGCAAAACAAAACAAAACAAAGTGTTTGTGACATTAACATGTTCATCTGTATCTTTATCATTGTTGGCCACTAAATATGTGTCCATTAGGACAGAAAACATTGGCGGAACCGGGTTATATATTTTTTAGGGATATTAGCGGCATAAATAACAAAAGTGTTTGAAAAGCAAATGTTAAATACTCATTCTTTGTTTTAGCCGGACAAAACATCAAAACTTTTCTCTCACCTTATAGATAGGTACTAAGCAACCAAAAAAAAAGTACATGTCTATAACATGAGAAAAAAAAATATTGGCATCTTTCCGGCTAAATCAAAGAATGAGTTTTAATGTTGTTTTTTCAAATACTTTTGGTTACGCAAATAACCCAATTATTTAAAAGTAAACTTAACATATTTAACGGTCACAAATAAAAAAAATAAAAAAAAAATCTTTTATAAATTGAAATTTTATTTTAAAATGGCGTAACTCGTTTTATTTGCACCGACGTAAACCCGCCCTTGCGAGAAAAACCATACAATCACAATATAGTTTTTTATATTGTCTAAGATAAAGTATAATATTTTATACTTTATCTTAAATAAGTATATATTAATTAAATATAATCATTCTAAGATAAAGTATAATACTTTTTAACCATATAATCACAATGTAGTTTTTTATATTGTCTAATTATTACGTGAAAAGTTGTTTTTTTTTTACTATTATAATTTGATTAAAAAACGACATAAATAATACGATAATAATGACGAACTATAGATAAAGTAATTTAATAGCGAGTGTCTAGAATAATCTCTATATGCGATAACTAAAGTGGTTATATATAATAATAATTAATAAATTATAATGATAGTTTAATCAACGACTAAACGTGATTATCACAAGCTTGATGGTGATTAGACTTTGATTAGAGAGCGAGGTTTCATCTTATTTCATAACAACATACTACGTGTTCAGTGGGACCCACAACATGCAATATATATATATATTTTTTAAGAGAGTGGTATTCCTTTGTGGCCACTTTGCGTCACGTCTGCTGATTAACAAAACACAAAACGACAAGAAAATAAAAGTTTGTTTTGGAGTGTTTGACGTTTCAAAGCTCTCTGAATTGTAGAGGTAGAAGTAGAACCGTTAAGCTTTACTTAAAACACATTTCCTATGACACTCCTATCTCTCAGGTAATAACAGATATACCCCCATATGTTTGGATAATTTGCAAAATTGCCCATGTCAATAAAACTTTTTCTTAAATGCTCGATCAAGAGTCTAATTTAAGCGATAATTTGGACTTAATACAAAATAAGGTTGTGGTTACATAATGCTAAAAATTAAAAAAAACATAAAATAAGGTTCAGGATTTTATGTTTTATGTCAATTAAACATAAAATCCTCAGTCAAACACCGGTTTAATTCTTACCTAGGATGAGCGTTTTTCAGTTTTTCGTTCATTTCGAGAAAGACTCTGAAATTTTTATATGAAAATCGAATTCTCAACCAGCCGTTCAAATCGTCAATGTAACCGAAAATGGTAAAAAAAGACCGTGCCCCTTCGAGGTTTTTTTTTTTTTTTTTTTCAACTTATTATACTTTTTTTCTCCCATTAAAATTAGGGAAAATTACGGCAAAAATACCCAACTTTTGGTCAACCTGCCTCCCGTGTACCCAACCTTTAAAACTGGCGGCAAAAATACCCAACGTGCGTTGACCGTGACTTTGGCATAAAACCGTTAATTTTTCCATTAACATTCGCAATGTGGCCGTTAGCGGCAAAAATACCCAAACTTTTTTTTTTAAAATAATTTTTAATTTTTTTAATTTATATATTTTTTTCTTTACTTGATTAGTGATAAATACTTGAATTTCAAAACAGATAATAACACAAAAGTTAGTCAAAACATCAATTGACTAAACCTAATCATGAATAAAACAATTGCATATTTAATTTAAGGTTGACAGTCAAACTTTAAACAAAAACTTAATCATATTGTTTTTATTACATTTGACTATCTTAATTAGTCCCCAAAATATCTATTAGATATTTAATACGGATTTAAAAAAATAATTAAAAAACCCGGACATATCCGGGTTCGAAAAAACACTGATCCGGATAAATAAATATACGGACATGTCCGGATCCAGATATTTATTTTAAAAAAATTAAAGCCCTTTAATTCTGGGCCGTTGGATGATCAAGATCAACGGCCCAGATAAAACGGTATTAGGGACTAAACAATAAATAAAACACTTTTAACGGAAAAAAAAAATAACCCGAATCCGGACCTGTCCGGAATTTTTTTTTCCTGGACCCGGACAGGTCTGTATCCGGGCTTTTTTTTTTTAATATCCTAAACGGCACCTTTGATCGTAAGACATTTTGAGGACTAAGCTAAATATATAGCATGGCATCTCAAAGCAATGTTATATAATATGTATATATATATATATGTGAAACTCTTAGCGCATATATCATCAAGTTATGATAATATAATATGTATATTTTGGTCATAACTTGATAATATAATATGTATATTAAAAAAAAAATTCCAAAAAAAAAAGTTTGGGTATTTTTGCCGCTAACGGCCACATTTCAAATGTTAACGGAAAAATTAACGGTTTTATGCCAAAGTCACAGTCAACGCACGTTGGGTATTTTTGCCGCCAGTTTTAAAGGTTAGGTACACGGGAGGCAGGTTGACCAAAGGTTGGGTATTTTTGCCGTAATTTTCCCTTAAAATTACTGCTTTTTTTGTTCCTCTTTTAATTTTTTTATCCTTATTTCGCCACTGTTTTATAAACTTTTAAACACAATCTAATTCATCAAACATTTTTTTTTTCTTTTATGATGTCATTAAAATTCAATCAATTTTACTTACATCGGTGATGCTCTTTCGCCATGGACAACTCCATACCGGAAACAGCTGAAAAAACTGGCAAAAAACAAACAAATTAGTCAAGATAACCCATAAAAATACATTATGATGATCGGCAATCCCAATTTTGCAATAAAAACTAAAATTAAAACCCCAATTTAATATAATATATATATATATATATATAAATATAACTACCGGAAAGTGCAGGCGTGAGAACTCCATCGCCGATGACCATGCATGTCCCGATGAGCGCCAACACCAGCAACACGGTCTGCAACACCCTGTACTTCTCCAATGTCGTTTTCAGCGCCGAGCCGCCAAGCGTCTTGTCGTCTTTCCACCCCGCCACGCCGTCGTATTGGTACTCGGCGAGGTCCTGGTCGGCCAGCTGGCAATTGGGCAGCGAGCTCACCCGTGCGTGGCGGCACAGCAGCGAGTAGAGCGCGAAGGTCCCTCCCTCGCCGTTGTCGTTAGCCCGGAGCACGACGAACACGTATTTCAGCAGCGGGATGAGAGTGAGAGTCCAGAAAACGAACGACAAGACGCCGTAGATCTCGTCGTTGCTCTCGGAGTGCTCGATGTCCTCCGCGAATGTGCTCTTGTAGACGTACAGCGGCGAGGTGCTCAGGTCCCCGTAGACCACGCCCAGACTCTGGTACGCCAGAGTCAGGACCGTTTTCCACGAGTCCCTCTAAGAAAATCACGGACAGAAGAGAAGAATCCGTTTAAATTTTAATCTAAAAACGCTAATTACGAAATTCTTAAAGGTAGTTCCGCGGAATTACCTTTAAGATAAGTGCCCTTCTAAAATTTTCAAAATCTCAATTAACCTCTCAACCTTTAAATTAAGTTCGGAAAAAAAAACCCGCTATTGCCCGGTTTAATTTCGATCACAAACTCTAACAAACCAAAAAAAAAACCGAAAGGCCGGTTTTCCACCATTTAGATAAGTGGGAATCCCAATTAACCTCTCAACTCAATAATTACAAAATAATCCCCCGTGACTTGGAGAGCGGATTCGGGTCACAAACTCTAACGAAGAGAAAATCCAAGAGACGGGTTTTCTCGACTGAGTGATGAGGTTCTCACCTTGATTGGATGAGTACGGATTACGCTCTCCAGATCCATTATTGCTCTGGTTATTCTTCTGCTAATTACAGAAAAACCATTTGAAGAATCAAGAAGAAGATGACGACCCAGATGAATTGAAGCTTTTAAGAATGATGGGCACTTTATTAATGGCGAGTGTTTGAGCTAGTAGAAGAGGATTGGTTAAATGCGAATATATATATACATACGAATATATATATATAACCAGTTCCACTTGAGGTGTGAAGAAGATAGAGAAGTGAAAAAGTGGTATCTGCAAGCACTGACAAACTGAAATTCCTTTTTTCTAGAGCACAAAAGGCGTTTTTGGGTTTTGAGTATTCTTGTTTCATTTCTTTCATGTGTGATAATTTCTTCTTCTTATTATTGTTTGTTGGCGTGCGTTGTTTTGGTATAATTTAAGGAAAAGAAAAATTAAAGAGAGTGATGATGTAGATATTATTATTCCATGCGTGTGCACATCCACATATTTTATTAGTAAAATTGGGGAACTTCGTAGATAATAAATAAAGAAAAATAGTTACCATATTAATTAAATAAATACCACGTTTGCTTTTGTGTTATTTGAAATGAAAATTTTGCTTTCTTATATTATTTATACGGGGTTATTATCGGTATATGATCAATTTTTATTTTTTATAAGATCCTATTTATCTTCTTATTCTCTTTTTTTGGGCATATGTTATAAAAGTCTTAAAACATACTCTAAGTTAACCTCCGCTAACGATTCTGTCTCTGGACAATAGTTTTTGCCACAAATAAAAAAAATAAGAACATAAGTCGGATGTTAAAGAATGGATATATATGTCGGTAATAACCCTTGTATTAAACACGCAAATGTTAACGGAGCTAATTTTGCGTACTTTTCAAGACATTTAGAACATATGCCGCATAAAAAAAATATAAATCGGATGTTAACAAAAGAATCGGTCCATATGCCGGTATTAACCTACTATTAATTACGAAAAAAAATTGTAACATATTCAGTCGTGTAGTTTGACACTATTTTTCTCTATTAAAAAATTAAATTTCATAGAAAAAAAAAAGTTAAAATGTTTAATATTGATTATCGAAATATTATAATTTTTTTTTTGAAAATATGCTGTATACATTTTTAAAAAATGAAGCTATAAAATAATTAAGATTCTAAAACATGAATAAATATACAATTTAAATTGAATATAATTTTAAAAAATTCAAATGATTCTAAGATACAGAAAAGAAACTACAAAACATTATAGGGTTAATTGCGGCGAAAAGACCCAAACTGTGGTCAAATTCTCTCCCGTGTATCTAACCTCCGTAAATGACGGCAAAAGTACCCAAACTTGACATTTGGGAGTTGACCGAGGAAATTTGTCCATGTGGCTATTAGCCTTTGCCACGTAATTATTACTTTTTAAATCATTTTATAGAAAAAAATATTTTATTTTTAAAAAAATGTTTTGATTTTTTTAAAAAATTAAATTATTTTTCAATAATAACCAATAATAAATATTTAAATTATTCATTATTAGTTATTATTATTAAATATAATTATTCATTTTAGAAAAGTGGGTCAACAAAATAAATAAACAAAAAAAAAAAATCACCGTTCATGGTTCACTCAAGCTCCGCCTCCGATCTGGTTCATGGGTGGAACGAAATTGCTTAATATGTTTAATAATAATAGCCAATAATAATCATATGATTATTTAATGACAATTTAAAAAAAAAGAACAATATATAAAGAAAAATATTAAACAATTATTATTATAAAATGCAAACACAAAAAAAAAAAAAAATCATGCAAACAAATAAAAACAATTTTTTGTTAAATATAAATATGACTACTATTTTTTTTAATAAGTTGTGTGTATTTAATTATGTCTTGACTTTTTAAACAATATGTATGTGTTTATTGATTATTATTATTAAACATATTAAACAATTTTATTCGACGCGTGAACCGGATCGTAAACGGAGTTCAAGTGAACCATGAACGGTGATTTTTATTTCGTTCTACCCACTTTTTAAAAAATAAATAATTATAACCAATAATGAATATTTAAATTTAAATATTCATGATTTGTTATTACTGGAAAACAAATTTTACTAAAAATAAAAAATATTTTTTTAAAAAAATAAAAATTATTTTTTATAAAAATTATTTAAAAATAATAATTACGTGGCATGCCACGTGGAGGCCAAGTGCCATGTGGCAAAGGCTAATAGCCACATGGACAAATTTCCTCGGTCAACTCTCAAATGCCGAGTTTGGGTACTTTTGCCGTCATTTACGGTGGTTGTATACACAGTAAAACATTTGACCAAAGTTTGAGTCTTTTCGCCGCAATTAACCCAAACATGATAATTTGATTCTTTTTTATATTTATAGATAAAATGTAGTTATTTACAAATTTAAAAATAAAAAGTTTATCAAAACAAAGTTCCCCATTTCAAATACAAGTGTGTTATGAGTTTATTAGAACTGCAAAAGTCTACTTTGATTTATCAACATCATGACAAGGCAACTACTTTTCAATATCGTTGACAATATATATAAATAAATTGGACTTTAATTTATTTTGCTAAATCGTTACAAGTTGATCATAAAATGACTTAAAATTATGATATTTTAATAGGTGAACGTGCACTATTTTACTAAAATTACCATCAATGTTTCTTCTCTCGTCTCGTGTAATAATGAAAAGCAATTATATGACATCTATGTAGTAATATAAATTGATGAAACTGATTTATGTAGTAATAATGAAAAGCACTTTCATGAATGTTGTCATTGCTAATAAACTTACTAGAAGACTCTCAGCAGTCAGCATATACAGGCCTCACCTACTTAGCTAATTTCTCTCTCTTCCCATGGACATCATCATACTAATAATAATAATAATAAAAAAAAAAATGATACTAATAATATATATGTATATAATATATATGCTTTTCTTTTTCGCAGTCCAGCAATTTGAAAAACGACAGGGTAGTTCCGTAGGTGAAGGACCACGCGTCCGCTAAAAAGATTGGTGCAAAGACAGGTAAACAAATTCATGTATTTTATTCTGATAAGGGCTATTTCGGTAGTTAGGGTGTTACGTGAGGGTGAATATGTAATTTAAATTAGGGATAATCGCGGTAAAAATATTCAAACTATGATTAAGGGGAAAATTACGGCAAAAATATCAAACCTTAAGTCAATGTGCCTCCCGTGTACCTAACCTTTAAAACTTGCCGCAAAAATACCCAACGTGCGTTGACCATGACTTTGGCATGAAAACGTTAATTTTTCCGTTAACACCCGTCATGTGGCCGTTAACGGCAAAAATACCCAAACTGTTTTTTTTGAAAAAAAAATTAATTTTTGATTTTTTTTAATTTATATTTTTTCTTTACTTGATTAGTGATAATTACTTGAATACCAAATACATAGAATAACACAAAAGTTAGTAAAAACATCAATTGATTTTTTAATGTGCTTGTATAAGCTACATTTGCTAATAAAAATCTTATTGTTATGAGAAATTTTAAACATAGCATTACAAAAAAGTCGATCATGATATCAATTATCAATTGCATATTAATTTTCTTGGAGAAGCTAATTTGCCGACTAAACCTAATCATGAATAAAACAATTACATAGTTAATACTTAAAGTTTGACTGTCAACCTTAAATCAATTGATGTTTTGACTAACTTTTATGTTATTCCATGTATTTTGAATTCAAGTAATTATCACTAATCAAGTAAAGAAAAATATATAAATTAAAAAAATTAAAAATGAAAAAAAAAAGTTTGGGTATTTTTGGTGTTAACGGCCACATGACGGATGTTAACGGAAAAATTAACGTTTTCATGCCAAAGTCACGGTCAACGCACATTGGGTATTTTTGCCGCCAGTTTTTAAAGTTAGGTACATGAGAGGCACGTTGACCAAAGATTATGTATTTTTGCCGTAATTTTCCCATTAATTAATTAATAAGGCTGGGTCCAAAGTAAAAAAAAAAAACAGCAAAAGCACTAAAAACCAACAAATATGAGGCCATGCATTTTCATGTCCAATATTTTTTTTTATGATCACTTCTCAATTCTTCTTAGCATAATGTTAGTAAATCATACTTAAAAATGTATTGTCTCGCATTTGATAACTTTTGATACTTTCATCACTATTTATAGTTTTATACACTTTAGACCGATGTCGTCTTAATTAATTAAAGTTTGAATGCATTTGATGCGATTATCCCTTTAAATTACAATTTTGATTTTAGAGTTAGAAAGAAGTTAGCCAAGCTCTTTTAGTCTATTTTGGTGTTAAAAGCTTAATTTCTTATTAGATTTTAAGTACTATTTATAATGTTTCAGAGATTGCTTATTCTAAATCGTTTGCAAGAGTAATTTATGAGTATACGAATGAAATTTTTAATATTATAAAAAATAATACGGATTGTACCGATTTGATAATATGGATATATAATAATTATGATAGGATTTTCGTAAAAGAATAAAATCTTACCTAAAATGTAAAAATAATATAATAAACTTGAAAAGAAAAAAATGAAAGATTTTGAGATATGTGGTTTTTTTTTTTTTTTTAAACGAAATTGGGACATTCATTAAAGGGTTGGGGGAGAATCTCGAATAACATGAGTAATAAGCCATGCGGGGCAATCAAGCGCCCAAAAATCTGAAACTAATCCGTTGAGTCGCGATTTGGCAATGCAATTCGCCGACTCATTACAAATTCGTGGGACCCACCGGCAAGTCCCGGAGAGCACACCCGTGGTGATGATATGGACGATACTAGCCACGATCGGTCCTTGAAGGCTTTGAAGATGGCCTTCGCTAACAAGCTTGACCGCTCTAGTGCAATCGGACTCCACTTCCGCGATGATCCATCCCCTTTCTTGGACGAAGAGTAAGCCATGGTGAATGGCTTTGCATTCGGTCGTCAAAGCCGAGTCCACATCCTCGAAGAGCGCGGCCGTAACTCCCATGACGTGACCCCAATGATCTCTCACAATACCACCGACCCCGGCACGGCCCGTCTTCGGGTCCCAAGCCGCGTCCACATTGAGTTTTAGCCCACCGTGCTCCGCTCTAGCCCACCCGGTTCGTAGCACCTCGCGTGTTCTTGTGATCGCCTCCGAAATCCGGTTGCAACTCTTAAAGCTTTCGAACCAAGAGGACACTTTATCGATCCATATTTCTGGGTCCTTAACGTAGTTTTTAAAAATCTTAAGATTCCGATCCGACCGCATCGCCCAAATAAGACCACAAAACAACTCCAAGAGAGTTGTCGACAACCCCTCGAGGGCCCTAAGGAATAGTTCCCGGAACGGTATGTTCCCCGTTTTGTCCACCCACCTTTGAAGGGCCGATGCATTCCACACTTTTTGAGCCCTTTCACACCCCGGAACGGTATGTTCCCCGTTTTGTCCACCCACCTTTGAAGGGCCGATGCATTCCACACTTTTTGAGCCCTTTCACACCCCCACACCGCGTGAAGTGCATCTTCCGGTAAAGTACCACAAAAACGACAAAAAGGGAGGCAATCAATACCTCGACCGCGGAGCGCACCGCTCGTTGGAAGCGCCTCAAACCATGCCCGCCACACAATATGCTTAACTTTAGGGGGAATTTGGAGCCCCCAAAGTGTGTTCCACCATCGCGGCTCTATGGATGATGAGCACGACGGTCCACCACGAACCTCGGATCTTGCAAGCTTGTAACCGGATCGGACCGTGTAGGATCCGCTCTCTTCAAAGTGCCAAACCCATCGGTCTTGACATCCCTCATCCCCTAAAGGAATTTGTAGAATTGTTTTGGCATCATAGGGAAGCATAAGGAAGTGATGAGATCGCGGTTCCATTTCCCCCGCGAAATAAAGTCGGCAACTCTCCATGGAAAATCGTCCTCCGGTTCCTTTGCAACCACTTCAAAGGCCCCCGCCCTTGGTAACCAAGGTTGTGAAAAGGCACGGATATTGCCATCGCCAATTTGCCACCGAAGACCACGGCGCACCAAGTCTCGCCCCCAACAAAGACTTTTACCAAGAAAGGAAAAGTGCGGCTTACTTTCAACCTCGAGCACCGAGGAGCTTAGGAAGTATTTCGTTTCGAGGAATCTTGCCATAATGCACTCCTGTGTTGGATGATGTGCCACGTAAGTCAGCCGACAAGTGCCCGATTAAAGTCTCCTAAGTCTTTGAAACCTAGGCCTCCCTCCATCTTTGTCTTAGCGATGGCCGCCCATCTCTTCCAATGAATTTTCCTTTTATCCTCCGAGCCCCCCACCAAAACCGAGCAATAAGTCTATGAATCTCATTGATGGTGGTTATAGGGAACCTAAAAAGGCTCATTGTGTAGGTTGGAATAGCTTGGATAACCGCTTTAATAAGAACTTCACGGCCGCCCGCCGAGAACATTTTTGCTTTCCAATCCCGAAGGAGTTTGTGAATTCTCATGGTAATCTTGTTGAAGAGTGTGACTTTGTTCCTTCCAATGTGGGTGGGAAGCCCAAGATAAGATTCCGATTCCTCCACCACAGGTATATTAAGAAGACTTGAGAAATGTCTTGCGTTAACCTCCGGAATATTGCTTGAGCAACATAACATAGACTTGTCCATATTGACTTTTTGTCCCGATCCTCTTTCATAGGTCAAAAGGATGGAGGAGATCGCACGACAACATTCATCATTTGGCTCGCAAAAGATGATGCTATCGTCTGCAAAAAGGAGGTGAGAAACCGATGGTACCGCCGGTCTACACGAGAAGCCACGGAGAAGACCCAATCTTTCTTGGCTCCGAATGAGAGTGGAGAAACCCTCCGCACAAACTAGAAAGAGATATGGGGAAAGGGGGCATCCTTGGCGAAGACCCCTCGATGCTTTAAAAGTTCTACCAATCTTCCCGTTCATGACCACGGAGAAACCCGGAGTGGATATGCAATCCCGAACCACCTTGATAGTCCTTTCCCCGAAACCCATTCTCTTCAGCATAGCGAGAACGAACCCCCATTCAACGCGATCATAAGCCTTGCTCATGTCGAGTTTTAAAGCCAAAGTACCTTTTTTGCGCTTATTTTTCTTCTTGATAGAATGTAGAAGCTCGAAGGCTATTGCGGCATTGTCCGTGATGAGCCTCCCGGGGACAAAGGCACTTTGAGAATCGGAGATGACCGAGGCGAGGGCCCCTTTTATCCGGTTAGCCAAAACCTTCGTAACGATCTTGAGAAGAACATTACAAAGGCTTATAGGACGAAAATCTTTTCAAACTTTGGATTCTTCTTCTTCGGAATGAGAACTAAGTTTGTTGCGTTCCAATCTCTAGCACTCTTCCTCCCATTAAGGACCTCCAAACATTCGTGGCGTACCCTTGGACCCACGGTCTTCCAAAAAGATTGGAAAAAAAATTGTGTGAAACCCGTCGAGTCCCGGAGCCCCTTCCGGGGGCCCGTAGCGAAAAGCGCATTATCTACGTCTTCTCTCGAGAACTCCTCTTCCGTGAACGCATATTGGGCCTCCGATAAGGATTTCACATCTTCACACGTGATTGCCCGAAAATCCTCCACGGTGGCTCCGTTTGTCTTGAAGATCTCTGAGAAACATCTTTCAAAAATACCGCGAACCTCGCGCTCGTCCGTAACCCACTCGCCATTTTCGTTGTGGATACCACGAATAAGGTTTTGATTTTTCCTACGAACCGCTCGAGTGGAAATATGCCGAATTTTTATCTCCACCTTTGAGCCAATCCGCCCGCGCCCTTTGCTTCCAAAAGTTCTCCTCAACCATGATAAGGGACTCAAGTTCGGATCCCACCATTTTACCTTCAAGAGAGTTAGCCGGAGAGAAAGCCTTGTTGTTTATCCGCTCTAGGCGTTTTGAAAGCACCCGAATTTTCCCCTTCCTATGCCCGAAGGAGTTCCTAGCCCAAGCTTGGAGAGCTTCTCTACAATCGTTGAGGCCCGAGGTGCAATCTCCGAGTCTAAAGTTCCCCATGTCGCTTAGCCAAGTATCACGCACCACGGTTTCACAATTGGAGTCCATGAGCCATCCCGGTTCAAAGGCCCATCTCTTGGTATGTGGCGTGGACGTCGAATAGGGTAGAGGTCTACCCATCGTGTCAATTAGGAGAACCCGGTAGTCGGACCCCCAATAGTCCAAAACGTCCACAACATGTGTCGGAAATAAATTCGTCCATCCAAGATTTGCGCAAGTGCGGTCGAGCCGATAAATGCTAATCAGTAATTACTAAGGCCAACTTCAGTTGAGCGCCATAACGAACGTCAAAATAGAGATATTGCTCCAATCGATTTCCATATATCACGCTTGGGATACCAAATATGAACAGTGCCGCACTATATCATTACGCCTTCTTCTTCTTCTTCTTCTTTTTTTATTTTTATTTTTTGCATTTTAGTCTTTCAAAACTCTTAAAATACATAAATGTCTAAAGTTTATAAAATTATTTAAAATTTATCCTCTATTATTGATAAAGAATAATTAGTTGTCTCAAAATATTATTTTCGGTAGGCAAAAGTATTGAACTTATAAAAATATGTTATTTATATCATTTATAAAAGACAACAATGAATTTTGTACAAAACACAAGTACATTAGAAATTAATACATAACACAATTCCAACAATTTGTTACTCGCATAGACAATTTTATTTGTGTTTGTATTGTAATTTTATTTTATTTTATTTTATGTGTTGTGTTTTAATTTTTATTTTAATAAATGTGAGTGATGTTTAGTAATTTGAATAAGTGATTTAACTAGGAACGAATAAATAAATAAATAAATAAATAAATATAGGGGTATGAGTGTAAATACAATACAAAGAGAATGACAACAGAGTGAGAAATAGAGTTTGGTTGGAGGTGATTCACTGTTTACTGAGAAATAGAGAGAGAAATAAAGTGAAAAATAGAGTGATCAGTTGGAGATAGCCTAATCTGAAGAAACTATACTTTCGAGTTTATGTTCGTTGCCGTTGGACATTCTTACATTGCAGTAATTGACTTTAATACCATCTCTAAATCTTTGTATGTTGCAGTTAATTTGTTTCTCAAATTTTATTTATGTGGCAGTGATGTACCTTAAAAATTAATATTAATTTAACTCATTAATTGCTTCATAGTAATACAAATTACAAATCAAGTATATTGATTAATATGTTGCGTATAATTTAATATAATTTTCATTGTAAACACGTAGGAAGTAAAATGCGACTTTTAAAAAAAAAAATATATAAAAGAGTTGCTACAACAAATTATAATTAGGGACCAAAACTGCACTATTTCAAAGCTAGGGCATTACTCCAACAAAGAGCATACTTAATTTTTCCTCACTCTAACTATTCAATTAATTTACGTAGAATTTAAGTTAGGTTTTGTTACGACAATAAATTCCCCTACAAATTATGATCACTGATTATACTTTTTTTCAAAACTTTGACTATCATATTACAACTCTCTTTCAAAAACGCTGTCTCCCTTACTGTCTCTTGTGTAATATAATCAACTCTTTCTCCCTTAGAAGCTTTCCGAAGTTTATTTTGAAGAAAAAAATAATAATAATTGAGCTTATCATTTAGTGAAATGTTTATAATAGATTAGCATACAATTAAAAAAAAAAAACTATAGTTGAAATGGATAGAAACGTATGGTCAAGGTCATCCGAGAAGGGTGGACTTGCATGATGTTTTTTTGCTCGCGGGCAATCTGCGCTTAGGAGGACCCGTGCACCAACTATATGGCTCGTAAGCTTATTCTGAGCGAACAAAGCCGTCATGTTTAAAATCTATAGACGGACAAACTATCTTAAAAGAAAAATCAATCTCTTAAATAACATTTATGATGATAAACTCGGCATGGTTCAATTCGCCGAGTCAATGAGCGACCATGTCGATCAGATCATGACGACCAGGTCACGAAGAGCAAGTAACGTCGACTGACACAAAAAGAGATTGCGAGATTTAAGGATAAGATTTGAGGAGAATGTCAACGCTTCTATTCGTGTGTACTTGATTTTTTTTAAAAAAAATTTAGGGATTTAATTGATTAATTTATTTAGTATAATTAACTTTGTATGTTAATCGTTTTGAAACTAACGTGTATAGAAGGAACTCTATTATCATTTTCTTCTTCTCAGAGGACTTATTATCCCGAACTAATTCTTTCTTTCTTTTGTTTTCTTGTGTGTCTTTGGCGTAAAGATTCATTATCTGGCCGAACCGAGCACGAGTCCGACTCCGAGCACCTTCCGGCCGTGATGTTCGGTCAAACAGGTAACGGGCTCCAAACCCACGCAAGTGGAATATTTCATGGATATATTTTGATAAGCTGATTTTGATTTCAGTCCAAATAGAAATAAATGATCAACACGTAGCAAATTCTTCTTTATGAGCCCTTATAAAGGGACGTGCTTTTTTGCTTTTCTCATATTTGCCCTCACGTATTGTTGCCCATTAACTTTATTGTTTGTTTTTTTTTTCTTCTAATCATTTAGGTCAAAGTGTGAGACTATTGCTTGGTTCGTAACACAATTATTAAATGAAATGCAGTCTCTCAACCTCTTTACAATTATTCAAACGATGAGGTTGATTCGTCTTTAACTCGCCAGGTTCAGAGGCTCTTACTTGATTTGATTACATATATTTTGCCTGCTTATTGGAAGCTAATAAAAATAATAATAATTAAGCTAGCTAAAGAATGCAGTAGTTGAGCTACGTAGAAAAATTCCACGATCACAATATAATATAAAAAATAATAATGAGATATTTGTACTAAGAGCATTGCAAATATTATTATTATTATTATTATTATTATTATTATTATTATTATTATTATTATATGAGTAACAACTGAAAAAAGATGTACATAATATATTCTCCACCTGTAAGAAAATAGCAACAATAGACTATAGTGGCGGAGCTACATACATGTGCACTAGTAAGTGTATGTGCATACGCTCACTTCAAAAAAAAAATATTTTTCAAGATTTAATTCGACTTTTCTCATTCCCTCTCCAGTCTCCCTTCTTGACTAGATAAATTTATTCTACTATTTTTAGAAAAGTAATATTATCTATTTATATTTATAATAGTCGCTTTAATATAGTTGTTTATGATTTTTTGTTTTGTTTATGTATCTGAAAAAAATGGTTGAAATATGCTTTGTGCTTCGCCTGAAATGAAAGTTTGGCTACGCCACTGATAGACTATATGAGAAATTATAATGAATAGCCACATTCATATGTTTACATTGCATTTTAGTAAATTTAAGGTTTTTATTTGCAGAATAGCCAAACATTGTCTATTTTGTCAATGGTTAATATGGTTATAATGGTTAATATGACAATTTCTATAATGGTTAATATGGTTTAATTGGTTATTTTACAAATATTAACCAAACATTGACTATTTTATCAATTTTAAATTATCAAGTTGGCTATTTAGCTTAAGCTTCCTTGGCTATTTAGCTTAATCTTCCTTTAATTTATAAAAAAATGGCAAGAATAATTTGAGAACTAGTAAGTAAATGAATTTTAGATTATACAAAATATATACAATATAATATGTATATACACTAAATTCTCCACAAATTAATTATTTTAAAATTAATTTTTTATTATATTATTAAAATTATTAACTTAACAATAATTTATTAATTTATTAACAATAATACAATCATAACTTATTAAGTATTATTGTAAAGACGTATTTTCGCGTTGCACATATAATATGACGTTATAATCGTGAACGATAGGAATAAAGAGAGTGCGGAAAAGTAAAGGAACACCAATACTTTTTGGTAACGCAGTTCGGACTTCCTGTCACTACTTCTGCGGGGCACTCACCCAGATTAATCAACCAAGAGATTACAGATGAAGATTACAATCAGTAATACAAACAGGATTCAAAGCGTAAACAAGAAACTCCCCATTCTTGTCACGACAACAGCTTTGACATCCGAAGTAAACTCTTGATGAACTTGCAAGATCCCCCTTGCAGCAATCAGCAACGAACGTCCCGTCCTTCTTCACTTCACCCGTGAAAGTGCTGATCGACTTTTCCCGAAGATTCTAGAGATTTTCTCTGTAAGTACTAACGAAATAGGACCTCATTAGCCGGGACATATAGGTACTGCACACTAAATCCATTCCATAAATCAGCTCCTGAAATCTCTCCACTGATTAGAACAATCACGCAAATCTCTTCATTCATTCCAGCGTGATATTCAACATTAACTTCAGGGAGATAACGACTCAATCACTCCTTGATTGAGGGTGCGACTTATAACTTTCCTGAAATATATCAGCAGTTGTCATGACATCAAGGATGTCAGTACTTTCCATAAATAGACAAATCGAATCATGAAATAATGAATACTCAATAATCGCAAATCATGATTCAACAATTATTATAAGGAATTGTCCTGCGTATATATTTGATTTATATTTTCTTCATAAAATTATATAAACATTATCATAAAATTTCATCTCAAAGCTAATTAGAAAGTAATCCATAACCTGATAACCTGACAAATGTCGTTAAAATCAGTTTATCTTTGAACATAAGATCCTAAATGATTGTTTTCCTCAATGGTCATAAATTAATTATGATGCATAATGGACGAATTTATTTATTTATTCATACAAATCACAATCCTAAAATAAGCTTACTCTTTTGACTTTTCTACAAGAAGATAAGTTCTCGTTTCTTTAATTTAATTTTTTTAATTTTTTATATTTATACGTAGCTTGATTCTTTATTAGTATTTTTAAAGTGCCAAATAATTAAGCTGCTTGCAGGTCACTGTCTTGCCAGAGAACGAGTATACATACCAAAAATATCAGTAAACTGTCCTAATACTTCATTCAAATATGTACAAGTTTATCAAATTATAATTGTTATTAGAAAAACTATTCTAGGAATCCCTCTCTTTTATTTTTTCTTTTGTTTAAGTATTGTCTTTTATTTTGTAAAATGATCATAATAGACCTCTTATTTTGCATTTTTGTCACTACAATCCATGACTTTACACTCTGTCTGTATGCAACTTTTCCGTCAAGTCATTAAGAAAAGTATAGTTTGAGACACCAAATAGGGAAAAACTCTGAATTCATGGGCTGTATAGAGTCAAAATTGTGGTTAATAAAAATGAAACTACCAAGAATTTAAAAAAATAAAAATAAAATTAGAGCTAAACTTTGTATAATACTCGTATTTATTTAGCCCTTTAATTTATAAATAAGACTGTCAATTAGCTTAAAAAGTAAAATAAAGTTCTGTTAAAATGATGAAATGTTTAAACAAATACATGAATACAAAGTCGAAAGTATGATATAATTAATTTCACCAAGTAAGAAGGCACAAGAGACAAAAATACAAATAAAAGGTATTCATAAATATTTAATCTAATTAACTTGCCTTTAGTTCCCGTATTAAAATTAAAATATAGAATTTTTATTTTATTAATTTTTCTCTTAAATTTTTAATCTTTAAATATACTTAAAAAATTCTTCTCCTAATCGGTAACTGTTTAAAATTTGTGTTGTGAATCTGCCACTCCGACTATAAAGCCGGCTATATAAAAGCATGTAAATTGAAAAATACGCGAAACATTATAGTAAGCCCAAGTAATTAATAGTTTTATGACACGTACGATATTATTTTAGAAGTAGCGTGGCCTACCAAAAAGTTCAAAATTCAATCGAACTAAGGATGATCAATGATTGCTGTTGTCAAATTAAACCCGTGGCCTAACATTTATTTGTTAAAGACTTAATAGTGCACACGTCAACAACCTCACTCATTTTCGATTATTAAAGGGCTTTGGTGAAAACAACACATCTTGCCATAATCACGTTGAACTACAAAAATAAGAGCTTCTAAGTATTAGATAGGCACAACCAAGCTTATTTGAACAGTGGTAATTCTAATATATACCTCTCCAAAAGATGAGGGGTTCAAATTTTATGAGACGCAGATGCATGTCTTTTTATATAGGGTTAATAACGGTAAAAATACTCAAAGTTTGGTCAAAGAATCTCTTGTGTACCCAAAGTTTAAAAGTAGTGGCAAAAGTACTCAAAGTCACATTTGAAGAGTTGACCACTCAATTCTCGTAACGCAGTTAACTTATCCGTTAACTCTGGCGACATGGACAAACGTGGGTTGCTGACATAGAAATTTTTTGTCACATGGATGAGCCCACATTAGCCTCGTTTATGACAAAACAACGAATTAAACTCCTAATTAGGCTCGTCCACGTGGCAAAACATTGTCATGTCAGCAACCCACGTTTGTTTACGTGGCCAGAGTTAACGAGTAAGTTAACTGCGTTACCAGAATGAAGTGGTCAACTCCCCAAATGTGACTTTGGGTATTTTTGCCACCGCTTTTAAACTTTGGGTACACGAGGGGTTCTTTGACCAAACTTTGGGTATTTTTACCGTCATTAACCCTTTTTATATATGTAAACTTGGTCAATAATGTCATGTGTTCTTACATTGAATATATCTAGTAAAGCGACAGTGCATTGTAACTGTTGAGGTGAAAAATCATCTCAACAGTCACTGATTCATGATTGGTGTAATTATGCCTTTAAGTTACCTACGAGCTCGGCTCTTTCCATTAAATCTTTATCACACAAAAGAAAATGGGTTTGAAGAGAATAAGATGTTTGAGAATTTTGGTGTGAGTGTATTCTATATCTTGTCAATGCTTTTCCTCTTTTTTTTTTTTTTACATCTTTTAGCTCACTATTAATAGAGTCTCATAATCAAGATTCGACCTCATAAATGGCCGGTTACAATTTGCGTGTGATTCCCTCATAATTGCCCAAATTACATAGCCATAATTACGTAGCAATCACGCTAGTAACTGCCATCACTAATCGCGAGGCGTCGCTCATGCTGCGATGATTGCTCCCTGTTGTCTTTGTCCTCATCGTCTATCGCTGGTCTCGTCGCATAACTGGTCTTCGTCGCTAAGCTCTTTTCCTTCTTTGTTGGTCGATGGGTATCTCTTCGCTCTTCCTTTGACTGTTGACTTCTCCCTTGGTTGACCCCCTGTGATTATGTTAACGGGTCTTTCTTTTTGTATTGGGCTTCTTTATTCAAAGCCCATTTTCATAAACGACTGAAATAGATTTTGTCATATCAATGTAAATTGACATGGACGAAATCGTACCTCAACAATAACCTTGGTCAATAATGTCACCTCATTAAAAAAAAGTATTAGAGAAGTACTAGATCGTCAAGCGACGTTCCAAAAATATTAGGATAATAGCGGTATAAGTATTATATTATAATTTTTGCAGTGATGTAATTTTTTTTACAGTCGAAGTCATAATGTCCGTCATTTTGTGATTCTTTTTAAATTCCGTCTATTTTTTCTATTGGTTTAACAAAATTTTGAATGTGATGTCAAGTGTTGGACACATGAATTTTTTTTAAGTCAATTTTGAAACAGTTTTCGATAAAATTTTGAGAATAAGTAAAACGAATTAAGATTAAAAACTTTAACTGTAAGAAGAACTATATCATTTTAAAAATTAAAATATTAAGTACTTACGTGCTACAAGCTCTTAGTATTATTGTGAGTAAAGTTGGAAGAATAAAGTTTGAAGATAAGATAAACTTGTGTGAGTGGTGTAGCCACACACATCATTTTATGATATAGAAGTGAGAATACAAGAAGTGTCTTCATTATAGAAGAAACCCATTGATGTTTGATAGGTTTATTTGCCTTTATGTGCAAACTCAACTTTTATTTTTGTATTATTAATAAATTTATCTCTTTTTGAGGAGGTGACCACTTCTTATTTAATGCACATAGCACTAGCTCTTCTTCATTTTTTTCCTTTTCTTAGAGTTTCTCGAATCTTCACCAAAAATATTTTCCTATGTCATAAACTTCCCTTTAGAGAAAAAACCAAATTCGAACATGGACAATTTTATTACGAAGACTCTAGTTTTCATAATAAAATTTTGAGAAAAGAGAAATTATGATAAGAATTGGAAACTCCGTGCTAGACTTACAATCAAACATAAATATGTGACCTCCTCAAGTGGGAAAAATCATAAATGTTAAAGTAAATACCCTCATTACTCCTTGAACTTATTATAATTATGTACCATTTTACCCTTTTAGATATTTTTGTTTTTGTTTTTGTATAAGCTTATCTCTTAAATTAACAATTATCTATCAATTCACCTTTTCTTTTTAATTTTTATATATCAGTTTCACTCATTGAATTTATAATTTAGTATCATTTTTTCTAGAATTTATCACTTTATATAAAATGTTCCTAAATTTTTAATAAGTATCACTGATGATGTTGGATTTCATCCCATACGAAGAAACGACATCGAAGCTAAAAAAACTACACCCACGAGATGAAACGACATGATAAAGCTCAAATGACTATGGAATCTAGGCCCAACCCGAATAGGCCCAAATGACAGTCCAATGCATAAAGCCCATCGAAGAAACTCGTCCCCATTCAACCTATGAAGACTAAGCCTCCCCGAAGAATAGGCCCACGAAGCT
The DNA here is from genome assembly GCA_954871525.1 of Parietaria judaica. Classification (NCBI taxonomy): domain Eukaryota; kingdom Viridiplantae; phylum Streptophyta; class Magnoliopsida; order Rosales; family Urticaceae; genus Parietaria; species Parietaria judaica. Next base: position 26,887,200 of record OX940869.1, read on the forward strand.
CCACCTTTGCCAGCTCCCCGTGAGATTCGCCCTCAAGAAAGGTTCAACTCCAACACGTGGAGGCAGCTCGTTACAAATAAGGATTCAGCTCAACTAGCCGTTAGGAGCGAAGAAAAACGGGAACACGATGTAATTCATAGGCTATAAATAGTAAACGAAGTTGTACATAGAAGGGGATCGGATTACGTGAGATTCTCTATATAGCCATTATTCACGAAATCAAATATATTATTTACCTTATATTTATTTCGATATTCAAACTATCTCTCTCTATTATCATACACATATTTCACCACGACAGTTGATTTCACACGTCAACAGTTTGGCGCCGTCTGTGGGAAATCTTTATAGATTCCTACCCAACCGATTAGCAAGAAAACTCGCGAATGACGAGTAGAGGATCCAACGGAAATCCCACGGCCAACCCTACGGAACCCGTAGCGGACAACGTTGTCAAGGCCATGGTGGAAACTATCCTCAGGCAGCTCGAAGAAAACGCCGAGTTGAGAAAAGAGTTCCAAACCAAATTGGAAAGCCTTGCCGAGAAACAATCCCAGATCGAAGGGACATTGACCGAAGCGGTCAGCTCGATGAAGACTCAACTCTCATCAGCCCCAAGAAGAGATCTCGGACCGGGGAGAACTTTAGACTTCTCCGAAATCCAGTCACCCCAAGAACTACCGAGGTGGAAAATGCCACGGGTATGATGGAGGGACGAAATCCCGCCACAAACGCACAAGGGGCGACAGGCCGAGAGATCGCAGCAGGAATCGCATCATCTGAACATCATGGCACCCGATTGGGGGCTATACAATCCAATTACGGGGTGCCAAACCGAACTGATGATCTCGGATTCCGAACTCCACCAAGGCAAGCTCGAACCCCCGAAGTGCAACCCCTTCAGGCACCAATGCGCCCGAGGTCCACGCGGATTGGCCACGAAATAACCAACCCCATCCGCATCAGGGAGGAAGCGACCCCTGTCACATTCCCGATCCCTACTCCGGGAGACGGAAATAACAATTTTGTTTTCGACCCTGAACAGACTTTCCCGGCGTGGCTCAAAGGGCTCGAATCTACGATCGAGAAAGTACAGTCCGAGGTAAAAGCAGTAAACTCAAAAGTTCATCACGCTACCTCGGCAGCTCCCGAGATAGACCGCCTCGTACGAGAATCGATGAGCACACCATTCACATCGCTGGTTACCAACAAAAGGATCAGGGACATCGGGAGGGTCAACATCCCCCGATAAGACAGAAGATCTGACCCGAGGGCATACCTCCGGGCATTTCACATCGCGATGGGGAGAGCCAACCTCGAAGCCGTGCAAAAGGATGCAGGGCATTGCCAGATATTCACCGAGCACCTCTAACAGAACACCCTTGATTGGTTTTCCAAGCTCTAGCCTTGTTCAATCAGCTCGTTCGATCAGCTGAAGATGGTCTTTTTGAAGCACTTCTCTATGTTCATCGAAACTGAAGCCACGGTAGCCCAACTCTATGCACTCCAGTAAACAAAAGATGAGCCACTGCGAAACTTCATAGCTAGGTTTAAAAACGTGATGTCACGCCTTAACGGGGTAAGCGACGACACGACGATCACGGCCCTCACCGCGGGACTATGGTACAAATCCAAGTTTAGGCAAGATATCTGCGTGAATTGATATACCTTGATCGAGGACGTAATGCACCGCGGTGGCAACTGGATTCGGGTTAAGGAGGAGCGGGCAGCCCTCGCTGCGAAATTCGACCCCGCACCAACAATACCAAAATTCAACAATGCGCAGAGGTCACCTCGGGAGCCCAACCAACACAAGGGACCTGGGCATCACCGAGGGAACCAGAACTATGCGCACCAGCATAAGCGTAACGTGCCTCCCCCGGGTTACGTAATGAACTCAGAAGAGGTCAACACGACCTATAGCAACGGCCAAGCGGCACAAGCTGATCCATGGCCAAAAGACCCCAAAGCCTACTGCAAATTCCACAAGGTATTTGGGCACTCAACTGCCCAATGGCGAAAGTTGCAGATGGCGCTGGCAAAAAGATAAGAGCGAGGTGAGATAGGCGACCTCGATATCGAAACCCTAAATCCGAAGTTACAGGGGAACACGAATCATGAAAACGACCCAACGACGTCGAAAAAGAGAAAACACAAGAAGTGCAGAAGCTTTCCTCCAGTAGAGGGAACACCGAGTTCACCTTTCGAAAAAAAAGGGAAACAAGTAAACGAGGTCGAAGAGCCAACTCAGGAAAAAGGACATCAAGTCATCGATGTGATAATGGGAAGATCCCAGTACTGCAAACCATCAGTCAACTCGATCAAAGCGCATCAACGAAAGCTCCAATCAAACTCACCTCGCCAAACTTTTCGAGGACCAGAGGCCCTGATCACGTTCAAAGAAAGCGACGCCAGCAACCTCGCGGGACCACACGACGACACCTTAGTCGTCACCCTCAACGTGGCAAACCGGGAAACCAAAAGGATCCTCATTGACAATGGAAGCTCTACGGACGTGATCTTCTTATCAACCTTGTGCCAAATGAAGGTTATTCCAGAAGACATCAACAGGGAAACAATTCCCCTCACCGGTTTTAGTGGCCATTCCATAAACACCATCGGAGAGATTAAGCTTTCCGTAATGGTAGGAGGAGTTAACTTGACAACAAAATTCCTAATCATAGACTGCCCGTCCCCCTACAACGTAATACTCGGGAGACCATGGCTCCACACCATGAAGGCAGTCTCGTCAACATACCATCAGAGCCTCCAATTCCCGACCGAATAAGGGATCAAGGAAATCAAAGGCGACCAGGCCATGGCACGAAGATGCTACATGAACAGCTTCTTGCTCGCTAAGCAAAGCACAGTAAGTCAAGCATAGAAATCAAAGTGCCTGCAGGTGAACGAGGTAAAAAGTACCTCGGAAGAAGACAACGAGTACCCGACCATCGAAATGGTAAAACAGGTCCCGATTGATGGGAGTAACCCCGACAACACCGTCGGAATCGGGACCGAGCTAAAAGAGGAAGTACGTAAGCAGCTCGTTAAATTCTTAAAAAAGAACAAAGAATGTTTCGCCTGGTCACACGAGGACATGCCGGAAATTGTCCTGGATATCATATCACATCAACTAAACGTGGACCCAAGTTTCAAGCCGGTTAAACAAAAAAGACGAAAATTAGCCCCGGAGCGTTCAGAGGCAGTAAACGAGGAAGTCCAAAAACTCCTCAAAGCTGGATCAATCCGCGAGGTGAAATATCCAGATTGGCTAGCCAACACCGTAGTGGTCAAGAAGAAATCTGGGAAATGGAGAGTATGCATCGACTTTACGGACCACAACAAGGCATGCCCGAAAGACAGCTTCCCGCTCCCACATATCGAAAGACTAGTCGAAGCAACATGTGGACACGAGCTACTTTCTTTTATGGACGCCTTCTTCGGATACAACCATATGCACCCCGATGACCAAGAAAAGACCTCGTTCATAACTGAGCGAGGTATATACTGCTACAAGGTTATGCCCTTTGGGCTCAAAAACGCAGGAGCAGCCGATCAAAGACTAGTGAACAAGATGGTCTCGGAAAATCTGGGAAAAACCATGGAAGTCTACATACACGACATGCTAGTCAAATCCAGGCATTCGGAAGATCACATCGCCCACCTCGAGCAATGCTTCGAGATGCTAAATAAGTACCAGATGAAGCTAAACCCCTCAAAATGCTCGTTTGGAGTGTCATCGGGGAAATTTTTAGGATACTTGGTCACCCAACGAGGCATAGAAGCCAACCCAGACCAAATAAACGCCCTACTCAAAATGCCCTCACCTCGCAGCGTAAAAGAGGTCCAAAGGCTCACGGGGTGAATAGCAGCACTGAATCGATTCATATCGAGATCAACCGACAAGTGTCTGCCTTTCTACAAAATGTTGAAAGGAAACAAAAAATTCGAGTGGACGGAAGAGTGCGAACAAGCATTCCAAGAACTGAAAAAGTACTTGTCTACCCCTCTAATATTGGTAAGCCCAGTGATCGGCGGACCACTCTTGATTTACCTCGCAGTAAGTAGCGTGTTGGTTAGGGAAGATCGAGGTGATCAGAAACCCATCTTCTACACTAGAAAATCGTTAGAAGGTAGCGTTCGCGCTCGTCACAACAGCGAGAAAACTAAGACCTTACTTCCAAGCTCATGCCATTGTGGTAATGACACTACATCCACTATGATCAGTGTTACACAGCCTCAACCAGTCCGGGAGGTTAACGAAGTGGGCAGTAGAACTCAGCGAATTCGACATCGAATACAAAACAAGAACATGCGCCAAATCGCAGGTCTTAGCGGACTTCGTTGTAGAACTGACCACCCAAAAACCAGAAGATGAGTCGATGGACGAGGCATGGACACTGAAAGTAGACGAGTCGTCAAACTAAAATGGATCGGGAGTAGGGATCCACCTCGTCACCCCAAGCGGCGAGGTGATTGAGCAATCTTTTCGTCTCAAATTCAAGGCATCAAACAACGAGGCCAAGTACGAAGCCCTGATAGCAGGCCTCAAACTAGCATGAGCGGTAGGAGCATGTAACGTAAAAGCTTACTCCGATTCGAAACTAGTCACAGCCAAATCGCTCGAGAATACGAGGAAAAAGACCAAAGAATGAACGCGTATCTCGCGGTAGTCAATCAATTGATCAAATCGTTTGAGAAAGTCGAGATAAACCAAATTCCAAGAAGCGAAAACGCGCAAGCAGACGCGCTGGCAGGTTTGGCATCCATCTCGGACCCCGAGGTAAAACGGATAATCCCGGTGGAAACAATAGATGCACCAAGAATCAACTTGACGGTAAAAAACATCAAGCTCAAGCCAGATGACTAGAGATCTCCAATAACAAAGTTTCTGCGAAATGAAGAAACACCTCGAGACTGACAGGACGTCAGAAAACTAAAAGCCAAAAGCTCGAGATTCTGCCTGATAAATGATGTCCTCTACAAACGAAGCTTCAATGGACTATACCTCAAATGTCTCGGGGATGAAGACGCAAATAACACCCTTCGCGAAATACACAAAGGAAGCTGCGGGAATCACTCCGGAGGAAGATGACTCGCCAACAAAATTAAAAGACAAGGGTTATTCTGGCCCACCATGCTAGAAGATAGTGAGCAGTACGTACGGAAATGCGACGCTTGCCAAAGGCACGTGCCAACAATTAGACAGCCCGCATTAAAATTATCATCGGTTGCATTGCCGTACCCCTTCATGAAATGATCAATGGACATCGTCGGACCAATGCTAGCAGCCAAAGGCCTAACTAGGTTCCTACTAATAGCAACTGACTACTTCACGAAGTGGATAGAAGCCAAGGCATACGTACATATCAATGATGTAGACGCGGAAAATTTTGTGTGGAAAGACATCATATGCAGATACGGACTCCCGAAGAATATCATCGCAGATAACGGGCCTCAATTCATCTCAAGCAGATTAAAAAAGTTCTGCGCCAATCTAGGAATCTCGCTAAACACATCGACTCCAAGATACCCGTAAGGGAATGGACACTCCGAGGTGGCCACCAGAACAATCATCGACGGGATCAAAATGAGGTTAGACAACAAGAAAGGGGAGATGGCCCGAAGAGCTGAACGGGGTACTCTGGGCATACAAGACGACACCTCGTAGAGCAACCGGAGAAACCCCATTCGTATTGGTTTATGGAACCGAGGCAATGGTCCCGGCCGAAGCGAAATCGCTTAGCCTAAGAAGGGAATACTGCCCGGACCAACCAAACAAGAACAACGAGATGTTGAAAGATCAGTTAGACTACATCGAAGAACGAAGAGAAAAAGCACTAAGCAGGATCGTAAATTACCAAAGGGTGATAGAAAGGTACTACAACTCGAAAGTTCGACCTCGTTCGTTCAAAGTAGGCGACCTGGTACTCCGCAAAGTATTCCAGAATACAGCGGAACTGAATGCTGGAAAGCTAGGGATAAACTGGGAAGGACCATAGACCGTGTCCGAAATAGTCAAACCCGGCGTGTACAGACTCATTAATTTGGACGGACTGAAAGTCCTCCGAAATTGGAACACCCAACACCTAAAAAGATATTATTCTTAAAGAGTAATATCACCTCAAACTACGTAGTGGCTTGATCCCAGAAAACTCGGGTACGTAGGCAGCCCCATGCGGGCACAGCCCAAATTATTTTACAAAATCGAAAGAACTCGTGTTATCCTAAACAATCCTCGAAATTCTTCCCCCCGGGGTGGGAGCACAGGGAACGCCTCTACTCTCACCACGTCCCCGCATTATCAAAACACGCTAAAAATGAGGTCAACTGCTTACAAACGAATCAAAGCACTCCGATTCGGAAAGATCGAGACAAGACCTCTCCTCGAACCATGCATTCGACCGCCTAGCACCACAATCTCCCGAGATTCGATTTCGAAGTACAAAATCACATTCGTAAAACAACATGAATGGAATTGGAAAAGAAAACATATGTGGGATCGATCAGCATGGTCGAGGGACCGATCGCATTTCTCCTGACGAGGAGCGACCTCTTTCGATGACCTAGCACGAGATGTCTCCTTTTCAGCACCCGCATCAATATAAGGCTTGGCATCGACCGCCACCTCGCCCTCCACCTTAACCCGGCGACTGGATTGGGCCTCCTGCGCCTTATCCACTAGCGACTCCAACGGAGCATCATCAGGGGTCTCATCACTTCCCGAAGAAACATGGTGAACGTAGGCAGGAGGACCCTCACGACGACCGGGAGGGGAACGCTGACTGCTAGAATAATTCATAGACTCCTCGAGAGCTAAGCAACAAAAAACGAGTTGAAAAATCATTTCGAATAAACTAATGAAAAATCACCTCGAGACGAAGAAAATACCAATGGCCGTCAAAGGGGCAACCGAGATCGCCTGCCAGCCGTCACTTCGGAACTTCCAATACCCGGAAGCTCGGATCCTGATGATCAAAAAATAGCTCCAATCAACACCTCCTTTCGGAATCAACGCCTTTTTGAGACCTCGGAATCTCGAATCCGCCTCCGGCACCACCATCTTTGCGCTACGAGGTCAGATCAAGAAAACAAGCAAATAACAAATAGGTATACAAAATCAAACAAGCATGCCCACGGGGCCCACCAGGGCCAGAACTCCATCTCAGAGGAACAAGCGCCCCACGGCGAGTATCGCGGAAGAAGAAAAACCTCTCCGTCCATCCGCCACGCACATCGGGAGTCCCATTAAGGACCTTCCCGAGCCTCCCGTTCAGATAAAATCTCCAGGAAGATTTCCCGGGCCCCTTAGGGAGATAAAGGAGAACTAGGTCCTCTGCCATGAGAACCATCCTATTTTCTCTGGCCGACACCCCAGGGCTACCAAATTCCGATAAGCATTCGGGACCAACTGTCCGGGAGCCAGGCCGAGATACCAGAGAAACTCGACAATCACGTCAGGGAGAGTAAGCTCGATTCCGGCTTCCAAGAAAGCTTCGTATGCGCACGACCATCCTCTTTCCTCGTCGAAAGCATGATCTCCCGGGCCTGGAGCTTCGGTCTCGATGAGATCGGGTATGTTGTACAGGCTTCTCATATCTCTGAGATTCGCCAACAAGATCACACAGAGAGAAGAGTCGGCCTGAACCGAATCGCTTTTCGAGCCAGAGCACGATATTTTCTTGAAAGAGAAGGAATGACAGAGAAGGAAAACCAAAATGGGAGAAGTTATGGCAAAATGTATACGTTAGAAGCTTATAAACCCACCTTTGCAAACTGCCCCTCGAGCTCCCTCACCACGATCTCCAAGAAACCGCCAAACAATAATGGCATCGAAAGCAAAAGGTTTTAAATAGACCATCACCTCCGAAATAGGTGTCTCAGCCGAGGACTCCATCAATCGCAAGCCGTTGTCAAATCAGGGTCCTGATTGGCTCGAGACTCGGCGTGAAGGATCGTGATACGAAAAGCACACGCTAGCCCAATCCAAGACTGACACCTGTACCCCCCATGAAAAATAAAAAACCCCACGAACAAAAACAGTTCGAGAGGGAAATTCAAAAAATAGGTGTGTAAAAACACGCGTGAAAATTAGAAAAATCAATATTGCGCCAGAAACAAATCATCCATGATATTTTCTACTTTGTCAAAAGAAACAAAGAAAATTCTATTCGGAGTATTTCCCGACCAACCCGACGACATCGAGCAAGTTCCCCAGTACAGAAAATAATATAAAGTCCATCGACCATATAAATGCTCAATGCACTGGGGGGCTCACTGATGAAGTTGGATTTCATCTCATACGAAGAAATTACATCGAAGCTAAAAAAACTACACCCACGAGATGAAACGACATGATAAAGTTCAAATGACTATGGAATCTAGGCCCAGCCCGAACAGGCCCAAATGACAGTCCAATGCATAAAGCCCATCGAAGAAACTCGTCCCCATTCAACCTCTGAAGACTAAGCCTCCTCGAAGAATAGGCCCACGAAACTCCACCTTTGCCAGCTCCCCGTGAGATTCGCCCTCAAGAAAGGTTCAACTCCAAACACATGGAGGCAGCTCGTTACAAATAAGGATTCAGCTCAACTAGCCGTTAGGAGCGAAGAAAAAGGGGAACGCGATGTAATTCATAGGCCATAAATAGTAAACGAAGTTGTACATAGAAGGGGATCGGATTACGTGAGATTCTCTATATAGCCATTATTCATGAAATCAAATATATTATTTACCTTATATTTATTTCGATATTCAAACTCTCTCTCTTTATTATCATACACATATATCACCACGACAGTTGATTTCACACGTCAACCATCACAATCTCACATTATACCATATAACTAAATTGAGGTGCATTTTTACTGTAGAGACTATAGTAACATTTGTGGCCAATTACAAAATAACATGTGTTTACTTAATTATGTAACAACTGTTACTTTAGGATCTCTCTGTCTCTTCCTCTCTCTTTCTCGATCCAGACTCTTCTTCCAACAGCCCAGAAGCAATGTTCTTTCTTTTTCTGTTTTGTTAATTTAAAAAAAAACGTAAAATATCCTCAGCCGTAGACTCTTTGCTCACCGCCGCCCTCCATTGCATGCATCGACCCTCGAATCGGCTCTGCCTCTAAGGTGATATTCTGGTTCTGAGGATTTTTTCTTAGTTGATTTTTATTAGCTTAATATGGCGCTTAGTTTAGAGATGGGGGTAATTACTTATTGGTTGTGGTTTGTGACATTATAAGCTCTTAGATATTACTGTCACTTGCTCTATGAAGTCTAAAACAAAATTTTACTTATTCGAACAGTTGGTGATCGATTTGATCATTGCCGATTTTCGATATCGTGCTCCAGAGACCCTGATCTTGAAGTGGTTTGACGCAGAGATACTAATCCACGTCGATTTTCGATTTCCTATTTCGTGCTCCAGAGACACTGATCAACGCAGCTGCTCATTGCCGATTTCCAAATCTGATTTCAAGGTAACTACTCGAAGTCGAAAGTGAGCATTTAAATATATAATGTTCAGGTTTTAATTTTGTAATAGACATATACATGAATTGCTTACAGCTTACTTGAACTCTTCACTGTTGATGATAGAATGCATGAATCTGGATTTGATACACCATTCATTTAGTAGTCGTGGCAGTATGAAGTCAATAATTGGTTATCACTTTGTGTTTGTAAATCAATTTAACAGAGATTTGATTTCATCTTGATTTCTTGAAGCAACTATATATATATTATAGTAGCTTAGTCAATTTTTTTAATCTTTTGAGGTATCTTAATTTGAATGCAAAACTCCATTCAGTGTTTTTATATATCCTCGCAATTCGGTTTTGATTAAAAAAAAGTTAGGAGAATATGTAATGACCCGATTTTCTCACACCTAAAAGCGTAAGGAGTACTAGATTGTATCTTTGGGTTACAAGGTACATTTTGATGATAAATGAATGATAAGTTATGGATGATATTTATTATGAGTGTCTATATGTTATGCATTATGCTTTTAAAAATTTGATGGACGGAAAAGAATTTTCGTAAGACACAAGTAATGTTACTCCCGCTATGTTTGCTAGTACTACCGTTATGCCGCTAGTACTTCCCGCTATGTTTGCTAGTACTATCGCTATGCCACTAGTACTTCCCGCTATGTTTGCTAGTACTACCGCTATGCCGCTAGTACTTTTCGCTATATTTGGTAGTACTACCGCTATGCCGCTAGTACTCCAGCTATGCTCGTTAGCACTCCTGCTAGAAATTTTGGGATCCGCATAAGATACTCATATCAATAAGTTTCTATGAGTAAGAAACAATACCGAGAAATAAAGAGAGAAAATGTATGATATAAACCATTTCATCATGAGGGGAAAATATGATTTAAATTTTAAACAAAGTATCTTCAAAGTTTACTAAAAAGTCAACTAGGCCGGAATGAATATTTCCGAGTCCCGGATGAAACCAAAAATATCATTTTTGGAATCTACATGAAAAATTATTAAAGATAGGTACGTTCAAAGTAAAATTTTCATCAAGGTCCTTAAATTTTAGAAAAGTTGCACTATGGCCCAAAATTGCCAAAAAATTGCAAATATGCCCCTAATCCGATTTTCAACATTCTAAACTCATCCTTGATGTCCATACACATGCTCAAAACTTAATGTATGCTGAAATTTGAATAAAGTCTCTTAAAAATCAAAAGAAGCATTAAGGTCATTTTGTCTTATGTGCTTGTCTTATACACCTCCCAAATGAACCAATGGCCTCATAGGAGTGCATGACAGCAATGATTAGATTCCAATACAGCCCCAATAAGCCTCCCATCAGCAAAATTAATCCAATAGATAGCTGGAGTGGTTTACAAGATAACTTAGAACCAATGGGAAGCTTTTAGAGTGAATGATTACCCTCAATAGTGAATGGAAGTGCATTTTTTCTCTCCCTCTTCAAACAATCCGACCCACACTCCATTCTAAGATCATAAAATAAACTCTCTCATCATCTATCTCTCTCTCTCTAAGAAACCCTAAGAGAATAGCCTTGAAGAACACCTCAAAAATCAACTTTTCCAAGAAGAAGAAAGGGGTAAGAACACCTCTTGCATGTCGATTTCCCTAACGTTTTTCTCTCTGAAATTTATGCTCATTTTTACTCCATATTGTTTTGTGCTAAGGCTATGGAATCATGGAGAAAGAATCGTGAAGATCCGATCTCAAACGCTCCATTTATCCCTCAAACCGTGTCATTGCTCAAAGTTCCAAAGAAAGAGGCAGGGAAAACCTCTTGCATGTTGATTTTTTTCATGGCCATAGGATATGAACTTATGTTCATAATGTTTTCTCTTATCCTAGCTCAAAAATCCAGCCTTCTCTAGGCTAAGGTCGTTGTGAAGAGCACATAAGTTTCCAACTACACAAGTATTAACTTTGTTGGAGAAAATTCTCAAGAAATGTATAACCTTCAAACTAAAAACCCTCACTTTGTTGATGAATGGTTATAATACTAAGTTTCATGCTTATTTATTATTTAAGTAAGACATGCATGAATGGTTTTGTGTATTTTCATGAATTTGGCCCAAAAGCCTTATGTTTGATGATGATTGGATGACATGCATGTTGCTGGAATTAGGGTTTTGATGAAGTCCGATTTTGTAGGGGTCTTAAATAGACCAAATGAACTCCAATATGAGTCGTGCACTATTCGTGCGCAAAACTGTTTTTACTTCCAGGCTGATCTGGAAGTTTGGATTTAGAACACATTTTTCACCGACCTAATATTTTTATAAATTCGTGTAAAAATTATATGATATAGATGTATTCTTTATTGAATCAGTAAAGTTTTTTTTACTGAAAAATATACTCCGGTTAGTTCAAAACAACTCACGGAGTAATGACATGCAAATTTGTTTTCGGTTTTAGACAGATTGTGAACTATGTTAGTAAAATGCCTTATAAGATGATCTATAGTTTATATTTTGGTGGGATAAAATTATATGATATACTTAAGTTAGTTAAAGAGACATAGAAATTGGTTTTGTTCCAAAACAAGCCATGATTGATTTTATAAAAAACCACACACCGGAGGTCGCAAATTGTTTTTCATAAGGGTTAATTGCGGCAAAAATACCCAACCTTTGTAAATATTCTCCGATAGGTACCCAACCTCGATAAACGTAGGCAAAAGTACCCAACGTCACATTTTTGTCGCCGACCAACTAACGCCGTTAGACACTGCCTACATGGCCGTTAGGCTGTCTCATGTGGAATGCCACGTGGTTAAAGATTGGGTACTTTTACCGCTACATGACCAAAGGTTAGGTACTTTTGCCGCCACGAGGCATTAAAAAATTAATTTTTTCTTTCCCGTTAGCCAATATGTTTTTATTTTTTTACGTATATCAAACATGATCAAATAAATTTATAAAATATGTACTTATAAAAAAATATGTTATTTTTTTAAATAATCAAATAATTACTTAAAATTATTAATTTTAATTTATTTAAAAAGAAAATCATTCCCGTGGCACATATTTTTATTTTTTACATGTGTTAAATATAATCAAATAATTTTATAAAATATGTTTTTATAAAAAAATATTTTTTTTCTTACAGGAATAATTTATAATTTTTGAATAGATTATATTAAAATTTTGAAACTAAAGCATTATTGTATATAATATCATGGGCATTTTAATGTTAAAATTAAGGCATGATATGATTTTTGAAGACATATAACATATATGAAACTAAGACATGATTAAAACAAATAATTGTATCAAATACGGTTCAAACTTAATTTAAACCGAAAGTTTGGTGATTAGTAAAAATTATATTTAACCTTGTTATTTTTTGTTTTAAAGTGAAAAAAGAAAAATAACATATTTTAGTTTTTCTTTTATGCCGCAATTAACCCAATATTTAATAGATAGTGATAAAAACATGCGGTTGGTTATATGGCGGTTGGTTATATGCGGTTGCTACAGATTAACCTTAACGCATATTTTAGTTTTTCTTATTTCACTTTAAAACAAAAATTAATAAGGTTAAACATAATTTTTACCAATCACCAAACTTTTAGTTTAAATTCATTTTGAACCGTATTTGATACAATTATTTGTTTTAATCATGCCTTAGTTTCATATATGTTATATGTCTTCAAAAATCATATCATGCCTTAATTTTAATATTAAAATGCCTGTGATATAATATACAATAATGTTTTAGTTTCAAAATTTTAATATTATCTATTCAAAAAATTATAAATTATTCCTATAAGAAAAAAATATTTTTTTATAAAAACATATTTTATAATATTATTTGATTATATTTAACATTTGTAAAAAAATAAAAATATGTGCCACGGGAAAGATTTTCTTTTAAATAAATTAAAATTAATAATTTTAAGTAATTATTTGATTATTTAAAAAAATAACGTATTTTTTTATAAGTACATATTTTATAAAACTATTTGATCATGTTTGGTATACGTAAAAAAATTAAAAACATATTGGTTAATGGGAAAGAAAAAAATAATTTTTTTTAATGCCACGTGGTGGCAAAAGTACCTAACCTTTGGCCACGTAGCGGCAAAAGTATCCAATTTTTGACCAAGTGGCATTCCACATAAGACAGCCTAACGGCCACGTAGGCAGTGTCTAACGGCGTTAGTTGGTCGGCGACAAAAGTGTGACGTTGGGTACTTTTGCCTACGTTTATTGAGGTTGGGTACCTATCGGAGAATATTTACAAATGTTGGGTATTTTTGCCGCAATTAACCCTTTTCATAAATAAGGGCAGATTTGAGTTCATGCTTAAAAATACCTTTATATGATTTACCAAGGGATTTTATTTTCAGGAAATGAACTAAATAGTTGATAAATGTCAAGTTTAGAGCAATCACAATTGGTTGTATGTTAAAATGAGTTTTCGTTTACCGGATAGAGGTTATAAAGTAAGCATATACAAGCTATTCTACCATTTAAGGTAGAATTGTGACCCGAACAATAAAATAGTTTCAATTTCGAGTAATGCGGTTATGATATTAAAAATAAAACACAGAGGCTAAGATAATAACCTAGGAGCTCTAAATAATTTACGATTATGAAAATGATCACACCGAGGTTGTTTCACATTTCAAGATAAATGCTATGTTTACGAAATATGATAATACAAAACTCAATGAGTTATTAATGAAAGGAATAGTTTCTATTTAAATAGATACGAATCTTAAATGATGATTCTACGGCATGAAAATACTTGTACACACTTGAAGTTAAGTCGTACAATATTACGTAGATCTTTAAACAAAGGAACGTGTTGATACCAAATCGGATAGTGTTGAAACCTTAGTGCCCTAGAATTTCAGCAACGTAGAGCATGCATGTAAACCTGGATCCAAAAGACTGACGAGTCGTCTGGTCGAATTAAACAGGGAAGTAGGGTGTCCATAAGTGTGATATGATGTAGCTTGAAGTGCAGCGAGGACACCAGGTGAGTACAAATCTCACTACAGCATGAATAGTTTTAAATGAAAAGATGAAATATGTCAAGACATGAATATGTGCGATGTTTGGGAGCATTGACTTCGATGCATGAATGATTGATTGGGAGCACTGACTCCAAGGCATTAATGATTGATATGTGTGGTCCTTGATGGACATTGATATGATTATATGGATCATTGTGATTCCTATGATGTTAATGTATCATGTTATTCCAAGTGTTGATATTGGAAAAGAAAAGAATGTATGATGGGAAGAATGATTGAATGAGCTTTGATTTATGTCATAATGCATGTAGGCATAATAGGGTGACCTTAATTAACAAAGATGACCAATATTTTCAAAGCTCATGTCGTGCCACCCGATCGGGGTATAAACATGTTATGAATGGGGCTTTAAGCCCAAGGTCGTGTTGGTTGGGGACCTTGCAACCCTCAGACCATCGGTGGCTGCGCGTAAAAGGGCACGTACACATATGGGTGATCACCAGGCGAGACAGGGCCAATCCCTTGAGCCACTTAAAGGAAAGGAAATAAAATGTTTTCAAAAGTAACCCAATAATATAGCATAATTGGACATACATATATGCATGATTGACATATTTTTTTGTGAGGATAATGTATGTACTCGCTGAGCGTAAGCTCACGTAATATGTGTTCATGCTGTAGGTAAGAAACCCATGGCATGAATTTGTTATGGTGGACTCGCGAAGGAATGGTGATGCGCGCGGTGGTTATGGGTTAGGATGGGTAACCGCTAAAGTTTCTGCATGTTTTGATGAACAAAGTAATTGACGTATGTTTTATTAACTACGGTTTATGTTTTGGGGTTATGGTATTATATTACCTCTCTATGTTAAGAATTTACGTATAAAATGATTGTCTCAGGTTCACAATCCGAGTCAATAAGTATGAAGAATTATATTGGACTTTTCAAAAACAATTTTGGTAAACTATTTAATAAGCCTTCAAAGTTTTATGAAGGTCTCATGTTTTTTCGAAGATTTCCAATAATGGTCGTTTTTAATATTTTATGCTAAAGCGTTGATCTTAAATTTCTTATAGGAAGTTTAAGACGTACGTGCTTCGGTGCACAAGTGAGATGATGTTTTAACAAAAATATATTCCTAAATTTTCGTAACAAAGAGCTTTTATGAAATCTAAAGAAAGTAAGTAAGTGAGTTTAAGTCGTAGCGGACGGCGCTAGGCCGGGTCGTTACAGAATATATAAAATTCACATTTAAATTGGAAGCACAATTAGTAGACTAAACTTAATGAAAGAAAAAAAGATAACTGCACTAATTATATAGTCAACTTTGTCACGCTCTCTATTGTATATGATTGACTTGAAACTGTAAAATAAACTGTAAAATATGTTTTAAAAAATTGGTATAATTACTTTAAAACTAAAAAAAAACACAAAATTATCAAATTTCTCTCAATTAGAGAAAAAAAAAATCTAATCCGCAGCAACAGCGGGTTCTATACCTCGTATATACTAAATGTGTACTATTTCTGTCAAAATTATCATAATATTTACAACAACAAAATAAATAAATTATTTCAACCAAATTTTGTAAAATCATTCTCTCAGTTTCTTCCCTCTTGACGTCGAGTCATCATAGTATTTTTTTTATTTTTATTTTTTGTCTTCCTCACCGTCACTTCAATAAAGACTCCCTTCACTACAATCATAAATTAAAATTATTGATTTTTTGCTTAAAATATTAAGATAAACCATTAATTATTAAATGGACATGAGGCATTTAATACATATTAAAATTTTATAGAAGAAATTGATACAAAAACATATTTCGATGGGAAAAATTAAATAAAATAATAAGTTCAAGGGATAAACTAATACACATTATGAATGTTTAAGATGTAATAGTTTTAAGGAAGGAAAAATTGATACAAATTAAAGTTTATTATAAATTAAGGGATTTTGTGGATGTCAATATTGTGATAGGCAACTATGTCATTACTATGTAATATTCACATTTATTGTATTTCCTATTTTCACATCTCTCAAACCCTATGTGTAGAGGCATATGAAGTTCATTGTAACACACATCAAAGAGCAATAATACTATTCCCTCTCATATTCTCTTCTTGTTGTTATGTTTTTGTCTTTGTTCTTTAGTTTATAACACGGTATGAGCACGATATTCTACCGATTGAGGTAACGGTCTCTGTATTTTAAATTTATTTCATTCTTGTTTTGGCGATGATGGCAATGTAAATTTATGTTGAAAATTCACGTAGAAAAACCTAGTAAAAGTTGTGCATTTTTTATTATGGTGATGATGGTAATCCATAGTAAATTCGTTTGAAAGATTTACTAAGAAAAACCTAGCAAATTTTATATATCTATCTCTTACTATTGCGATGATGGTTGCACGATGGATTATTCTTTTCAAAATAAAATCCAAACGGCCTAGCAGAATATATAACTTTTTTTTTTTGAGTTTCAATCGATTATAAAGTGATTACATATATTCATATCAACCATATTTTTTTGTGGTCTTTTATTGTTGCATATACATTCGTTGTCAGAAAGGAAAAAAAAAGAGGTCATTGTGCTTTTGATTTTCTTTATATATTTTAATTGAGGCAATTAAAGATGTGAATATAATTATATATATATATATATATATAAAAAAATCCTTGAAGTGAATCATATTAATATTTTGGGTTAGTAACATTCCCGGAAGTGAATAGCATTATATGAGTATTTTGGGATAATAATATTCACCGAAGTGAATTACAAGGTTTATAATACGTTAGTTTTACAATATTCCTTAAAGTGAATACCCTCATTTTGTTATTTTGGGTTAGAAACATTCCCTCCTTGAAGTCGATACAAATTTTTTATGTATATTTCCTGAAGTGAATACAAATTCCCTGGACTGAATACATAATTTTATCATGATTATTCCTAAGTAAATACTAAAAGTTTATGAATATATTTCGAGTTATTCCCTGAAGTTAAAGACGATGTTTTATGAGTAGCTAAGGAGTAAAAGTTAATCTCACTCAAAGTCTAAGTTTCCCTGAAGTGAATTTTATATTCTAGGTAATGGAAAGAAAAAAAAAATCAACCTCTCAGTATTAGAGAAAATGTTATAATTCCTAAAGAAAATATTAATGATGTATTTTATGTTAGTATTTGACAATATGAAGTACAAATTGTTATATATAAGGTCTAAAGTTCATCGATTTAAGAAAGTTTACATTACCATAAGAAGAGGACAAATAATTTTATAAACCCATTATAATATTTTCCATGAGGCATCGCATCAACGCTAGAAATGGATAAGTAATGTAATTCCTTGAAGAGAATGTTCACTTTCTTTAACTTAAACCTCTTATTTTGAGCACAACTCTTCTGGAGGATATGTCATAAGTTCCATTTATGCTTACTAATAGTCCCAATAATATTGAAGTATCTAAATCATGATACTTTCTTCCCCTTTTCACATTTGACTTATGCAATAAGTTCATCATGTAAACAATGCTCATATTTAGATAATAAGCTCATATGGCTTCCATTCTAGGGTTAAGAACTTAAATAACTGTTTTGTTGGCATATATCTTAACTTTAAATATATTCTTTATACTACTTCAAGTAGTAATATTTAATTTTTTTTTCTACTACAGGAATATTACGTAATAATAACTGTCTATTATTTAAATAAAATTATTGATTGCTTTTGTACATGTATTATTCTCTAAAAATAATTTGGTTTATGAGCTACTGAGATAAAGCATATCGCAAGATGAATATTGCAATCGTCTTAGTGAGGTTATGTTGACGTCAATCTCAAAGAGATACTTACAAATAAATGTCTTTGACATGAAGATGAAAAGAAATGGTTGTGAAAATTTCCTCTACCTCAAGTAGAAAATAAATATATTGGAATCACTACATGAAGTAGAAAATAAATTAAATAATATACCTGAAGTAGAAAATAAATTAAATATTACTACTTGAAGTAGTATAAAGAAAAAATTTAAAGTTGAGATATATGGCAACAAAACATTTATTTAAGTTCTTAACCCTATAATGGAAGCCTTATGAGCTTATTATCTAAACATGAGCATTGTTCACATGATGAACATATTTCATAAGCGCAAATATGAAAAAAGGGAGAAAGTATCATGATTTAGATACTTCATTATTATTGAGACTATTAGTAAGCATAAACGAAACTTATGACATATCCTCCAGGAGAGTTGTGCTCAAAATAAGAGTTTTAAGTTAAAGAAAATGAGCATTCTCTCCCACGTATTATATGATGAATAGAAAAGTGAATGAAAACTTCATTAATAGAACTAAAAGTTTGCTAATGGAACCAAAAGTTCACTAATAGAACCAGAAGTTCGCTAATGGAACTAGAAGTTCACTGATAGAACCAGAAGTTCACTAATATTATGGAACTAAAAGTTCGTTAATAGAACCAGAAGTTCACTAATAGAACCCGAAGTTCACGAATGTTGGCATGACTAGTGTGGTTATACCGGATAAATAATGATGCAAAAGAGTTGAGAATTCATATTTGATGTTAGCAATGATCGGTATGACTATCCCGAATATAAAATTTATTGATGGACTATATGGTTCTTTGATCTTTATGGGCCCATATATATCGAAAGTTATTGAAAATTGTCGATACACATTACAGAAAATTAGGGCTATATAAATAGAAAAGAAATATAGAGGATCTTGAATTATTGAAATTGAAAAATAGTTGGCAAAATATGAAGACGCGATACGGGACGAGTAGTCCAAACGTTATGAAAGTGGGCATGCCAGTGGGGTATAAAGATATATGCGAACTTATATTGAAATAATTTTATGCGAACATTTCCCGAGTCCTGGCATTTAATGTCCTTTGTGGTGGATATAGTATATATGGCAGTATTAAGTTTATAATATGCGTCTTACAAAAGTGATTACAAAAAATTATGAACTATGGCTCCCAAAGACCCGAAGAATAACAAAATCCTAGGATATATGTATCAGAGCAGAATTTAAATGCTAAAGATGAATTTATAAAAGAACGTTTTTATTACTCTTTCTATGATGAACATAAGCCGTAAGAATTCCTAAAGAATTCATTGAGGCAATGTATTGATTGAGAAATTTTTTAATGAGAATAAGAGTGAGTAGAACTCTATACGATTTAGAAATTTTTATTGACTACCCAATGATTATGATATTATAAAATATTTTTTAGTGATGAATCTATTACATTATATTATTTTTAGAATACTTGTGTTTTATGTGATTGACAGGTTATCTATTATTCATAAGGAACATGATTGGATATGAAATTTATCATCACAAAATTCTCTTAGCTTACGGGAGGAATGCTTACAAGAAAGGGAAATATCGGAATGGAGCGACTATCTGGGGGACTTGTTTACTAAGGCGCTGCTAGCTTCATCAATTAAAGAAACTGGCTCACAAGATTGGAAAGAGGCATCTCCGAGAAGTCAAATATTCTTGTCATCAGGAGGAGTAGTACTCGATGTACTCTTTTTCTTTTACCAAGGTTTTATCCCACACCGGGTTCTTCTAGAAAGGTATTAACGAGGCAACTTAAACTCAATTATGCGTATTACAATGACATTGACATCCAAGGGGGAGTGTTATAAATTAATGGATTTTGTGGATGTCAATATTGTGATAGTCAAACTATGTCATTACTATGTAATATTCACATTTATTGTATTTCATATTTCCACCTCTCTCAAGCCCTATATATAGAGGCATATGAGGTTCATTGTAACACACATCAAAGATCAATAATACTCTATCTATTCTCCCTCATATTCTCTTCTTCTTGATATGTTGTTGTCTTGTCTTTGTTCTTTAGTTTATAACAAAGTTGACGTTTTTCAAAGGATTTTTTGTTTTCAATTTTAAAAAATAAAAACATCTATAAGAATGTTCGTTTACTTATTTTAATAATTATGTTTACAGTCATCTTTTTTATTTTTAAATTCTTACAACAAAATAAAAAACACTAACAACTTATTTCTCTTTGAAATGACACTCGTCATCTTTATGTATCTATATTTTATAATTTCTCTCTCATCATATTTACACTTATTGATAGGGTAAACTGCGGCTAATGTACCCAATGTTTGATCTTCTGCGGATTATGTACCCAATGTTTATTTTCGGCGGCTAATGTACCCAATGTTTGATCCGTTAGATATTTTCGTGTTTTCCGTCACTTGACCATTAAGAGAGTTATCCTCCTCTATATGCACACTTTTCGTATTTTTGACATAACTCACTCATCTTTTGTCCAAATTTTATGCACGACCTATGGTTGGAAAGATAAGAGATATATCTACAACTTTAGTGTTTTAAGTTTTGTAAAATCAGTTTTAGAAAAATACGAAATTTCCAATACAACATAAAACTGGACATTAGTTTAATGCAAAATATTTGTTTCGAGCAAATTTTAATATACTTAATGACTTTTTATGATAAAACGTAAAACTAAAAGGTTGTAGATAAACTTTTTATCTTTCCAACGAGTATTTATTTATAAATTTTGGACAAAAAATGAGTGAGTTATGCCAAAAATATAAAATATGTGATGCGAAATAATCTTTCATATTTTTGGCATAACTCACTCATTTTTTGTCCAAAATTTATAAATAAATACCCGTTCGAAAGATAAAAAGTTTATCTACAACTTTTTAGTTTTACGTTTCATCATAAAAAGTCATTAAGTATATTGAAATTTCCTCGAAACAAATATTTTGCATTAAACTAATGTCCAGTTTTACGTTGTATTGGAAATTTTGTATTTTTATAAAACTTATTATAAAATTTAAAACACTAAAGTTGTAGATCTATCTCTTATATTTCCAACCATAGGTCGTACATAAAATTTGGACAAAAAATGAGTGAGTTATGTCAAAAATACGAAAAGTGTACATATAGAGGAGGATAACTCTCTATCGGTTAAGTGACGGAAAACACGAAAATATCTAACGGAGCAAACATTGGGTACATTAGCCGCCAAATATAAACATTGGGTACATTAGCCGCAGTTTACCCTTATTGATATCTTTTTTTTTTCTCTCAACGTTTTTAGCATGAAATATAAAATCTAACCAAACAGTCTCTTAAAATATATTCTTATAATTATTAATAATACAAAAACGAAATGAAAACAAATTAAACTCAAACGAACGCTAATATGTTTAAGAATTAGAAGCATAGAAAACAAAAGGATACGAAGATATAGATTGATAAATTGAGCCGTATAGTAATAATGTAATTTTTTATTTTTTTTACTTTTAATCTTGGAGAAGAGAAGATCAATGGTCACAAATAATAAGATAGTTATATAATTAAATATTTATCATATCTCTCAACTTCAATGAAAATCTTTTGACGATAGCATTTTTGGAATTTTCGAAAGAAATGCCTTTGCTACACAAGTCAAGTCACAAAGCCATCTTCAGATAAGAATCCCCAATATAATTATTTATATTATCAGAGTTAAGTGATTGTGTGTTGATTGATGTGAGTGCAATAACAAACAATATCAGTACATAATCATTAAGTATTTAATTAAAAAAAAAGGGTTAATGACGGCAAAAATACCTAAAGTTTGGTCAAAGAACCCCTCGTGTACCCAAAGTTTAAAAGTGGTGGTAAAAATACCCAAAGTCGCATTTGGGGAGTTGACCAGTCCATTCTCGTAACGCCGTTAACTTACCCGTTAACTATGGCCACGCGGACAAACGTGGGTTGCTGACGTAATAATTTTTGCCACATGAATGAGCCCAAATCAACCTTGTTTATGACAAAACAACGAATTAAACCCCTAATAAATACTATTTAATACAACTAATTGAACCCCTAATGATTACACTTAACAAAACAAATTTGTCCATGTGGCCAGAGTTAACCGGTAAGTTAACGACGTTAGAAGAATGGAATGGTCAACTCCCTAAATGTGACTTTGGGTATTTTTGCCACCACTTTTAATTTTTTGGTACACGAGGGGTTCTTTGACCAAACTTTGAGTATTTTTACTGTCATTAACCCTTAAAAAAACTTACATATGTCATGATTCATGAAGATCTACTTAATACTAATAAGTGAGTCCATGGAATCCGGGTCTTATTATGTTCCTAGATCAACACTCTTTTCTTATGCATAAAAAACACTTAGTGCATAATTATATTCAAAAACCTAGTATAATATACGATTGATATGGGACACTTACTTACTTATGGTAACTAAAAAATATTGATTAATGAAGTACTCTAATTTACCAGAATCGCTATGAAGACCCAATTTAGAGCAACTAAGCTATATAACATTGTGAATTTTTATTGAAGATCGTGCCAGAGGCAAGCGAGCATACTTTTGACGTTGAGAGCAAATTACTATAATTTTTTGTGTCACTATTATTTATTTTTAGTACTCTTAATTTTATTTTTCATTTAAGGGTTTTGGTTGAATTTTTAGCAATAATATTATGTTTCATTAATATACTTTCTTGTTAGTGACGAGAATTAATATATTATTCTTGATTAAGAACTCTTAAGTTTCTTAAGTTCAAAAGAGAGTCTTCCATCAAAACCAAGCGAAGTGGCTAACAGTATATACATACATGTCTGTGTATAATATATACACATATTATTATACTGTACAGAATTAGGAGTGATTTCGTGTAACGAATTTTAAACAAAATATAGTGACAATTCGTCTCGTTTATTCGTCGTGTTGATTTTATCGGCTCAATTTAACCATTTGAATGATAGTAGGTAGTAAAGTAACAGTTCAAATTAATTATTATTTTTTTTACTCATTTAAGATAGTTAATGTTAATAGTATCTTAATTTCATCATAAATTTGACATAACATAAATTTGAAAAATAATTTTCTAAGATATTAATAACATACATAAAATACTATATAGTTTGATATTTTCATTGTGTTTTAATTGGGTACATAATCTTGCTCTTGCATACGTGTCACGTTCACCCACTAATTTATATTGAGAAATAAAACTATAAAAATATAAATGGTTTATTTTTAAACTAATTTTGGACAATTATTTAAGTGACGCTTAGCCCCAGAATGATAAAATAAAAAGGGTTAATGACGGCAAAAATACCCAAAGTTTGGTCAAAGAACCCCTCGTGTACCCAAAGTTTAAAAATGGTGGTAAAAATACCCAAAGCTGCATTTGGGGAGTTGACCACTCCATTCTCGTAACGCCGTTAACTTACCTGTTAACTTTGGCCACACGGATAAACGTGAGTTGCTGACATAACTATTTCTGCCACGTGGACGAGCCCACATCAGCCTCGTTTACGACAAAACAACGAATTAAACCCCTAGCTAATACTATTTAATACAACGAATTGAACCCTAATGATTACACTTAACAAAACAGATTTGTCTACGTGGCCAGAGTTAACAGGTAAGTTAACAACGTTACGAGAATGGAGTGGTCAACTCCCCAAATGTGACTTTGGGTATTTTTGCCACCACTTTTAAACTTTGGGTACACGAGGGGTCTTTGACCAAACTTTAGGTATTTTCGCCTTCATTAACCCTAAAAAAAATATTGTGCTCACTTTTATGAAGCTCGTGCTCACTTTGTGGGCCGAATTTCTCAATTAAAAAAAGGCCCAATAATTTACGTGTATCTATAGTTAACGGGAGAAATAGAACATATGTCGTTTGCGTTATTAGAAGTAGAACAAATTTACTATGTAATAGAAACGACAAGAAAATTTGTACAAAGACATGTCGTTTTTTTTATGTTATCCAACTAAATTGTAAACGAGAAGCTGGAATATGTTTTAAATAATCTATATTCCCCCAAGAAGAAGCAGCATATTTATTTATGTATCTACTTTTATTTTATTTTTGTCATTGCAGATGACAGAAAATTCCATGTCGTTTGCTTGCAATCTAACCCAACACAATTAAAGAAAACGTCGTTTTAACAGTTTGCAAATACAAATATCTTAATTACAATGTGCGGCTAATGCTATAGGTAATATGTCCAATCCTATTATTTTAAAATAATTGCTATAAAAATACTCAAAAGTTTTTTGAAATTCCGCAGTACATTCTTAATTTTTTTAATTGTTCTGAATAAATTCCAAATTCGATTAGCTCTGTCATGTGTGTCTCCATTAATGTTATATCAGTTACACGTGTATATCTCAAATTGAAGTGATATTTAAGGAAATTGTATGAAATGCCCAATTTTGTGTCAAACCTTTTAAGAAATGCCTATTTGTGAGAGTAAAAAATACACACAATGGGCAATTTTTTAAAAGATTTGACACAAAATGAGCATTTCGTTCATTTACCATAATATTTAACATAAAAAATCTCATATTACATCGCATATTTATTAATGTGAGCTAAGCACGTAAAAAAAAAAAAAAAAGAGTTACGTTAACTGAGACACATAAAACATAATCAATAAAAATATAAATTTTTATAACTTTAAGTATTTATTTAGCGTAATTAAAAATTTAAAAATATTAAATATATGCTCACTTTATTAAAAAAAAAAAAGGTACTTTTTTACCACAATTATATCTTATATCTATTGTTTTGTTTTATTCACTTTATTGACTTTCATTGGTCCCACAAAAGTTCAACGGTCAAATAACTAACATAACCAACCTTGTCTCCTCCTTTCTCTCTGCAAACTTCGCTCCTCCATCGTCCCTCTCTCTCTCTCCGAAAATGGCGCAACCCCTCTAACCAAACACCATCGAACAGCCAATCCGCGCACCAATGGAAGACCATGATTAACCGCATAATCTCGACGCCCGCGTCCAAATTCCGGGGCCTCCGCCGCCACCTCGGCGCCGAGGAGCACCACGGGCGCCACATCCTATGGCGCTACCGGATTCTCTCTCCAGAGAGCGACATCGTGGCCCAGTGGAACCACCTCTTCCTCGTCACGTGCCTCGTCGCGCTCTTCATCGACCCTCTCTACTTCTTCCTCTCCTCCGTGGGCGGGCCCGCCTGCCTGTCCACCGACGTCCCGCTCGGCGTCGCGCTCACCTTCCTCCGCTCGGTCGCCGACCTGTTCTTTATCCTCCATGTCGCCCTCAAGTTCCGGACAGCGTTCGTCGCGCCGAGCTCTAAGATCTTCGGGCGCGGAGAGCTCGTCATGGATCCGTGGCAGATCGCCGTTCGCTACATCAAGTCCGATTTCCTCGTGGACCTCGCCGCCGCGCTTCCGTTGCCCCAGGCATTGTCCCTCGTTCCAACTAGTTTTCGTTTCTTTCTTTATGCATGGATTGCTGTATCTGTTCGTAAAGATACAATTATATATATATATATATATATATATATATATATATATAACGCTATAAATGCACGTAACACAAAGATTATATATTAAGATGATATTAATTAGGATTTCATGAATTTGATCGTTCTTCATGCATCCACGCATGGGTCGTTGTATAGTGAATAGGAAGGATTGGCGAAAAAATGAATCAAAATAATCTCTTAATAACATTTTTTTAATGGCATAAGTAAAATTATCCAAAATGGGCGGCATATATTCCTAATCTTTTAATTATGCGGAATTAATATTCAAAGGTTGCATAATTGAGATTTGGTTTCATTCCGTCCAATTTTACGTCGACGTTAAGCCGTGGACACATGTTATACGCGTACACTTGTTCAGAGTTTAATGTTATCGGATAAATTGAGACGGAACAAATTGAAAACCCAATTACGCAACGTTTGAGTATTAACTCCGCATTAAAAAAAAACTAAAGAATATACTAGCTTTAGGTTCTTATAATGCTAATCTCTCTCTATAAATCATTTGATTGCATAGAATCACTCTCTTGCAAAGCAATACTCATTTGGCAAGGGGAAATTGGATTTGTTTGTTAAGTGGCAATCTTTGGTCAACTCTGTTTTTATTGTACTTTGGGCACTTTAGCCACTTAAAAAAGCGGACTCACACCGTCCTCATTGACCAAACTCCGGAGATTTATGCCGACCTAATAACCACATTTTGTCTTAAATTTGCAGATAGTGGTGTGGCTTGTAATCCCGGCGACGAGGAACTCAAGAGCAGACCACGCCAACAACACGTTAGCGCTGTTCGTGCTAATCCAGTACATCCCCCGGCTCTTCCTCATGTTCCCACTCAACCAGCGCATCGTCAAAACCACCGGCGTCATCGCCAAAACCGCCTGGGCTGGCGCCGCCTACAACCTCCTTCTGTACATGCTTGCCAGCCACGTAAGCCCTTAATTTTGTCCATTCTAAATGCTAAATTGGAAAACTCAATGATTGTTCATCAACATCATGTCAATCACACTAAATTCATGTTAAATTTACCCCAAACATATAGTACTTTAACCGCTATATTTTGACGCCTTATAATTGAATACAGCAGTCTAATATGCTTGAATAAGTTTAATTTTGTTGCCCTAGTGATTTGCTTATTATCAAAAGCTCAACTAATGTGAAAAAGATAATTAAAATGATGAAACTAAGGTTTCAAATATCAAGGTTAACCGTTTACCGACGATAACCGATAAGAAGCTCACAATAACCGCTCTCGTTTATATGTTATCGAGAGTTTATCACTGGTTAAGAACTAGAATAAAAATATTAAATAACATCCTATTTTCGCTTTGAATCACGCAAGGTTGTACGTCGTTATTGGCAGTTAATCTTGTTGTTTGTGTCGTCCGGTTTTGCTAAACCCTAAACTAAATCTGGTGTATCTTCAAGGTGATAGGAGCTTCGTGGTATTTGCTGTCCATAGGGAGGCAGTTCTCGTGCTGGCAATCGGAGTGCGCCAAGGAGAGGGCGTGCTTACCGGTCTTCCTTGACTGCAACAGCCTGAGCCGGCCCGACCGTCAGGCATGGTTCAACGTCACCCTCATCACATCCCGCTGCAACGCCAACAACCGACACATCGCGTTTGAGTTTGGAATGTTTGCCGACGCGTTCACCGAAGGCGTCGTGTCCTCGGGGTTCATGGAGAAGTATCTCTACTGCCTTTGGTGGGGCCTCAGAAACTTGAGGTGACTAGAGCTACTGATATAAGAAATCAGAATTTCCAAATCCGATTCCCTTCTTTTTGGTATAGAAAATGGAAACAGACAATCCATTGCTGTTCGTTTCTGTTTCCGCTTTTTATAATTTAATTTCTACGTAAGAAAAAAAAAAAAACTATACTACGAATTGAAATACCAAAAAAGTTCACGGAAATTCCATTTGCTTTTGTGTTTCCGTTTCCAAAAATACCAAAAGCAAACTTATGTTTCTGCTTTTTAAACGGAAGCAGAATCTCGGTTTCCATATTTTGGAAGTTTTATTTTACACGTGAAAGAAAATTTAAGAAATAAAATAATAGATTTTTTTTTTTTTTCGGAAATGAAAATTCCATTCCATATTCCGTTGGAAAGGAAACGAAATTCCGATTTCCAAACTTTCCGTGAGTGCTTGCCGTTCCGTGTTAAGTCTTAACCGATATCGTAATGTTTGTAATACTGACATCGTTATTTTGTGCGTAGCTCGTACGGGCAGAACATGGAGACAAGCCGATATCTCGGCGAGACCATGTTTTGCATTCTATTGTGCATCATCGGATTGATCCTTTTCGCGCATTTGATCGGGAACATGCAGGTATGATACACATTTGTCATTAAATGACCGTAATGCATCTTCAGAACGGTAATGAACTTCATGACGGGTTTTCTTTTTCTGATTCATTGCAGACTTATCTGCAATCAATGACAATAAGGCTCGAGGAATGGAGGGTTAAGCGACGAGACACCGAGGAATGGATGAGGCATCGCCAGCTGCCGCCGGATCTGCAGGAACGCGTCCGTCGGTTCGTGCAATACCAGTGGCTCGCCACACGAGGAGTCAATGAGGAGTCGATACTCCGCTCGTTGCCGTTGGACCTGCGACGTGAAATCCAGCGCCACTTGTGCCTAGCCTTTGTTCGCAAGGTAAGTCCACGCGTACTCGAATAATCCATGTATTCAAATAAACATGTTTAGAGATTTTGTCATTAGAATTAGAATATTCAAATCATTATGTTATTCCTCATCGAATAGGTACCGCTTTTCTCGCAAATGGACGACCAGCTACTGGACGCGATATGCGAGCGCCTTGTCTCGTCGTTAAGCATTCAGGGCACGTACATCTTCCGGGAAGGCGAACCAGTGACGGAGATGCTATTCATCATCCGAGGGCAGCTCGAGAGCTCGACCACCGACGGCGGGCGATCGGGCTTCTTCAACTCGATCACGCTCCGTTCGGGCGACTTCTGCGGCGAGGAGCTTCTCACGTGGGCCCTCGTCCCGAGCCCGAGCGTGAACCTCCCCTCTTCGACGCGCACGGTCCGGGCGCTCACCGAAGTCGAGGCCTTCGCGTTGCGCGCCGAGGACCTCAAGTTCGTGTCGGGGCAGTTCAAGCGCCTGCACAGCAAGAGGCTGCAGCACGCGTTCCAGTACTACTCGCACCAGTGGCGCACTTGGGGAAGCTGCTTCATACAGGCCGCGTGGCGGCGGTTCAAGAGGCGGAAGCTGGCCAGGGAATTGGCGGAGCACGAGGGGTTTTACTACGGCAAAGAAGGCGGGGAAAATCCGGTGCCGGAGTTCTCGGTGAATCCGGGGAGAGGAAGCAACGCGAGGGTTCAGGAAATGCCCAAGCTGTTGAAGCCTGATTATTCTATGGATTGAGAAAATGTTTAGGCATAGAGATCAGATGTTAAAGTGAAGTGTGAAGTGATTAGGTAATAGTTTAGGAGGCTTTTTATGAGAATTATGTATAATAATAATAATAGTCTAGTGATAATATTATATTATTTCTATACGTATAGGAATTATGTGAGGTTTAGTTATTTTTGCCTAAATGCGCAGCATTTTAATTTTTAGTTGCATAAACTCAAATCTTTTTTTCACGATCAAAGTTTTAATGTCTACTAATTTGCTTTTCAATAAAATTTCTTCCCTTTTTTCAATTGATTTAATAAAACTTGCCTGATTTGAAATGTGTTGTTAACAAAATTTCTCGTCTCTGGGAAGTGACACGTGTCCAAGACACATCACATAAAAAATTATGTTAAATCATTTAAAAATTGAGCGGATGGGAGAAACAAAGTAATGAAGATTGGGAACATCATCTGCAAAACAAGAAACAAGAAACAAAAAACCTAAACATTCAATCATGAAAAAGAGAAGATTGAGTTTATGCCATTAGGAAAATAAAAATATTTTGAGTACTAATATTATTAATGGAACTAAAAATCATATGATTTCTTAGGGCCACAAGAAACTCACACTAGGACATGTTACTCTAATAGTCTAATGCTAGTTATCAGTCGTCTTATTATATTCCCCGCCCGGTTAAACCGACTTTTGGATAGTAAGGCAAGCCATAAAATCGAGGGAAATTTTCATGCCCGATGATCAATTGGACCAAACTTGCCCATCTATGTAGAATATATCTTGCCTTGTCTACGGAGCTTCGCTGCTTCTCCGGGTTGCCTTCTATTCGTTCGTGCTTGCTTATGGCAGGCCCTTACTGTCAGTTGTGCCCGCTCAAGTGGACTTCCTCTTTCGACCCAGAACCCTAACTCGAATTGTGACAGCGTTTGTTAGATCCAATGCAAAGCCATCTTCCTAAACAAAGAACAAAGATACAGAACTCTCAAACGATACGGATATATGGGGCTCGTAACTGAAGCAACCATTGTGCTTCGGGTTGTCAAAAACTTAACTAAAGCGTCCCCACCGATTACCTATTTTTGAGGCACAGAAGAATGAGTCTCTGTTCATCAGGAGAATGCGCCCCCAGAGGAGGACGCTTCTCATTGAAATCCGTCAATAGTTTCTTTCAAATATCTCGAATTCTAAAGCTTGTGTGGCGAGATGCGAGCTGGTTAGAGGCAGAGAAGAAAGTGAAAATGATACGAACCAAGATCAATGAATCGGAATGGGAAAATTCGCCAACATTCGCAAACCCAAATCCGTCTCGGGAGAGATTAAGTTCTTGAATGCTTATTAGCTATCGTTTTCATTATCATTTGCTCTCTTATATAGAGCAAGATAATTACACGACAATTAACCTCTAAACAGTATTTAAACGACATTGACTCAGTTAAACCACTAAATGATTAGACACTTGATTTAAACACAACGATTCGAAGATGAATTATGCTAAAACGCTCGGAATGCATCAGAAAACTCGTTTGGCATCTTCATTCCCATCGCCGCAGAGCTTCTCTTTCAAGCTCAGCGTCATGAACTGCATCACCGAGGATCCTTAGTCACTCTCTGACTCCATTGTTATAAACTGCTTCTCCACGTCACCAAGCACACTCACACCCCGGAGAGAGCAATTTCTTGCATAGCCGCGGATCCCATGCTTCCAATGATATCAGCAATCGGATAGAGGTTTAGTTCCGCCATCGTCATGACAACTCACCGCGATAGATCGAAATAAATCAAGGCAAACTCTGACTAAAGGAGTAAGTCTGTAATCAGACTTTGTGCAACTTATGCAGTGATTCACCGCGAGTCAAGTTGTGTCATGCATTATTGAGAGGCAAAGCTTTCGCTCTTGACTTCCACTAATTTTTGCATCCAAGAATCACGTGTACACTATATTACAATTCGGCAATTACAAGCTTGTTGAAATCACGATAAGGTTAAGAAGCGGGGCAAATACAGACGAAAAAGAAAAAGATCAGGCTTTTCGAACCCGTTATATCAACTCATGCCAATCAGTTGAATACAAAAGAAAAAGGCAGGTAGGT
The DNA here is from genome assembly GCA_954871525.1 of Parietaria judaica. Lineage (NCBI taxonomy): Eukaryota > Viridiplantae > Streptophyta > Magnoliopsida > Rosales > Urticaceae > Parietaria > Parietaria judaica. The sequence goes on from OX940869.1 coordinate 26,918,527, forward strand.
TCAACATGAAGATCAAAACTTGTTTGAAAGGTCAAAATTTACCTCTTGTTCAGCTGCTATGATAATTGGTTGAAGTGGGCATATACTTAAAGAGTAACCCCACAAACAAGAAATAAAATCATTTTATTCTATTCCTAAACCAAAACTGAAAACCACACGACTACCAAAACTTGAAGATTTTAAAAAAAAATTACACCCAAATGGAATAAAAATTGAGTTTATTCCTCTCAACATTAGAGTAATCTAACCTCCATTTGATAGAGCCTGTGCATTTCCTTCAATCTGAAATGGAAGAAAACGAATCAGGCGTTAGAGCGAGCTTGTTTCGTCCGGTTTTTGCTTCCGCCGGTGCCCTTTTGGGCCTTTATCATTCTGGAAAGAATGTCCGCTTGCTTCGTGTTGCCCTCCTTATTAAGGCTCTCTATAAGGCTTTTACAGCTACTCCAGTCGCTCGCTTCGCCTTTCTCCATGATTTTGCATAACAGCGAATATGCATTGAGCGTCTTTCCCGCTTCCAAAAGAGCGTCCAGCACCTTGTCATAGCTCGCGAAATCAACAGCGACGCTCCTCTCGAGACAAAAGTCCAACAGCTTGAGAGCGGCGATCGTCTTCCCTTTTTCACAGAGAACAGACAAGAGAGCATCGAAATCAGGTGCACAGCCGCTCTGCATTAGTAGATCAGTTCGTCCCAATGCTTCCTCAACGTGACCTCTCACGAAAAGGGCTTCGAGAATCTTAGACATCAAGTCCATGTTCTCATTCACGCCCTTTTCGACCATGCTCTTCATGACTCTACTAGCGGTTTGAACCCGACCATCCTCGTAAAGACTCTCCATGACCAATCTGAACAACGACGATTCTGGAAGATGCCCACTTTCTATCATACTGTCCAAAGCCGCTTTAGCATCAGCAGGCTCGCCTTTGCTTAAATAGCTCTTAATAAGTAGAGTGTAGGAATCGGCTTCACTAGCAACACCCCTCCGGTTCATGATCTTGAAGATCTCGAAAGCAGAATCGGGATTCCCTTCCTTGGAATACCCACGGATCAGATTATTGAATGCAACAGAATCCTGAACTCCCGTTTTCATCAATTGCCGGAAAAAGACTTCGGCTTTCTCAGTTTTCCCGTGGTTGCAGAGATACTCAATCATCGGGTTGTAAGCATTGGCATCCATTTCTGTAGAGCTCTGTGGCCGTAATACGATTTCTTTCTGAATGAGCTTATCGAGCAGCTTCATTGCTCGATCATAAACTCCGGCTTTGCAGAAATTTTCTATCAGAATTCCGTAGTGGCCAGCCTCGGTGGGAACTCTCAGTCGACTCATAGCGTAAAGCACATCGTAAGCTGCATCGAGATCACCATTCTTGCATTGACTAGTCAACAATCTCGTGAAGATAGAATTATCCTTTGGTGTCAGAAACCTCTGAACCATCTCTTTCAGCAAAACGCGAGCCTCTGCCATTTTCTCTGAATCACAAAGGCCAGGCAATAACGCCGAGTAAGTCACAGCATTCGGCTTGATACCAGAAGTCTTCATATCCTCCAGCAATCTTAAAGCATCGTCGATTCTCCCAACTCCGACGTAACCTTTGATCAGCGTGGTGTAACTGATGACTGTCGGCTCTATGTTGTTCCCTTTCATTTCGTTGAACAACTGCTCTGCTTCGTCCATCATCTTGAACCGATTAAAGCCATTGATCATCGTGTTGTAGGTGACAACATCCGGGCAAATGTTCTTACTCTTCATGTCCTCGTAAAACCGCTTTGCAGTTTCCAATCTCAGCGACAAAAAGAACCCCCAGATCATGACGTTATAAGTATGTGTAGTGGGCTCGATCCCGTCCCTCAACAGGGCATTGAAATACCTCTTTGCCATCATGTACCTTCCTCTCCTCATAATAATCCTAAATAAAGCATTATAGGACTTAAGGCTCCTCTCCACACCTAGTTCCTTCATTTTGTTGAAAACCTTCACAGACTCTTGAACGATTCCAGCTTTGCCATAACCCTCCATCAGATAAACGAAAAGGTCTTCGTCCCAAGCTACGCCCTTCTTGGGCATGTCCAAGAGTATACACCGAGCGTGGTTGAGCTTCGAATCTCCAGCGAGAATCTCAATCATCTTCATATTGGTCTCACGATCGTGGACCAACAAACCCGACCGCTCGACCCACCTGAAGAACTGGAGAGCATGTTCGGAGCTCCGAGCCCCGTGCAACACATTCCAAACCAGTGAGTGGTCGAAATTCGGGACCAGCGACCTGATGGAATTTTGCAGACGGGTCGTCCAAGCCCGGTTCGCCATCATTCTACAAATAATGTCTTCAGTCTTTTCTGGGCTTTTATAGGTGCCTTTCGGGGTTCTCTGGCCAGTGGAGCTCAGCGCTTCAGCTGACGTGGCCGAATTTTCAAACACGGCGGGAACGGGATTCGACTGATCACGTATCTCATCGACGATCACAGTGGGGTCTTCTTGGATAGAGCTGAAGAGACGAACGCCATTCGGCGAACGGTCTGCGATCCTGGGGAGGTTGGGAAAGAGCCTCGACCTCCATTGGCATCGCTTGATTAATATAAACGTCATGGAGATTACGCAATGAATCTGCAAAGGGTTTGGATGAGTAAACCAAAGAGGAAAGCCCATTCACATATTGAACAAATCATCAACCGATCTAAGACTTAGAAAGAAACCAATTTCAGACCTCATCGTATCGTTTCACTTCAAGATTGAAGTCTGTGAATCATACCCATTTTCAGAAATGGAAGAACACAGATGGTAGATATCAAAGGAACGTTCAATCAGTTGCTGAGAATCAAACCCTAAGGCCATATAATCAGCGAACCAAACCATGAAACGAAGTAATCAGAGAGAGCATAGACGAACCAGAAGGGGAGCGAGTGAAGGCGACGAGTGGCGGGAGAGACGGAGGAGAGAGAATCGGCGAGGAGAGAGTGAAGAGAGAGAGAGACTGTAAAACTAAAACCCTTTGACATGGTCGATACTCGAAACTCGAAAGCCTCTGGTTAAAACCGTGTCGTTTTTCAGCCATTCCATTTGAAGTATTTTTGTCGTTTTCTAGCACTTCTTAATATATATATATATATATATGTCGTTTTCTCAGTCAAGTGGTCGTTTGAAATATTAATATCGTTTTCTGAGTTCTCTCAGTTTTCGGGCCTACTTTGTGACCTTAGTGATTTCTATGACATAGCTAAACTACACTAACCTCATTCTAATTTTATTTTTTCCGAGAAAGATGAGTTTTCTTAAACCCTTCGAATTCTCAAACTGGTGCGGCTCCAGAGGAAAGGGTATTATTTCACTTTGAATTTTATTGGCAACAGCCAAGCAAGCTATCACAAACTAGGGTCGGGACTCCCTTATTAGTTATTACAGCCAAAATTCAATACTTGACGGAACAGACTCAAGCCGAACTATGTAACTCGTGGACTTAATCACAGTTTAGTAAGACCAAGTAAGAAAGCAAAATGGACTTGATTAATTACCCTTAAGCAATCTGCTCAATAGTCCATTTTCTAAATATACGCTTATAATAACTAGGAATTGCTGATCTTTTAACTCTGGTTGATCTTGTTCAACCGGTTGCTCAATTAGTTGTTCAACATTGTCTTAATTAACAACATGATCTATTGGATCAGCTTGTGGAATTACAACAATAGGTTGTCTAATACACGCTTGATCTTGAGGTCTGTGACTATGTATAATAATCAACCTGTCACTTGAACTAGAAGGTTGAGCTTCATAGTGATCAACTCAGGAAGTGCATGTTGTAGTAGTTGATCACTCCCACTAATCAAGTCATCTTCTAGAAATTTAGCATTTTTTTATTACACAATCCTAGATTGTGGGAAGGACAATAGAATCTATAACCTTTGGACTTTTCGGCATATCCAGTGAAGAACTCGCTGATATTCCTAGAGTCTAGTTTCTTTTCACTTCGAAAAGGCATCTCAAACGCATATATGTTGCAAACTGGGTTTCCAACCTTTGAATAACTCAAAAGGCGTCTTTAAAACAGCCTTGGCTGGAACCCGATTTAATATATACACAGTCGTCTTTAGTATTGCAGTCGACGAAAATTGAGGAAGTTTTCAGTGACTCCTCATACTTCTCACCTTCACTAAAGTTTGATTTCTTCTTTCTGCTACACCATTCTGGTCCGGAGAATCAGGCACAGTGTATTGGCTAACAATCACATGTTGGCCAATATACTGTCAAAACATGGAAAAACGACATCAAACGTTAAAGGACAATAATTCCATAAACGACGTCAAGCGATGTCATAGTGCAAACTACATGTCGTTTGGAGTCGTCTTCAACTTCCAGATGGGTCAAAACGATACAGTTACGACCCATTACAACAACCCGTATGGTTCTCACCCATTCTCTCACCAAAATCATCGTTTTAAAGCCTAGAATGAATACAAATAGGGTTTCTAAAATATTTCCAACATTATATCCAAGTTTTAACCTTAAAACAAAAATCCCAATAATTTTCAAATTTTGAAATAACAAGGCAGAGGCTTAAAACTGCTCTGATACCAGATGTAAGCATATTTACACGATCTGAAAACGTTCTAGACTATATGAACACGTAAATGTGGAAGCGAAAAAGATCGAGTTACCTCCGGCCATTGTTGGCTTTTCCGTTGAATTTTTTTTGGTTCTTCTAAGCTCTCTTTCTCACCCTTAGATGGTGTTGGTTTTTGAATGTCTAAGTGAGTTTAAGGACCTCAAATTACCTTATATTTATAGCCTCCATTACCATCAATGAGACAATCAAATTCCTGTAATCAGAGGCAATCATCATCAATTTCGGGAAAGATTTGAGATCAAATTAGTGGGTCAAATTGTTGTATATATAGAGTATGACCATCTTAACACAGAATATTTTCTCATTGAATATGAAATATTCTTTCATATATAAAAAATATTTATACATATATTACTCTCGACACCATCTACTTTAATCATCTAGTGCAATCTTAATTTGTTTTTTGCCATCTTCTCGCAAATAAATGAAGTAAGACCGATAGTTTATCTTCACAAAATTAGAGTCATCAACTTATACGCGATAATTTTTAGCTCTAGCTTAGTCTATACTTTCCTTAATGTCATTAAAATCGAACCAATACTTGGTGGTTTACCCCTAATTTAGGCATTCGACGCGTTTTGGAGCTCCGCCAATCGCAACGGAACTCCGACACAAAAAGACTCGACACAGCGAGACTCGAACATCCGGTCCCGTGTTGCCGTGTTACCATAGAAATAGGGTAAGCAAAGCGAGTCGTCTTTAATTGTATCATTTTTTTTCTCGATTTGGTAAATGCAAAAACCGCACGACTGTTAAGGTCAGATTTTGTCAAATCATCCCTCAACACTTCCGATGTCGTTTTATGTCCAAATGACGGAAACTAGAGGCAAGGATACTCGAAGATTCGAGGCCCACCAAAAGTAGAGCAGTTTTAGGCCCAATAGTGATAAGGCCCAAGAAGACCGAAGCCTGTCAGCGCGAAGACACCTCATCGCACCACATCAACAAAGCTTATCGGGAAGTAAGACCTTATCGCCCAAAGGAGCGTATCGGACAAAGCCTTGTCGAAGGCGAGTTTCATCGGGAAAAACCCAATCGAGTCAAAAGAGGAAGCAAATCAAGAATCACGAAAAAGAAGGAAGTTCATTCATTCAGTTGAGGATTTCGTGGGATATCCAACGAAATTCATGGAAAGATAATAGCAATCAGAGCTAGAGAAAGGGAAACCCTAGCACGATTTGTGGGATTAATTTAGAAACTCTAAACCTATAAATATGCATGTAAACTCGTTGTTCAAGAGAGGAGGGGAGTATTATTTTTAGCCGTGAGTTTTGAGAGAGAAAGTCTTGTGTTCTCGAGTTTGCTTATTCATAGTATTCTCGATTTCCTAAGAGCTAGAGTGTGTAATCTTCGATTGTCCAAGCTATAAAACGGAAGAAACCTAGTCCTCTCGAAATCATAATAAAGCAAGAGTAATCGCGTTCATATTTATTTATATTTTTTCAATTATTCTTGTGACTGTAAGGCGTCCCAAGCCGCCCTCTACAACGACATGGCACTCCGTCGAGTCGCGGGCTTCCTTGAAGGGAGACGCGGGTCTTCTAGTTTCCTTCCGTTACTGCCATAAACTAATTACTCACTGGCTAGCCTCCAATACATGCGTCGTTTTCTTTGAAAACATACCGACCATGAGATGAGTGTGTGTGATCCCAAAGCTTTAACCGCCACATATTTTGTCTTCAATGTGACCTAAAAAAGGAGTATTAAAGTAAGCACCTTCGAGAATGGAAAAGAAGGGCCTACACTTGGACATATGACGAGACACAATAAACTCAATACATAGCTTTCTAAAAAGTTTTAAGTTCAAATTCCATAGAATGCAAATTACATACAGTTTTATTGTGATTTTGGTATCATAACTTTAAAAATTGAATGGAATATAGAACTTTTTTTAGAATTTTTTAAAGGAAGTTCATATATTTTTAATATATATACAATTTATAATTATTTGGACTTAAAATTATGTATTTAGCTCCTAGTTTTGTCTCGGTTCCGTCTTGATTTTAGAAAAGAAAAGAAAAAAAATTATTTTAAAATCGGGAACTGGAACGGGGTGAAAGCCTAAATTCCTAGTAATCGTACTGGTTCCCGATTTTAAATAGATATTTATATATTTTCGAATATCGTTAAAATTTTATTTTAGTTCAAGTTTTTTATCACTCTCTTTTACGCCTCTTCTTCTCTTGGCTCGCACTCTCTTTCGTTCCAATTTTGACGGCATCGGCGCTCCTCTTTGACGGTATTTCGCGCCTCGCCACTTGCAAAATTTCAAAAAATACATGTTCTTTAAATTTACTAAAATTAGTGACAGATTGATCAAACGTGCGTTGTGTTTTGTGTTTGAGACGAGGAACATAGAAGTCAATGATTTAATTTAATATATGCATTCTTTGTACGTTTTTTTTATCGTCACTATATATATAATAATAGGGTAAACTGCGGCTAATGTACCCAATGTTTGATTTTCTGCGGATTATGTACCCAATGTTTATTTTTGGCGGCTAATGTACTCAATGTTTGATCCGTTAGATATTTTTGGGTTTTCCGTCAGTTGACCGTTAGAGAGTTATATATACACTTTTCGTATTTTTGACATAACTCACTCATTTTTTGTCCAAATTTTATGAACGACCTATGGTTGGAAAGATAAGAGATAGATCTACAACTTTAATGTTTTAAGTTTTGTAAAATCAGTTTTAAAAAAATACGAAATTTCAAGTACAACGTAAAACTGGACATTAGTTTAATGCAAAATATTTGTTTCGAGCAAATTTTAATATACTTAATGACTTTTTATGATGAAACGTAAAACTAAAAAGTTGTAGATAAACTTTTTATCTTTCCAACGATTGTTTATTTATAAATTTTGGACAAAAAATGAGTGAGTTATGCCAAAAATATGAAATATTATTTCACATCACATCTTTTATATTTTTGGCATAACTCACTCATTTTTTGTCCAAAATTTATAAATAAACAATCGTTGGAAAGATAAAAAGTTTATCTACAACTTTTTAGTTTTACGTTTCATCATAAAAAGTCATTAAGTATATTAAAATTTGCTCGAAACAAATATTTTGCATTAAACTAATGTCCAGTTTTACGTTGTACTTGAAATTTCGTATTTTTTTAAAACTGATTTTACAAAACTTAAAACATTAAAGTTGTAAATCTATCTCTTATCTTTCCAACCATAGGTCGTGCATAAAATTTGGACAAAAAATGAGTGAGTTATGTCAAAAATACGAAAAGTGTACATATAACTCTCTAACGGTCAACTGACGGAAAACCCAAAAATATCTAACGGATCAAACATTGGGTACATTAGCCGCCAAAAATAAACATTGGGTATATAATCCGCAGAAAATCAAACATTGGGTACATTAGCCGCAGTTTACTAATATGACACTCTCACGATAGCTAAACGACAGCTCTCTCACAGTCAGAGATCGAAATTGTTTATTGTCATCATAAGTTGACGTTAATTCAAATCTTGTTCCACACACAAACCGGATTATAGATTAGAAGTAATTAATACATATTATTTTGTGTGTGTGTGTGTGTGTATATATATATATATATATATATATATATATATATTATATGCAAAGAGAAGAGAGAGTCAGCCACGTTACGTGAAAAGCAGCACGTTCCACGACGTTTTAACTTGTAAACTTTTGTTTTTTAAATCAAATATTCAATGTTATGCAACCGAGGTGAAAAACAAAAGCAAAAATAATATAAAATTGTTAAGGTCATTATACTAAACAAAACAAAATACACATGCATTATGGCATTCCTAATAAAATTTATAAAATAAAAACGAAGAGAGACAACACGACTCGATCAAGAATTTTTGGTCCATTATAAGAAAAAAAAAATATTAACTCTTAACGAAACTCTTACGGCAACCTATCATTTTTATCAAGAGAGTTTATATTTTTGTAAGTGATCAGAAACGTTTGCACTAATAGTATATAATGGTACATGAGGGTTATATTTAAGTTTTTTGTCCGAATATTTTGTTTGAATGAGATATATATTTAAATTTTTATGAAAATTAAGAAGGATTAAACTAAAATTTAGTAGATCTTCCCACCGATTAATATGGAGTTTTGCTCGACAGAATATGAATGAAGACAGTTTATCACTCAAAACAACAATTATTTCCGTCCGTTTAATCTCAAGAAATATAATTGCGAAAAGACTTGAAAATGACTAATTAGAAAGAAAAAAAAAACTTAATTATCAATAATAAACCTTCTTTTTTTAATCAATCTAGGCAAGGTACGTCGAAGAGTGCGTCCAAAGTCCGCCGCGAAGAGCCGCCTTCCCCAACGGCCTTCCTCGCAGCGGCCGCCACTTCCGCAACATTCCTCCTCGCCTCCTTCCCTCTCTCTCCTCCCATCAACTCCCTCACCAAATCCCTCACGTCCTCCCACCTCACCAGCCCGTCACGCGCCGCCTCCACCCTCAGCCCGATCCTAATCTCCTCGGCCACCATCTTCGCGTTCAGCGGCTGCTCCGCCGCCACCGGCCATGCCAAGATCGGCACCGCTGCGCACACGCTCTCCATCACCGAGTTCCACCCGCAGTGGCTCACGAACCCTTTGACGCTCTCGTGGCTCAGAATCTCCCGTTGCTCCACCCACTCGCTCACCACTACGCCTCTCTCCCTCACTCTTTCCTGGAACCCTTCGGGCAACGCAGCGACCTGGTCGCTCTTTCTTAACACCCACAAGAAGCTCACCCCAGAATCCTCCAACCCTTTGGCGATCTCTGCGATCTGCTCGTTCGGAATCTCCGTCTGCGAGCCGAACGCCACGTAAACCACGTCGGAGCGAGAATCGAGCCATGCACGAAGCCATGCAGAGCCACGTAAGGCTGGTGTCCCTTGATCATCCATGCAGAGAGGTCCGACGTAGTGCGACTTTGGGCAGCCGAGCTTCTCATCCCAGTGGTCGGCGAACGTGGCTTCGAGCTCCCTGAAGCTGTTGACGATCATACCGAAGCTTCTCGAAGTGGCTGCCATGGCCTTCTTTAAGAACTCGGTGTGAACCTGGTTGCTTTCCGGGTTTCGGAAACCCGAGGTGATGTCCTTTGCCGGGACTTTGATCCACGGAAAAGAAGGGACCGTTAAGACGGTATTCTCGCTGTCGCTAGGATTTCTGAATGCTAACTCACGAGTGATTGTTGTGGCGTAGTTCGACATGCCGTAGAAAGTGAACCTTGGGATGGAGAGCTCGTCGGCCGAGTCTTGGGTCCACCAGAGAAAGCCGTCAGAGACGAGGAATGCGGCGCGTGGCCGGAGGGAGGCTAGGGCCCGGTCGAAGTGGGGCTTCATGGCCTCGGTGGCGCTGGCGAAGGAGGGGAAGAGGGACATGGAGGGGAGATTGTCGGTACTCTCAACGCCAGCCGGGACGCCCGGGATGTCAACGGGGAACGGGAGGAGGTGAATCACTGCAGCTGCGGTGCCGGGGAGGGAGGTTTCAACGAAGGGACGGTTGGCGGTGGTGGTGAAGATGGTCACGGTGACGTCGGGGCGGCGGAGGAGGAGGCGGGCAAGGTGGAGGAGAGGGATGGTGTGGCCTTTTGACATGAAGGGGAATAAAACGACATGTCGTTTCGGTTCTTGTGGTGGTGGTGAGCTTGTGGGGTTAGAAATAGAGCCCATGTTCATGGTGGTGTTTCTGTGTGCTGTGTATGAGCTTCGAGCTATGGCGTGGTGTGGTGTGTTTATATATGGGAGAATTGAGGCAAGAAAGAAAGTATAAGAAAAATCTAAAATATAATAGATTTAAAACAATAAGAATATAAGTAACAAGGATAATCACGACATCCCAAAAAAGGATAATCACAATAAAAAATACTTAAATTTTGGTAATTAAGACGACACGAGTTTAAAGTAAAAAAAAAAAGGCAAATATAATAAAGTCAACAAATGGGAAGAAAAAAATGCAAATATAATAAAGTCAACAAATGGGAAGGATAAATTTTATATCTATTTTTTTTTCTTTACTGATGTTGGTCAGTTTTATAACATAATACTATTAGATTATATTTAATATATATTTATGTGCTCATCCAGCTATCTACCATCTCCGCTCATTTAAATTGACGAAAAAATTGACAAAAAAATTAATCGCATCATAGTTGTTGATTTAATATATTTTTGCCGTTCGCTTCAATTGTTCAAAAGTTGAATACTTTTACCGCGAGTATCCTTAAATAATATGTACAAATTATGAATATCTTATTCTATAATTGTAGCTATTTTTTTTTTAAGTATAATTGTAGCTATTTGCATGAATGAAGTATCCATAGTGGAGTGATTTCGAGAACGAATCAGAATTAAGATGCCACTGCCAGCAGCCAGTGGCGGAACCAGGATTCTGAGACAGGGGGGGTTCAAATTTTTTTGATTAAATTTACGTGATAAATACAACGTCAAAATACAACATTAAATATTTCTAAAATGAACATGATTCAAGTTATATTGTTAATTTGGAGAAAATTAGACTAGAGTTTTATTTTGGGGGGGGTTTATGTACATAAATTTAAAATATTTTAGTACTATTAGTGCAATTTTTAAAATGTTGGGGGTGGTTTCAACCACCCCACCTCATCACATGGATCCGCCCATGCCAGCAGCAGATCCGCATAGCCACGTTGTTGACAAAAGACGCAATTCATGACTCGTAGCATTGACTGAGTCAGGCTTCTAGAAAACTATCCATTTTGCCTCAAAATATATATATATAAGGGTTAATGACGGTAAAAATACCCAAAGTTTGGTCAAAGAACCCCCCGTGTACCCTAAGTTTAAAAATAGTGGTAAAAATACTCAAAGTCGCATTTGGGGAGTTGACCACTCCATTCTCGTAACGCCGTTAACTTACCTGTTAACTTTGGCCACACGGATAAACGTGAGTTGCTGACATAACTATTTCTGCCACGTGGACGAGCCCACATCAGCCTCGTTTACGACAAAACAACGAATTAAACCTCTAGCTAATACTATTTAATACAACGAATTGAACCCCTAATGATTACACTTAACAAAACAGATTTGTCTACGTGGCCAGAGTTAACAGGTAAGTTAACAACGTTACGAGAATGGAGTGGTCAACTCCCCAAATGTGACTTTGGGTATTTTTGCCACCACTTTTAAACTTTGGGTACACTAGAGGTTCTTTGACCAAACTTTGGGTATTTTCGCCATCATTAACCCTATATATAAATACATTAAAATTTGTTCACTTCACAGTTAGCTTTTTTTTTTTTTTTTGAAAGCAATTTGATTTCATTCAATCAAAGGAGTTGGGGAGGAGAATCCCTCAACATTGTTGCTACAAGCCACTCCGGGCAATAAGGACACACAAGGTCCAAAACAAGAGAAGAGAGACGTCTCTTGGCCAAAGCATTAGCCACCTCGTTACATTCCCGTGGAACCCAAATCCACTCTCCGGTTCCGCCTAGCTCTCGGCCGAGCTCCTACACCTCCGCAATAATCGGACCTTGCAAGCCCAACGAGTCTCGTGCCTTGGTGAGGTGGGAAGCCCGCAAGAAATCCGTCTCGGCATGCTCGATCTTCCACCCCCGTTCGCGTGCGAAGAGAAGCCCCCGTCGCATCGCAATGCACTCTCCGGTGAGTGCCGAGTCTACACGGTCGACCAAAGAAGCCATGACTCCCATAACCCGACCGTGGTGGTCCCGGACAACTGCTCCCACCGCTGCCCGTTCCGTCTCCCTGTCCCAAGCCGCGTCTACGTTAAGCTTGAGGCTCCCCGCAGCCGGCCCGGACCAAGCCCTCGGTACGTCTTCCCTCGGCGAGCGGTGGTTCTCCGTCGCGAACGCACACCGCTTGAAACTTGTGAACCATCCGTCGACTTCTTCCACCCAAGTCTCTGGGGCCCGTACGCGGTGCTCGAAGAGGCGAAGGTTCCGGTCGGACCACGCCGCCCAAATTAGCCCGCAAAAGAGCTCGAAGTGCGGTTTGGAAAGACTCTCGAGCGCCCGGTAGCACAACTCCCGAAACGGAATCTCCCCCGTCTTTTCCACCCACCTGTGGATCGTCGATGATGCCCAAATGGCCTTGGCCCTCTCACACCCCCAAATAGCATGTAAGGCGTCCTCCGGGAGCGCCCCGCAAAAGTTGAAAAAGGGTAGAACGTCTACCCCCCGGATCCGAAGTGCCCCATTGGTCGGAAGAGCTTCCGACCACACGCGCCACACCATGTGCTTCACTTTCGCGGGGATCGCCGTGCCCCATAAGGCTTTCCACCAGTTCGGCTCCCCCTTTCCCGAGCCCGAAGGTCCGCACCGTGCTTCCGACCTAGCTAGTCGGTAACCGGACCGCACCGAGTAGAATCTTCAGAGATGGAGATTAAGCTTAATCCAGAGTTAAAATTTGAAATATACACACACATATATATATATATATATATATATAATTATATATATATAAACAACAAATTAGAGCTAAAAAGTTAAAACTAATTGACAATGAAACGAGTAACCCCATTGCATAATAGCTTTAAAACTAATTAGTAAACTTGACGCCACATGGCATTTGACCAACAATCGACACACAAAAAGTGATTGAAAATATGTCTCGCTTCAATTTTTTAACTTTGGGTACTTCTATTGTTATTTTTCACTTTAAACCGTCAACACGGATTAATAATGCCAAAAGTACTAAATATACATAATAGCGACAAACATTATCATTTTTTAGATATTAGCGGCACAATTACCCAATCTTTGAACGTTTGAAGAGGCACATTCCTAATGTTTGTTTTGCCCGTCGTAAATAGTTACAGAAGTGCAGAAAAATGGACCTGCTTTTAAAAAAGTTAACGGTGGCTCACATTGTTGCACTTTTGCAAGCGTTTTGCATTTTGGCTAGATGGGTAAAACAAACATTGGTAATATGCTCTCTAAAAACTCAAACATTGGGTACTTATGCCGGAAATAACATATTTTCACGGCAAAAGTTCCCAATATCATCATATAATAACGACAAAATTCTGAGTTTTTTTTTTTTTTTTTCATGATGAATGTTCTCAGTATCACATATAATAGTAGTAAAACTATCAGTATTTTTTTGCAATGAAAGATCTTAATGTCATCTTTTTCTTTAGGATATTTGCGGTAAAAAGAGTCACATATTACCAAAGCATGATTTATATACCCAATTTTTTTGTAACCCAAATTCCAATAATATTAAAAAAAATCTTTGTAAAAGTTTTTCATTAATTCCCAACCGTGAAGTTCCACGTTGCAACATATGATTTGTTTAGATTCTCTTGTAAGTATTCAAAGATTCATAAAACTCCAGAGCACGTAGCTCATAGCAAACTAGGGGCGAATTTCTCTAAAAATAAATCTTTGTATTTGTTACTTTTTTTCGCACCATCTTTCATTCAAACATCCTGCATAATTCACACAAGAGTCAACAATCTCAGTATAATTATAGTTTGTCATTTAGATCACATGAAAGTAAGTAACTGTTATATGTATTTTTTGGAACATTTTGGGCCTCTTTTGACAAAAAGTCAAAGCCCATCAAGAAAAGTCAAAGCCCACCGGCAGAGTCAAAGATTAGAGGCCAAAGAACCAAGACATTGGCGAGGCCCGGAGTCAAAAAGACGAAGAAAACGAAGTCCTTGGAAGACACGTTGGCCCGACGAGGCACCTTGCCTGACGAGGTAAAGCGGCTCGACGAACCTGGCCCGACGAGGTACCTTACCCAACGAGGTACCACGGCCCGACGAGGTACCTTGCCCGACGAGGTAACATTTAAAAAAATATTTAAAGCGGAAAACTTGTTACTCCGTACAAGGTATTAACAACGGATAATAATTATGAATCAAGATCTGATAAATTATTACTAACTTAACTTTTCATAAATTCATTACTAATAATCTAGTCTATAGGAAATAAACAAACTGTAAATAAAGGTTTGCATTTATTGACCCAATGCATAAGGCCGTACCTCAGGTGATGACGATTCTGGTTGCGCGTTCTGAACTGGGCAGGGCTTCGCCGATGCTGAGGGAGACTCCCGTGATCTCCCGTGATCTTCGCCGGCAGGACTCTATCGCAAAAAATTTGACTGATGGTTGTTTTGAAGCTTTCGGAGAACAACGTCTCACTAAGCCGAACCAGAAAAGAAAGATCAGAGGCTAAGAAATTCGCAGACGAGAGAGAGAGAGAGAGAGAGAGAGAGAGAGAGAGAGAGAGAGAGAGAGATATCGAATTCTTGCTCTGGGGACCATGTGTGTTAAATGTGTAGAATGAGCCTTGTATTTATAGGCTCATGGAAAAATCAATAAGGGAAGTTTCATTCCTTGAATTTCGAATTCTATGATAGGTAAATATAATTAATCACTCCAAACTAATGACCAAGATTGAATCACCAATGATCCAATGGTTATGATTAAATTAGGAATTTAACCAAATAAGGAAACCATGAATAAATCAATTATCCAATCACTTCCTTATATGAGAGAATTCTAATTCCCTATGCATGCAAATGGAAATTTCGAAATCAATAAGCTAGATCCAATGGTTGGAATTAATTCCATAACTAATCTAATGGACCATATTGATTTAGCATAAAGTCAAGCCTCATTACTTGTTCACCAAGCAACATTTGAATTTTCCATTTCCATATATACATGTTAATTAATTTCTCATCCAAAGGTTAAGATTAAATCTTAAACTAATCCAATGGATACAATTAATTCAGCAATTTCGAAATTCATGCTTAGTCACCAAGTCATTTTCGAATTTAGCTTTTCAAATTAATTATCATGATCCAACGGTTAAGATCAAACTTGACCGATCTAATGAACCAAATTAATTTCAAGGTTTTCCATTAATACCTAAACATAGGTACATATGCCGCATATTTGGAAAGTCAAAATCCAAGTAAATTCGTGTAAGCCCAACTCACACATTTACTTGGGCCGCATTATTTCTACACATTCATATATATACCAAATATATATTTTTATTTAAATAACATAAATCTATTAATTATTAATTAATTATTAATAAGACTATTAATAATTAAATCCAAATAATTATATTATATTATTAACCTCTGATCTCAATATCACACATTAAATGTCGTGGTGAAACATCACCATTTAAATTCGTGACATGTGATTAAACTTCACATATTTACGAAAACGAATGTAAACTTGGAAATTCTCTAAATCACAAACCGTACGTCGAAACGACTCGGTTCTAAAAGCAAAGCCTCTTAGAATTTAATTTTCAACAACTTTGCGGTTGATGAAAAATCTAAATTCGACTTTATTTTATCAGTTAAATTTCCAGCACCAAACTTAGGTACTTTTGCCACGTCAAAAATAAAACTTCCAAAGTCTGACACAGACTCTAGTTTAATGAATCCTGACAAATGATAAAACATGCCGAATTTTTAAATCACGTACGTATCAACTGTTCCGGAGCTATCCTTGGGACCATGGACCCGTATCACTGAAGCTCCAACGAACTGCTAGTGGTTCGTCAAACCTCGGTGTTATTCCACTATAAACACGAGGCTGCACTCTCTAGTGATACAGTATATATTATTAGCTTTATAGCAAGGTGTCCATTGATACAATCAAATTCGGGTTATTGATCTTTCACTTGATGATCCACACACGAGCAGCCGGTTTTTACCGTTTTGCCTCTCATTGCATTTCCATCCTCAACTTAGTTAGTAATATTGTGAGTAACCCACTTATGGTTTCGATTCATAAGTTGCGCACGGGTACCTCTCACTTCTCACCACTAACAATCAAGGGAATCATCTTGACTCTGAAGAGAGCTATGTGATGTCCGTGTCTATGACCAAGTTACCCTTATCTGTTGACTATCATGTTCCCAAAATAGCAGCATTGGGAACGACAGTAAATGTATTCTTTAACAGTTAAATCAAAGAACAATCAAGTCAACAGTCCAGGCTCGAGGTCACTCAGGACTTAGATCAAATATCCATTTGATCATCTACTAGTGACTCAACTCCAAGTTGTCAATAACGGTCTTATACAACAACTTCCGAAGTTTAAGTCAGGTCCAGTCCAGTATGAAGCCACTTCATACTTAATGCACTTCTAGTGAGTGTGACACACACACTTAATCTAGAATAGGATTATCACTTAGTCACATTAATGACCTTATACGATTAAAGGGCTCCCACCTAGTTAATCAGGTCACGGACATTTTAAGTTAATTTATTATGATTATTAATTCTTCCTCACATTGACTCGGTTGTGATAATAATAACATAATTGCATCATTTATGAACTATGGAACAAACATTCTATTTTACTCTACCAGAAACTATAATAAGATTAACATAGTAAGTAACATCTTTTATTCAACGACTTTGGTTAAAAAAATTTACAATTAGGGAAAAGACAGCTTGTTTAAGGACACATGTCCAACAATCTCCCACTTGTACTTAAAGAAGATGACCCATGTCTTTCATACCCATACTGTCCAGATGCCTCCTGGAACAACCCTTACGTCGCCACGACGTACTATCTCTCTAATGAGATGGTATTGGCGTTCTATATGTTTTGCCTTGTTATGGTCTCTGGGCTCTTTAGAATTTGCCACCGCACCACTGTTGTGACAGTACAACGTTAGGGGCCCATCTACATGTGGAACTACTCCCAGCTCTATATAGAAATTCTTTAGCCAAACTGATTCTTTGGCTGCCTCATAGGCTGCCACATATTCAGATTCCATTATGGAATCTGCGATACAGGATTGCTTAACGCTTCTCCAGAATATCGCCCCAGCAGCAAGGTTGAACACTGCTCCTGACGTCGATTTTCTCGCGTCTCTGTCGGACATAAAGTCCGAGTCAGTGTATCCTAGTGGATTCAGTTCTGATCCTGAAAACACTAACATATAGTCTCTCGTTCTCCGAAGATACTTGAGAATGTTCTTCACTGTTGTCCAGTATGCCATACCAGGGTTGGATTGGTACCTGCTAACAATTACCACAGCGTAACAGATGTCTGGCCTAGTACACTGCATAGCGTACATCAGACTTCCCACTGTTGAAGCATAGGGTTTGCACCTCATCGCGTCTTGCTCTTCCGGATAAGTTGCGCATTGTTTCTTATCGAGGAATACTCCATGCCTGGTCGGTAAATTACATCCCTTGGAGTTTGCCATTGCAAAATGATCAAGCACCTTATCTATGTAGGTTGCTTGCGATAAGGCCAGAAGCATGTTGTTGCGATCCCTAAAGATGCGGATCCCAAGAATATAGTTGGCTTCTCCCTTATCCTTCATTTGGAATTGCGTAGCTAACCACGCTTTCACGTCCGATAACATTTTCACATTATTACCAATGAGAAGAATATCGTCGACGTACAGAACAACGAAAATCTCCACTGTATCATCCTTGAGCTTATAGATGCAGGCCTCAGTGATGTTTCGTACGAATCCATAGGTCTTGATGGTCTCATCAAACCTTAGATTCCAGGATCTGGAAGCCTGCTTTAATCCATAAATGGACTTGAGTAATCTGCAAACTTTCCCTTCTTGACCCTTTTGCACGAACCCTTCTGGTTGGTCCATATAGATGTTCTCGTCAATCTACCCGTTCAGGAAAGCGTTTTGACGTCCATCTGCCAAATCTCATAATTGAGACTACAGGTTATGGCCATGAGAATCCGGATGGTCTTGTACTTAGCGACTGGAGTGGAGGTCTCATCGAAATCAATACCTTCCCTCTGGGTAAAACTCTTTGCCACTAGTCTATCCTTGAAGGTTTCAACCTTCCGGTCCGCTCCTCTCTTTCTCTTGTAGATCCACTTACAGCCAACGGTTTTGAATCCATTTGGTAAGTCTACAAGTTCCCATACTTGGTTACAATCCATTGATTTTATTTCTTGGTTCATGGCTTCCTGCCATTCCCTTCTATCAGTATCAACCATAGCTTGCTTAAAGCCTATGGGATCTTCAACACTAGTGTTAGTAAAAGCTAAGTGAAACTCTAACTGGGTGTGCTCGTAGCGTTCAACCAGTCTTTTGAACCTCGCACTACGTCTGAGTACCCCTTGAGTTCTGATTTGGGACCGTGGTTTCCGCACTCCCCTCAACAACAGACACTGTTGGCGAAGCTGTGACTAAGTGACTTAGTCACATAATTCTTTAGCAGTGAAATAATGGCAAACTCTAAGAAAAAACATTATATTTTAATCTTTGAAGATCAAAAATGACGTTTTTGACATGTCAAAATTTAGAGTAGGCAAAGATTATAGGTTAAAGACAACATGTCACTTATTATTTTTATCTGGATATTGCACATAACCCAAAACAAAGATAACACTTTATTGATATCAGGATTATTCCATGCAATTAACATATCCAAAAATAAATTGAGGTTTATTCATAGCTTAAACAAACATAACAATAACAGAATCGAAAACAGACTAAATAAAAATGACTCATTCTTCGAGACGCTCGAGTACTAGTCACTGTCGTTCTCTACTGAGCTCCCATCCAGAGTACTAGTCAATGACTCACCTTAATGGAAAAATAGTTGACAAACATTAGTGTTTTTAATCTATGGATATGAGATGTTATCTCTCCAATAAAAAAAACTAATAGGGTTTATGAGAAGAGTTTTTACCTCTCCAAGCCCTCAGATGTTCTTGGCACATTGTATGCCCGTTTGCCCTAGGTTTAAGGCAGCATTGAATGCATAAGGCTCCATGTCCGTTTTTCTCCTTCGCAGAAGCCACTTCTGAGAGAGAAAACATTTGCAATGATTAGAATTTTAATCTATGGATCTGATATTAAATCTCTCCAATAAAATCTAAAGAGAAGTTCACGTAAGGTTTTACCATTTGCTGAACTGATGTGCCTGTCACAAAGTAGCTGACCATGCACTTCTTCCTTGTTCCACATTTGAAACACATTGCCGACAACCCAACATTTCTTTCCTTTCTTCCCGGTTCAACGATTGATTCAATTTTTCTTTTTTTATCTTTAGCCATTGCCTCAGTGACAAGACTTGTTACTTTATTCGCCTTGCCCATAAGCCTCTTTATCTCACTCATTTAAGCTTTGAGCAGCGAGTCTTTGAATGACTGACTTCCATCAGGATATTGTTCAAGGTAATGACTGAGTAACTTGTACTCAGAGTCATACCTGAACCAGTCAGAGTCATCCTAAAAAATCGCGTTCGGCTCAACTTCAAATGGCGAATTAGAGTTCACGGAATCTTGTTCCCCATCCGAAATGTAAATAGGATCAGACGTATTGACTGGCATTGAAAAAGAAACTTATTAAACTTTATTATAGGTAGAATGTTTTAGGAAAAATTGGTTTGAAATAGTTACATGATGTAAACATGTTCCAGGAAAACATTAATTAAACCCATTAAGTATTTTGTGATAATTTAACCGACTGTACACGTCGTTGCCGTCCTTAGGGAATGGTCACTCTAGGGTGACTCAGCGGGATCAACCGTGTAGTTTGGTTAAACTAAGGCCCAGTTTGGCATTGATGTGCTGTTGCAAAAATTACTTTGTAAAAGTAATTTAACAGAAAGTGCTATTTGGTCAAGTAATTTAGTGTTTGGTTAGGTAATTTACTAACAATCACTTCTTAAAAATAATGAAAAAATACATCATTTAAAAATACATTAAAACTATATCTTCCAACCTATCATTGGATTCGTCTCGTCGCAAGCTTTCCAATGCTTATTTTTATAAGTCAATCGGAGTTATGAAATTAAAGTTACGGAGGTTTGAAATTTAATATAACAAGAAAATAAAATATTTAAATAAAAATAACAAAAAAACAAAAGGAGGAGAAAGACACGTAAAACCTTCAAAACAACTTTCTCCAAAAGCATCAATGAGATGCTTTTCATTTTTGCCTATTAAAAAACAAAAATTATTTAGGAAGTAATTTAATTTTAACTTACCAAACACAATTTTCTCACTAAAATTAAGGAAGAAGCAAAAACACCTCTTTAAAAGCAATACCAAACTGGCCCTAAGTTTTAGTCATAAACTTAATTAATATTCAAAACAAGAATCACCAAAGTTCCCTATGATTATTAACTATCACTATAGACGGTCGGGAAGCACCAACTTCCCTGCAAGCTTAACCCATTATTTTTGGTTCTCGGATTAGTCTTGGAAACGTCGTCGTTGGGGAATGGTCACACTAGGGTGACTCGCGGTCCATTTCCAAGATTCCTCCGTCCCCATATTCTTTTGGAACTATCACGGTGTCAAACCTTCCACAAGCACACCTTCCTTGGGGAATGGACACACTAAGATGACTCGAGGCGATGTGGTCAGCAGACCGTGTGACAGTAATAATGGAGACCTTTTAAAATATTCTATACTTGCCATTATTTTAGAAAATAACGCTTTTAATTTCCTAAGTCATCTAAAACTTATTATAAACTTCATTCAATGACACACATTAAAAATGTTTATCTTAAGGCGTTATAATTACCGGGGTAATATCTAATAAGCCTAGTCATTTATTTATTACTTCGTCGGTAGTGATATATCAAATCTTACGCTCTCTAGGTCGATATGAGGGGTCCTAACCGGTCACCCAGAAGTGGATGGTGAACCGGCCCCACTTTTGATTACTTCTTCCTTAGGCAAGATTGTACGTTTGAAATTTTTTCCGACTAATAACAAATAAATCTTATTTACGGTTCATTATATATCTATCCTATACCGACATATTAATAATGACCTTAACATAGACACTATGTTTCAAGGGTTATGAAAATAGGTTTAACAAATTATATCTATGATGAATTTATAATTATATGTCAATCATACTTATTCTCTAAGAATTATCATTCATATAATTAGCTCATTAATAATTATTTATGAAAATTAAAAATAAGACAATGATATTTTCTTCAAAGAATTATCATCCATATTTTTAAATTATGAATTCGAAAAATAAGACAATGTTATTTACCAAAAATAACATCCCTATTTTATTTTAAAACGTGGGCTAATCGGGCTTAAGCCCGGGCCCACGTGCCCACGGATTCCCTACGGGCTGCCCACCGAGGGCCTTGAACGCTGCCAGGCAGCGTGCCCTTGGCACAGGCCCACAGGCCCACGTCGCTGCCAGGAATCGCGCGCTGGGCTGGGCCACGCTTCACGCGGGCTGCCCGTGCGCTGGGCCTTGGGAACGTGCCCTGGGCGCGCGCTCGTGCGCTGGCCGAATGGCCTGGGCTCGGGCTTGCCCGTGGCCTGGGTCTGGCCGAAGTACCCGGGGCTGTTGAGCAGCCCCACTTCGTGATCTTCACGGGATGGACTGCCTAGTGCAGCCCGACCCAATACCCGATCCGAAAAGTTCAGGTCGGGTAATTAACCATTATTAAATTAATTTTAAAATATCTAGAGATTAAATTTCAATTTTAAAATCAATTTATTCATCAAATAATTCGTTCATTTTTAAAACCTGAAATAAATTACGCAATTATTTATCCTTGAACCATGGCTCTGATACCAATTGTTGGGAAGTTCATTACGTTTCCCGATAATATTATCATGATTAATGCCGTCAAGCCATCCGGGTAACATTTAAAAAATATTTAAAGCGGAAAAACTTGTTACCCGTACAACAATTTGAACATCGGATAATAACCAAAATCAAGATATGATAAATTATTACTAATTTAACTTTTCATAAATTCATTATTAATAATCTAGTCTATAGGAAATAAATAAACTGTAAATAAAGGTTTGCATTTATTGACCCAATGTATAAGGCCGTACCTTAGGTGATGACGATTACGGCTGCGCGTTCTGAATTGGGCAGGGCTTCGTCGATGTTGAGGGAAACTCCCGTGATCTTTCGGGATATTATTCTGGACTCCTCGTACCGAAGCGTGGGCTTCGCCGACAGGACTCCGTCGCAAAAACTTTAACTGATGGTTCTTTTAAAGCTTTCGGAGAACAACGTCTCACTAAGCCGAACCAAAAAAGAGAGATCAGAGGCTAAGAAATTCGCAAACTCTAGAGAGAGAGATCGAATTCTTGCTCTGGGGAAGGTGTGTGAAATGTGTAGAATGAGTCTTGTATTTATAGGCTCATAGAAAAACCAATAAGGGAAGTTTCTTTCCTTGAATTTCGAATTCTATGATAGGTAAATATAATTAATCACTCAAACCAATGGCCAAGATTGAATCACCAAGGATCCAATGGTTCTAATTAACTAGGGATTTAACCAAATAGGGAAACCATGAATAAATCAATTATCCAATCACTTCCTTATAAAAGAGAATTCGAATTCCCTATGCATGCATATAGAAATTTCGAAATCAATAACCTTGATCCAATGGTTGGAATTAATTCAAATGCATGCATATAGAATTCGAATTCTATTATATAAGGAAGTGATTGGATAATTGATTTATCCATAGTTTCCCTATTTGGTTATATCCCTAATTAATTAGACCCATTGGATCCTTGGTGATTCAATCATGGCCATTGGTTTGAGTGATTAATTATATTTACCTATCATAGAATTCGAAATTCAAGGAAGGAAACTTCCCTTATTGGTTTTTCCATGAGCCTATAAATACAAGACTCATTCTACAAATTTCACACACCTTCCCCAGAGCAAGAATTAGATCTCTCTCTCTCTAGAGTCTACGAATTTCTTAGCCTCTGATCTCTCTTTTCTGGTTCGGCTTAGTGAGACGTTCTTCGAAAGCTTTAAAAGAATCATCAGTTAAATTTTTTGCGGCAGAGTCCTGCCGGCGAAGCCCACGCTTCGGTACGAGGAGTCCAGGAGAATATCCCGGAAGATCACGGAATTTTCCCTCAGCATCGGCGAAGCCCTGCCCAATTCAGAACGCGCAGCCGAAATCGTCATCGCCTGAGGTATGACCTTATGCATTGGGTCAATAAATGCAAACCTTTATTTACATTTTATTTATTTCCTATAGACTAGATTATTAATAATGAATTTATGAAAAGTTAAATTAGTAATCATTTATCAGATCTTGATTTTGGTTATTATATGATGTTCAAATCGTTGTACGGGTAACAAGTTTTTCCGCTTTATATATTTTTTTAAATATTACCCGGACGGATTGACAGCATAAATCGTGATAATATTATTGGGAAACGTAATGAACTTTCCAATAGTACCTTGCCTGACAAGGTGTCATGGCTCGACGAGGCACCATTGCCTGACGAAGACCTTGGTCTGACAAGCACCCTCGCCATAGCTTGACGGAGGAATAACTTATAATTATCCCACGCGACGAGGAGATCCGAGCTCACGAAGGTCCCCGGGAAACCCTCCAGATTCCCACGGATTTAACATGCGAACTCGCGGATAACCAGAAGACATCGAGGAAGAATCAAGAAGCACCGATGAGCCCTCCGACAAGACTAGGAGCCGCGGCCAAGACCCTCCATGCAAGGCAGAAATTCGCAGGCCCCCTGATGTGCAATTTTAAGGAATTGGTTTCCCTATAAATAGGAACATTCCCCTCCTCATTTCCACACTCACTCACAACTTTCTCCAGAGCTTCTCTCTCTACTTTTCTCTCTCTAGAAATTCATCCACTCCTATAGGAGGAAGGACTTGAATAAGAGTTGAGATCGTTCTAGAAGTAGAGTCTCAGCCTCGACAACAGAAGTTGTTCGACGAGTCAACAGGGAGCATCCCTCGTCAGGTTAAGGCACCCTCGCCTACCCCGACGAGGTCGACAAGGAGCATCCCTCGTCAGGTTAAGGCGCCCTCGCCTACCCCGACGAGGTCGACAAAGAAGGAGCATCCCTCGTCACGTTAAGGCCCTCGCCACAAGGAGCTCGCCAACACTGACATGGTCGACAAAGAAGATCTCACACCGGTAATACCCGGCCACATGGCCAAGGGTCACCCCCGCGCCGCCAACATCGGCACTTCCGACGAGTCAAACCACATCGTTAGTCACCGGCCGTTTATCACTAACCCTGAATTACATAGGACCTGATTCTCTTAAACTGAGATACGTAGGCAGCCTCGCCCAACTATAAGCGACGGGGCACGGGCCCAATCTACCATTTTTTGCAGGTCTTCCCTCGCCGAAGGAGCTCGCCAAGGAAGGGAAATCACGAAGAATCATCAAGATCAGCTCGGAGCTTCATCAAGACCGGAGTTCACCTAGACGAGGAGCTTCGCCGAGATACGGACTTCGCCCCCATGAGGGAAGTTCGCCGATGATCGCCAAGAACTGCCCGGAGACTCATCCAAGACCACCTCCAGCTTCGACGATCATTAGTCAACCCGCGTTGACTCAGCATTCAATTATCCAGGTGTTCAGCGGGTCTAACACGCGACCCAAGCCTTAGATCCGACTCTAAATTAAAGCCATTTTTACGCATTAAGAGCAACTATTCAACAAATCCCTTCGGATATGAAGCTGCATAATCAATTGCGAAAAAATAATCTCTCTATCCCGTATTAAAATTGTGTAGCTAACACCAGTTTACTAGGAAACATACTATTTTCTACATATAATAATTATCATCCAAGGAAAAAAAAAATTACTATCAGAGTGAAATACAAAGAGACGGATCTAGGATACAAATTTTTGGGAATCAAATACTATGAGATGGTTTTTTTTTTTTTTAATTGTGAGACAACTTGATTAAGGATATATTTACAACTAAAATAATGAAAAATATATTAAAAATAATGATAAAAATAAATAAATAAATCGATAAAGTTGAGCAAATTTTGAATGCTTTTTCGAATATTTGGAATATATTACGGGTGCCTCCCCGCCGGAGCGATGTGTATGAACAATTAAAACTTTAAACATTTGAACTTATACGCTTACTTAAGGTCGAAGACTCAAACTTTCATAAATAAACAACATTCACCGTTCAAAGAACAAATTAAGAACATGTAATATTTTAGAGAATGACTAAGTTAGTTCATTTAATTGTTTGTTGTTACATCTTGCCATCTTGCTTAAAAGCAGTCAATAAATAATATAGGGTCATACGATATGTACACATCTATTTTTTTATTTTATTTTTTGAATGGATACACATGACACATCTAATTCTTTCTCCGAGACAATAATATCAAAATTAAGGGAATATAATTAGACAACACATTGGAAGGAGCTTGTATATATAGTATTGAACTAAACTCAGTGACTAATGAAAGAAAAGAAAAAAATCTATTTAGCACTGGCTCAAACGACACCCAATCTCTGTCGTTTCCTCAGCACTGGCTCTACAAATCGGACAAAAGGGTTTCTTCAGAAGCCACACATCAACACATTGAGCGTGAAAAACATGCTTACAAAGAGGCAAAAGTCTACACTTCTGACCCGCTGAAAGGCCTCCAAACAAATGGTGCAATCCGCAGCCTCGAATCTCGGACTTTTTTGTGTCGTTTCTTCGACGACCGAATAGTCGAAGCAAGGGAGCTTCTCTAAGTCAACACGGGACACACTTGTGCCTGTTGCGAAGGAGACGTTTTGACCGGAGTCAACAGTGGCGGTGGCGTTGAGGGTGTCGCCTGCGAAGCCTCTCCTCAAAGCCCTTCCGACGATGCACACGTGGACGGTTATTAACACGCCGATCCCGAGGAACAAGAGGAAGATAGACAATATGATTGGCATTACCATAATCTTTGTTGCCACTTTCAGCAGTTGTTTGCCAATGAATTCATCATGATAATTGTCTACAGTTTGATCTTAATTGAAATAACAAAACTTTCATATTCTAATGAATTAAGAAATATATAGGGAAACCTTATAGAGAAGTAGTTAACCTATAAAGCAAATTTTATTTGAAAAATAAGGAGACTATTTTTTTTTATTTCTTATTAGGGTAAAATGTTGCAATAATGCACAACCTTTGGTCAACAGGGGTTTTAGGTCCCCAACCTTTCAAAATGTTCACAAAAATGCATAACCTACGTTGACCGTGAAATTTGTTGGTCCTTCTGGTAAGGACGTTAATTGTGTTGACCGTGAATTTCACGAATTCCACGGTCAACGTACGTTGTGCATTTTTGCCAGCACTTTAAAAGGTTGGGGACCTAAAACCCCTGTCGACCAAAGGTTGTGCATTATTGCCGCAATTTACCCTTCTTATTATTTTAGTGTTAATAGCGGCATAATCACTCTATATTTTTATTTTTGCAATGGCAGCAAAAGTATCCAACTTTTTGTTTCACGGCTAAAATTCATAATGTTCACTTTTTTTTTAATGTCGAGTTCTCAATTTTCCTATTTTACTTCTCTCCAAAATTGGGTCCACTCTTTCAATCGATTGAATCTTTTTTTTTTTTTTTATGTGACATTATGTTCAATGGCGGAACTAAACATAAGCCATTGAGGACCATGGCCCCTGTCGTATATTAAACCTTCTTAAGTGATCTCCTAAATGATTAAGCCAAAAGACATTGAAATAAGACTAACACATTCAATGTTTCTTTAGATGGTAATTTTTTTACCCCCTCATTCTAAATTCTCAGTTTCGTCTTTGGTTAAGTTCTGAACACGTGTCATTTTAGACAGAGAGAGGGTTTCGTTAACAGAACACCATGATGTTAAATTATTTAAAAATAGATAAAGTTTTGATGAGAAACAATAATAGATATTAAAAACTTTGACCGTGAAAAAAATTGAGTTTATACAAAAAAAACATTGAATATTTATACCACCATTAAACCTTTATTTTTAAAGGTTAAAAGAGTTAATAAGGACTAGTGTCTTTTTTTTTTTTAAGGTGGCATATAATTAATTTTTCAATATTAATGTACTCAATCTCTATTATTTTGCTTATCTCTAAAATCGAATTCACTTGTTTTCAAAAATTTTGTCGATATAAGAAAAAAGAAAAGCGAGTTAATAATAGACTACCGTA
Source organism: Parietaria judaica (assembly GCA_954871525.1). Taxonomy (NCBI): domain Eukaryota; kingdom Viridiplantae; phylum Streptophyta; class Magnoliopsida; order Rosales; family Urticaceae; genus Parietaria; species Parietaria judaica. Next base: position 26,946,063 of record OX940869.1, read on the forward strand.
AAATTATATATATATATATATATATATATATATATATATATATATACCATCACAAAAATTAATATATTGAAGATTTATGTCAATATTAACCCTTATTTTAATTAAGTGGGCATTTGGTAATTTCGATTCAACTTTCAATTGATGGAGTGGGTGGGTTGAGAATCGAGATGTATAAGTGAAGACAAAAATGTGATTGAGGATAAAAACTTGTCAATTTTTTATAATATTTTTAAAAGAAATAAGGCTTGTCTATTTGTACTTTGATCCTTACTTTTAAATAGTTTATAACATCTTTAGTTTCTTTTAAAGTTTTGGTACTTAGTGTCGTAATTACTTTGACTTTGATTCTCTAATTTGTACCAAACAACACTTCAAGGTTTGAGAGACCTATTTCACACTAAAATATAGCAGTGAATCGGTTCTGTTATATATTAACTGGAATATATCATAAATTATTTTTAACGGTTTATTAGACAAAAGGGTTTGGTTTAAAGGTGATATACAATATGAATACAAGATCTGAGCTTCCTCTGCTCACATATTACATGTAAAGTCGTAAATAATTATTTACAAACACGTTCTAGAAACCATCCTCCACCGCCGGAGATACTTCCGATGAGAACATTTTTTTTTTTTGCTAATTCAATCGATCGACGCCGCAATTCTCGTGAAATACTAATGATGACGAAATTTGGATTTTAATTATATTTGTTACAAATCGTAGTTATAAGTGCACAAAATAACATTAACTCATAATAATGTAGAGGTACTTCATCGCCAGCATACGCACGTGCTACACCTCAACTGCCAAAGAAAAAAAAAATAGCTTAATAATATATTTGAGCTTTGTTATTAGCCTCAACCGAAAGTCTGGCTCCGCCACTGCTCACGCAGCTCACAATTTTGAGCTACTAATATGAGAATTCTGACGGTTTTTGAAATTACAGTACGACTTCGTTAAATTAATACTTGATATATTGATAATAATGATTAAATAATATTTTTGTATAGTCCTGAGTCCGAAGCCTAATCTACGTCATTAAATTATTGCTCGATAATATCATAAAATTCTTTAATCTCAATGATATTAATAAAATTAAAAAATATTTGTAATTCACTCATTTATTTTTATGTACATTACCTTGAAATTTTTTGGATGTTGTTCCTCTTTTTTAATTTTATGAATGAATTAAGTTAAGTGTACATTAAAAATAGTGGATATTTACGACAGAAATTGCCCACATGTTACAAACAAGTTGACTTATATTTCCAATCTCTTTTTTGTGGCAAAAATAATTAACATTCTCCGTAAACTTCTTTATGTATAGTCTCACGTAGCGAAGTATAATTTGCTTACATTTTCGCTTCTGTTCGACTAAGTTTTTGCCTCTTTGACCACATGATGACAAAATTGACCGATTTTTTGCACTTATAACATGTTTTGACTACTAAATGAAGAATTAGTGTTCCATGTCAATTTTTTGAAGCTCTTGTATTAAAAAAAGGATAATGCACTCTCTACTAGTGTTCCATGTCATCAAAAAGGGTAAAAATGTATTAAAAAAAAAAATCATACGTCGTCACATGAACTTTCACGGCAGAGAGTTAACAAAAAAACTTAATTAATTTTGTCGAGATTTTTTGTATCATTTAGACTTTTTACTACTAAAAAAATACTAAAAAAATATTGAGAATTTAAGGGTTTTTTTTTTTTTAAATATGAGTATTTTTATCGTGAATATTCCTAAAAATAGCGCTTTATCAAAGATTAGTCTGATTCGATCAAAGATGAAGAAGCAAGAAGATGAGTCCAAAATATTAAGCTAAACAATGTGGCCTGCAACCACTAAGCTGGACCAATGCAGTAACAGCTCATTAAAAAGAGTTACAAGTAAATTTGCATGTTGATTTGTTCAAATAATGATTATAGTATTTTGGTGAAATTAAACCCTATAATACAATGAGTAAAAAGAAAACACAAGACTAATCAAATTTATAAAAATTTCGACTCTGCAAAAAAATAATGCACTCTCTATTTGTCTTGTATCAGCTCTCAATTAGTCCCCTAAACACACTAGGAACCTGATTTTTTTTAATTTTTTTTTATCGAGAATAAACTGGATCTGGATTAGCGACAGGTTACACTTTAAAAAATAATTTTATATAAAAAGTAACTTGATCCATAATCAAAATTAATAATAATTAAAAAACAGAATCTAGTATAGAACTGAAATTGTTCCAACTAAAAAGACAGAACTCGGTCTTCGAAATTCCACATAAACAGTCTAGGTCTCGAAACTAATGTCAATACTTCTTGATAATACACGGTACATGAAATATACTTGAGAAAAACACCAAGAAGTTTAGGTTATGATGCCGAATCAACGATCAAGATTGACTTCTCCAGTAATTTTCTATCTTTTCTAGTTTGACGATCGATCATCGATCTTCCTATTATTCCACTGCATCATGATGTTTCTAATTAAAAACATGAAGCTATTTTTCAGATAAGTAGTATGATCGAGACACCCAATCAGAAAATCAATTTCAAAATTCTCTACATATTCGAAAAAGAGAATATTATCAAAGAAATCATTCAAGATTAGGACGTCCAAACTAGAGTTAATCCACCCACCATAATCAACCGCAAATCACAATATGTGTTGAAGAAATTCTTTCTATATCAAAAACGAGATAATTACGACAAAAATATTTAATTTATTCAAAATAACAATGAATGTTAAAGTTTTCAATTGCCGTATTTGATGTATTTAACATAAAAAAATCTCAACGGTATAAACATATTAATTTGAATTATACACGTATAAAAAATAAAAACCCAATTAGTAAAGTTCTAACATAAAAAATCTAATCAGTAGAGAATAAGCCGTGCTATTTTAAATAACTTTGGGTATATTTGCCGTAATTATCCCTTATATAATGGAGTTTCGATAATTCGGTCAGCAATTGTGAACTTATTTTGACTGAATAATGCAATCCTGATAAATTATGGTACTTTCTGATTACTATAGATTGTTAACTTACAAATAAATCAGTAACAATTACACGATAGATTGATGATAAATTGCAAACACTTTTCTAGGTATCGAAAAGCATAGACGAAAAACAAAATCGAACGCAACAAAACGAATAGCCACGAAATCTACAATACTGCCAATCAAACAATCTTACATCCATAGTTCGAAAAAGAAGCCGAAAGCGGAAAAAGAAGAAGAAAAAATTATCAATGAATGATATCATAAATTCCTAGCTCAGCTACGTACTCGGAAACGTCCCAATGCTCGACAGTATTTACAGAGAAATAGAAATATCGACGACGCAAACCAAAGCAAAGCAGATGATACAGATTACATTGCTAAGAGCTCATACGTATGTGGTAAAGGACTGTCTTACGTGTCAAGAGTCGGCCACTGCGGCCTCACGCGAGACGTTCGTCACACGCAGCACGGCTTGTGCGCTGAGACGAGAGAGCTTCGAGTTGCAAAACTCCTCCCACGAGCTTGTCTCTGGGTGCTCAGGGTCCGTCGACGATGGTGAAAGATGAGGGCATTTTTGGTAGACGGTTTGCAGCTCTAAGAGGAGTTTCCGTGCTGCCTCTCGGGATTCAGGAAGCTGATCACTGAGCTGGCACGCAGCTGTCTGGATCAGCTTGTCGATACCGTATGCTTTGATCCCTTCAACGCCCTGTTGAAAAAAAAAGAGAACGCCGTAAGTATAAAGATGAGAGTAATTTGTCACAATCATAAGCCCGAACTTGCTTAATTCTTGCACTTTTTCCTCATAGTTATATTTTTTAATAATTATTTCCCGGTACTTGTAAATTGTAGCAATTTCCGTCTTTATCACATTTTAAGCCATGTACCAGGCACATGCTAGTATATTTATAATGCTTCTGTCCCTGTGCACATTGCATGTGACTTACAATTAACGACAGTCGTCGTTAAGGATAAATCGCTACAATTTACAAGTTAAGGGAGAAAATACTTTAAAGATATGCTGTCCAGTCATTTTTATTTTAATTTATTTATTTATCTACCTTTTAGACAAATTATCTCAAGCCTAGTGAAGAATGGCTTTGCTTTCATGCAACATTTTTGGATAATTGCGATGTCATGCAATATTCCAGAAAAAACAATAACCCTTTGTTCAAAAAACAATAGCCAATCTTTTCCTTACCAATCGTGGAACGCTCCTACATACACACATCGAAGCCTTTGCTCGAATTCTAGGATTTCTGTGTTTGAGATAAGGTTGCAACTTTGGTAACAACAGCACTGGGGAAACCCAAGTGGTCATCGAGACTAAAGCTTTCTCCGCAGCATCACACACAAATCGCTTGTCTTGTGAAGACTTGAGAAGTAATTGAACCAACTGCACCAATTACATTGCGGATAAAGGAATTAATAAGCGAAATATATATAACAAAAGAAACCTTCATTTACTAGCAATATAACTATTAAACGGGGAATCCCAAGTTTTAACTCACCAGAGGGTCCAACGATTCAATCATAACATCGTTATATGTACTGAAAATATCTGCAGATGTCATTATTGCGGTTTTGCAGACCGCACTCCTCGGATTCTTCAAGGACTTCACGACAAGTGAGATAACATCTCCCCTATTCGTTCAGAATAAGAATTATGCTTGAGCAACATAAACGTGGCTATGATTCTTTTTTTATATAATATAATTACGGTAAACAAAATACGACTTACAAAATTTCGAGCAACACTTGTTTGTGGTATAGTGACAATCGGCGTGCATTGTTAAGTGCTTCGCAGACTAGAACCCAATCTTTAGAATCCAATCCAGCTAAGAGTGTCTGATACAGAAAATATGATGTACATAATATTAACACCGATTGCATAGAATGAAATCTTGAACCAAAATTCATACTATTACGAACAACGGAAGTTTACCTTGAGACTTGAATCGGCATCTTCTAGATCATTCAAGTTCTCAGACTCTATGTATTCAACTTCCGCACTCACAATCTCTGCTCCAGAGTTCGCGGTCTCTCCATTAACAGAATTCTTCTCCAGCGCTTCTTCAAGATTTCCGTTGTCTTTCTTCTGCTCTCCTTCAAGATGTCCGTTGGTTTTCTTTTGCCCTTCTTCGAGATTTACGTTGTTCTTCCTATGCCCTTCATCGTGATTCCCGTTATTACTGCCAACTACAGGCTTCGCAATACTTCCTTTACTAGAGTTCTCATTCCTCCTCTCGGATCCAGGTATACTGTTGAGATCTCTAAGAGCTTTCTCCGACATAGCAGCTCGTCTCAAACTCTGGAAATGAGATAAAAACACCACTCAATAAAATCTAAATCAACAAGCATAAGATCCCTAGCATACGAAAAACCGAACCGCACAACAAAGATGCAGAATTCGAACTTAAATATCATCTCGAAACACGTACAAACGTCCTAACGTGCCATACACTCGCTACAATTCGTTCATACCACGGCCTGGAACATGAAATTAACCAATGTAACACAAATTCAAGACATATACATATATATATATATATATAATTGCATCCCCATAGCTACTTAAACTTACGAACTCCAACACCAAACCATAAGCAGATCATCATACTAGCAACAATGCGGGCCTCGAAACACCAATTTCCACGCAATACGATTCCCCAAAAACAAAACGCCCAAATTAGGATCTACCATTCTTTCCAAGAATCAGACACAATCGAAAACGAAAATTAGGATCTCCTTCGAAACCAGACCGCGGATCGCAGTTGGTTTCCCCTCCAAGAACCAGAAAATGGATCGAACTCCGAGACTGAGCAGAGAAGAAGAGTACCAGCGAAAACGGTGTCGGCAAAAATGGCGATGAGAGAGAGAGAGCGGCTCCGATGTATGTGTAGAAAGAAGGAAGAATCGTGTGTGTGTGCGTATATAGTCCAGTGTGTGGAAATGGCTCTTCCTTTGTATATACATATATATATATATATATATATATATATATATATATTTGTTGTAACCGGCGAGGGAGTTGTGAGTGTGCGGTGGTGGGGTGAAACGACGGCGTTTGGGATGTACTATACTAACTGGATAATTGCACGTGATCTCTCTCTCGCTACCCTTTTCCCTGATGCCCATTTATTTTCTGCCTCGTAGATTTCCGCTTCTACTTAACGCCCTCGAATTTCACGCTATTTACCTTCCACTGCCACTCATTGACCACTCAACGTTTTTCTTCTTCCTTACTAATTCGGCAATTGTGTTATTCGGGTTTATTTTAGTGTTCCTGGGTTTGATCGTTTGATTTTATTTATTTTCTTTGTTGTTGATGTTATTACTAACTAAAATAGTAAACAAAAAAACTAATAAAAAAGTGAATGAGGTCTACTGATCCACCGAAAAGGTGTATTTGGATAGTTTTGCCATCGTTTTTTTAAGTTAGCTCTATACCGTTACATTTTCAAACAACTTTAGTACTTCTGTCACTATTAACTAGGACTGCGCGGAATAAACGATAACCGATTAGAAACCGTAACAAAAAACTATCTGGTTTAAAATAACCGTAACTTAATTTTTTTGAAAACGAGTTAAGGTTAACCGTATCCTGTTTCAAACCAGATCCAGATTTTGGGAATAAACTGAGTTTTTTTTATAAATAAAAAAAGGTCTGGGTTACCTTTGACTAGATATTTATAGCATTGGGCATAATAGTATTAAGTATTAACAAGTTATTGGCCGGTATTATTTTAGGGATCAATTTGAAAAACAAAAAACAAAAAATAAGTTGCTAACATTTTTTTTAAATACTTTTGATATTTATGCTGCAAATATTATTGAATAACATAGGTCAAATTGATCCCTTATTTTTTGTTTTAATCGGATAAAATTTTAATATTTTTTGCTTAAGTATATAGCAAAAAAGTCTAAGAAAAAATATTTCTTATATGCGAGAGAAAATTATTAGTATTTTTTCTAATAAAATAAAAAATATATATTTTATGTAAATTTTTAAACACTTTTAGTATTCATGTGCAAATAACCTTACTATCAATAGGTAAAATAAGCAGCTATCGAGTTGCCAATAAAATAGCAGCCGTCCGTAAACTAAATAATTACGAAATTAATTACAACGATAGTTTTATACTATACTCTATGAATTTTTTATATATATATATATAATAATAATAATAATAATAATAATAATAATATGCTCCCAAAAAGAATAAAAAGTACAAAACATAACTCTTGTCTTGACCGCTAATTTGTTTATAATAAAAATAAAATATTAATGCAATGATTGTAATCGTAAAGGACGTTGGGAATAATTTCGTATTTACTACAGAAATTTGAGGAATTCAGAGCAAAACAAGAAAAGAAAAAAAAAAGAAAAAAAAAAGAGTGAGAATTGATAAGGAAAGACCAGCTCAGTCAAATAAAAGTCAAACAATCGATTAAATGATTCCAAAATTAGTGTTGATCTTTTAGCACAGATAAAATAGACCATTTTAAATTAGAAAAAAAAAATAGGGATTTTTTTTATCATACAGAATCACCTTTAAATATTTAAAATTACTTTTAGTTTTTGTGTGTGACTCGACAATATTACGTTATATCTTTACAAATTTAATTTAATTTAATTTAAAACCAGAATTCTTGAGAAAATTTGTAGTAAAATCAAATACTTAATGCGATCTTATTATTTCGAAGATCATGTTTTCTGAACCGAGATTCTATTATTAAGCCGTTAAAGTTTTTGGTAACAAGCTCTACAAGTCTACCAATTCTATTTTTTAGTTTTTATTTACACTACTGAATTAAGTTTATGATCTTCAACAATTAAAAAACAAAAACTGTATCATTATTTTAAACCACAGGATTATGCCATAATAATTTTTGAATTCGAAGAAGTCTTTCAAATCTTAAGGCAATAATTAATGAGATACGCTCCTACACTATAAAATCTGAAATCATTTTTCACTATCTCCCAAAATTCAAGCCAAAAATTCAAAAGTGGACCTGTATTTTTTTCCTTGTTTTTTTTTTTTATGTAAACCTGTCAATTTTTAAACACAATTAATGGGTGATTAAGCGGTCTAATTACGGAAAACAGAGCATAAATAGGATTTTAACAAGAGAGGGAAAAATGGCTAAATTTGAAGCACAGGTGTCTCAATTGATTAAACAAATTTGAATCTTAGTGAACGGCTTTAATTTCTTTTGGGTCCAAATAAATAAGAAATTAAATAATAATATTGACATATGATTGGGGACATAAATCATATGCCATTTCTTGGCTCTATCCAAATCGAGGACCTATGTCGGTGAATTGTCATGGCACTTTGCAAATTTCAATTATTGAGTACCATGTTATATATATATATATATATATATATATATATATATATATATATATATATATATATATTGTCGCGTTTGAGTGGAGTAGAGTGTGATTAATTCTAATTTAACCTTATTCAATTCAGAAAATTCACTGTCATTATTAGTGCAAAATAACCGGTAATCGAATTCAAAATTTATAACTAAAAACTGTTCGGTCTAAAATAATTGTAACTGTTTTTTTTTTTTCAAAATTGATTAAGTCTAACCGTATTTGGTTTCAAAATCGGTTATCACGACTTTTGTTACGGTTTTAGTATTTTAATATTAAATATTTTGAAAAAATTAGTTTAGCGTTATGTTGAGTTTAAAGTTACTTCTCTGCACACCTTCCTTGACGTCCTCGTTCGTTTCCAATGTTCGATTTGGTTGTACGAATTTAGTAGTATGTTTTATTTTGCCGTAAAATATAAAATCTTTTGAAAATTATTTTTTTAAATGAATAATTGGATCCGGTTAACCGATTCATAGCCGGATCTGATTATAAAAACCGGTTTTATAATCGGATCCGATTGTGAAAACCGGTTATCAGAATTTTGCTAATCAAAAATTTTGTTAACCGGTTTTTTAAAACATGTTATGGATATTAAAATAGGAATAATCGGAATTTGGTTATATGAATATCAAATACTGAAGAAAAAAACATGTTGACCGAACCGGTCGCACCTCACTCTCTAATATTATATTTATTTTTCTTCGTTTACTTCTCAAAATATTTTTTTATTTGAAAACTAAAACTATATACATCAACACATCGAGGATTACAGCCGATGAGTACTATTGTCACCGATATCGAAGATAAACTTTTATATGTTTAAAACTTTTTTAAAAAATCTATGTTAATTGGCTCATTCTTTAAATACTCAAAGAAAATTTAGAAATCGCGCATGACTCACACGTCAATTTGTGATATCAACCTCGATATGTTTAAACTTTCTTTAACACATAAGTAAATTGACAAGAAATCGTTGAGTTTTGGCAAGAAATGCTCAATCGTCGACTCATTGAGGTATGTCGTTAATCGTAATTTGTCGCTGAGAAGAAACGAGGTTCATTTTTCTCTCGAGGGCACGTGCTATTTGACATTAGATGACGGAGTTGAGCTTGTCGTCATTCCGAAATCAGGAAGGAGGCAGAGCTAGAGAGGAAGAATACTTTCCCCTTACCATATCAAACTCATCTCGTCACCGTAAAAAGATGAATTGATCCTTTGAATTGACAACAGATCGACCTGGTGGAGTAAGATTTGGAAGATTGCAGTTCCTCCGAAAATTAAACTCCACCTGTGGAGTCTGTAAAAAGGTTTTGCCGACACGTACTATTCTCTCTTCCCGCGGAATTCAGATGGATACGAGGTGCCTTCTTTGCCATCTTGAGCATGAAACAGTTGGTCATTGCTTTTCGGGCTGCAAATTTATTGGGAAAATTTGGAAACTACCTGGGTTGGGATGTATTCTGAATCTGTTCGAACGAAGAATTGATCCTCTACGTCTCATCGCTTCGGTTCTCCTATCTCTCACTCCAGGTTAGTCTGCATTATTCTCCTTTCTCCTATGGCAAATATGGAACATTAGGAAATAATGTGGTAAACGGTAGTAAATCGAGGTCCCATCAAGATATTGTCGAAGGGGCGCTCAGTTACCTCTCAGAATTTAATGAGGCGCAGAAGACTGAAAATCCGAAGAAAGATAACAACCTAACTGCTCCAGCATGGAAGCCCCCCGAGCTAGGCTATATTGACATTTGTGTCGATGCCGCGATTGATGGTCGTGGGGACAACTATGGCATAGGCTTTGTGGCTCACAACCATGAAAATCGCATTCTTGCGTCATGAATTAATTTCTATAGGCACAGGTTGTCCCTCCCCCCCCCCCCCCCCCCCCCCCCCCCCCCCCCTCCCTGCTTCTGTTATTTGCCATGTGGTTGAATGAGCGTGTGACCAGAGATGGCCGAAGATTCGCATCCAATCTGACTGTTTAGGCGTTATTAAAACCCTAAACAGTAAGTCTTTTCCTTTGTCTGATTTAGGCTCTATTATCTCTGATATTCATCGCTTAGCTACTCAGATTGAGTCTGTAGTGTTCAACTACAGCCCGAGATGTTGCAATGAAGTCAGACATGGCCTGGCTAGACTCGCGATTAAGTCTACATGAAATAAAGTTTGGTTGGAGTCTATCCCGCCTAGTATTGAATCTCATCTTTCTTAAAAAAAAAAAAATTAGACAGTACCATGTTTTATTTATTTATTATTTATATACAAATTGTATTATGTGATTAATTATTAACCTTATTTAATAGAAATGTGGTAACAATGTATATGGACATTACATGTATGTATTGTAGGATTAGATTGTGTATGGGCTTTTTTTATTTCTCAAATTAAAGATGTCGATTATAGTTGTAGCCCATCAATTTGCTTTATATATTTTTGACATTTGGGTATAAAATTTAGGAACATGTCGGATAGAAGAAAACAAATATGGGTCTATTTGTTTATTTTTTTTACTAATCAGCCAACTATATAAAGGAAAAAATTTGAATAAAGGAGCTCATTATTTCGATGATTTTTTTTTGCCAAAAATACTAATCTTTATATTATAAAAGGAAGAAGTACAAGATGATGTGGCACAATATTATTAAGCAATTGAGAAATAGATTTTTCTTAAAGAAACCACAAAGTGGTGTGAAACAATGAAATTAGCCATTGAGATATCTAATTTTCTTAGAATTTAGAATTATTTTTTATAAGAATATTATATATTATAATCTATATATTATAAAAGGAAGAAGTACAAGATGATGTGGCACAATATTATTAAGCAATTGAGAAATAGATGTTTCTTAAAGAAACCACAAAGTGGTGTGAAACAATGAAATTAGCCATTGAGATATCTAATTTTCTTAGAATTTAGAATTATTTTTTATAAGAATATTATATATTATAATCTATATATTATAAAAGGAAGAAGTACAAGATGATGTGGCACAATATTATTAAGCAATTGAGAAATAGATGTTTCTTAAAGAAACCACAAAGTGGTGTGAAACAATGAAATTAGCCATTGAGATATCTAATTTTCTTAGAATTTAGAATTATTTTTAATAAGAATATTATATATTATAATCTATATATTATAAAAGGAAGAAGTACAAGATGATGTGACACAATATTATTAAGCAATTGAGAAATAGATTTTTCTTAAAGAAACCACAAAGTGGTGTGAAACAATGAAATTAGCCATTGAGATATCTAATTCTCTTAGAATTTAGAATTATTTTTATAAGAATATTATATATTATAAAAGGAAGAAGTACAAGATGATGTGGCACAATATTATTAAGCAATTGAGAAATATATTTTTCTTAAAGAAACCACAGAATGGTGTGAAACAATGAAATCAGTCATTGAGAAAACTAATTTTCTTAGAATTTAAAATTATTTTTTATAAAAATATTATATATATTATAAAAGGAAGAAGTACAAGATGATGTGGCATAATATTATAAAGCAATTGAGAAATAGATTTTTTTAAAGAAACCACAAAGTGGTGTGAAACAATGAAATTAACCATTGAGAAATCTAATTTTCTTAGAATTTACAATTATGTTTTATAAGAATATTATATATATTATATATATATTATAAAATGAAGAAGTACAAGATGATGTAACACAATATTATTAAGCAATTGAGAAATAGATTTTTCCTAAAGAAACCACAAAGTGATGTGAAACAATCAAATCAGCCATTGAGAAATCTAATTTTCTTAGAATTTAAAAATATTAAGAATAACTATGCACACAAAAAGTAATAACTATCATGTACTTAATTTACAAAACATTTTTACTGTATTAATAACTATGCACACCAAAAGAAATAGTAATTACACTATTTCCTTAATGATATTTGTTTTAACAGTTACTTGAATACTAAAAGTTTCTATTATATGATCATGTAACTGATGTCCTATTGATGTAACTCAATAATTACAACATATCAAGATATATTAAGTCACTACATTTTTAAACGGCCTACTATTGAAAACTCATATACAGTGACATATAATCATTGTTGTGACAATCCATATTTATACATTTTTTTTTACAGTGGCTCGGGGATTTCCTTTTCTGGTAGCGACTTGCCGGTTTACAATTGGTGAGGTTCGATAACTTCTATTGTACAAATGATTTGTTTTCTCATTTCTTTTTCTAGGATGATTATATGATCATGAATTCTTTATTCTGGTGGCGGCTTTCCCGTCTATTGGTGAGAGTTCTATATCTTTTATCATATCTCATTTTTATTATTTTTCAAAGTGATTATCATCAACAATTTTTTTTATGCACAGAGAAATCATGAAGATGGAACCGGTACGATGGTGAAATATATTTTTCAATGTAAGTTAATGCACTTTTACATTAACTTAATTTATATTTTTGAATATTTATTATAACGATTGTTGATGCAGAAAAACGCTTCAAACATTTAGCGGCCCAATTGCTTGTGTTGGGCCGGGTCGTCTTGTTGACTTTTGCGGACTTTGGGCTTGGGCTCCTGGACTTTCGAGTCAATCGGATCCTCCGCTGATTTGATAATCAAAAATCCGTGGTAAACTCCACTACCTGTTGCTAATAGGGCCAGGACTTGGCCTGGCCCGGATTACAGGTTCGGGATACCAAAAACGGATTCCTGACCACCGTGTAGGGGGATCACAGTATTGACTTTCCAGCGGACCCTGATAGATTAGACCCTCGACCGGCGTCACGGGGACAGATCCGGGTCCTCGGGCTATCCGCGTAGTCTGTATATCTGTCGGAGATACAAGAATACTTTATAGAACGAGCACCTCACGGACCTAGAAACTTGGCAAGGAGGGTCTTAGATCGTGCCAAAATCTTCTCCAGAACTTCCGCTCAAATGTGATTTTTCTATCTCGGAACCTGAACAAAACAAAAACCCGAGATCAGGGAGAACCGGGGGGGGGGGGGGAAATCCCCCGAATTCACCTCCGACGCTCAACATTAGTGTAATATTCGAGGGGGAGATATTTAGAGGGTGCTCGAGAGAGTTTTGGTCGAGTTCCGTTAAGTGAGAATGAGTTACCGTTTAACTGAAACCGAGCTTCTATTTATAAGAGAACCCGGGGATTCAAATGCAATTATCTTTTGACTCGGGAAGCCCCTGGTGCAAAATTATATGTTTTTTCGCATCCTCAGAACGTGGCCGATCCAACACCGCCAAAATCACGCCGATCGAAGCAGTGACGCGCCCACATGCGCGGGGAGAAGGCGGCGTGTTCCATGGAGGCCTTGCTTTCCAAGGCGATGACGTCAGCGTGACCCAGGTGGCTGACGTCAGCCCTTTCTCTCGCCCATCAGATGGCCAACACATGGCGGAACAGTGTTTTGACCCTTGGGAGGCCTATGGGGGCGCTGACACGTGGCGGCTGGCCCTTGGGGGCCTGCGGGACCCGTCCAGGTGTTACCAGGCGTGTCCCGGAGGTCCCGGGTGTTTCTCGAGGCCGTTTTTTACAAATTTATATCGATTTTGGGTATTTTGATATTTTTGGGATCATCTGGGCCATTTATTTTTTGAAAAACGAGCTTCCGGTGAATAATTTGGGTTAAAATTGATTATAATTAAATAATTAATAAAAGAAAAATTAATTTTAATAATTTTTCTTTTGTTAATTAATATTAAATCAATTGCGTAAAATACCTGTAACAACGATTATAAGATTTTGTGCGTATTTGTTGGGTCCTTCATCATCTTATTTTTATTTATTTTTATTTCACATGTTGAAAGAGTGCATTGATTGTATGGAGAATTCTAATTTTTAAGAAGAGTTCAAGGTGACTCGGCTTTATTTGATCGTTTGATTAGAATACACACAAAAAAAAAAAAAAAAAATTCATGTTGCAAAGAATATGAAAATATACAATGAATAGAATAACTCAACTATTATTTGAGGGTTTGGTTTAATAAATGTACGACTTGATTAGTATTCGTTCTCATTCACTTATTTTGTTTGTTGTTTCTTTGGGTTTATTCTTACTATTAAGTTTGTTTTTTGTGTTAATCATACTTCTTTCTCCTAACGCGGTTGTCCTCTCTAGCTTTTTAAGCACCAAGCTCGGTTTATTACTTGCACTACCAGAAGTTAAACACTAAGCTCATAGTCGTAGAAATATAGATTATTTGGTGGCTATACAAACTCATTCATAGTTGCTTCATAAATGTTAAAGTCTTCTCACACCACATGTTAATAGTTGAAGCCAACTTTTCTAAAATGATTTTCGGATTGAGAAAAAATTAATTATTCTATTATGTATTATTATGTCAAGTTATTTCTCTCTTTTCTTATATTTTTTTCCCTTGCTTTACAGGTTATGACATTCAACGAATTATCTATCAATACAAATGAGAAATGCAATTGTTGGTACTTGGTTGATTTTGTAAGTGCTTAATAAATGTCACTGTTTTATTTTATTGAAATTTTTGTTGGACATATGTATCCTTAAATAAGATATTTTATCCATTTGTAAAAGATTATGACATGTCATTGAATAAAGATGATACTTATTATGTTAATTTTATTATAGTTTCTGGTAGAGTAAAATAGAATGTTTGTTTCCTTAGTTAATAAAGGATGCAATTATGTTATTATTATCACAACAGAGTCAATGTGAGGAAGAATTAATAATCATAATAAATGAACTTAAAATGACCACGACCTGATTAACTGGGTGGGAGCCTATTAACAGTATAAGGTCATTAATGTGACTAATTGACAATCCTATTCTGGATTATGTGTGTGTCACACTCACTAGAAGTGCATTAAGTGTGAAGTGTCTTCATACTGGACTGGACCTGACTTAAACTCAAGAAGTTATCATATAAGACCGTCACTGATAACTTGCAGTTGAGTCACAAAATGATGATCAAATGAATATTCGTTCTAAGTCCTGAGTGGTCTTGAGTCCGAACTACTGGCTTGATTGTTCTTTGATTTAACCGTTAAAGAACACAAGATATTACCGCTGTTCCCAACACTATTACTTTGGGAACATGATAGTCAGTAGTAAGGGTAGCTTTATCATAGACATGGGCATCACACAGCTCTCTTCAGAGTCATGATGATTCCCTTGATTGTCGGTGGTGAGAAGTGAGAAGTACCCGTGCGCAACTTATGAATCGAACCATAAGTGGGTTACTCACAATATTACTGACTGAGTCAAGGAGGAAAATGCAATGAGGGGCAATACGGTAAGAACCGCCTGCTCATGTGTGAATCATCAAGTGAGAGAACAATAACCCGAATTTGATTGTATCAATGGACACCTTGCTGTATAAAGGGAATAATATATACCGTATCACTAAAGAGTGCAACCTTGGGTCTATAGTGGAATCACTTCGAGGTTTGACGAACAACTAGCGGTTCGTTGGAGCTTAAGTGATACGGGTCCATGGTCCCCAGGATAGCTCCGTAACGGATGATGCGTACGTGATTAAAATACATTCTGGATAATGTTTAATCATTTGGCTAGACTTATAAAACTGAAAGGTCTGTGGCAGACGTCAGATAGTTTTTATCGTCAGCGTGGCAAAAGTACCATATCTTGGTACACGAAATTAACTGATAAAAGAAAGTTAGAATTTAGATTTTCTATTAGCATGAAGTTGTTGGAAATTAAATTCTAAGTAACTTTGCTTTTTGAACCAAGTCATTTCGACTTACGATTAGTGATTTATGGATTTTCTAAGTTTGTGCTCGGTTCGATAAACATTGAAATTAAATCACATGTCACGAATTTAAATGATGGTGTGGCACCATGAAATTTTAATGTGTGATATTGAGATCAGGAAATATTAATATAATTTCATTATTTGGATTTAATTATTAATATCTTATTAATAATTAATTAATAATTAATAGATTTATATTAAATAAAATATATATTTATATATATTTAATGTGTAAAATTCGAATCAGGGTTTGGTGATAGGAAACCGTAGCTAAATTCGAATGGTATGTTTTGGACATTCCATATTTGCGGCATAAGTACCAAATGTTTTGGTATTTTAGCAAATCCCTAAAATCAATTTAATCTATTGGATCGGTTATGATTTAATGTCAACCGTTGGATTAAGATAATTGATTTTAACCCTAATGGTAATTCAAAATTGATAGCTTGGTGATCAAGCTTAGGTATTTCGAATTTGGTTAATTAATTATATCCGTTGGATCGGTTTTAAGATTTAATCTTTACCGTCGGATTAGAAATTAATTAACTTGACATATATCATATATAATTCGAATAAATAAGGATAAGGAATTCGAATTAGGGTTTTTGTTAAAACCCTAGAGTATTTGATTTTATCCCTAATTGATTTGATCCATTGGATTGGTTTAAGATTTATTTTTTAACCATTGGATCTAGATAATCATTAAAGAATTCGAATTTTATTATATATGAATATATATAATTCGAATTTAATAAATATGAAGATAAGATTAAATATTTTGATCTTATCATGTATTTGTTATTTAATTAAATCCCTAATTAATTATATCCATTCTACACGTTTTTTACACCTTCCCCAGAGCAAAAACTCGAGCTCTCCCTCTCTCTCTAGGGTCTGCGAGTTTTCTGCTTCTGATCTTATTTTCTGGTTCGGCTTAGGAGACATTTTCTCCGTTAGCTTAAAAAGAACCATCAGTTAAAGTTTGCGACGGAGTCCTGCCGGCGAAGCCCACGCTTCGGTACGAGAAGTCCAGGAGAATATCCAGGAAGATCACGGGAGTTTCCCCTCAGCCCCCGGCGAAGCCCTGCCGAGATTCAGAGTGCGCAACCGAGATCATCACTAGAGGTACGGCCTTATGCATTGGGTTAAAAAATGCAACCATTTACTGCTTTTCATTTATTTCCTATTCGACTAGCTTATTAATAATGTTTATAAAATATTAAATTCATAATATTTATCGGATCTTGATGAAATGGTAATTACCCGATATCCGTGTCGTCGGACCGGTAACAAGTTTTTCCGCTTTAAAATAATTTTTTAAATGTTACCGGAACGGCTCGGAGGCATATTTCGTGGTAATGAAGTCGGGAATCAAACCCCGATTTCCAACAATTTTATCAATAATAAATCTATGTAATATATTTGTCTAAAGGTATATACTATGTTTTCTACCACCGCGCAAAGCGCGGGCAATCTACTAGTATTTTAGTAATGGCGCTTGGAATACAAGCTTTGTAGTGAAAATAAAAAAAATAAAAAGAAAAAGGGTAGGAGTAATTAATTGTGGCACGTTCAAAAAAATAAAAATTGTACCCAATTATTTATTAAGAAAATAAATATGCTTAATACAAAAGTGGAAAAAGAAATAATAGTAACACAGTACCGAGCATCTATTATTATGCCTACAAATATAAATACAATGATTGGATTTTATTTATTATCTATATATATAGTATGTATGTACTATTTAAACTGGTATTGTTATTTGTGGTAGTCTCAGTATATGTTAGAGAAATTGTCCCTAATGGTCAAATATAAGCGTATGATTAGCAAAATAGCCAATTTTTCTTTTTTTCTTTGCAAAATAGCCAAATGCGGTTTCGTTATTAATAACAAATGAAGTTGTCACGTGTTTTTTTTTTGTAAAATTTAAATGGAAATAATAAAAAATATTAGCTATAAATGTGGATATATTTTAGTGAGATGAAATCGTGTGATTGTAACCACTTTTGCTATTATTTTGGATAGTATTTTCTAATTAAATATTCAAATATTTGATAATATTCCAGCTGTATTATTTTGACGTGTTCATGGGAGATTTTGAATGAGTTTTTTTGACATTGAACGTTGCTCAGAACGTTGCTCAGAGCGCATGCTTGCCCTCCTAATCTCGCTCTTCGTTAAACCAGAATTCCAGTTATTTCGTCCCCTTCATATTGCTCAAGTCGTTGTCCGTTGGCGCATCCCCACCCCGTCGCCTTCATCAATCCGCACTCGCACCAGCCACGAATTGAAGTGTTCCCATCGATCCAGCCATGTCAAACGAAAGTTTGTATATTTCTGCAACAACGACTCACCAAGTCTCAAATCCTCGTGCTGGTATTCATTGTTTTTTGTTCATTGATTTAAGTTACGTTTTTTTTTCTTTTTTTCTTTTTGGTTACCAAATTTCATTGTTGGTAATGGCCATTAACAAATATTACCGAACTGAATGAAACAATGATCACTCAAGCAATCTCAACTGTTGCGACTGAGAGTCAGACTTTGTCAATCCTCGAATCAGGTTCGGAACGAGTTTTGATTTAGTTTTACGTTTAAAATATACAATCGTGTTAAAATATGTTTTTCTATTAAAATCTGTTGAAACCTCTGTTAAAATAGATTGTGTATGAAATCATTCTTTCTTGTTCATTGATTTAAGATACGTTTTTCTGTTTTTTTTTTTTTTTTGGTTACCGAATTCCGAGAAAAAAAAAACAATTGTTATTAATGGACATTAACAGATTTAACAGGAATTGGGGAAAAGCGGGCCACAATAAGAGGAGTTGTTTGGCTTAGCCACTTTCGGAAACTTGTTTGTTACGAATGTGTGTGTCAATTGATATTTCTCTAATTTGTTAAAACATTGTTTTTTCTACTGATAAAATGATAGCTTCTGAGTTCTTATTCATATTACTGTCATTAAACCTGGTTAATAATTCAATGACAATTTAAAATATTAAATTAAATGATAAAGTATTTAGTTGTTAATTAAGAGGAATTATTAAGTGATTGTGTATGAAATCATTGTTTCTTTTCTTGTTCATTGATTTAAGATACGTTTTTCTGTTTTTTTTAACCAAATTGTAAACACGTATTAAATATTATTAAAGGACATTAACAGATTTTTATTAAGATACCATTTTTTCTGTTTTTTTATTACCAAATTCTAAAAAAAACATTGTTGTTAAGATACAATTTTTGTTTTTTGTTTTTTTGTTTTATTAAGATACCATTGTTGTTAATTGTCATTAACAAATTTTTATCAAATGACTGAAGCAATGATTACTCCAACCGACTGAATTAATATAGGATTTTTCGCAAACTCATAGAGTTATAGAAAAACTAGGGGTGAAACCGGTACCGATAATCGGTAAATTAGCTTTTTTTGGTATTGGTATTGAAAAATTGAGATTTTTTTTTTTTGGTATTGGTATTGGTATCGGTTCTAAAATTTCTTGATTTTTTATCAAACCGAGACCGAGACCGAAACCGAGAAAAAAGAAAAGAAAACCGATAAATAAACCGAGACATAAACCGAGAATAATCTGGGGCAAAATCCAAAAATAATACAAACTACCATGTTCGAAATTCGGATTCCAAAGTATTAAAATGCATGTCTAATACATAAAAACATCAAACATAATTAAATGAAATGTAGTTCACTAATTTTATAAGAGAGTGCCTTAATTTTTGAATAAAAATGACATGTAGTACACTCCAAAACGACATGTAGTTCACAACCGATACCGATATTCGAGAAATTTGGGTATTGGTATCAGAATTGGTATCGGTATTGGAAACCGATAACCGATAAGTATCGGTTATCGGTTTTAAACTAAATTTTTTCAGTTTTTTTTATAAACCGATCCGGGATCGATACCGAAACCGAGACGATACCGAGAAACGGTTACAAAATTTTCACCCCTAAGAAAAACAATACCATTTGAGTTTCCTTTAACTTCATAAACAATGTGAAGTGCGAACACGTACAAAAATAAAAATTAATGTGATTCCATACATTATTAAATATGTATAAGCCTTCTTATTATGTGATTCCATATTTACGAATAAAATCTGTATTTTTTACCCAAACATTATTAATGATATCGGTTAATAGGCCCCAAATTAATAATTAATTTGAAATTTAAAGGACTTAATAGCTTTTTGATTTCGTCGAATAAATGGCCAAATTGTTTTCCAAATCAAACAAAGTCGAATAAGTAATCCATACTGAAAAAACAGTCAAAATAAATGGCCAAATTGTTTGCCATATTAACTACTGTCTGGAAATTCTAAAATAATGTCGATAACATATTTAACTTACGAAACAGAATTCAAAACCCTAGACTGAAATATGGTTGACTTGCACCCACAACTTCATCGGCGTTGTTTCCATCCTTTTTGGCTTTCTTCCCTTGTGTGTAAGGCGACCTCATGGATGGTCCGGGTCTAATAGTTCTCCTTTCTCGAACGATAACGCCTTCCGGTTGTGTCGGTGGTTTTTCCTTCCTTACTTTGTTGCGTGTATACACCAGTGATAACACCTTCGGCTTCGTCACCAATTCTGCTGGTTGCACTCCAATCTCTATCTTGTCTTCAACCATAGGCTCATTAGTGTGGTGAGAAGACTCTGCCCGTGAATCGAATCCCGCATCATCAATCAAATTAATGTTGTTATGAATAAAATTTAAGTCACGGGCTATGTCTTCTATGGTGGCCTACAAATAACAAAGACAGATTTACAATTTGTTAATACATAAATCATGACACTAATGTAATAACAGATTAACATGTGTACAGTTTTAGATTTGTTACCTGTGGACTGATGTAAGAACTTGCTCGCTCATTGCTCCGCACAGGTAAAGGAGTTTTTTCAATCGACACAAACTCCTTTACTTCATGTCCGCCCTAAATTTCAAAATAACAGTACGTATATTAACCTGAGTTAACGGTATACAAACACGTGATAATAAGCCTATTCTAAACAAATAACCAACAAATAAGATTAAATTATCAAGAAAAATAAACCAAAAATGATATTAATAATACACTTCAACAAATATTAACGTACTTTAAAGGAATTTATCAACTAACAAGTTTAGTACATACACTAACAAATATAAACAAGTACGATATTTGATTGTAAACAACAATTAACAAGTATCTTTCAATACCTCCGTTGGTTCTGCAGTTGCGTCTTCACACCTTAAGTTATCGGTTTTTGCACAACGGTTGCACCTTTGTTTCTCGATATCCGAGACTCTTTCGTTCAGCAGTGCAACTTCGTTACTCAGCTGTGCAAGTTCATCCTTCCACTGTTTTCTCTCGTCCAAAATAATGCGTTGATTATGCAATTCAGTTTTCCTCGAAGTTCCTGCATCGTCATGCTCCTGCGAGACACATCTCCTACATCGTAGTCGATGACTTGGACCTTCAAAAAATAGAATCAAGTTAGTATATCAAAATACAAAGTTAATAGTCATTTATCTTTTAAACTATACTTACAGATGCGCATTCAAAATATTTTTTTGATCAGCTCATCCCATTTCGGTTGCACGTCGTAAATCCACTTAACCAATGGGGGTTCGTCATATGAACCATTCCGTGAAGTGAAACCGTCTTCTTCAAGGCACAGAACTACCTCGAAGGCCCATGCTATTAATGGGAATATGAATCCATTAATATCGTAACCGGTGATTCCATCTCCATAACTTGCCGACTTCTTGAAACTCTCTCGTAAAGCGTCAAAGCTCTTTCTACCCCAAGGATACGAGCGAAACTCTTCAGGATTGTTTGACACTGCAAGGTGAATTTCAATGATACCGGCTCCATGTTGCTTCGGTAACACTATCAGCTCCAATATTGCTAAGTTAAGAAACGCCACCTTTTCTTCGTTAGTTCCTTGCATCTCCTTACTATATATAATGTTTAACAAATTTCCCACTTTACGATTGACGGGTTTTTTGAAGAACTTCTCTTGAAGCGTGTTCCCAGTTTAAAGTTTCATGTTGATGTTTGGAAGTTTCCCGCAATTAAGTACATGTTACCAAAAATAATAAATCACTGTATCAACGAGTTTTGACTGAAATTAATAAATCATAACCAGCTACTAACTGAAATTAATAGTTTAAAAAATACATAATCATAATGATCTGTTGTATAAACTATCATAAAATGTGTATCATTCAAGATTTATGTACCAACAAACAATATTAATGAATATTAAATACCCATTTTACATTACCTTACATTGCTTGAAATTCTTTGATGGTAAACTCCACGAGCTCGCCTCCAATTCGGAAGCACAAACATTGATGGTCATCTCCTTTTACTTGACGCATGACTAGTTGGTGCACTAATTGTTTCGGAAACGTCGTTCCGTTTATTTTCAAAAAGTGTCCAAACGGTCCGTTCGCAAAGAGACTACGTTGGTTCTCTGTTTTAAAGTGGCCAGCCACATCATTCATAATCGACAGTTTTGAATGGGAATGGATCTGTTGTTTTGAATTCCAAAGCGACTTAGGGACAACATAACTACCGGGCTACAAACAAGAATTATACTTTATGTTAGTGTACACGTTTACTAATAATGAATAAACAGTATTTAACATACCTCAATTTTGGCTTTTCCCTTATCCGCTGCCTTTTGCTTCTTGTCATTTGATCTTGTATTCTTTATCTTGTTTTAATCAAAACAACACGTGCCTGTGATGTTTTAAAGACGTATTAACTTAAACCACCTAAATTAATACACATATTCACTTAAATCACTTAATATTAAACACGTATTAACTTAAATCACTTAATATTAAATACGTATTGACTTAAATCACCTAAAATTAACACAAACAACATTATCCTTCCACACAGCCGACACACATCACCATATGAATAACACACAGGTCTATTAAACACCTAATATTAACACATATTGAACAATACTACACCCACACAAATTATACATAATCAAAAAATATATTTAACACTTATTAACTTAAATTACCTAATTTACAACACATATTACCTTAAATCAACTAAAATTAACACAATTAAACCAAAACACACAGCATGTGAAAATCACAATTGAACAATACTATACGCAAACAATAGATAATCAACTATAATAATCACAAATTAATGCAACAAGGGGTTATGGAAGAATCATTAAAATCACAAAGAAAGCTTTGATGAGTTATTTTTGTGTATGCGGCAAGGGGTTATGGAAGAATCATTAAAATCGATCGCCAAAATAAAAAAAAATAAAAAACACATGCAAAATAATCATAGAAATCTATCGCCAAAACCAACGAAAAAAAAAACACATTATAAATAAATACATAAACCAAAATCAATGAAAAAAACACATGCAAAATCGAACCTTTTTTTTTCGACAATGATGAAAATCGAAGAGGGGCGTCAATCTAAGATGGAAGTCGGAGAGAGAAGCTCGAAGAAGGTTTTGGAGTCGAAGAAGGGTTTGGAGAACTGAATAGTCAATGGTTTTAATTAGCTGTGGCAATCGAGTGAAATATATCACCAATAAATGTGAATATTGTTTGTTAGGCAGTTACCATATTAATAGCAGATATGAATATATATGATTAATGAAAAATTTGATTTCACCGATATTACGTTAATTAGTTGCAATTATTTATTTATTTATTATTATTATTATAATGAAGGCAGCGCAATAATTATATATGGGTTTAAGTTGTTAATTGGTTATTTAGAATTATTAACCAAAACATGACTATTTTGCTAAAAATACATTTAAGTTTGGCTATTCCTCTTATTCGCCCTATATGTTAATTGAGTTTTATTTGTTATTTTATTTTTGTAAATATAATAACTTTTTTTTGTTGCTAATTTTAATATCAATTGGTTTTTTTTTTTTTTTTTTGGTTTTGGTTTTTAATATTCCTCTTATTCGCCCTCAATTTTGATTTCTCCGTCATTATGGCATGGCAATTTCAGACTGATGATTTTTTTTTTATGATGTTGTATACAATGTACGTATAGGCATAACACAAACACAAATACAAAGCATGAAGAATAACAATAATATAATTATTAAATTAAATTTAATTAATATTGGTGACAATCATCTGCCATTACAAAGATACAAACGATAAGTCTAATCTCGAAGTCAAAAATTCGAACGACACTATACCCTTAAACCCTAAATCATCTCTTGAAGATTCGATTATTAGACTCTTAAAGTCCTGATTGGTGGAATCCTACGAGTTGAGAGAGGAAACCAAAAAAAATTCGGCAAGGACACGACTATGAAGGCGAGTCCTACCATTACAAGTTCTATTCTCATTGCCCGTCTCATGTCACGGCGTAGAAGGACGGCCAAGTCTTTGACGATTCACATCGGTCGTCCGTCCTTAGTCCGTGAGAAAACGAACCACACTTTATTAATTTTGGGGGAAGTGGTTTAGTCTTGTGGTTATGACCAAACCTTGTGATAATATGCTTTGCAATATGGCCAAATAATAGTTGAAATGGAAAATAAATATTAGACTTAGAGAAAGATTTTTAATGTTTGATGACTATTTCTGATATCATTAAAACTCAAACCCTTGCAGATTCTCTTAATTCATGATATTAATGGTTGGTGTCACATTCTCACAATAAATATTGCACCGTTTTGTTAAGCATTTCACTTCACAGATATATAACAGGTGGTCCCATAATTACAAAGAAACACACATTCATTGCGATCAAAATACAATATCTTGATCACACAGTTTAGAGCCGGGCGGGATGAATAGCCCGAGCGGTTACCGCAGGGCACTTGGTTTTTTCCGGTAGTCGGCACTGGTTCTGGGGAAACGCAATGTAAAATTCAAAATTTTAACGGAATTAAAAAAATTGACATTATAATTTTTATAGAAAAATAAAAAAATATATTAGTTTTTCACTTAAATTGATTTATAAATAATTAATATTCTAAATACTTAATGCAATAATTTCCAATTATCGGTATAATCGTAAAATCTGATCATCACGGTCGGTTATCCATTATAAACTACTCTTACTATTTTTTTGAGTAATGTATATTTTAGCGAATTACACAAGAACCTAAGATAATTTTGGTGGAGATTGTTAGTTTTTTTAATGTATGCCATGTTATGTACTAGACCAGATGTAGCTTTTGACTTAAACATGACAAGTCGGTTCCAAACAAATCCTAGAAAATTTCATTGGACCGCCGTGAAGAATATCTTGAGATACGTCAACAGGATCAAGGATAGATCTCTCGTATACAGTGGAGTAGATCAACTGAATATCATCGGTTGCACTGATGCTTGTTTTCATACAGACTAGGATGATTCCAAATCGCAAAGAGGATACGTATTCTGTTCAAACGGTGGTGTTGTTACTTGGAACAGCGGTAAGCATGCTACAATAGCTGATTCAAACACCAAAGCTGAGTACATAGCGGCATCAGATGTTGTTAAAGAGGCTGTCTGGATCAATTTTTTTTTTCCTGATCTTGGTGTAGTTCCTAGCATTGGTGATCCTGTGAGGCTCTTTTGTGGCATTAACAGAGCTATAGCACAAGCCAAGGAGCCGAGATCACACAATACAACAAAGCACGTGCGCTCAGAAAGTACCATCTGATCAGAGACATCGTTAATCGGAAGGATGTTGCGATAGAGAGAGTTGACACTGAAGAAAACGTAGCAGACCCGATGACGAAAGCTTTATCGAAAGATAAACATATTCGTCATACAGAATCTATAGGGATCCGAAATCTTTAGATTGTTGTGGTCTATCTTTGTAAAGAAGAACTATAATTAGTTCAAGAACAAATGTAATTTTATTTCTTAAAGTAGAGCACAATTTTAATTTTAATTTCAATAAAGGCAAGTTTCATCATTTCATGTTCATTTCAGTATTAAAGTACATTTAGTTATTGTTATCTACAAAAGAAATATGGTCCCTAGAAAACAGCAATGATTATCTAAAATTGTCCCCGGTCAAAGAAGGTCACATGATGGAAATAAGGGACAAAAGTAATACTTCAAAATTGACTGGTACATGTTGTTGAGAAAAGAAACAGTTGTTGATATCTCGGAGATATTATCAAATGTGTAGGCACTAGTTTCGAAAACTAGTAGTGCTGGACGTGACTCACGCTCTGAGAGATTTACATGGAAACAAATCTTATTCAGTAAGGGGACACTAAAATCTCTAGAGCAATTTTGTAAAGATTTTCCAAGGTTTGAGAATCTCCATGAGTCAACTACCTAGCAAGTGGCATGTTTTGATTGCAGTCAACGCTTCCGGTAACTCAGGAGTTATAAAAACTACAGTTGGATATGTCTCAAACTTTGTAAAGTGGAATGGATATTCAAGAAAACAATCATCTATGTATATCATTAGGGAAATACACTTAGGGCCTCCTGAAGGATAAAAGAGTATTAGAAATATGTGGCCACAGACAAGTTAGAACTGTTCTAACTTTGTTCAATACTATTATCCCGATCAGGAAACATGAAATAGACATAATATATGTGCCTAACCATGGTCTGTGTCAATTCCGAGTCGTAAAGATGTTGTAGGAATAAGTCATCATAGAAGTTGATAGTGAGCTTAAACCAAATGGTTAAGTTATCAACCTCATTCTAAGGATCGATAAATTTTAGTAGATTGGGGTAAGTGATGTAGAGCTAGAGACCTCTCACTTCTTACAAATTTTTAATCTGCGGACAACACTGCAAAATCCTAAGGAGTCACACCTAACTCGCCAGATGAAGCAGAGTATGGTGAATTCGCAACGAAAGAAATTTCTATTGCGACGACAGAACACAAGGCATATATGATCGTATTGATGCAAGTGGTATATCCAATCCCGACATCAACTATGATCTTATCTGCGCAAGAATGTGCAAGTTGAGGTATCCAATCCCAGAATAATGACCTAATGAGCTTATGCCCAATTACTGGGCCAAAAAGCCCATTAGGTCATTTAACCTTGTGGTCTATTTATACCCCACAAGACATCATAATTCGACTAACCCTAGCCCCAGAGACAAACAAAATTCACCCACCCCTCTAGCACAAAGAGTGCGATTTTCTCCTCCTGTATGTTCTTGTCGGTTCATCGTCTAATCCCCGATAGAGACCTAGCTGTCAATCAAGGAGATTTCCGGTCACTAATTATTACTACAAAAGGTGGCTTACACGACATGGTTTAAACGACAGTCAATTTTTCGTGTTGTGTAAACATAGTAAAAACGACAGGCAAAACGATAACGTCGTTTTATCTTAGATTAAACGACAGGCAATACCTCGCTGTCGTTTAAAAGGATTTAAACGAAAGTCAAAAACATTATCGTGTAAACTTTTTATCATTGCGCGGCTTAGTTTTGAAAAGCTGCAGCTCTATGCGTTTGGACGACATGCTTTTGTCTTGTCGTATAAATAGTGTCGTTTAAACTTTGTTTAACGACATACAATAACATGCTGTCGTTTAAAAGAGTTTAAATATTATAGTAAAAAACAATTTTTTTATAGCATTTTAAAACTTAGATTGAAGTTGAAGATCGATTGTTAATTCCGTTATCTCTTCAGATTCTCCTTTTTTTTTTTTTAAAGAATTCATTCGGATAAACCTGAAACAAAAATCTAAGGTGGCGTTTGGTTATGGTCTCCGAGACCAGTTTCTGGTTTTGGTTTCAAACAGTGTCATATTGGTTTCGCAGACCACGTTTGGTTGCCAGTTGTCTCTGTTTTTTGAGACCGGTCTCGCAGACCACTGAAATTTTAATGAAGGAAAACAAAAAACGACTTGAAGTTGTTTTCTGTCTTTGGTCTTCAACTCAATCGTACAAAATAAAACAATAATAATATATTATCATTCTATAATATTATTATATTATTTATAATAAAATATTAACTATGAAATTAACTTATATGATAAATTATTAAAATCATTTTTATGTATAATTATAAATTTTAATAAGATTACTATCATATAAACAAATATACTTAAATTATGTATATTATTAAATACTAACTTAATTACAATGATATAAACTCTTGAAACAGAATATTTACTACTTTATGTTACATTATTTAAACATATGTAATTAGAGTCATGAAATATGAATACTTTTTGTGTTATGGAAAATATTTTTTAGACATAATATTAATATATATATACTTTCTTTTTAGTAACATAAATTGTGTTTTATTGCATTTTTTTCATTTAAATTCAACCACAGATTAATAAAAGACTAACCAAATAGTGTTTCAAAAATTAAACTCCCAAACTGGTTTGGTAGATTAAACTCTCAGACAAGTTTCCCAAACTAAATTGCAAAACTGATTTCTCAAACTAATTAACCAAACGCCACCTAAATAGCTAACTTCGAATCTGCAATTCCCTCTTCGCTTTCTTCATCGGTGAGTTTTGATTCCGAGTTCTTTGATTTCTGAGTTTTTCTCTACTTAATATAAGTTAGGAAATGAGTTTTTGTTTGTTATTCTAGATTCTTTGGAAGAAGGAAAATATGACTTCCATTGGCTCAAGGATCACAAAAAAATTGTTTACTTTTTAGATTGTTTTGTTTATTGAAATTTTATTTCTTGGTTTGATGAAGGAATTGGGCTAATTGATGGCAGAATTGATTAATAGAATTCAAGGCATGACCCATGTTTTATTTTGTTTTCTTTCATGCATTTTGCCAGCAACACAAAAAATTGGGTGTGCTCATTTTTTTGTCTGCTTTGTTTTGTTAGGATTCGCAAAGTTGGACACTCAAGTGAAGGTCTACAATGATGTGAGTTGAGATCCGTTTCATTTTGCTTCCGAAACGATTGAGAGAGGTTGTTTTTAAAATTTATAATTTGATCTCTGCCTTACGTCCTTTAGTTTTGGTTCTTCAGAGAGAGAAGAATTCATTCTGAAGTGTGATCCATTCTTGGTAATTTCTCTGTCTAAACAGATTCATGATTTTTTATTTTCGAAGCTTGATTTTGCGTAAAGGGCTCCCAATTTCGTTTTTTTTTTTTTTTTTTTTTTTTTTACTTGCCTCAGAGTTTAAACAAGATTTGTAGTAGTGTCTAGAGTTCGTTTCGTTGCCCAAATTGCTCGTTGTTCATTGACAGATTTGTATTTCTCATCAAATATCAAACCTAAGGTTGTCTCTCTGGTTCTTTTTAATCCTTTTAAGAGTATACCCTATTTCATACTCGTTATGTATTTGACTGGCTTGAACAGTTCTATGTCAATAAAGTTGCAAGCGTTTTGTTTAATTTTTTTTTTCCAAATTAATTGTTGTCTTGTTGAAGCTTCTGTATGGTGTTCGGTTACCAAATGCAGTCGACGGAAAGTAGATCCTCAGATGTTTGTAATTTTTTGAGAATTTGAATAAGCTGAAAGGCTGGAACAATTACTTTTGGGAATTAGTTCTTTTTTTCTGTTTGGTATTTTTGCAATTTTTCAAATTGATGTATATCTATATTATTTTCTTTTTCCATTCTCAGGGTCTTGACTGTGAGTATCGGAATCCCAACATTATTGCAAAGCTTAAATCTCAGGCATTATGAGTTAAGTCCTTTCATGTTTACATTTTTTTATTATACTCGTTATGTATTTGACTGTTAGGGTAAATAACTAGATTCACTCAATATATTGTAAGAATTTTATTGTTTTCATGATGCATGTGTTACGGTATATGTTTGATTATTTTAATATGAACTATTTATTTCTATGATTGGATTTAGTGGTGGGTTAAAAATTGTCCAAAATTTAATATTCAAAGTTTATCCAGATATTACGTCAAATTGAAAACAAATTCTGGTTTGACCCATATTGAATTGTTAATTATCACCATCTTGGAATGAATATTTGATTTTATGTAAGTTCCATTAGAGAAAATAAAAATCTAACTGCGAGAACTTCATTACAAAATTTAATTAGAGTAATAGAGGGGAGTTTTTCAACAGCAACAAAAAAGTTGACCATTTGATATGGTTGAAACTTGAATAATCTTCGTTGGTTAACAAAAGTGTCCTATTAAAAGTCTTAATTGTATTACTCAAAGTTTGTTTGGCTTACTGCCAAAAGTTAAAAACACTGCGAGACTCTTTGAGAGATTCTGAGGTCAATCCTAATAAGACGCAAAAATTGCGTTTGCGTATTTATGTAACATTGTACCGATAGTGTTTGCAGCCAATAGTATCAACTCTTCTTACATGCGAATGCGTGGGAGTATGATGCGGGCCGAAAAAACGGACTTCGGTTTTTGAATGCATTCTATATTTTATACTTATATGTCGTTCTTAATTATTATCCTTTATTATTTATTTTGTTGTCATTTTGATTTCTGCAAAAACTACATGTCATTTAGCTTTATCGAAAACTACATATCGTTTTTGTTTGGGTTGTTGATGCATTATATAAGCATCATTTCGGGTCTTGTAATGGTTAGACTTTGATGAATGGAAAAATTTGAACTTTCAGTTCTTCCCCAAAACCGAGAACCTCGTGAGCGAGCGTCGAGTTTGATGCCTGAGAGCCGGTATTCGTGCGCGAATCAACGGTGATTGGATGCCCGGAGTCTAGCATTCGTGCGCGAATCAATAGGCGAAGGAAGGCTCTCCGACCGGGTATTCGGGAGCGAATCAACGACCGACAACAATTATCCGATAATTTTTTATCTTTCCTAGTTTGAAGATCGATCATCGATCTTCCTATTATTCCGCTGCATCAGAGTACATGTTATCGTGATCATTAATGTCATCCTAATTAAAAAAGAAAAAGTAGTCTTACTTGTATTCTCTTTCTCTCTATCTCATCTCCCGACGGTCGGACTTTTATTATTTTACTTATAAACTTGATTCTATTGATTCTATGGATGAAATATAACAAGGAGACAATTATAATTTACACAACCACCATAATTAATTCCTTATAGGATCGTAATATATGTTTATATACTAAAATATTTATCCGTTATAATTTAACTTTTAAATATTTAACAAAAAGCTTGTAGCAACACCTCACACTACTTGTATCAGAATTTAATACCTTGATCCAGAAAAATGCTTCAAACATTCAGTGGCCCAATTGCTCGTGTTGGGCCGGGCCCAATGTCGTCTTGTTGACTTTTTATGACTCTCGGGCTTGGGCTCCTGTACTTCGAATCAAACGGATCCTCCACTGACTCGGGACCAGAAATCCGTGGTAAACGCCACTACCTGTCGCTAATAGAGCCAGGACTTGGCCTGGCCGGGATTACAGGTTCGGGACACCAAAAACGGATTCCTGACCACTGTGTAGGGGGGATCACAGTATCGACTTTCTAGTGAACCCTGGTGGACCAGACCTTCGACCGGCGTCACGGGGACAGATCCGGGTCCTCGGGCTATCCGCGTAGTCAGTAAATCTGCCGGAGATACAAGACTGGTGGATAGAACGAGCACCTCACGGATCTAGAACCTTAGCAAGGAGGGTCTTAGATCGTGCCAGAATTTTCTCCAGGGCTTCCGCCTTATGTGAACCTCTCCGTGTTTAAGTCCTTCGGATAATTCCCAGAGATTTAGATCCATCGGCCTGTATCGTGGGGCCTGATACTGGTCTTCGGTCTATCCGCTAAGTCGGTATATCCGCTAGAGATAATAGACTGAGAGATAGCTCGAACACCAAGTAGAACAGGTCCTAACAGGGGGATCATAATCGACACCAGAAATTTCCCCAGGGTTTCCGCTCTAGTGTGATTTCTCGCTCTCAGAACCTGGAAAAAACAACACCCGAGGTCAGGGAGAACCGAGGGGGGGGGGGGGGGGGTACCCCCTGATTCACCTCCGACGCTCAACATTTGAGTGATATTTGAGGGGGAGGCGAGTTTAGAGGGAGTATAGAGAGTTTTAGGCGAGTTCCCGGGGTGAGAATCGAGTTACCGTTAAGTGAAAACCAAGCTCCTATTTATAGGAGGGTCCGGGGATTAAAACGTGAATAAATATTACTCCGGGAAGCCCCCATGGTAATATTATATGTTTTTTCTGGTCCCCCGGACGTGGCCGATCCAACGCCGCAATCGGCGCCTGAATCCAACGTCGGATGCGCCCTCACGCGCGGGAACTGTGGCGGTGACGCGAAACCAAGCGCGTGGCAGCTAGGGCTGATGTCATCGGTCGCGTCATCGAGCGCGTCAGCGTCTGCGTGGCGCTCCCTCATTGGCTGCGCGTCCTCCTTCGCGCCCAATGGCGTGGCGCCACGTGGCAGGGTCAATTTGACCCTTGGGGGCCTGTAGCGTCATTTGGCGCGTGTGGCAGTGACCCTTGACCCCTGTGGGGCCCACCTGGGCGTGTGGTAGTGACCCTTGGGGGCCGTGGGGCCCACCGGAGGTCCCAGGGGGCTTTCGGAGGCCTCGGGTGTTCCCCGAGGCCATTTTTTACAAACTTTATGTCAATTTTGGGTGTTTTGATATTTTTGGGATCATCTGCACCCTTTATTTTTTGAAAATGGGCTTTCGGTGAATATTTTGGGCAAAATTGATTATATTTAATTAATTAATAAAGGAAAAATTAATTTAAATAATTTTCTTTTGTTAATTAATATTAAACCAATTGCGTAAAATACCCGTAACATTAACCCCCCAATTTTTCGGGAATTTTTAATTTCCTAGAAACTTTATAAATTGGAGGCAGGACGGCTCATTCGGATTCACGAGCTTGTTTTCTTCCAGTGAATAGTAAAAGGTACGTTTTCTTTCCGTAACTTTTATACCGGGTAGAATTTTTGAACTCCGATTTTTGCATCGCGTCCGTGCTTTTGTTATATAATTTCCCCATTTCACGAGCCTCGTCATAATTTTTGAAAAAACAAAGTCTAGAACTCGAAATCGAAATCGAGCGACTTACTCTCTCTAGAGCCCGCGAGCCCAAATGGAGAAATCAACCGCCAACTCTGTGGAGCTTGCCGTCGCCGGAGAAGACTACCACCGTGACCATCTCGGTGTGGTGAGCTTGGGGGTGTCAGTGGCGGCCGTCGGCGAGGTGGAAGAGCTCGGAGGTCGGTGTTTGGCTCCGTTTGGCTCGGGTAAACTCGAGCTCGCCGATGGCGACACCGTGGGCCCTGTCGCCCGCGGTGATGGGTCGCCTGAGGATCTGGGCCTGTGGAGCACGCCGACGGTAGTGGAGGAGCTCGGCCAAGCCCAAACTCGCGTGGGTTTGGCTCGCGAGTCCTCGGAGGTGACCCGATCCCCACGATCGGGGCTATGGGGGATTGCCGGCAACAGCGACGGCAGGCGGCGTGACGGCGCGACTCGGGCGAGTGGGTCTGGGCCGGTGGCCGACGTCGACGAAGAAGTTAGAGCCCGATCCTCATCGGACGAACGGGAGTCGAGCTACGGCGAGATCAGGTTCTTTGTGGCCTGATCTGTGGGTCCGGTCGCTGGCGGCGGAGGGCGGCGTCACGACGGAGAGGTTCGGGTGAGCGGGTCTGCGCCGGAGTCGGGTGACGCCGGTGACGGGGGAGCTCGGCCAAGCTTATCTTCCTCACCTGCTTCGGTGGGTTCCTCGGCCGGCCGGGATCTTTCCCGTTTTATTGGCTGGGTTCCCGTGGCGGCGAGGGTGGCTCCGGCGAGTCCGGCCTTGCTCCGAATCCGCGGGGATAGTTCCGGCCGGGATCGTCAATATCCCAAGGTCCGTGGGGCCCGTGGTGGCCGGGGCCGGCCGGTGACCATATCGGTGACTTTAACGGCCAATGCCTGTGGCCGGTGGTATCCGGCTGATTTTCCGGGGACTCCGGAGTTTCAGTGGGTTTTCCGTACGATGCCCCGATCGGTATTCGGGTCGTCGAGGTCTACGTTGGCCGAGGGGGTCACCCTATGACGGGTCCCGAACATAATTTTTATGTTGTTTAGGGAGCGGGTCAGAGATCCCCCGGCGTAGATGTAGATAGTGTTAGTCCTGCCACAGGTACTGCTTACGGGGCCCATGGCGTGGAGGGACCACGTTATGGTGCCGGCATAGCAGGCGGGTCATGCCCAAATTTTGATAGGATAGTTAGGAGGAGAACCGGGGCGCCCTCGGGTGAGGGTGACCTTTACCGGCTGCGTTCTCCAGCACTTTTCTCGGACGTTAATATTCCAAGCTCTGTCACCCCGGCGGAGCTTGGGGCCTTTTTTAGGGTCGAATGTCTTGTCTTGTCGGGGGTATGTGCCTCGTCGGACGGGGAACTCTGTTGGGAATCACGTCTCGGATTCCGTGTTAATTATCACCAATTATACCTCCAAACCGTCCGGGTAAAATTTAAAAAATTATTTTAAAGCAGAAAACTTGTTATCCGTTCAACGGTTCAGATATCGGATAATAACCATATAACAAGATCTGATAAATATTATGTAATTTAATATTCATAAATCATTATTAATAATCTAGTCATTATAGGAAATAAATAGAAATCAATAAATGGTTGCATTTATTAACCCAATGCATAAGGCCGTACCTTTAATGACGACTTCCGGCTGCGCGTTCTGAATCGGGCAGGGCTCCGCCAAGGCTGAGGAAAACTCCCGTGATCTTCCGAGATATTCTCCTGGAATCCTCGTACCGAAGCGTGGGCTTCGCCAGCAGGACTCCGTCGCAAAATTTAAACTGGTGGTTCTTTTTAAGCTTCCGGAGAACTAAGTCTCTTAAGCCGAACCAGAAAGAGAGATCAGAGAGAAAATTCGCAGACCCTAAAGGAGAGGGAGAGCTCGAATTTTTCTCTGGTGAGAGTTGTGTAAAATGTGTAGAATGAGCCTCCTATTTATAGGCTCAGACTGTAACCGAATTAGAGAAATTCCCTCTCTAATTTCGAATTTTATATATTTAAATATAATTAATTATCTCAATCCAATGGTCTAGATTTAATCTTATCTAAATCCAATGGATATAATTAATTAGGGATTTAATTAAATAAGAAAGATTTGGATAAAATCAAAAATCCAATCTTATCTCCTTATCTTTATAAAATTTGAATTTATGTATATATATATAATTAATTTCGAATTCTAATTATCTAGATCCAACGGTTGAGATAAATCTTCAAACCGATCTAATGGATCAAATTAGTTTATGATAAAATAAAATATTAAAAGATTTAATAAAAATAAAATTCGAATTTATCCAAAATATAATTCGAAAATAATATAATATATATATGATTAATTAATTTCCAATCCGACGGTAAAAATTAAATCTTAGACCGATATAACAGATATAATTAATTAACCAAATTCGAAAAACAAAACTTGGTCACCAAGTCATTAATTTCAAATTCATCAATATCCTTATCCAAAGGTTGATATTAAATCATAACCGATCCAATGTATTAAATTGATTTTAGTGTTTTTCTCAAATACCAAATTATGGAAAGACCAAAGTCTATCCATTCGAATGTGAATTGATCCACATTCCATGGCCCAATTCGATTTCTACACTTTATAATATATAGAAATAAATTATTTACATATTAATATAAATCTATTAATTATTGAATAATTATTAATAATAAAAATTCGAATAATTACATTATATTAATATTCTCTGATCTCAATATCACACATTTAAATGTCATGGTGACACACCATCATTTAAATTCGTGACATGTGATTTAATTTCATAGTTTACCTTACACATTTCAAATGTTTTTATCACGTACGTATCATCCGTTACGGAGCTATCCTGGGGACCATGGACCCGTATCACATAAGCTCCAACGAACTGCTAGAGTGTTCGTCAAACCTCGGTGTTATTCCACTATAAACCCGAGGCTGCACTCTTTAGTTATACAGTATATATTATTCCTTTTATTACAGCAGGGTGTCCATTGATACAATCAAATTCAGGTTATTGATCTTTCACTTGATGGTCCACACACGAGCAGGCGGTTTCTACCGTTATGCCCCTCATTGCATTTTCATCCTTGACTCAGTCATTAATATTTTGAGTAACCCACTTATGGTTTCGATTCATAAGTTGCGCACGGGTACCTCTCACTTCTCACCACCGACAATCAAGGGAATCATCATGACTCTGAAGAGAGCTGTGCGCGACGTCTATGTCTATGACCAAGCTACCCTTACTGCTGACTGTCATGTTCCCAAAATAATAGTGTTGGGAACAACGGTAATATATTGTGTACTTTAACGGTTAAATCAAAGAACAATCAAGCCAGCAGCTCGGACTCAAGGTCACTCAGGACTTAGATCGAATATCCATTTGATCATCTACTAGTGACTCAACTCCAAGTTATCAGTGACGGTCTTATATGATAACTTCCAGAGTTTAAGTCAGGTCCAGTCCAGCATGAAGTCACTTCATACTTAATGCACTTCTAGTGAGTGTGACACACACAAAATCCTGAATAGGATTGTCACTTAGTCACATTAATGACCTTATACGATTAATGGGCTCCCACCCAGTTAATCAGGTCACAGACATTTTAAGTTCATTTATTATGATTATTAATTCTTCCTCACATTGACTCTGTTGTGATAATAATACATAATTGCATCCTTTATGAACTAAGGATCAAACATTCTATTTTACTCTACCAGAAACTATAATAATATTATCATAATAAGCATTATCTTTATTCAACGACTTGTTATAATCTTTTATAAATGGATAAAAAATATCTTGTTTAAGGACACACATGTCCAACAATCTCCCACTTGTACTTAAAGAAGATGACCCATGTCTCTCAGACCCATATTCTCCAGATGCCTCCTGAATATATTTTCTTTGGCAACGTCTTCGTGAATGGATCAGCCAGATTGTCTTCCGAAGCTATTTTCACAACCCTTATGTCGCCACGACGCACTATTTCTCTTATGAGATGGTATTTGCGTTCTATATGTTTCGCCTTGTTATGGTCTCTGGGCTCTTTAAAATTTGCCACCGCACCACTGTTGTCACAGTAGAGTGTTTGTGGCCCATCTACATCTGGAACAACTCCCAGCTCTATGTAGAAATTCTTGAGCCAAACTGATTCTTTGGCTGCCTCACAAGCTGCCACGTATTCAGCTTCCATTGTGGAATCTGCGATACAAGATTGCTTTACGCTTCTCCATAATATCGCTCCTCCAGCAAGGGTGAACACTGCTCCCGACGTCGATTTTCTCGCGTCTCTATCAGACATAAAGTCTGAGTCAGTGTAACCAAGTGGATTCAGTTCTGATCCTGAAAACACTAACATATAGTCTCTCGTTCTCCGAAGATACTTGAGAATATTCTTCACTGCAGTCCAGTGAGCCATACCAGGGTTGGATTGGTATCTGCTAACAATTCCCACAACGTAACAGATGTCTGGCTTAGTACACTGCATAGCGTACATCAGACTTCCCACTGCTGAAGCATAGGGTATTCACCTCATCTCATCTTGCTCTTCCGGAGAAGTAGGGCACTGTTTACTGTTAAGGAATACTCCATGTCTGTTTGGTAAATTACCTCCCTTGGAGTTTGCTATTGCAAAACGATCAAGCACCTTATCAATGTAAGCTGCTTGCGATAAGGCTAGAAGCCTGTTGTTGTGATCCCTAAAGATACGGATCCCAAGAACATAGTTGGCTTCTCCCATGTCGTTCATCTGGAATTGCGTAGATAGCCATGCTTTCACGTCCGATAGCCTCTTCACACTGTTTCCAATGAGAAGAATATCGTCGACGTATAGAACAAGGAATATCTCCACGGTTTCATCATTGAGTTTGTATATGCAGGCCTCAGTGATGTTCTGTATGAATCCATAGGTTTTGATGGTCTCATCAAACCTTAGATTCCAGGATCTGGAAGCTTGCTTCAATCCATAAATGGATTTGAGAAGTCTGCAAACTTTCCCTTCTTGACCCTTCTGCACGAACCCTTCTGGTTGGTCCATATAGATGTTTTCGTCAATGTACCCGTTCAGAAAGGCGGTTTTTACGTCCATCTGCCATATCTCGTAATTGAGACTACATTCTATGGCCATGAGAATCCGGATGGACTTTAGTGACAGGAGAGAAAGTTTCCTCGAAACTAATACTTTCTCTCTAGGTATAACCCCTTGCCACTATACTAGCTTTGAAGGTTTCAACCTTCCCGTCCATTCCTCTCTTCCTCTTGTATACCCACTTATAGCCAATGGTTTTGAAGCCATCCTGTTAGTCTACAAGTTCCAGACTTGATTAGAATCCATGATTCTATTTCTTGGTTCATGGCTTCCTGCCATTCTCCCTTATCAGGATCCATCATAGCTTGCTTAAAGCCTATAGGATCTTCAATGCCAGCGTTTGTGACAGCTAGGTGAAATACCAACTGGGTGTGCTCATAGTGCTCAATCGGTATTTTGAACCTCCCACTACGTCTGAGTACCCTTTGGTTCAGATTTTGGGACCGTGGTTTCCGCACTCTGATTATCAACAGGCGCTGTTGATTGTGTAATTACTTTGTCATCTAACATTTCCTCCAGTAATATTTTACCTTGAGGTTCATAGTTTATTATAGAGTCATATTCCAAAAGAGTTACTATTGCTGAAAAACAATTACTCTATTATATGATCATAAACTATATCTCGTCCGAGTCCCATTAAATGAATAATATAAAATGATTCTTTCTTTCTTAATCATTTCTAAAAGGTTCTTGTTCCTTATTTCTAGAACACCTCAATGTGCTTGACGTGTGCAAGGAACCGTTGACTAACAG
This sequence comes from Parietaria judaica, assembly GCA_954871525.1. Lineage (NCBI taxonomy): Eukaryota > Viridiplantae > Streptophyta > Magnoliopsida > Rosales > Urticaceae > Parietaria > Parietaria judaica. The sequence goes on from OX940869.1 coordinate 26,984,935, forward strand.
AGAATTAATTTCTCTTATAGGTGATCACAGAATTAAAAGTTCAGACTCACCACTTCAGAATAACGGAAGAGCCATTAGTGATTTATCAAATTTATAATTCGATTCATGCAATAAATTTCTTGAACTCTCATAAGCTCTAATTTACTTTGCATTCATACCTTTACCTTTGAATACTTGCCTATCATTAGATAAAGTATTCATATCCTTCTTGAGCTTGTATAATGGACCACATACACCAAGTATGTACAAGCTTTATAGGAACTGTGGCTCTTTAGACCTTTTCTCATGAAATGGTCTTTTAATCATTTTAATCTTTAGACAAGATTCTCAAACAGGCAGGGAACTGACGAACAGTTCACGCATTGGTCCATCCTGTTTATCTCATCCAAATTAATATGACTATCATTTAGATGCCTTAGGTATGATCGATCACTTTCATAGTTAACTTTTTTTTTTTGGATGTCACATCCATATTATTCATTCATTATTTCATAATGGTTTGAGCTTGTTTATTTCACTTCTCCGGACAATCAATATAAACAACTAGATCATTTCATAAATAATAATTTCATTATTATCTATAATGATAAAACTTTGTTCATATAAGTGGATATTTGAATTTCCACGTAAGTCACGGGTATAATAAATATTGTTCTTGAAAATAAACATTTATTATATTTAAACGACTTGCTCCCACTGAAATAATTATCCCATTACTTTGACTAACACAGTCAATATATGATAGTCTTCCGAATCCTGGATTCTGTCAAAGGTTTAAACCTTAACCAATCATTAACTTTGGGTTGGGCGATTATCTTTGAACATTTCTCAGGCATATCCCAAGTTCAAGAACTTTCGAATTACTCCCTTGTAATATCGAGTGGAAAAATAGCAGCTAAACACAAAAGATAATCAATAAGTGAACAAAATCACTTTTTCGAACATTTATTGTTTTGACATTAAATACACATCATATTATTCTATATATATATTTGGGATAGACATTTTAGACTGACATTGAAAAAGAAACTTATTAAACTTTATCATAGGTAGAATGATTTTGAAAAATATTTGTGTGAAATAGTTACATGATGCAAACATGTTCTGGGAAAACGTTAAATAAACCCTTTAACTATTTCGTGATAATTTAACCGACTGTACACGTCGTTGCCGTCCTTAGTGGCATGGTCACTCTAGGGTGACTCGCGGTATCAACCGTGTAGTTTGGTTAAACTAAGTTTTAGTCATAAACTTAATTAATATTCATAACAAGAACCACCAAAGTTCTCTATGATTATTAACTATCACCATAGACGGTTGGGAAGCACCAACTTCCGTGCAAGCTTAACCCATTATTTTCGGTTCTCGGGATCCTCTTGGAAACGTCGTCCTTAGGGAATGGTCACACTAAGGTGACTCGCTGTTCATTTCAAAGATTCCTCCATCCCCATATTCTTTTGGAACTATCACGGTGTCAAACCTTCCACAAGCACACCTTCCTTGGGGAATGGACATACTAGGGTTACTCGAGGCGGTGTGGTCAGCAGACCTTGTGACAGTAATAATGGAGACCTTTGTTTTATTCTATACTTGCCATTGTTTTTAGGAAAATAACGTTTTTAATTTCTAAGTTATAAAAAATTATTATATAAACTGTCTATTAATGACACATTAAAAGTTTATATTTTGGCTTTATTTATTACGACATGGAATTTTAAATAAGCCCTAGAAATGTGTTTATTATATCGTCGGTAGTGATAGATCAATCCGTATGCTCTCCAGGTCGATGGGAGGCGTCCTAACCGGTCACCCAGAAGTGGATGGTGATCCGGCCCCACTTTTGATTCCCTTTTCCTTAGGCAAGATTGTACGGTTGAAATTTTTCCGACTTATAATAAACACTTTTACATTTACTCTTTATTATTTATATCTATCCTATATAGACATATTAATAATGATCTAAACATAGATACTATGAAAATAGGTTATAACAAATTATATCTATGATGAATATTTATAATCTTATATTAATGATACTTATTCTCTAAGAATTATCATTAAACATTTTAATGCCCATTAATTATTATTTATGAAATATTAAAATAAGACAATGATATTATTATTCGAATATTATCATCCATATTTTAATTTATTAAATAAGACAATGTTATTATAAAATAACATCCATATTAAATTTTATGAATTATTAAAATAAGACAATGTTATTTATCCGAAAATAACATCCATATTTTAATCTAAACCAATTAATCAAACATAATTAATTTTAATTCATAAATATTAATTTCATTAATAATAATTAATATTTAATCCACGGAATCCGGGTCGGAATAAAAATCTGGCCCTATTTTAAAAACATTGCACGTGGGCCCTTCGGGCTTAAGCCCGGGCCCACGTGCCCGTGGAATGGGCAAGGTGAGCCCACGGGCTGGCCAGGGCAGCGTGCGCGCCCTTCCGGCTGGGCCTGTAGGCTCATTACGCTGCCAGGCAGCGTGGCCTGCGGCCCGCGCGCCAGGCCCGCACGGGCGCCCTTGCCCTTGCCGAGTGGCCCTGGCGTGGGCCTGCCCGTGGGCCCTGCAGCGCCCAAACCCTGGAGCTGCAGCGGCAGCCCCTTTGGCGCCCACCACGGGCTGGGCTGCCAAGGGTTGCCCGGTTTAACCACCCGGTCCGATATTTTTGGGTCGGGTAATTTTCTTATTTTAAATTAATATTTAAAATATCTAGAAATTCAAAATTTCAATTTTAAATAATTAATTTTATTCATCAAATAATTCGTTCTTTAACCCATTAATTAAATTACGTAATTATTTATCCTTGAACCATGACTCTGATACCAATTGTTGGGAATCACGTCTCGGATTCCATGTAAATTATCACGAATTATATCTCCGAACCGTCCGGGTAACATTTAAAAAATTATTTTAAATCGGAAAACTTGTTATCCGTTCAACGGTCCGGATATCTATTAATATCCATATCCCAAGATCTGATAAATATTATGCAATTTAATATTCATAAATCATTATTAATAATCTAGTCATTATAGGAAATAAATAGAAAGCAGTAAATGGTTGCATTTATTAACCCAATGCATAAGGCCGTACCTCTAATGACGACTTCCGGCTGCGCGTTCTGAATCGGGCAGGGCTCCGCCGGTGCTGAGGGAAACTCCCGTGATCTTCCGGGATATTCTCCTAGATTCCTTTCTCGCATAGCAACTAAAACGTGTTCTCCAATGCACAAAAACTAGGGCAATGTTGTTCAATTTTGTCATCATGTGGTCAAAAAGGTCAAAAACTTGATTGAAAGGAGTGAAAATGTAGACAATCATACGTCGCAACGTGAAACTTTACATTAGAGAGTTTATGGAAAGAATTAATACGTTTGCCAATAATTTGAATATCATTGGAAATTTTTTCCACCAAAAAAGAGATTGGGAGATTTAAGTTAATTTTTTTGTAACATGTGTATTTTTGCCGCAAATATCCTTAAAATCTCACTGTTGGACTCTTGCTTTTGTAACAAATGGCTACTTTTCTCATTATCAATTTGTTTCAAAATAGAATTAAAGAAAATTCGGCGACAAGCGGAAATATGTCGAGAAACTCTCCATGTTTATCGGGTCGTTTTAATTGAAATAAGAATAATAATTAAATAGCAATCGAAATTACCCTTGAAGCTTGCACTCAATTCCATCTTTGTGTGCTTTGATTTGTTCGAATTATGTATCACTGAGCTATGAATGTACTGAGCCTCTACTTCGTCCACCATTTGTTCTCCAAAATGTTGTTGCAGTCGAACAATTACTTTGCCAGATCAACACCGCATGCAAAGAGTGATAACTGCGTGGGAAGGAAAGTCGCTGCGCGGATCTTAAGGGCGGGGGAGGCGGTGCGAGCTCGCAATAGGGGATAGAAAGGGAAAGGGAGCTAGGGTTGTCTTAATTGTCTTCAGATGGATCATGTTACCATACAGATCAATTCTTGCAACGGCAATGATTCTTAATCATGAAACTCATATAATTAGTCTGTTATTTCTAAGTTTCATCTTTTGTCTAACACTCGCTAACACGAAACGATCAAATATCATTATATATCACCAAAAATACTAAAAACACATTAAACATTTTAAGTTTTAACTACATTGCTTTCTAATTTAACAAGTTATAAAATGTATTATTTTAAAGAGAAAATAACGTCATAAATACTCCTAATCATTAAATGCATTTCCTAAGTAACCTCACATTTATTGACGTTAGATACTTTTGCTACTATTTGTTTTTCACTTTAGAACCAAGCCATCTCAATTGATGAAAGGTTAAGTACTTTTGCGGTGATTATCTCTAAGAAAAATATAAAGACATGTTTAATATGTTTCAGTTCTACTAGGCAGAGCCGGCACTCACTAGAAGCAAGCAAGGACGGCTCGCGCCCTCAAATTTAAGGGCCCCATTTTAACTTGAAAAAATATTCCCCAAACCACAACTTCAACGTTTTTTGTTCCCCGCTTTAATGAATCTGAATAATTATCTCCAAAACTGTATTTTACCTCATTTTGGACAAAAATATCATTTTCTCTACTTGAGTTGAGAAACTGTTATTTTAGACAATTTTTGGCACAAAGTTGGACAATTTTAAAAGTAAAGTTTGACAGTTTCTGGTATTTAAAAAAACAATTAAAGAGCAAAATAAAATAGTTAGTAATAATTAGGCAATATTAAAAATTAGTTGGGCAAATTGTCTTAGCATTGACATTTTTTCGGGTATGGATTGACAATTTTTGGCACAAAGTTTGACAGTTTTATGAATAGAGTCAGGAAGTTTCTCAACTCAGATAGAGAAAAGGCTAGTTTTGTCTAAAATAAGATAAGATACAGTTTGGAGAATAATTATTCAAATTTAGTAAAATGGGGAATATAAAATGTTGAACTTGTGTTTTGAGTAATATTTCTTCAAGTTTCGCTATATATATATATATTATTCTTAAATAAATATGAAAAAATTAATTTTTAAATACTTTGAGGGCCCGAAAATTTACGTAACCTAGGGCCTCGACAAAATATGATGAACTCACAGCCGACCCTGCTACTAGGCTAGTTGAAGTGCTGACTAGAGTTAAAGGTGACTTGAGAAACTAACTAAATGCGTAGTACTATAGTAGAACCTCTATGATTTAATAATGGTGAGAGTAAATAATTTTATTATAATATTGTGTTTATTAATTTATCAAAAATTATTTAATCATACTAGTTAGATTTTGGGATTACACAAAAATATTATTTAATTAATTTTTTTATTTTATCGAGGTTTTAAGAAGAAACGAAGAACTATATATCCTAGCACATTGCGAGTTTTAATTTGCAATATTACATATAGCTCTTGTATGGAAAATCCATCGATGGGCTTTTTGGTTTTATTCTAGATTACAGTTCCAGTTGGACCCAAAAATTAATCTGTAATTGGATGTTGTAATTAAATAGAGAGAAGTCATTTGATCCTGCTTCGCAGGGCTGCTTTATATTATCATAAAAGCCCAGTATTATAATATACAACATCAAAGGTGCAGAACCGTCTTTTTATAATTTTTTTTTTATAATTACGTTACGCCTCTATGTTATTAGGATTTAATTAAATCATGAAAGACACTAGAGTCTTTTTTTATATTTTGCAAATCGGTTTAGTAGCATATGTTTCTGAATTTGAATCCCAGATCGGATCGGATTCGGAGAGGAATGAATTTAAGAATCATAATATATATATATATATATATGTAGTTCAGAATAAAAATCTCTCTGTATATATATATATTTCAGATTTGAGACGCAACATCCAAATTTCAATTAATACTTTCCCACAATGAGTCTGTCTGCTTACTGCTTAGTAGTCCCCAAAATGTAGGGTAAAAACCCATCCGACCGGATTTTTTTTTTTATTTACCAAAACCCGGATACGGATATATCCGGGTCCGGGAAAAAAAAATCCCGGATATATCTGGATCCGGGATTTGTTTTACTTTTTTTTTTTCCAACGGCACTTTAATCTGGGCCGTTGGATCTACGATTAAACACAATTTTTTTTTAAAAAAAAAACCCGGATAATACTTTATCCGGGTTGTGTGTTTCCCGGATACCGAAATATCCGGTTTGGGAAAAACCCGGATCCGGATATTTCGGTATCCGGGTTTTTTTATTTATTTTTAATGAATCCGGGTTTAACCCGGATTCATATTTTGGGGATTACTGCTTAGAACACAACAATCATTACATTCTAAAAAGAAACAAAAGAAAACTGAAAGCATTATGTTCTGATCACAAACTTATGGAATACAACATGTAGACATAATATACAAACTATATATTACCAGAAATGTCAACGGTACGACCAGTTAGCGTTGACCATATGCAAGCACAGATAACAATTCCTAGTTCCTACTAATCACACGCAATATAAAGCCGAACGACGTAAGATTCATACTTCGGATACGGAGCTACACGTCTTCTCCGAGAATATGTCGCTGCGGCTCTCCGTCTCCAAACTGACAAAGCTGACTCCGGCAGTGCTACCCGAACCAACTGCCGCTCTCGAACCAGTCCCCAAGCGCAAGCCCAGCAAGTCAAACTCGTCACGACGATCATCATCAGCCAGGTGGAACGAAACAACCGGATGGTAGATCACCCCGCCGGCACCGGGATTCTTTGCCTGCTCCGCTGCCGCGGCTGCATCTGCCTGCTCCTGCAGCTCCAGCGCGAACTCCAACTTCTCCCTCACCTCGCCCATACTTGGCCGTCTGTCCCCCGTGTCCCGAAGGCAGCTCTCCGCGACCTCGACAAACTTCTTGAAACATTCCGGAGCAATCTTGCCCATCAAAAATGGATCGATGATCTCATGGACCGATCCGTCCCTAGCGCACTTCCGCGCCCAATCCGCCAAGTTCCTCCGCGCATGGTCGAGCTTTGGGTCGTAAGGCTTTCGAGCACAAAGCACCTCGAAGAGAACGACTCCAAACGAATACACGTCGGTCTTGTCTGTCAGCTTCTCGCTCTGCGCATACTCTGGGTCGAGGTATCCGGGTGTGCCTTTAACCATGGTGCTGACTGCGCCACCGCCACTCGGGCCGATCTTAGACATTCCGAAGTCCGCAACCTTGGCCTCCCACTTCTTGTCAAGGAGGATGTTTGCTGTCTTGACATCGCGGTGGATGATGGTGTCTTTGGCGTACTCGTGGAGGTATTGAAGCCCACGCGCCGCCCCGATACACACCTTGAGGCGCGTCTGCCACGGGAGGGGCTCGTGGTTAGGGCCGTAAAGGTGTTCGCGCAGTGTTCCGTTGGCAATGTATTCATAGACGAGAATCATCTCCCTTTTTTCGTCGCAGTAGCCGATGAGAGACACCAAGTGGACGTGGCGGAGCGTCGAGAGCAAATTAATCTCCGTGACGAATTCCACATCTCCCTGATTCGAGGCCACGTTCAACCGCTTCACAGCCACAGGCTTCGACTCGTCGCCATCTATGAACCCCTTGTAGACATCACCGAATCCTCCCCGGCCGATGATGAGCTTCTTGTCGAACTCTCTCGTCGCCGACCTGATCTCCCACAGCAAGAAATGACGACACAGGTCTTCCGGCAGCAGCGACGAGCCTTTGGTCGACCTCATCGACGATCTTCGTTTGCGGTGCATTTTCTTCTTCAGAAACAATACGAAAATAGCAGCAAACAACACAGCACAACCCAAACAAACCCCCAGCGAAACGATCAGCACTGTCCTTTTCTTCGAACCAGGTTCCTCGGGCATCGGACTAGGCGGGTTTCTAGTAGTGTTACCGGGGTTGGGTCCGGCGAGGTTTTTGTCGCTTGTATTGCTCATCTTGAACACCTCTATCCCATTCACAATAGCATCGTCGTAGTAAGACTCGTCGCCTCTGGGATGTACGGCGATGAAGAGATTATCTTTGTCTCTAATGTTGACCACGTAGTCTCTGTACACTGGAATTCCATTGCCGTGTCCTCCGGTCCAAGACACCACGTTCACGGCACTCTCGGCCATCTTTTGGTCTATGTAAAGGTAGAAAACCATATCATACGGACCCTTGATAATCTCCTGAATCTGGCAAAAATGGAGTCTCACAAGATAGAAGAACCCCCGGTCAACGGGCAGGCGCCAAGTCATGTTTCTGGCTCGGTTACTCGCCGCGTCTCTGCCCATCGTTAGGGCGGTCTGGTACACTTCATCAGGCGCTGTGTAGTTCGCTATAGTAGTGTACTTCAATGGCAGGTTTGTGTTGAAGGGAGTTACCGCCTTGCCGATGAAATAATCATCTGAGTCTCGGGACCATTCTCTGCGTGGCAGCAGAGATTTAGTCTCAAATTAGATCTTGAATCATAAGAAATAAGAAAGAGGCCGTGATTACCTGTACATCCCGGTGTCTTCATTTGGCGGGATTGTGCGTCCGCCGACGTTCAAGCGATAAAGTGTCTCCAGCGCTCTGTCGGAGTAACTGCCAAATAGGACGCTTCCGGATTTCTGGCCAATCAAGTGAGGGATCTCCAAGGGATCGTCTTCTGGCGCGTAGTAGAGGGTCTCCGGCATGGACACAAATTCGACCGCGTTGACGAAAGCGTAAGAAGATGAAGAAGCCGGAACGAAAGTTAAGTCTATATTTTCTCTGGCGTGTAGGCAAAATTCCTTAAAGAAAGATAACTGATTCATGTAGTTGGCGAAGAGCGAGGCGCTGAAGTTCTTCAGCAGTGTAAACGGGCCAGCTTTGACGGTGAAGAAGGAGCCGCGGACGTCCAAGCCGCGCTCGTATTGATCCGGGTAGAAGTGGAGCCGCACAAACTTCGGGCCCGGGACTGAGACGCGGAAGCTGTAGGTGAACTTCGACCGGGATATACGCGCTGTTCTATACGGCACAGTATCTACGGAGCTTTCCTGAGAGATAGACCTTGAAGTAATGGACTTTTCGCTACTTTCTTCCTCTATTAGAACAAAACGATCATCATTTGGGTCGTCTCCGATCCATCTCCGGTCATCATCAGCGGTTTGCTTTCCCGGGGATCCGCAATCGAGAGCGACATTCTCTACAGGGGTGTAGCGCGGTTCAGAGGTGACATAGGGTATGTAAATGAAGAAGAAGAAGAAGAAGATGAACAGTAGATGCAGACTGATCTTCATGGCATGGAAATATCTAAACAATGTATGTCTTACTTAACTATATTATAAAAGTCTATGCAATTGATAGGAAGGAGATGTGAGATTATGATCCAGGTGTGAACTGTGTTGCTATCAACAGACCTAGCTTTAATTTTAATATAAAATATTTATAATTTAGTTACAAACAGTATGACTTTCCCACTAAATAAAAGTTAATTATTCGAGCACGTGGATTTATAGATGGACCTTATTCATATGTTAATGTGAACATTTTTTGGTGGAAATCTAGCTGGTAGAGAAAGTGAGGTTTCTCAAGGGCACCACTTTTTTTTTCTTTTTTCTTTTTTTTTTTCTTTTTAAATTAAAGGATCATTTGATGGTCGTTCTTATCAGTCTTACTAAATATATATATATATTTTTTTATTTCCCTTTTCTTTTATCTTTTTTTTTTCGACGATCATCAGATCAGTAAATTATTTACGAAGAGAGTCATAGATGTTTGACTGTGTGTGAGACTGAGCACTCTACGAAAATATTGGCGAATAATTTAGTTATATATCATTGCATATCTATGATCGTCGAATAATTAATATTGGGAATGTAACAATTGAACCACTATACCTTGCAAGTAAGGCTTTGCATGGATGCATGGATTGGAGTGGGTCTACTCGAGATAAAAGATGAAATCAACTCGATCTTATTAGTTTTGGAAAAGCGACCCATTCAATCCAGAAATTTTGGGTTGAGTTGGGTCATTGGATTGAATAAAATAAAAAATAATATTTTTAAACATCCAATTCAAAAATTAAACATTATTATAGTCTTAGACATTCAATAATAGAAATACGGAACATAGTCGTAAACTAAACTAGAAACATGGTCCTACTCCTAATCATAAACTAAAAACATAGTCATAGACAGTAAATAATAACAATTAAACATAAAGATAAGACTCTAGAGGTACGTTATTTTTTATTTGTTGTGTGTTTATATTGACTTAAACTACATAAATATATTAAAAAAATTACTTATTAAAAAACTTAATTGAGTCAATTGGGTCGGCCCAACCCAAAGCCTCCGGCCCTACCCAACCTGACTATTTATTCTGGTTGAACCCAACCCAACCCGATAATTATTGGTTAATTGGGTTTGGTTCAACTGAGTTGGGTTGTTTTTTTTTTCATACCCCTACTTGCCTTAAAAAGGAATGAATATTTATATTTGAAACATGAAAAAATCAAATATAAATATATGATTTACATTTGTTTTATCCTTTATATTTTAGATTATGATCTTAAGAAACAGAATAACCGGAACAAATTTTCCCTTAAAGAAAGAATGTGAACAAATAAAACGCGGTAGAGATCAGTGTACACAGTCGGTAGCATAGAAGTGAGTGAATAGGGCGGGAGTTGGTCGGAGCTTGGAGTTCAGAACGTAGAGGGGAGTAAGAGATATATGTATCGCCACTAACGAATGGATTTATTACTTATGAAATACGTTAAATAAGTTGTCGGATATCCAAAACATTACACTTTGTGACTTTAAGCCTGACTTGGCTCAACCCCTAGCAGAGATTTCCCCACCAGGAATTTCTCCACCAGAGATCTCCCCACCAGAGCTTCCCCTAGCAGAGAAGGGCCCGAGCAAAAATGCCCCTACCAGGAGTGCCCCCGGGCATAAGTGGTTCCTTAGCAGAAAAGCCCCTACCAGGAATACCCCGGGCAGAAATGCACCCTAGCAGCCCTGCTAGGGACACCCGACCAGAAGTCAGCGGAACCCATTCTAGAAGGTGTCAAACTTGAGGAGCAAGTTTGGAGATTTTATTTGATTTGGTTTCCTGATTCTGTTAGGATTCGAATGTAAATGTAAAATATTTAATTGAGTTTTTTTTAGGAGGTTTAGCTAGGGTTTTATTTTTTTTGGTCCCCTATCCATACTAGTGTTATTGTTTATTTTTGTAACTTCTCCTTTGTATTTTTTGCCTTCGAATTTATCATAGAAAATTCTCCGAAACTTTTCTTCTTTCTCTTTGTTTCTTGTTCTTCATTATTCAATTGGTTGCAGATCTATTTCATTGGAACCAACACACTTTTGCAAACACTTAAGTCTTTATTCTAGCAAAAAAGACATTGGAAATATATCTTTAACAAAGTACAAACATATAGTCTTTATGCCCGAAATGACTCTTTAAATAACACCTATTATTTAATTTAATCCATTTTATTCCTTTTTACCTTCTTTTCCTTCCTAACCCTCTCTATATATCCACGCGCCGGCGACCGTCACCGGCACTCATTTTCGTCGTTGTCGCTGGAGCTGGTATTGCCGTCGCATGCCAGAGATCATCTCCATGAATTCTCAAAATTTTAAATCGGCTAATTGACGCAGCGAGAAAACTAATTTCGATTGTTGATTCGGCGCACGAATGCCCAATCGAAATCCTTCCGAAACTTGTTCATTTAACACACTCGAATACCAAGTTTGGGCATCGAAAACGAAAATCTTTAAGAAATCGAATTTGGGGAAAAAACTAAAGAGTCTTTTGTTCTTCTATTTCATCAAAAACTGCAGAATAAAACGAAAATGAGGTTTATATACCTCAGCCCAATATGAAGTCCTAGAGCCACAACGACAATAAACAAGAAAATGACATAAATGCCCTCAAACTTAAAAACGAACGAAGCAGGATAAAACAGAGTTTTTAGAGCACAGAACTCGATATCGTCTAGGGAGAAGCCCAGCTGCGCCTAGATAACATCCGTAGCTTCAAATCGATACATAATTCGTCCAAAACGGACACCCGAGTCACAAGATATGGCCGCTCAAAGTTGCGTCGTTTGTGAGCGCCCCTCAAGTCGCTCCAAACGCTCCAAAAACGTCAATGCTTGTTCGTTGGCGGATCGATCCGCATCACTTATTGAGCTATGTCTATATCGCCAGGAATATCCGGAACGTCGCCACACATGCAACACAATTTAACTCAGTCATTGCTAAGTTCGATGTTGATGTATATATCTTCTAAATTTTAATTACAATTTACAACATTCAATTAAATTTAATTAATTAATTTATTAAAAAAATCAAACTAATTTCCGTTAGCTGATCTAAATACTTGAAAATTATGATCCATAGAACTCATACACCTATAAATTGTTGGTGGAGAAACGACCGAACAAAAACTTTTGAACACGCACCGAATCACACAAATTACATAAACATGAAGAGTACACAAATGCGAGTCGAAAGTCTTCACACACAAATAAATACTCGCAAGTCACAACACACACGCACTCGAATATTCTACAACACAAACAAGAAACCAGATTATTCTTTCTCATTACAGAAATTTGCCAACATTTATAAAAACCAAAACACATCAACAACACACAAATTACATAAACATCAACACACACGACCGTGTAATTTAATTCAAATACGTAATATATGATCTTTAAATTAGAGTAGAATACTATTATTCCTAACAGGGTGGTCTGCTATATTTACTGCGGCAATTTTTCTTGCTATCAGTTTTGTCGGGGCTGCATTTTTTTTGATCACCCTTATTGCCATTGCAAGCACCTACGTTACGATGCTTCGAATCGTCACTCACTGCTCCAAGTTTGACCGGCTCCACCAGCATTCGGTCGACGTGGATGGTGGCGTAGTAGAGGTCCTCCACCAGCAGCATCTCCAGCTCCAAGTCCTCCTCGATCCTGCAGTCCAGGCAGCTTCCGAACGTCGTGTTTCTCTTTGCAAGCACTGCGCCCTCCGCCGCCACAGCCCACCAGCTAGTGCAGACGAGGACAAGCGCCAACACGGCCGCCGCCGGAAGGCGAGCGCTCCTGGTCATATCTTTCGCCGCCATGGATGGTGCTGCCTTTGTAAGTTGAGTTGTTGTAAGTCGGAGCTACTTATAATGGGAGAGTGAGTGTGAATGGAGACGTAAAAAGAAAAAGCAAGGCATGGATTTAAAGAAAACTAAATCAATATTTAACTCGACCAATAATTCTATATGCTTAATATTTATATTAATATTCAAGTGTTTTGTCTTTTAAATAATTTTAATAATAATTTGTATGAACATTAATGAACAAAATTATCAGCTTTTGTATCATAATAATATTATTTTTATAGTATTAATTATAATCAAATAAATATTTGATCAATTTTTTTTTTATACTAGAAAATAGAATATAGGAAATAAAATCTAGAAAAGGAGAATAATTTAAGTTACTTTAATTATTACCACGTTATGAATATGAATAATTAACCTCATTTTCTTAGAGTCGTAGTTTTTTTTTTTCACAAGGGGCCACTGAATTTAATCAAGTAACTCACTAAAGTTAGTGATGGGTAATTTAAAGGGATAATTACGGTAAAAATACTCAAATTTTGGTCAACGTGCCTCCTGTGTACCTAACCTTTAAAAGTTACAGCAAAAGTACCCAAATAGCGTTGACCGTGACATTTGCACAAAAACGTTAACTTTTCCGTTAACGTCCGCCACGTGGCCGTTAACGGCAAATATACCCAAACTTTTTTAAAAAAATTAATTTTTTTTAATTTATATTTTTTGAAAAAAAATTATTTTTTTAATTTATATTTTTTTTCTTTACTTGATTAGTGATAATTACTTGAATTCCAAAAACTTGAAATAACACAAAGGTTAGTCAAAACATCAATTTGATTCTTAATGTGTTTGTAACTTTGTATAAGCTAAATTTGCTTATAAAAACCTTATTATTGCGAGTTTTATAGTTATCTTACCACTCGAATGTGGGCTTCGGCCTTGGGCCTTGCCTTCTGAAGGTATATGGGTCCGAGCCTCTAAAGTGGGCTTATGGGTTTTTATTTCGCAAGTGGGCTTTCACTTTAGTATATAGGGCCCATATTTTATATAATTCGAAAAAACGCATGACACATAGCATTACACAAAAGTTGATCATGATATCAATTATTAATTCTCTTATTAATTTATAGATTTTTAAATTTTTAAATTTTCTCTCTATGTCGTTATTAACCCTATAATATTATATATATATGTATAATATAAATGTCTGTATATCCATATTGATATTGTCATATGAAAATCATGATCTTATCATACATTTTTCATAAACTATTTATTATGATTCATTAAAGTTCAAAAGAAATAATAATAATAATAATAATAATAATAATAATAATAATAATAGGAAAACTTCACATATTTCTAAAGTAGGAGTGAAAATAAAACCCGAAAAACGGGTAAAAATCCGAATCCGTATCCGGATTTAAAACCCGAATCTGAATCCGAATCCGGATTCCGGATCGGGGTACCTGGACCCGGTTTTAAAACCTGGTTCGGGTACCAAGTATTAAAATCATAGAAACCGGGTACCCGGTTTAATACCCGAATTTTTTTAAATTTTTTTATTTTCCTTTAATTTTATTTAATTATTTTTATCTAATGTATATTTGACTTGTAATGATTTTTATTATTACTGTCATATCATATGTTTACAATTGATGTTGATGATGCTTGACGCGCGAAAAGAAAAAATGATGGCGGAAACGAAGAAAAAACCGCGAGACTATGTTTTTTTATGCATTTTAATTTTAAGACAATGGATATATGTTTTTATTTATGAGACAATGTTTATTTTGAGATAATATATATAAAAAAATAAAAAAAAATAAAAACAAACGGATCCGGGTATAAACCCGGATCCGGTTGAAAACCCGAATCCGTTTTCAAAACCGGGTACCGGGTACCAGATCCGGATATCAAAAACTAGATACTCGGAATTCGGGTACCGGGTATCAATTTTTAGATACCCGGTTTTCTGATCCGGGTACCGGGTACCTCAAAAAAATTGGGTACCCGTTTCACCCCTACTCTAAAGTTAATGAGTATTGATTAGTAATAATTGGCTAAAAGACCTCCCTTGGGATCCCGTTAAAATCCATACTCTTAAATACCCCCCGGCTAAGAAACATGAATAGTGCCGAAGGAAGCTATGAAACACAATGAAAACCCACTTAAGGTCATTCTCCAAAAAAACCCTATTGATTATTGATAATATTTTTTTACCGGCACATATTCTTAAGCCATTTTTTTTTCAATAAGGAGACATTAATTGACTGTATTAATTCGATCTAAAACGGTCAATATCCAATGAAAAGGGTAATGATGAAGATGTTAATTCGGTTCATACTTAGAATTTGAAGTAATGTGAAGACATTAACTCGTCTAATTAACGTCTCTAAAAGTATCCCCGATGACAAAATAAAACTTCATGATCGACTTACAATATCCTTAAATAAGCTTCTCCAAGCAAATTAATATACCATTGATAATTGATATCATGATCGACTTTTGTGTAATGCTATGTTTAAAATTTCTCATAATAATAAGATTTTTATCAGCAAATGTAGCTTATACAAACACATTAATAAATCAATCGATGTTTTGACTAACTATTGTGTTATTCTATGTATTTGGAATTCAAGTAATTATCACTAATCAAGTAAATAAAAAAAATATAAATTAAAAAATTAAAAATTACTTTTTTTTTTTCAAAAAATAATAAAAAAAAAAGTTTGGGTATTTTTGCCGTTAACGGCGGCATGGCTGATGTTAACGGAATAATTAATGTTTTTGTGCAAATGTTACGGTCAACGCAGTTTGGGTACTTTTGCCGTCACTTTTAAAGGTTGGGCACACAAGAGGCACGTTGACCAAAGTTTCGGTATTTTTGCCGTAATTATCCCTAATTTAAATATTATTTTTCCTCTTTCTAGAGAGCAAAATAAATCAGATATTGCATAAAGTAAAAGTTATTGGGTCGTTTCGTCTCTTTAAATAAAGATGATAAAGTGTAATCACATTTAGAGAGCTATGCTACACTTCTTAATTAATCGTTTTATTGTGGAAAAAAAAAATCCAAACTCCTAAGCCAGTTTATTAATTTTACTGACCAGCATAATACATTGCCTTTTTTTTTTCCCCCCTTATATTGTTGAACAGACTTTGGAAAACTTAGGAATGTTTTAGTTGGTAGAACAAGTATTTAATTAGATCGTTAATTTTGAATTTTTTTTGTTCTATTTGCTTCAATTATTAAAGTTAAATAATTCATTTGATATTTAAAGAAAAAAGTGAAAGGGAAGTAGCAATATAGGACCCTCGCTGCTTGTAAGGAATATATTCCCTATATGAATCATGTTTACCTATCCTTTTCTTTTTATCCTTTTTTTTTTTTTGCTTTATTCCTTCGAGCCCCAACAATAATTGATTACCAATCAGTGAAGAAAATAGGTTCCCCTTAATTATCGATTTATCGTGAAGAATAAGAATACTGATATGATTTTCTCTAATTAATTATGATTTGCATATAGAAAAGAAAAAAAAAAAAACAATTTCATTATTCTTGTCCTTGAGGACCATCCAAACACTATTCTTGATTGATAGAGTTGTTTCATATTTGGGCCTTAGAATTTACAATCATAGATATAATATAAGTAACATTATTCTTTTGTAGTTACTTGCAACATTATTCTTCGCTGTGGATTCAATTTTTAAATTACTAAATTTTATTTAAATATATTTTTCATTTTTCAGAAGAAAAGAAGTAGTTGTTTTCTCCATTTTCCCACGGGTGAGTCATCAACGTGTATCATGCCTGCCTTGTTGTTTCATCATTCTCTAGATCAATTTTTGTAATCTTTATATATATATATATATATATATATAATATAAATAGTCGGAAGACTGGTGATGTTAACAAAAGTAGTGGAGTCAAGTCGTAGTGGAAAGCAAGAGATTAAAGAAGAGCTAAAGGAGAGCAGTAATGACGACAAAGAATAGGCGTTCACTTCGCAATAATTGACGGATCGTAATCATAATTGTAGTCGTAATAGATTGAAATCGTAATCGTAATCGTAATTGATTACAATGTTTACTTGTACTATTGTAATGAAGAATAGAATACTCATTACATTGTTTAGTAGGACACAATATAAAACGTAATCAATAAATATTTATCAAAATACCTTTAAATTTATTTTTTTTAAAAAAATATTTAACTATAATAATACAATATTATAAAACACATGTCAAAGTACAAAGTCATTTATCAAGCCGTGACCAAAAAATTATTTATATATACCGACTATTAAACAACACAAATAATAAAAATTGTCAATAAGTACAGTATTATATAATTTAAGGGAGGGTTTGAATACAAAGCATAATAATGCATGCAGGAGAGTGAGGGTTGAGTTCAGACTTTAGAGAGTAATCGAGAGAAGAAAGAGAGAGAGAAAGTGAAAACGTGTGTGAGAGAGAGGAGAAATAGGAAAGTAGTTCAGAGAATACGTGAGAAGAAATACAAAGTGGAAAAGTGGGAGAGAGAAAATCCTAAAAAGGTGGGGGAGGTGGAGGTATTTTAGTAAAATTATAAAGAGAAGAGAAGAGAATTGTAATCCTTACGGAGTTAGAATTTGTAATTCCCATTACACCAAAATAGTCAATTTTGATTACAATGTAATTAGCATTACCGTGAGTATTTTTGTAATCACAACTAAACATCGTAATAAGTAGTTGTGCTTATTACGATTACAACCGATTACGTCCAATTACACCCAAGTGAACGGGTAAAAAAAGTTATATCCAAATCTTCGATGTGAAATTCGTCAACATGATCGCTAATGCCCTCAAAAGCAAGAAGATATTAACAAAAGATGTAATAATTAAGTTAGTGCCTAATAAATTTTTTATTTTTTTACTGTTCTAATATTCAGAAATTATGGGGCCCAACAGTGGTGGGAATCCTATAGTGGTGTCTCATCTCCTCAAATAATGAGAGATAAATGTCTAAGTTTAAAAAGATATTTTTCTCACATAGGGGTTAAACTGAGTTTCTTACTTTTTTTTTTCTTTTCTTTTTTTCCTTCAAAACCCTTTACGCGGAATTGGACTCCTGATACTTATTGGAAAATTTTGATCGTAATTGTATTCAGAAACCGGGTACTCCCGAAAAACTGATTTTGGTCCGTAGAACTGGATTCAGAACTGGATCTGATTCGATAATCTGGATTTGGATCCAAGACTCTGATGTTGGCTCTTATGGATCATGATTTATTCGATTTCATTATTTATTATTCATGATTCTGTGTTGGCCTATTTATAGAAAGTTATTGTCATCATAACTGCTGTGATATTTCAAGCAAGTCTTTAAGATGAACATGTCCAGGTTCATCCTCAATCAAGGTCTGATTGAGTCTATCTCTCCCTGCATTGATTGAGAAATTATGTGCTGGGTTATGTGATGAAGATTGCACGTGATTCCTATGATTGGAGAGTATCAATGAACTTATTTTGTCATCAAGACATTAATATATGATTAGAAAAGCTTCTATACGTCCCGGCTATTGAGGTCCAATTTCGATAGTACTTACAGAGAAATACTCAGAAAACATTCGAGAGAAGTCAATCAGCAATTCATGAGTGAAGTGGAGAAGGACGGGACGTTCGTATAGCTGATTGTGTGCAAGGGGATCTTGTCTTTCATCAAGAGTTCACGTGCTGGATGACAAAGTTGTTGGTGTGACAACAAGGGGGAGTTTCCTTTGTATGCTTTGGGTCTATATGATTTACTCTCTGTAATATCTCTTGTAACTCTTGGTTGATTAATCTGGGTGAGTGCCCTGCAGAAGTAGTGACAGGAAGTCCGAACTGCGTTACCAAAAAGTATTGGTGTTCATTTACTTTTCTGCACTTACTTTATTCCTATCGTTCACGCTCATAACGTCATATTATATGTGCGCGGTGTCATTACAAGCTCCAAGATCTTGAACCGAAATACAGTGACCAAAACAAATAGAAAATTGCAAACGACAATACACCAACCACACTGTGCATACGTGATGGAGGTATTAAAGCAAGAATAAACAACGATAGTGGGGTTTACATATATATATATATATATATATATATATATATATATATATTGAACTGAGTGTAAATGGATAAAGGAATTGAAGACAAAATATGCTTATCTCTGACGGAGGAAAGAATAACGTCGAAGTTGTTGGATTCCAATTCACAGATCTGCAAAGAACACGAATAACACCAAAGAAAAACACGAACAAAAAATTGAAGAACACAAGCTTTGTGAGCTTAAGCTTGACTTAGTCCGGGTGACGACCAGAACCCAGGACGGGCAGAAACACTTGCGAGGAGTCAGAACAGAAGACGGACAGCAGTTCAGCCCAGCTCGGGTGAACTCGAGCAGAGTGTCCGAATAGAAGGCAAGCTCAGCCCGGAGCATACGAGCAGGTCAGCTCGGGGACAGAGAGACTGTCCGGGCAGGAAAAGGAAACTCTACCCAGAAAGGAAGACGCGTAGCTTGAGGAGCAAGCAAATCAAGTCAAAGATTCGGCGAGATTATTTAGGGTAGTTTCCTGATTTTGTGCGATTTGGGTAGCTAGGGTTTCGCCTATGAGAGGCTATATAAACCTAGCATTGTACACTTTGTAATGTGTAGAGTCCATTAGAATTTTGAGTTTATCTTCTTGTATTGCCTTCGATTATTAATCAAGAGAATTTCTTCTCCCAAAAGTTTGTGTCCTTTATTTTTCTGTTCGATTTCTTTTGGTGTTATTCGTGTTCTTTGCAGATCCGTGAATTGGGATCCAACAAGTGGTATCAGAGCTTCAAACGAAGAACATGTCTTCATCATCAGAGTCACCAATCGACGGAGCTTTGGTTGCGCAGAAATCAGACTCCAGAGAAGGCACAGTTACACTCCATTACCCCATGCTCACGAAGAGCAATTACGCCGTGTGGGCGTTGAAGATGAGGGTGAATCTGCAGGCGCAGGGAGTATGGGAGGCCGTAGAGAACGGCGGTGTCGAAGGGCGCAAGGAAAGAATGGCTCTAGCCGCTATCTACCAAGCAGTTCCGGAAGAAGTTCTTCTCATGCTTGCCGAGAAAGATTCCGCGAAGGAAGCATGGAAAACTCTTCAGACCATGCACATGGGCGCAGATCGCGTCAAGGAGGCAAAGGTCCAGACCTTGAAGAGTGAGTTCGAGGTCATGAGAATGAGGGAGAGCGAATCAATTGATGATTTCGCTATGCGGCTCACGTCCATTGTGACTGGCATACGCTCGCTGGGAGACAAGGTGGAGGAGACCACCGTCGTCAAGAAGTTTCTCCGAGCAGTGCCTCACAGGTACATGCAGATCGTGACATCGATCGAGCAGTTCGGCGATCTCAAGACCATGTCGGTCGAGGAGGTTGTTGGTCGTCTCAAGGCCCACGAAGAGAGACTTCGGGGTTACGGTGACAAAGACGAGGAGAAGAACCTCCTGCTCACGCATGAAGAGTGGACGGCCAGACAGCGGAAAACCGGGGGAGCCGAGTTTTCTACAAGACCCTCAGGTCGGAACAGCTTTGGTGGAGAAGTCCGAGGACGCGGACAAGGTCGTGGACGAGGTCGAGTTCGGGACATGCGAGGTCGTGGCAGTGGATCTACCCGTCAAGAAGGCACGACCAGGAGAGACAAGAGCACAGTGAAGTGCTACAATTGTCAGAAGCTTGGGCACTTTGCATCTGAGTGCCGGAGCAAGAACCAGGGCGAAGAGGCGAACCTAGTAAGATTCCCAGACGACCAGCCGGCATTGTTGTTTGCCGAGCAGGAAACGCACCTGGACGAGCAGAATGGCGAGTGTGACGCCAAGGCCCGTGCAGAAGTGATCAGTGTGCCGATCAGCCCAGAGGCCAAGCAGACCTGTCCGGAGGAGAACAGCGAGAAGGTTTTCCTCATCGAGGATAAGGTTATTGCAAACCTTCTCGTAGACGGAGAGAAGAAGGTCAGTACCGACATATGGTACTTAGACAACGGAGCTAGCAACCACATGACTGGGGACCGAGCTAAGTTTGAAGAGCTCGATGAGAAGATCACGGGCAGCGTGAAATTCGGCGACGGATCAGTCGTAGAGATCAGAGGCAGAGGGTCGATCCTGTTCGAGTGCAAGAATGGGGACCAGCGTCTGATGACCCAGGTGTATTTCATCCCGAAGTTGAAAAGCAACATCATCAGTCTAGGGCAGATGACTGAGATCGGGAATACGGTGTTGCTGCAAGGGTTCTACCTGAAGATGTGGACCAAGGAAGGAGAGCTGTTGATGAAGGTGGAGCGAACACCCAACAGACTCTACAAGATTCTCCTGAAGACATGCCAGCCCGTCTGTCTCATGGCATCGATGGCGGACCCGGCTTGGCTATGGCACGCACGGCTCGGACACGTGAATTTTCACGCGCTCAAGATGATGGGCGAGAAGAAGATGGCCTTCGGGGTTCCCAAGATAGAACACCCCGACCAGCTATGTGAGTGCTGCATGATCGCGAAGCAGGCGAGGATACCGTTTCCGATCAAGGCCAAATTCCGAGCAGAGAGACCCCTACAGTTGGTGCATGCAGACCTATGTGGTCCAGTCACCCCAGCAACATTGGCAGGTAACAAGTACTTTCTTTTACTATTTGATGATTACAGTCGCTGGATGTGGGTTTATATGCTTAAGGAAAAGAGCGGAGCCTTTGAGGTCTTCAAGAAGTTCAAGAAGATCGTGGAGAATGGCTCGGTGCACAGGTTAAAGGTCTTGCGTACAGACCGAGGAGGAGAATTCACTTCCCAGCAGTTCGGAGAGTTCTGCGACCAGGAAGGAATTCAGCGTCACCTGTCCGCACCCCACACACCCCAACAGAATGGCGTGGTGGAAAGACGAAACCGGACTGTGATGAACACAGCGAGGAGCTTGCTTAAGAGCATGCAAGTTCCAGCCCGGTTTTGGGCAGAAGCAGTAAGACATGCGGTCTACCTGCTTAATCGTTTGCCGACCAAAGCGCTAGAAGAGCGTACCCCCTACCAGGCGTGGAAAGGGAAGAAACCCCACTTAGAACATTTGAAAGTGTTCGGATGCACCGCACACGTGAAGTTTGCGGGGCCACATCTCAAGAAGCTGGACGACCGGAGTCAGAAGATGGTGTACCTTGGCGTTGAAGAAGGAAGCAAGGCACACAGACTCTACGATCCACGACGCGGCAGACTCCAAGTGAGCAGAGATGCTGTGTTCGAAGAGGAGATGAAGTGGGATTGGCGCGACGAGAAGGGAGAACCCGAGCAGAACTCAGTGGAGTTCATTGTCGAAGACGACCAGGATGTTGCCGAGCAAGAGAAGCCCGGAACACCCAGCTCGGGAACAATCTTGCCAGAAACGAGGGAACCCAGCCCGGGAAAGAGCACCAAGGATACACCCAGGACACCAAGTCCGAGCAGGACCAGCCCGTCCAGCTCGGGAGATTCCTCCATAAAAGACGGCCCAAGAGGATTCCGACCTCTAGCAGACGTCTACGATCAGACTCAAGAAGTGGAGATGAGCCTGGAGGAACTTTCTTTGTTGTGTGCAGAAGAACCAGCCAATTACCAGGAGGCAGCAGCCGAGCAGGAGTGGCAGGAAGCAATGAAGAAGGAGATGGAGTCCATTGAGAAGAACAGGACATGGGAGCTTACCGACCTGCCCAAAGGTCATAATCCCATCGGCCTGAAGTGGGTGTATAAGCTGAAGAAGGACACTGAGGGGAATGTCCTTAAGCACAAGGCAAGGCTGGTAGCTAAAGGCTACGTGCAGAAGAAAGGCATAGACTTTGAGGAAGTCTTTGCTCCAGTAGCTAGACTGGACACGATCAGACTCATCCTAGCCCTAGCAGCTCATCGAGGTTGGGAAATTCACCATCTGGATGTCAAATCGGCATTCCTAAACGGTGACCTCGAAGAAGAAGTGTACGTCAAGCAACCAGAGGGGTTCGGCGTCACGGGCAAGGAGCAGAAGGTGTACAAGCTATCCAAGGCCTTATACGGGTTAAAACAAGCACCAAGAGCGTGGAACATCCGTCTTGACAAGAGCTTGAAGAATCTTGGATTCACAAAGTGCTTGAGCGAGCAGGCAGTCTACACCAGGAGTACCGGGCAGGAAACTCTGATCGTGGGAGTGTATGTGGACGACCTGATCGTCACAGGATCCAGCGCAGGAGGCGTAGATGGATTCAAGCAGCAGATGATGGCCGAATTCGAGATGAGTGACCTCGGATTACTTTCGTACTACCTCGGTCTCGAGGTGGAACAGGAGAAGGACTGCATTACGCTGAAGCAGTCGGCCTATGCGAAGAAGATCCTTAAACAGTTCGAGATGACGGACTGTAACTCGAGCAAGTACCTTATGGAGGCGAAGCTGCAGCTCGGGAAGGATGCTGAAGGGAGAAGAGTGGATCCCACGGAGTACAGTTGCGTGATCGGGTGCCTAAGGTATCTCACCCACACCCGACCAGACATTTCACACGCAGTCGGGATAGTCAGTCGATACATGGAGAAGCCCACGAGTGCACACCAGCAGGCGGTGAAGCACATATTGCGTTACGTGAAGGGCACGACGGACTACGGGATCCAGTACAACCGAGGAAGTGGAGCAGAAGTACTAGTCGGCTTTACGGACAGTGATCTGGCCGGTGATATCGATGACAGGAAGAGTACCGGAGGGATGGCGTTCTACCTCAACGGAAACCTGATCACCTGGCAGTCTCAAAAGCAGCAGACAGTAGCTCTATCCTCATGCGAAGCAGAGTTCATGGCGGCAACCGCAGCAGCATGTCAAGCTATGTGGTTGAAAGGGCTACTCAGTGAGATGACCGGATCCGAGCAGAGACCAGCTACTCTCTACGTGGACAACAAGTCTGCAATCGCGTTGATGAAGAATCCAGTGTTCCATGGACGGAGCAAACACATTGACACGAAGTTTCACTACATTCGTGAATGTGTGGAGAAGCGAGAGATCATCGTGGAGTTCGTCAACACGAGGGAGCAACGGGCAGACATTCTTACTAAGGCTCTAGGGAGAGTCAAGTTCGAAGAGATGAGAGAGCTGCTCGGAGTAAAGAGAGTGGAAGCAAGTCAAGCTTACGGGGGAGAATGTGAGCTTAAGCTTGACTTAGTCCGGGTGACGACCAGAACCCAGAACGGGCAGAAACACTTGCGAGGAGTCAGCCCGGGTACCGACCAGAACAGAAGACGGACAGCAGTTCAGCCCAGCTCGGGTGAACTCGAGCAGAGTGTCCGGATAGAAGGCAAGCTCAGCCCGGAGCATACGAGCAGGTCAGCTCGGGGACAGAGAGACTGTCCGGGCAGGAAAAGGAAACTCTACCCAGAAAGGAAGACGCGTAGCTTGAGGAGCAAGCAAATCAAGTCAAAGATTCGGCGAGATTATTTAGGGTAGTTTCCTGATTTTGTGCGATTTGGGTAGCTAGGGTTTCGCCTATGAGAGGCTATATAAACCTAGCATTGTACACTTTGTAATGTGTAGAGTCCATTAGAATTTTGAGTTTATCTTCTTGTATTGCCTTCGATTATTAATCAAGAGAATTTCTTCTCCCAAAAGTTTGTGTCCTTTATTTTTCTGTTCGATTTCTTTTGGTGTTATTCGTGTTCTTTGCAGATCCGTGAATTGGGATCCAACAAGCTTTTGGGAGAAGAAATTCTCTGATTAATATCGAAGGTAATATACAAGAAGGTAAACTAAAAAATCTACTGGACTCAGCACTCTACAAAGTGTACATGCTAGGTATATTTATAGCCTCATATTGGGCGAAACCCTAGTTGAACTAAATCGTACAAAATCAGGAAACTACCCTAAATAAACTCTGACTTTCTCATCAAGTCTCGCGCCTTCCTTGCTGGGTAGTTGCTGTGTTTCCCTTTTCTGCCCGGACAACTTCTTTGTCCCCGAGCTGGCCTGCTCGTATGCCCCGGGCTGGGCTTGCCTTCTATCCCGACTTCCTGCTCGTGTTCACCCGAGCTGGGCTGAACTCTTGTCCGTCCTTGTTTCTGGTCAGTAACCGGGCTGACTTACTCTGTATGCCGGACTAAGTCAAGCTTAAGCTCACATTCTCCCCCGTAAGCTTGACTCGCTTCTACTTTCTTCACTCCGAGCAGCTTTCCAATCTCTGTGAACTTGACTCTCCCCAGAGCCTTGGTAAGAATGTCTGCCCGTTGCCCTTTGTGTTGACGAACTCAACGATTATCACTCGCTTTTCCACACACTCACGAATGTAATGAAATTTCGTGTCAATGTGTTTGCTCCGTCCATGGAACTCTGGATTCTTCATCAACGCAATTGCAGACTTGTTGTCCACGTATAGAGTAATTGGTCTCTGCTCGGATCCGGTCACTTCACTAAGTAGCCACTTCAACCACATAGCCTGACATGCTGTTGCGGTTGCCGCCATGAACTCTGCTTCACATGAGGATAGAGCTACTGTCTGCTGCTTTTGAGAATGCCAGGTGATCAGGTTTCCGTTGAGGTAGAACGCTATGCCTCCGGTACTCTTCTTGTCATCGATATCACTGGCCAGATCACTGTCTGTAAAGCCGACTAGTACTTCTGCACCACTTCCTCTGCTATACTGGATCCCATAGTCTGCCGTGCCCTTCACATATCGCAAGATATGCTTCACCGCCTGTTGGTGTGCACTTGTGGGTTTCTCCATGTATCGACTGACTATCCCGACTGCGTGAGAAATGTCTGGTCGGGTGTGGGTGAGGTACCTCAGGCACCCGATCACGCGTCTGTACTCCGTGGGATCCACTCCTCTCCCTTTAGCATCCTTCCCGAGCTGCAGCTTTGCCTCTATTGGATACTTGCTCGGGTTGCAATCCGCCATCTCGAACTGCTTGAGGATCTTCTTCGCGTACGCCGACTGCTTTAGCGTAATGCAGTCCTTCTTCTGTTCCACCTCGAGACCGAGGTAGTACAAAAGTAATCCGAGGTCACTCATCTCGGATTCGGCCATCATCTTGAGCGCGTGAAAATTCATGTGTCCGAGCCGTGCGTGCCATAGCCAAGCCGGGTCTGCCATCGATGCCATAAGATAGACGGGCTGGCATGTCTTCAGGAGAATCTTGTAGAGTCTGTTGGGTGTTCGCTCCACCTTCATCAACAGCTCTCCTTCCTTGGTCCACATCTTCAGGTAGGACCCTGATAGCACCACTGTGTTCCCGATCTCAGTCATCTGCCTTAGACTGATGATGTTGCTCTTCAACTTCGGGATGAAATACACCTGGGTAATCAGACTCTGGTCGCCATTCTTGCAGTCGAACAGGATTGACCCTGTGCCTCTGATCTCTACGACTGATCCGTCGCCGAATTTCACGCTGCCCGTGATCTTCTCATCGAGCTCTTCAAACTTAGCTCGGTCCTCAGTCATGTGGTTGCTAGCTCCGTTGTCTAAGTACCACACGTCGGTACTGACCTTCTTCTCTCCGTCTACGAGGAGGTTTGCAATGACCTTATTCTCAACAAGGAAGACCTTCTCGCTGGTTTCCTCCGGACAGGTCTGCTCGGCCTCTGGGCTGATCGGCACACTGATCACTTCTGCCCGGGCCTTGGGATGAATAATGACCTCCTCGACCGTCATGGTCTTGAGATCTCCAAACTGCTCGATCGATGTCACGATCTGCATGTACCTGTGAGGCACTGCTCGGAGAAACTTGTTGACTATGGTGGTCTCCTCCACCTTGTCTCCCAGCGAGCGAATGCCGGACACAATGGACGTGAGCCGCATAGCAAAGTCATCAATCGACTCGCTCCCCTCATCCTCATAACCTCGAACTCACTCTTCAAGGTCTGGAGGAGTTTTCCATGCTTCCTTCGCGGAATCCTTCTCGGCGAGCATGCCGGAACTGCTTGGTAGATTGCGGCTAGAGCCATTCTTGCCGGACAACTTCTTTGTCCCCGAGCTGGCCTGCTCGTATGCCCCGGGCTGGGCTTGCCTTCTATCCGGACTTCCTGATCGTGTTCACCCAAGCTGGGCTGAACTCTTGTCCGTACTTGGTTCTGGTCTGTACCCGGGCTGACTTCCTCTGTATGCCGGACTAAGTCAAGCTTAAGTTCACAGAAGTATATAAAACTGGAGATAAAACAAATTACATGCGATGAAGCTTTTTAAATAAAAGGCAAACAAACCCTGATTCCACTAACAAACAATTCCTACAAAAGCTCTACGACTAAACAAACGTAGGAAGACCAAGCCGACTAAGCCTAGTCAATTTCCAGAGAGTCTTGGCTTTGATCAAGTCAAAGCTTATCAACTCACATCTGATATTTATAATTAAATTTAAAATACATGAATTAGTAATTTAACGGATCCAAAATTCATGTTCAAACTAAATATATTAAATAAAAAGTACAAACAAAATACAGCATAAGTTCAAACAAAGAAAAAACAAAAGAATGTTCGACATATATATATATACATATTATAGCAAATAGCCGGAGAACACTCACATAGTGTCTCCGTCTCTATTTTATTAATAGAGTCCTCACATATGGCGAAGGAAAACTGTGGTTATATCGTTATATTGAGACTTACAAAAATCAAACATTAAAAGCATCCCCTAATAGCAAAACAATCACAATAAACAAAATAATAAAAACAAATAGCAAAACAGAAACATTAGACATGCCTGATATACACAAGGTTCATTTTGTCTAACCTGACCATCCTTTTATATTGATAGGAAGCTCGTTACAATCTGTGAAAATCTTTTCCTACAATCAACACCCAAACAAGTCAACGCATTCCCACTTGATTCTCTTTTCTATATAGATGATGTATCAAGTAATTGGAACCCTGTAATGACATATTTAATTGTTCCCAAAAATCCCAAAACGTTTACCATAATAAACTCCCAGGATTATATGTTTATATAAGAATATATTTATCCGTTATAATTTATTTATATAAAAAAAGCCTCTTAGCAACTTCACACTTGAATTACAATTTCATATTTTTCATATAACTATTTGTAAATATATTTATATTCCTTGACGATCAGTCTCCATGTATTGTTCATCTTCTTTTTCTTCTTCATTTTCAAACCCTATGTCACATCGGAACCACGTTACATCCCGGTAGAGAACGTCGCTCTCGACTGTGGATCTCCTGAGAATCAAACAGCTCAAGATGACCGGCGATGGTTTGGAGATAATACAACTAATGATCGTTTTATTCTAATAGAGGAACAAAGTAACAATAAGTCAACTTCTTCAAGAGCTCTTTCTCAGACGATCTCCATAGACGCGGTGCCGTATATGACAGCACGTATATCCCGGTCGAATTTCACCTACAACTTCCGAGTCTCAGTCCCAGGCCTAAAGTTACTCCGGCTCCACTTTTACCTGGCTCAATATGAGCATAGATTGGACGTCCTTGGCTCATACTTCACCGTAGTAGCCGGTCCGTTCACGCTTCTGAACAACTTCAGTGCCTCACTCTTCGCCGATTACATGAGTCAACCAACTTTCTACAAGGAATTCTGCTTAATTGCCGAAGAAAACAATAGAATAATCGATGTAACTTTCTTTCCGGCCTCTTCATCTCTTTACGCTTTCGTTAACGCGATCGAATTTGTGTCCATGCCAGAGACTCTATACTATGCCCCCGAGGGCGATCCATCCAAGAGCTCTCGCTTCATCCTCCGTAATTTCAGAAACGACGTGATCTTTGGCAGTTACTTGGACAAAGCGTTGGAGACGATGTATCGCTTGAATGTGGGCAGAGGCACAATACCGCCAAAGGAAGACACCGGGATGTACAGGTAGTCACGACGTCGGCCCTCTATCCTTTTTCTTCTTCATATGTTTTTTTTTTTGAATCAAGACTAAAAACTCAGCTGCCTCGCAGAGAAGGGTCTGGAGACTCGGATGATTATTTCATCGGCAAGGCGGTAACTCCCTTCAACACAAGCCTTCCATTGAAGTAAATTGTTGGTGCAGAAACGTGTAAGGAAGAAATATTGAACACACACACCGACTCACACTCAGAAGAAATTTTGAGCACCGCCTTGTGCTCGGTCACCGGATCGCCTAACACCTCGAGGTCGTTGACGATCGCCATGAGTCGAATGCTGAATGACTCCACCCCCTCGCCGTCTTTGAATGCGAGGTTCTCGAATTCTTTCCTTCGTGTTTGCGCCTTTGCTTCTCGGACGCGCTCGAGGCTGACACGCATGATTTTTAGTGTGTCCCATGCTTCTTTGGCTGTTTCCTTGACGCCAATGTTTCGGATTAGTTCCGGCGGCACTGCCTGGAGCAGTACCGACATTGCTTGTCGATCTTCGCGGTGATCTTCAGGGCCGTCCTCAATGACATCCCACAAGCCTTGCGCTTGCAACTGGACCTTCATCAGGATAACCCAATCTGCGTAATTTATATGCATGAGGAGCGGAAAGTGCGCTGCACCGTCGCTCTCCCTGATGACCCGCTCAATGATGGGCAGCTCGTCACTGCCACCGCCGCTAAGTCGTGCCTTTGGCAGAGACGAAGTCGCCTCCTCGAATACTCTTTCTCCTCGTCCTAACATTGCCGAAGCGGATCGAACACTGATCGACTACAGAGGTTGGATCGAACACCACGCTCTGATACCACTTGGAGTCGGCCCGTCAGCTCTTCAAATGATAAAGATTTGAGATCCATAAGAGAATCAATCTCCATAGCAATTTGCTTATATGTGCGTGGTACACTCTGAATCTTTATCAATTGAAGAGCTCACAGGCTGACTCCAAGTGGTACCAGAGCGTGGTGTTCGATCCAGCCTCTGTAGCCGATCGGTGTTCGATCCGCTTTGTGCATATTTGCGCTCTGATACCACGCTCTAGTGGTAGAGGAGCATGGCAAACTTGAAGACATCGAGCGTTCCGGTGGACGCTTACTCGGAAGAAGAATGGGAAGCGCGACAACAACAATGCGGGCATGGTCAACGGCCTTTCAACGGCAGTGACAAGAAGAACAAATCGAAGTGGTCATCAAATGATGGTGGCTACGACGAACACAAGAAAGGAAATTGCCATTATTTCGGTATCCCCGACCATTGGGCCAAAGAGTGTCGCAAGACGAAGCAAAGTTCCGACCGTAAGCAAGAACGCGTTTCTGGAAGTGTTTTTCTGAGAGTAGGAAATGATACAGAGAGCAGAAGAATTTTTCTGTTTCAGAAAACGAAAATAAAAAGACCCAAAACAGTTACACGTTGTGAAGGTAGCGACCCTTCACAAGTGGCAGTTATTAGTCTGAAAACGGAAAACGGTCAGAAACCGCCTCCAACGGCTAGTAACTGCCGACTGACACGTGGCGAGGCGAGAATCGCCGCGAGAAAGCCCGATGGCACGTGCTTAAGTGCCTCAAGTGCGCCTACAAGACGCCACTAGTAACTCTACACCCACGCACCCGACCCCGACCCCGAGCTCGAGCCGGAGCCGCTATCGCCGGTGGCGACACCGGCGAGGGCTGCGTTGCGAAAGCGTGAGGTGGCATGGTCTCGCCACCTCGCCTCCACACGGCACTCATGTGGCATACTTATCACTATGCCACATGTTTAGCTCACATCACTATTGTTTTCCTTATATATTGCACAAACTCTTTGTATTTAATCAATGTGGGACTTTTCACATTCCCACATTTACTCTCAAGTCAACACATTATACTAGCTCATTTATTATAACATTTATTGGTCATTTATTATTAATAAATTCCAACAATCCCCCACTGTTTTAATAATATAAGTATAATTTCCAGAAAAGTAGCAAAGGGTGCTAATACAGTTAGGTATCCTTCGATTTGAACCTGACCTTAGTAAAGACAACACAAGATCTTATCGAAAAGTTAGGTAGCTAGGCTTTGAACCTGTTATTCCTTGTGATAAGATCGGTGAAGCCTTACACACACCCTTTAGTAGTTCTTCGCCTACATCTCTCGCTTAGCACCGTTAATGGCCATGTGCTCTTCCTGTCTCGTGAATTTTTCATGAGAGAAACTCCAATTCTCACTTTAAGACGGCACCATCTCTAAATTCACATAGGTGAAGTTCTTACAGTATCTCTGTTGCTTTATAGATACATGTCCTCATCACTGAACTTCATTAAGAGTTATAAACAACTCAACCATCCAATTGCAACAGCTAACATTATGGTACAATGTTACACACATCCAAATCAACGATTTGTTGTTACCCATTGAATCTAAAGTTAAGGATTTCCTAACGTTAGATTGGGTTGCCACCATTGTTGGAACTCTTACTCAATGAGTTTCAGTCCCATACCTCTCGAGGTAGACTTTACTAAATCTCTGGCCAAAGGTTTAGTAAAACGATCAACTAAATTATAGCTGGTACGCACAAACGAAAGTGAAATGATCCCATCCCTGATCTATTTCCTTACGTAGTCATGTCTTAGACTAATATGTCTAGACTTCCCGTTATACACTTTGTTGTATGCTCTAGCTAAAGTAGCTTGACTATCACAATGTATCGACACTTTCGATATATTGTCCTTAGCCAACGGAGCTTCTAAAAGAAGATCCCTCAACCACTCAGCCTCTTGACCAGCGGAAGCAAGAGCTACAAACTCTGACTCCATGGTCGAATGAGTAATACACGTTTGTTTCTTGCTCTTTTAAGAAATTGCACCTCCGGGAAGTGGGAAAACCCATCCCGTCGTAGAATTGTTATCTCCGACACTCGATATCCAACTAGCAACGGTATATCCTTCGAGTATGAAAGGAAACCTGCCATATTGGAGGCCGAGATTTTTGGTTTTCATGAGATAGCCAAAAATTCTCCCGATAGCCTTCCAATGCTCACTGTTGGGGTTGCTAGCAAATCTGCTCATTTTACTGACAGCGAATGCTATATCGGGTCTGGTGCATTGCATCAAATACATAAGACAACCGATGGCACTTGCATACTCCAACTGAGCCACAGCTCTCCCATTATTCTTCTCAAGTTTAACACTAGGATCAAATGGGGTGTTCACTTCTTTGAACTGCAAATGTTAGAACTTATCAAGCACTTTCTCAACATAGTGCGATTGAGTAAGTTCATAACCCCCACTGGTTTGCTTAACCTTGATCCCTAGAATCGTGTCAACTTGTCCAAGATCTTTCATCTTGAATGTAGAAGATAGAAACCTCTTCGTTTCTAAAATTCCGTTCATCTCGTTGCTAATGATCAACATATCATAAACGTAAAGACAAAGAAATATCACAGTGTTTCCACGCACCTTTGTGTACAAACACTTATCACAAACGTTGTGAACGAATCCATTTGCAAGAATGACCGAGTCAAACTTCTGATGCCACTGTTTAGGTGCTTGTTTCAAACCATATAATGATTTGACAAGCTTGCAAACCTTTCGTTCATTCCCCGGAAGTACGTAACCCTCCGGTTGCTCCATGTAAATCTCCTCATCGAGATCACCATTTAAGAATGCCGTTTTGACATCCATTTGATGAACAAAGAGGTTATGAAATGAAGCTAACGCAAACAGTATCCTAACTGTTGTCGTTCTCGCTACCGGTGCATAAGTATCGAAGTAATCAATCCCTTCCTTTTGCCGAAATCCTTTGGCTACTAATCTAACCTTGTAAGTGTTTAAAGTACCATCACTATGATACTTTTTTCTAAACACCCACTTACATCCAATTGGTCTCGACCCTTTGGGTAAGTCGACAAGCTCCCAAGTGTGGTTAGACATAATCGAATCCATCTCATCTTGGATAACATCTTTCCAAAAAGTAGTCCCGTGAAGCTACAGCTTCCTTAAAGGTTTTCGGATCATCTTCCACTAGAAGAATGATAGGAATCTTACGAACAAAATTCTCCCTATCTCCTTCTACTAAGTAAAAGGAAATGAGTTGAGAGTCTATTTCGTTCGGTCCTAGATCCTTAGCCTTTCGAACTCTTTTGCTAATCCGAAGCTCGGGTTTTTTTCAATAACCCGTGAAGAACTCTCCTCGCGAGGTTCTTCATTTGTGGGTATCTCAGAATCTTTATCCTTCGTGATAAGATTCTCAAAGAATTCCACATCTCGTGATTGAATTATCACATTAGACTCCAAGTCAAGAACTCTATATGCCTTGCTATTTGCCGCGTAACCTACAAAAGCACATTTGATCCCGCGAGGACCCAACTTGGTCCTTTTTGGATCCATGTTCTTGTAATAGGCAACGCAGCCCCACACTTTAAAATAACCAATGTTCGGTGCACGACCTTTCCAAAGTTCGTACGGCTAAATACCGGTCTTCTTTAAAGGAATCCTGTTTAATATATGACATGCACATAACAAAGCTTCACCCCACAAACTAAATGGCAATTCAGAATGCATTAACATAGAATTTATCATTTCTTGATACATTCTATTTTTTCGTTCAGCTAACCCGTTCTGTTGTGTTGTACGTGTGCGGAACACTCGTGTATAATGCCGTTTTCTTCACAAAACGCATTAAAATCATTTGGGAAATATTCTCCGCCCCTGTCACTTCTAAGGAATTTGATTTTTATTCCCAATTGATTTTCCACTTCCGCTTTATAAACTTTAAAAGCATTAAAAGCTTCATCTTTCTGCTTTAAAAGAAAAACGTACGTGAATCTCGAACAATCGTCAATAAATGAAATAAAATACAGATTGCCCCCTCGGGTTTTCATTCCGTTAAATTCACACAAATCAGAATGCACAAGATCTAACAAATTCGTATTACGTTCAACACTATGAAAATGTTTCTTAATCATTTTCGATTTAACGCAAATTTCACATTTTTCAAAATTTTCAGCGTTACATGAAATTAAACCAGATTTAATTAACCTTTTCATCGTGCTAATACCAATGTGAGCTAATCTATTATGCCATAAAGTAACGGAACAATTAAAATACGCAGAAGTGGAAACTTTATTAATAACATTGTCAACGGTACAAAGCTTAACCATTCCGTCCTCGGAATACCCTTTACCAACAAACATACCATTGCGGGTCAAGATCAACTTGCCCGACTCATAAACAGACTTAATATCCGGTTTACCCAACAAATCACTACTAACAAGGTTCCTAGACATGTCCGGCACGTGAAGTACGTTGACCAGCGTCACTTTCTTCCCGGAAGTAAAGTTAAGCTCCACGGTGCCGGTGCCGACAATCTTCGAGCGCCCTTCGTTTCCCATCTGAACTTGTTGTCCATCGTTGACTTCAGAATAGGTCTTGAAAGCGGCCTTGTCATAGGAGACGTGAACAGTGGCACAAGTATCGTACCACCATCCTTGAACCTTGCCTTTGACCGCCATAATTTTGCTCACAGTAGCGACAATGTTGTCATCGGTCTCTGTGGCGTTAGCCTCGCTGTTTTGGGTCTTTCGTATGCGACAATCTCTCGCATAGTGACCGGGTTTGCCACACACAAAACAGCCGATCTTGAGCCCCTTCGAAGCACCAGAAATCTTGAACTTTTGATCCTTCTTAGGACCGTAAAAGTTCTTCTTCCCGTCATGCTTTTTTCCTTTTGCGCTCACCGCGTTGGCCTTGGAATTTCTGACACCATCAGATTTCTCCCTTTCCTTCGATTCCTCTTCGATTCGAAGGTGTTTCTGGATCTGCTCTAGTGAGAAATCCTCGGAATTGTGAAGCAATTTCTTCCGGTAACTCTTCCAAGACGACGGCAACTTCGCAATAATTGCGCCGACTTGGAAAGGTTCCGGAATCTCAATCTTCACGGCCCCCAGTTTGTTGACGAGCACTTGCAGTTCGTGCACTTGGGCGAGGATCGGCTTTGCATCGGACATTTTGAAATCAAAGTACTCGGAGATGAGAAACTTTTTCGTACCTTCCTCCTCTGCCCGAAATTTGAACTCGAGCGCCTTCCAGATTTCGACCGCCGAAGAGTTGTCCGTGTAGAGACCATAGAGACGGTCGGAGAGCGTGTTCAAATGTGACCGCGGCACAGCAGTTCGTCCTCCTTGCGCTTTATGCACTCCGTCTTGATCTCGTCGGTATCGTCATCCGTCGGCTCGGGAATGGGCTCCAACTCCGGGTCGAGAACATAGAAGATCCTCAGGGCAGTCAGAAGGAAGATCATCTTGTCTTGCCAGCGGGTGAAATTGGTCCCGTCGAAACGGTCCAACTTCACGAGGTCTTGGTTCATCACCTTGATGCTTGAGACAGAAGCGTCGGTGGCCATGATCGAACTCACTATTAGACTATTGGAAATTTCTTCAAGGTTGAAAACGTCAAGGCTTGAATCGCGCATAAGATCACTTTCATAATAGTATTTCAAGCACTCAATAACGTCTTCGAGTCTGCTTGCAAGAACACCAGGATAAGACAAGCCTTTGGCCGGGAAATCGCAAGATGAAGCAAATTTCCGACCGTAAGCAAGAACGCGTTTCTGGAAGTGTTTTTCTGAGAGTAGGAAATGATACAGAGAGCAGAAGAATTTTTCTGTTTCAGAAAACGAAAATAAAAAGACCCAAAACAGTTACACGTTGTGAAGGTAGCGACCCTTCACAAGTGGCAGTTATTGGTCTGAAAATGGAAAATGAAAAACGGTCAGAAACCGCCCCCAACGGCTAGTAACTGCCGAGTGACAAGTGGCGAGGCGAGAATCGCCGTGAGAAAGCCCGAGACCCGATGCCACATGCTTAAGTGCGCCTACATGACGCCACTAGCGCCTCTACGCCCACACACCCGACCCCGATCCCGAGCCGGAGCCGGTGTCGACGGTGGCGACACCGGCGAGGGCGGCGTTGCGAAAGCGTGAGGTCGCATGGTCTCGGCACCTCGCCTCCACACGGCACTCATGTGGCATACTTATCACTATGCCACATGTTGAGCTCACATCACTATTGTTTTCCTTTTATATTGCACAAACTCTTTGTATTTAATCAATGTGAGACTTTTTACATTCCCACATTTACTCTCCACTCAACACATTATACTAGCTCATTTATTAGAACATTTATTGGTCATTTATTATTAATAAATTCGAACAGGAACAACACGAGTAGGCCAACCTGGTCCGCACCGAGACTGCAGAAGACGACAAGCCGGCGCTGCTCATGGCACAAGTCTGTACGTTGGCCAAGACTACCGACGATGCGTCCCACACAGTGTACTTGAACGATGAGACGGCGGTGCTCGTGGATGCGGCGAATGGCGTGCGGTGCCTCGACACCGGCCAGCAGTAAGCCCCAAGCAAACCGATGCGGTGTAACGAGATTAGGGGGTGATTTGTTGGTTTAATTCCGTAATCTCGTATACACGTACGTTGCATGAGCATTAGTTTATGTTTTTGTTTATTTTATTTAGCAAAATAAATACACGTATGTACGTGATATAGTCATCTTTATATCCTAGTATTTAGGAGAGTTTAGGTGATAGTGGGTCAAAGTGATCGTTGAGTAATGGCTAGATAAAAGGGCCACGATCACATGTTTTTTTTTTTTTATCTCTTTGTTTTTTGTATTGAAGTCTATAAATAGAATATCAGAAAATGCTACGATTAACGAAGCACCAAAAAAAAGACTCTCGGCTCTCTCTCTTCGAAAAATATCGTTTATTATTTCCGAGTGTGTGAGTGTGAGTCGGTGTGTGTTCAATATTTATTCCTCGCTCGTTTCTGTACCAGCAAAGTACACAACTATAGCGAACTACACCGCTCCTGATGAAGTGTACCAGACCGCCCTCATGATGGGAAGAGACGCGGCGAGTAACCAAGCCAGAAACATGACCTGACGCCTGCCCGTTGACAGGGGGTTCTTCTATCTTGTGAGACTCCATTTTTGCCGGATTCAAGAGAATATCAAGGGTCTGTATGATATGGTTTTCTACCTTTACATAGACCAAAAGATGACCGAGAGTGCTGTGAACGTGGTGTCTTGGACCGGAGGGCACGGCAATGGAATTCCAGTGTACAGAGACTACGTGGTCAACATTAGAGACAAAGATAATCTTTTCATCACTTTACATCTCAGAGGCAACGAGTCTTACTATGACGATGCTATTGTGAATGGGATAGAGGTGTTCAAGATGAGCAACAGTCGCAGCAAAACCTGCCTAGTCCGACGCTTGAGAAATCTCGTTCCAAGAAAACAACAGTGTTGATTATTGTCGTTGGGGTTTGTTTAAGCTGTGTTGTGCTATTTGCTGCGCTTTTCACGTTAGTTTGGAGGCAGAGAAGGCACTGAAAATAGAGGAACGCCGATGACGTCGACGAAAAGGGCGTCTTTGTTGCTGGAAAGCCTGTGCCATCATTTCTTTCTTTGGGAGATTAGGTCGGCAGCGAGAAACTTTGGTAATGTCTACAGGGGTTCATAGACGGCGATGTGTCACGGCTCGGGACAGTGAAGCGGCTGAGCCTGGGCTCGAAGCAGGGCAGGGCATGGCAGTGTTTGCCACCGAGATTGAGTTTCTCTCTGGGCTCCGCCATGTGTGCCTGGTCCAAATCATATTAATAAGAATTGTTTGAGTTTCATGCCTGGAAAGAATTGCTTGAGTTTCATGCCGTGAAGTTTTATATTTAACTAGTAGATTGCCGGTAGTAAACATACTTTATAATTTTAAATAAATATATTACGTAGATTTATCATTGGTAATTTTTCAGTAAAATAAAACTATGACATTTATTATATAGGAAGAGAGTTTCTTGATTAGTAGTACAACATTAAAAACAATCTCATTGATACTAAAATCTGAGCATGTGAGCTTAAGCTTGACTTAGTCCGGGTGACGACCAGAACCCAGGACGGGCAGAAACACTTGCAAGGAGTCAGCCCGGGTACCGACCAGAACAGAAGACGGACAGCCGTTCAGCCCAGCTCGGGTGAACACGAGCAGAGAGTCCGTATAGAAGGCAAGCTCAGCCCGGAGCATACGAGCAGGTCAGCTCGGGGACAGAGAAGCTGTCCGGGCAGGAAAGGGAAACTCTACCCAGAAAGGAAGACGCGTAGCTTGAGGAGCAAGCAAATCAAGTCAAAGATTCGGCGAGATTATTTAGGGTAGTTTCCTGATTTTGTGCGATTTGGGTAGCTAGGGTTTCGCCTATGAGAGGCTATATAAACCTAGCATTGTACACTTTGTAATGTGTAGAGTCCATTAGAATTTTGAGTTTATCTTCTTGTATTGCCTTCGATTATTAATCAAGAGAATTTCTTCTCCCAAAAGTTTGTGTCCTTTATTTTCCTGTTCGATTTCTTTTGGTGTTATTTGTGTTCTTTGCAGATCCGTGAATTGGGATCCAACAAGTGGTATCAGAGCTTCAATCGAAGAACATGTCTTCATCATCAGAGTCACCAATCGACGGAGCTTTGGTTGCGCAGAAATCAGACTCCAGAGAAGGCACAGTTACACTCCATTACCCCATGCTAACGAAGAGCAATTACGCCGTGTGGGCGTTGAAGATGAGGGTGAATCTGCAGGCGCAGGGAGTATGGGAGGCCATAGAGAACGGCGGTGTCGAAGGGCGCAAGGAAAGAATGGCTCTAGCCGCTATCTACCAAGCAGTTCCGGAAGAAGTTCTTCTCATGCTCGCCGAGAAAGATTCCGCGAAGGAAGCATGGAAAACTCTTCAGACCATGCACATGGGCGCAGATCGCGTCAAGGAGGCAAAGGTCCAGACCTTGAAGAGTGAGTTCGAGGTCATGAGAACAAGGGAGAGCGAATCAATTGATGATTTCGCTATGCGGCTCACGTCCATTGTGACCGGCATACGCTCGCTGGGAGACAAGGTGGAGGAGACCACCGTCGTCAAGAAGTTTCTCCGAGCAGTGCCTCACAGGTACATGCAGATCGTGACATCGATCGAGCAGTTCGGCGATCTCAAGACAATGTCGGTCGAGGAGGTTGTTGGTCGTCTCAAGGCCCACGAAGAGAGACTTCGGGGTTACGGTGACAAAGACGAGGATAAGAACCTCCTGCTCACGCATGAAGAGTGGACGGCCAGACAGCGGAAAACCGGGGAAGCCGAGTTTTCTACAAGACCCTCAGGTCGGAACAGCTTTGGTGGAGAAGTCCGAGGACGCGGACAAGGTCGTGGACGAGGTCGAGGTCGGGACATGCGAGGTCGCGGCAGTGGATCTACCTGTCAGGAAGGCACGACCAAGAGAGACAAGAGCACAATGAAGTGCTACAATTGTCAGAAGCTTGGGCACTTTGCATCTGAGTGCCGGAGCAAGAACCAGGGCGAAGAGGCGAACCTAGTAAGATTCCCAGACGACCAGCCGGCATTGTTGTTTGCCGAGCAGGAAACGCACCTGAACGAGCAGAATGGCGAGTGTGACGCCAAGGCCCGTGCAGAAGTGATCAGTGTGCCGATCAGCCCAGAGGCCAAGCAGACCTGTCCGGAGGAGACCAGCGAGAAGGTTTTCCTCATCGAGGATAAGGTTATTGCAAACCTTCTCGTAGACGGAGAGAAGAAGGTCAGTACCGACATATGGTACTTAGACAATGGAGCTAGCAACCACATGACTGGGGACCGAGCTAAGTTTGAAGAGCTCGATGAGAAGATCACGGGCAGCGTGAAATTCGGCGACGGATCAGTCGTAGAGATCAGAGGCAGAGGGTCGATCCTGTTCGAGTGCAAGAATGGCGACCAGCGTCTGATGACCCAGGTGTATTTCATCTTGAAGTTGAAAAGCAACATCATCAGTCTAGGACAGATGACTGAGATCGGGAACACGGTGTTGCTGCAAGGGTCCTACCTGAAGATGTGGACCAAGGAAGGAGAGCTGTTGATGAAGGTGGAGCGAACACCCAACAGACTCTACAAGATTCTCCTGAAGACGTGTCAGCCCGTTTGTCTCATGGCATCGATGGCGGACCCGGCTTGGCTATGGCACGCACGGCTCGGACACGTGAATTTTCACGCGCTCAAGATGATGGGCGAGAAGAAGATGGCCTTCGGGGTTCCCAAGATAGAACACCCCGACCAGCTATGTGAGTGCTGCATGATCGCGAAGCAGGCGAGGATACTGTTTCCGATCAAGGCCAAATTCCGAGCAGAGAGACCCCTACAGTTGGTGCATGCAGACCTATGTGGTCCAGTCACCCCAGCAACATTGGCAGGTAACAAGTACTTTCTTTTACTTGTTGATGATTACAGTCACTGGATGTGGGTTTATATGCTTAAGGAAAAGAGCGGAGCCTTTGAGGTCTTCAAGAAGTTCAAGAAGATCGTGGAGAATGGCTTGGTGCACAGGTTAAAGGTCTTGCGTACAGACCGAGGAGGAGAATTCACTTCCCAGCAGTTCGGAGAGTTCTGCGACCAGGAAGGAATTCAGCGTCACCTTTCCGCACCCCACACACCCCAACAGAATGGCGTGGTGGAAAGACGAAACCGAGCTGTGATGAACACAGCGAGGAGCTTGCTCAAGAGCATGCAAGTTCCAGCCCGGTTTTGGGCAGAAGCAGTAAGACATGCGGTCTACCTGCTTAATCGTTTGCCGACCAAAGCGCTAGGAGAGCGTACCCCCTACCAGGCGTGGAAAGGGAAGAAACCCCACTTAGAACATTTGAAAGTGTTCGGATGCACCGCACACGTGAAGATTGCGGGGCCACATCTCAAGAAGCTGGACGACCGGAGTCAGAAGATGGTGTACCTTGGCGTTGAAGAAGGAAGCAAGGCACACAGACTCTACGATCCACGACGCGGCAGACTCCAAGTGAGCAGAGATGCTGTGTTCGAAGAGGAGATGAAGTGGGATTGGCGCGACGAGAAGGGAGAACCCGAGCAGAACTCAGTGGAGTTCATTGTCGAAGACGACCAGGATGTTGCCGAGCAGGAGCAGCCCGGAACACCCAGCTCGGAAACAGTCTTGCCAGAAACGAGGGAACCCAGCCCGGGAGAGAGCACCCCGGATACACCCAGGACACCAAGTCCGAGCAGGACCAGCCCGTCCAGCTCGGGAGATTCCTCCATAAAAGACGGCCCAAGAGGATTCCGACCTCTAGCAGACGTCTACGATCAGACTCAAGAAGTGGAGATGAGCCTGGAGGAACTTTCTTTGTTGTGTGCAGAAGAACCAGCCAATTACCAGGAGGCAGCAGCCGAGCAGGAGTGGCAGGAAGCAATGAAGAAGGAGATGGAGTCCATTGAGAAGAACAGGACATGGGAGCTTACCGACCTGCCCAAAGGTCATAATCCCATCGGCCTGAAGTGGGTGTATAAGCTGAAGAAGGACACTGAGGGGAATGTCCTTAAGCACAAGGCAAGGCTGGTAGCTAAAGGCTACGTGCAGAAGAAAGGCATAGACTTTGAGGAAGTCTTTGCTCCAGTAGCTAGACTGGACACGATCAGACTCATCCTAGACCTAGCAGCTCATCGAGGTTGGGAAATTCACCATCTGGATGTCAAATCGGCATTCCTAAACGGTGACCTCGAAGAAGAAGTGTACGTCAAGCAACCAGAGGGGTTCGGCGTCACGGGCAAGGAGCAGAAGGTGTACAAGCTATCCAAGGCCTTATACGGGTTAAAACAAGCACCAAGAGCGTGGAACATCTGCCTTGACAAGAGCTTGAAGAATCTTGGATTCACAAAGTGCTTGAGCGAGCAGGCAGTCTACACCAGGAGTAACGGGCAGGAAACTCTGATCGTGGGAGTGTATGTGGACGACCTGATTGTCACAGGATCCAGCGCAGGAGGCGTAGATGGATTCAGGCAGCAGATGATGGCCGAATTCGAGATGAGTGACCTCGGATTACTTTCGTACTACCTCGGTCTCGAGGTGGAACAGAAGAAGGACTGCATTACGCTGAAGCAGTCGGCCTATGCGAAGAAGATCCTTAAACAGTTCGAGATGACGGACTGTAACTCGAGCAAGTACCCTATGGAGGCGAAGCTGCAGCTCGGGAAGGATGCTGAAGGGAGAAGAGTGGATCCCACGGAGTACAGACGCGTGATCGGGTGTCTGAGGTATCTCACCCACACCCGACCAGAAATTTCACACGCATTCGGGATAGTCAGTCGATACATGGAGAAGCCCACGAGTGCACACCAGCAGGCGGTGAAGCACATCTTGCGTTACGTGAAGGGCACGACGGACTACGGGATCCAGTACAACCGAGGAAGTGGAGCAGAAGTACTAGTCGGCTTTACGGACAGTGATCTGGCCGGTGATATCGATGACAGGAAGAGTACCGGAGGGATGGCGTTCTACCTCAACGGAAACCTGATCACCTGGCAGTCTCAAAAGCAGCAGACAGTAGCTCTATCCTCGTGTGAAGCGGAGTTCATGGCGGCAACCGCAGCAGCATGTCAAGCTATGTGGTTGAAGGGGCTACTCAGAGAGATGACCGGATCCGAGCAGAGACCAGCTACTCTCTACGTGGACAACAAGTCTGCAATTGCGTTGATGAAGAATCCAGTGTTCCATGGACGGAGCAAACACATTGACACGAAGTTTCACTACATTCGTGAGTGTGTGGAGAAGCGAGAGATCATCGTGGAGTTCGTCAACACGAGGGAGCAACGGGCAGACATTCTTACTAAGGCTCTAGGGAGAGTCAAGTTCGAGGAGATGAGAGAGCTGCTCGGAGTGAAGAGAGTGGAAGCAAGTCAAGCTTACGGGGGAGAATGTGAGCTTAAGCTTGACTTAGTCCGGGTGACGACCAGAACCCAGGACGGGCAGAAACACTTGCGAGGAGTCAGCCCGGGTACCGACCAGAACAGAAGACGGACAGCCGTTCAGCCCAGCTCGGGTGAACACGAGCAGAGAGTCCGTATAGAAGGCAAGCTCAGCCCGGAGCATACGAGCAGGTCAGCTCGGGGACAGAGAAGCTGTCCGGGCAGGAAAGGGAAACTCTACCCAGAAAGGAAGACGCGTAGCTTGAGGAGCAAGCAAATCAAGTCAAAGATTTGGCGAGATTATTTAGGGTAGTTTCCTGATTTTGTGCGATTCTGTCAGCTAGGGTTTCGGTCTACAAGAGGCTATATAAACCTAGCATGTACACATTGTAAAGTGTCGATTGTGTAGAGTCCATTAGAATTTTGAGTTTATCTTCTTGTATTGCCTTCGATTATTAATCAAGAGAATTTCTTCTCCCAAAAGTTTGTGTCCTTTATTTTCCTGTTCGATTTCTTTTGGTGTTATTCGTGTTCTTTGCAGATCCGTGAATTGGGATCCAACAGAGCATATTATATCTTATATACTACACATTTTTTTAATCAAAACGAAGCGGTCGCTCGCAAATCTCTTGCTATGTATGTAAACTCAGGGAACTATGAGATTTAATACCAATTTGTTAACAATTAAATCAAATGACGTCCCTTGTAAGAGCCTCTCTATAACCTGTAAGAACGTTGTTTGTTCTTTTTGTTTTTGTCATTATGTGTTGTATAAACAGGTGGTGTCCAGACAACAGAAGTATCAACAAGTTGCTGAAGATCTACGCATTTTTTGAAGAGATATTCTG
Organism: Parietaria judaica; assembly: GCA_954871525.1. Classification (NCBI taxonomy): domain Eukaryota; kingdom Viridiplantae; phylum Streptophyta; class Magnoliopsida; order Rosales; family Urticaceae; genus Parietaria; species Parietaria judaica. Next base: position 27,028,422 of record OX940869.1, read on the forward strand.
TTGGAGTCAAAGATCTTCGTGGAGAATCACCGCGATCAGCCAGCTCAGTCTTAAATCATCATCTGATTGACGCTGGATTGATTTGATTGATATTACCGTTGGTGCTGTCAATCCCCCTAATCGTGGTTCCTTTAAAGTCGTATTTTGGATGCCAATAAGACCGGCGTATTTTGCCTTTGCTAGGTGTGGCTGGAACATCGAGCACCTTAAACAAAAAACACAGATCTGCTTGAATCAGAACTGGAGGGTCTTGAGATCTCACTTGAGTGAAGTGACGACTGGCTGTGGACAGTTGAAGACATCGCAAGATCGTTCTGAAGAGAAGCAAGCTTTTTCCCCGGAGTCGGATCACCAGCTGCGTCTGGTCTTGAGGGGGAGTTTATCTATTCCCTTGTGAAACTCATTTAAGTATCCTTTATGACCGTGTAAGATTTGTAATTTTTTTTCTAGTGGAAAAAAATTTGGGTAAGTGCCCCGCAGAGTAGGTTCCCACAAGGGGTTCGCGAACTGCGTTACAAAATATCGCGTGTTCATTTGTTCTTTACTTTATACGCATATTTGGTAATCTGGGTCTTTACTATACTTGTTGATATACTTGTCTAGACATTCTTCCCAACATCGTTGATATCCGATTTCATAACCCTCCTTTTCTATTATGGAGAAGATACAGCACAATAAAAAGCTAATTAACTTAATAATTGCCTAATTGGTATAGAATGCGAAGAGTGCTCGTAGAATGAATGAAAACGTGAATATTGGCATTAATCAATATGTGAGTAAACAGTATTGATTAATGATATTGGCATTTTAATATGTGAATGGACAATAGGTGGCAACATTGGTATGTGAGTTTAATGGGTCAGTAATTGCTAATACAAATTAACTAATATGAGTGATTTTTAAAAGATGAGTAATTGCTAAAATAATTTAAAAGAAAAATGCAACACTTACAATTACACTCAATGAAATTAATCACAACATTGTTGAGTGCCATAACATGTAAACCAAGGGGAAAAGAGAAGAGAGAAGAAAGAATTAACTTGATTAATTTTATAATAATACATAATAGAATAACTACTTTTTTCTCAATCCAAAAATAATTTTAAAAAAATTAACTTCAACTAACAGAATAATAAGGAACCCAAAGGAATAACAAATAAATAAGTGAATTAGAATGAATCCTAATCAAGTCCTACATTTATTAAACCAAACCATCAAATAATAATTGAGTTATTCTATTCATTGTATCTTTTCATATTCTTTTGCAACATGATTTTTTTTCTTTTATGTATTCTAATCAAACGGTCAAATAAAGCCGAGTCGCCTTGAACTCTTCTTAAGAATGAGAATTCTCCGTATAATCAATACTCTTTAAAAATGTGAAATTAAAAAATAAAAATAAGATGACAAATGACCCAACAAATGTGAGCTTAAGCTTGACTTAGTCTGTCACATAGAGGAAGTCAGCCCGGGTACCGTCCAGAACCAAGGACGGACAAGATTTCAGCCCAGCTCGGGTGAACACGAGCAGAACGTCCAGATAGAAGGCAAGCCCAGCCCGGGGCATACGAGCAGGCCAGCTCGGGGACAGAGAAGTTGTCCGGCTCAGCAACTACCCAGCAAGGAAAGCGCGTAGCTTAAGGAGCAAGCAAAGATCGAGTCAAAGATTTGATGAGATTGTTTAGGGTAGTTTCCCGATTTTGTGCGATTCAGTTAGCTAGGGTTTCGCCTATGTGAGGCTATATAAACCTAGAGCTGTACACTTTGTAAAGTGCTGAGTCCATTAAAGTTTTGAGTTTATCTTCTTATATATTTTGCCTTCGATTATCAATAGAGAAATTCTTCTCCCCGATTTGTGTTCTTCAATTTTCTGTTCGATTTCTTTGGTGGTGTTTGTGTTCTTTGCAGATCCGTGAATTGGGATCCAACAAGTGGTATCAGAGCTTCAATCGAAGAACATGTCTTCATCAGAGTCACCGATCGACGGAGCTCTGGTCGTGCAGAAACCAGAGACCAGAAAAGGCACAGTTACACTCCATTACCCCATGCTCACGAAGAGCATTTACGCCGTGTGGGCGTTGAAGATGAGGGTAAATCTGCAGGCGCAGGGAGTGTGGGAAACTCTTCAGACCATGCACATGGGTGCAGATCGCGTCAAGGAGGCAAAGGTCTAGACCTTGAAGAGTGAGTTCGAGGTTATGAGGATGCGGGAGAGCGAGTCGATTGATGACTTTGCTATGCGGCTCACGCCCATTGTGTCCGGCATTCCCTAGCCGGGAGACAAGGTGGAGGAGACCACCGTCGTCAATAAGTTTCTCCGAGCAGTGCCTCACAGGTACATACAGATCGTTCGGCGATCTCAAGACCATGACGGTCGAGGAGGTCGTTGGTCATCTTAAGGCCCACGAAGAGAGACTTCGGGGTTACGGTGACAGAGAAGAGGAGAAGAACCTCCTGCTCACGCATGAAGAGTGGACGGCCAGACAACGGAAAACCGGGGGAGCTGAGTTTTCTCAAAATCCTCAGGTCGGAGCAGCTTTAGTGGAGAAGTCCGAGGACGAGGATAGGGTCGTGGACGAGGTCGAGGTCGGGACACACGAGGTCGCGGAAGTGGAGCATCCTGTTAGGAAAGCACGACCAGGAGAGACAAGAGCACAGTGAAGTGCTACAATTGTCAGAAGCTTAGGCACTTTGCATCTGAGTGCCGGAGGCGATTCAAGCGAGATTCCCAGACGACCAGCCGGCATCGTTATTTGCCGAGCAGGAAACACACCTGGACGAGCAGAATGGCGAAAGTGACGCCAAGGCCCGGGCAGAAGTGATTAGTGTGCCGATCAGCCCAGAGGCCGAGCAGACCTGTCCGGAGGAAACCAGCGAGAAGGTCTTCCTTGTTGAGAATAAGGTCATTGCAAACCTCCTCGTAGACGGAGAGAAGAAGGTCAGTACCGACGTGTGGTACTTAGACAACGGAGCTAGCAACCACATGACTGGGGACCGAGCTAAGTTTTAAGAGCTCGATGAGAAGATCACGAGCAACGTAAAATTCGGCGACGGATCAGTCGTAGAGATCAGAGGCACATGGTCAATCATGTTCGACTGTAAGAATGGCGACCAGAGTCTGATGACCCAGGTGTATTTCATCCCGAAGTTGAAGAGCAACATCATCAGTCTAAGGCAGATGACTGAGATCGGGAACACAGTGGTGGTATCAGGGTCCTACCTAAAGATATGGACCAAGGAAGGAGAACTGTTGATGAAGGTGGAGCGAACACCTAACAGACTCTACAAGATTCTCCTGAAGACATGCCAGCCCGTCTGTCTTATGGCATCGATGGCAGACCCGGCTTGGCTATGGCACGCACGGCTCAGACACGTGAATTTTCACGCGCTCAAGGTGATGGGCGAGAAGCAGATGGCCTTCGGGTTTCCCAAGATAGAACACCCCGACAAGCTATGTGAGTGCTACATGATCGCGAAGAAGGAGAGGATACCTTTTCCGATTAAGGCCAAATTCCGAGCAGAAAGACCCCTACAGTTGTTGCATGCAGATTATGTGGTCTAGTCACCCCAGAAATTTTGGCAGGTAACAAGTACTTCCTTTTACTTGTTGATGATTACAGTCGCTGGATGTGGGTTTATATGCTTAAGGAGAAGAGCAGAGTCTTTGAGGTCTTGCAGAAGTTCAAGAAGATCGTGGAGAACGACTCGGTGCACAGGTTAAAGGTCTTGTGAACAGACCAAGGAGGAGAATTCACTTCCCACCAGTTCAGAGAATTTTGCGACCAAGAAGAAGTTCAGCGTCACCTGTCCGCACCCCACACGCCCCAGCAGAACGGCATGGTGGAAAGACGAAACCGAACTGTGATGAACACAGCGAGGAGCTTGCTCAAGAGCATGCAAGTTCCAGCCCGGTTTTGGGCAGAAGCAGTAAGATATGCGGTCTACCTGCTTAATCGTTTGCCGACCAAAGCGCTAGGAGAGCGCACTCCCTACTAGGCGTGGAATGGGAAGAAACCGAACTTTGAACATTTGAGAGTGTTCGGATGCACCGCACACGTGAAGATTGCGGGGCCACATCTCAAGAAGCTGGAGGACTGGGCTCAGAAGATGGTGTACCTTGGCGTTGAAGAAGGAAGCAAGGCACACAAACTCTACGATCCACGACGCTGCAGACTCCAAGTGAGCAAAGATGTTGTGTTCGAAGAAGAGATGAAGTGGAAATGGCGCGACGAGAAACGAAAACCCGAGCAGAACTCAGTGGAGTTCACAGTTGAAGATGGAGAGGGCATTGCCAAGTAGGATCACCCCGGAACACCCAGCTCGGGAACAACTTTGTTAAGAACGAGAGAATCCAGCCCGGGAGAGAACAGCCCGGATACACCCAGGACACCAAGTTCGAGCAGGACCAGCTCGTCTAGCTCAGGAGATTCCTCCATCAAAGACAGTCCAAGAAGATTCCGACCTGTAGCAGACGTCTACGATCAGACTCAAGAAGTGGAAATGAGCCTGGAAGAACTTTCTTTATTGTGTGCAGAAGAGCCGGCTAACTACTAGGAGGCAGCAGCCGTGCATGAGTAGGAGGAAGCAATGAAGAAGGAGATGGAGTCCATCGAGAAGAACAGGACATGGGAGCTTACCGACCTGCCCAAAGGTCATAATCTCATCGGCCTGAAGTGGGCGTATAAGCTGAAGAAGGACACCGAGGGGAATGTCCTTAAGCACAAGGCAAGGATGGTAGCCAAAGGCTACGTGCAGAAGAAAGGCATAGACTTTGAGGAAGTCTTTGCTCCAGTAGCTAGACTGGACACGATCAGACTCATCCTAGCCCTAGCAGCAAATCGAGGTTGGGAAATTCACCATCTGGATGTCAAATCGGCATTCCTAAATGGTGACCTCGAGGAAGAAGTGTACGTCAAGCAACCAGAGGGGTTCGGCATCACGGGCAAGGAGCAGAAGGTCTAAAAACTATCCAAGGCCGTTTACGGACTGAGACAAGCACCAAGAGCGTGCAACATCCGCCTTGACAAAAGCTTGATGAACCTTGGATTCACAAAGTGCCTGAGCGAGCAGGCAGTCTACACCAGGAGTACCGGGCAGGAAACTCTGATCGTGGGAGTATATGTGGATAACCTGATCATCACTGGATCCAGCGCAGGAGGCATAGATGGATTCAAGCAGCAGATGATGGCCGAATTCGAGATGAGTGACCTCAGATTACTTTCTTACTACCTTGATATTGAGGTAGAGCAGAAGAAAGACTGCATCACGCTGAAGCAGTCGGCCTACGCGAAGAAGATCCTCACGCAGTTCAAGATGGCGGATTGCAACCCGAGTAAATATCCAATGGAGGCGTAGCTGCAGCTCGGGAAGGATGCTGAAGGGAGAGGAGTGGATCCCACGGAGTATAGACGTGTGATCAGGTGCCTGAGGTTCCGCACCCACACTCGACCAGACATTTCTCACGCAGTCGGGATAGTCAGTCGATACGTGGAGAAGCCCACAAGTGCACACCAGCAGGCGGTGAAGCACATATTGCGATACGTGAAGGGCACGACGGACTACGGGATACAGTACAGCAGAGTAAGTGGAGCAGAAGTACTATTCGGCTTTACAGATAGTGATCTGGCCGGTGACATTGATGACAGGAAGAGTACCGGAGGGATGGCATTCTACCTGAATGGGAACCCGATCACCTGGCAATCTCAAAAGCAGCAAACAATAGCTCTCTCCTTATGCGAAGCAGAGTTCATGGCGGCAACCGCAGCAGCATGGTTGAAGGGGCTAATAAGTGAAGTGACCGGATCCGAGCAGAGACCAGTTACTCTCTACGTGGACAACAAGTCTCCAATTGCGTTGATGAAGAATCCAGTGTTCCATGGACGGAGCAAACACATTGACACAAAATTTCACTACATTCGAGAGTGTGTGGAGAAGCGAGAGATCATCGTGGAGTTCGTCAACACGAGGGAGCAACGGGCAGACATACTTACCAAGGCTCTGGGGAGAGTAAAGTTCGCAGAGATGAGAGAGCTGCTCGGAGTGAAGAAAGTAGAAGCGAGTCAAGATTACGGGGGAGAATGTGAGCTTAAGCTTGACTTAGTCCGTCACATAGAGGAAGTCAGCCCGGGTACCGACCAGAACCAAGGACGGACAAGAGTTCAGCCGAGCTCGGGTGAACATGAGCAGAACGTCCAGATAGAAGGCAAGCCCAGCCCGGGGCATACGAGCAGGCCAGCTCGGGGACAGAGAAGTTGTCCGGGCAGGAAAGGGAAAGTCAGTAACTACCCAGCAAGGAAAGAGCGTAGCTTGAGGAGCAAGCAAAGATCGAGTCAAAGATTTGATGAGATTGTTTAGGGTAGTTTCCCGATTTTGTGCGATTCAGTTAGCTAGGGTTTCTCCTATGTGAGGCTATATAAACCTAGAGTTGTACACTTTGTAAAGTGTTGAGTCCATTAGAGTTTTGAGTTTATCTTCTTGTATTTTGCCTTCGATTATCAATAGAGAAATTCTTCTCCCAGATTTGTGTTCTTCAATTTTCTGTTAGATTTCTTTGGTGGTGTTCGTGTTCTTTGCATATCCGTGAACTGGGATCCAACAACAAATACGCACAAAATATTGTAATAATTATAAATAAATTTCAAAATATAAAATATAATACTATAAAATTGCCAAGAAACATATTTCACCATCATCTCGGTTCTATCTTCACGACTTATCTGTGCATAAAAATAAAAATAAAGAATCGTTGATGATAATCTCTTTGAAAAATAATAAAAATTAGAAAATAAATAATTCGTTCGATAAAAGATATATAACTCTCACCAATGGTAGACCTGAAAGCCGCCACTAAGATAAAGAATCCATGATCATATATAGTCATTCTAGAAAAAGAAATGATAAACAAATAATTTGAACAATAGAAGATATCGAACCCTCACCACTTGTAAACCGGAAAGCCGCTACTGGAAAAAGAAACACCGAGCCACTGTAAAAAAATGTATAAAATATGGATTGTCCCAACTATGCGTTCAATATCAATAGTAGGCCGTTTACAAATGTAGTGATTATATATCCCAATATTTTGTAATTTTTGGGTTACATTAATAGGATTCACTAATCGGTTACACTTACATGATAATACAATAGAAACTTTTAGTATTCAAGGAAATGATAAAGCAGTAAGTAAATAGTGTTATTAATACATTAAAAACGTTTTATAAAGTAAAAATATGATAGTTATTATTTTTTGTGTGCATAATTATTCCTAATATTTTTAAAAAAATCATTCTAAACTCTAAGAAAAGTAGAATCCTCAATGGTTGATTTCATTGTTTCACATTACTTTATGGTTTCTCTAAGAAAATTCTATTTTTAAATTACTTAATACCATTGTGCCACATCATCTTGTAGTTCTTCCGATTATGCATTTGATAAAAGGCACGAAAACTTGACTGGAAAAAAATTGTAATGGGAATCAGAGTTGGCAAAGTTGAGAATATATAAGAGCAATTATAACGACAAATTGAATAAAGGAGAAAGAATAAAGGTATAAAGATGGCGATGGGGCATTATGGTGGATACGTACGTTTAAATTTTTCTGATGGTATAATTTTATTTTATTTTTATTATGGGGAATTATATATGCATATCTTGTCATTTTAGTTTTTTACTTCAAATGTAGCTAAAGTGTTTCTGTTCCAATATACCACTTCTATGTTCACTCTAAAATTATTTTATACTTGCATAGTTGATAGTTGTTCTCTATATTGTAAATTTATGGAAGTAGCTCAATTTTTAACTTATTTCATACATTTTAATGCGTAATTATTATTTTTTATGTTTCATCCATATATATTTTTTCATCCATATTATTAATTGCTATTTTAAGTGTTTTTAAAAATGTATGTATCGTTTAAATATTTTATGTATGTATAATTTCAATTGCTAATGTATGTGCGCTTTCACTTTCTAATAATGTATGTGTTGATAGTTGTATGTGTTGTTTTCATAATTTTTATAATTGATAGTTATATGTGTTGTTTTAATCAATGATTTATCAAACATTGGGTAGCTTGACTGCTAACATTCCAAAGACTCATCGTTGGAATGTAAACGATGAACAAATCTTAAGGAACTTGGAGGTTCCTATAACAGTCCATAAGAAGAAAAAAGTGCATATTGTGAGATGGACTAAACCGAGAGAAGGACAATATAAACTTAGCCTTGATGGCATCAGTCATGGCAATCCTGGTTCCGTTGAAGAAGAGGCATCTTACGCGATTATAGAGGTAATCTTTTCTTTGCCTTCTCTAAAAGTTTTGTTCAAACAATGAAGCTGAGCGCTGTTTTGGAAGGTTTAAGTATTTGTAATAAAATGGGATACAATAACGTTTATATAGAATGTGACTCAAAAACAGTTGTATTGGATTCATACTCGTACATGCAATGTATGGTGTTACGGGTATTTTACGCAATTGATTTAATATTAATTAACAAAAGAAAAATTATATATATTAATTTTTCTTTTATTAATTAATTTATTTTATAATCAATTTTGCCCCAAATTATTCACCGGAAGCCCGATTTCGAAAAATAAAGGGTCCAGATTATCCCAAAAATATCGAAATACCCAAAATTGATATAAAATTTGTAAAAAACGGCATCGGGAAACTCCCGGGACCTCCGGGACACGTCGGAGCCACCCGAGCGGGCCCCACAGGCCCCCAAAAGTCAGCCGCCACGTGGCAGCACCCCACAGGCCCACCAAGGGGCGAGGCACTGTTCCTACACGTGTCGAACAGCTGCTGGACGCGTCAGGAGGCTGACATCAGCCCGGTGACATCATGCTGACGTCATCACCTTGGAGGGAAAGCTTCCACGCGCGCCGCCCACTTTGCCGCGCGTGAGGGCGCGTCCGGTGTCGGATCGCCGAACCGATTGCGGCGTTGGATCGGCCACTTCCTGAGGATGCGAAAAAACATATAATTTGGCACCAGGGGCGTCCCGGATCAAGATATAATTGCATTTGAATCCCCGGGTTCTCTTATAAATAGAAGCTCGGTTTTCACTAAACGGTAACTCATTCTCTCTCAACAGAACTCGACCAAAACACTCTCGAGCATCCTCTAAACATCTCCCCCTCGAATATTACACTAATGTTGAGCGTCGGAGGTGAATTCGGGGGCCCCGCCCCCGGTTCTCCCTGATCTCGGGTTTTTGTTTTGTTCAGGTTCCGAGACAGAAAAAACACATTTGAGCGGAAGTTCTGGAGAAGATTTTGACACGATCTAAGACCCTCCTTGCCAAGGTTCTAGGTCCGTGAGGTGCTCGTTCTATCCAGTATTCTTGTATCTTCAACAGATATACAGATTACGCGGATAGCCCGAGGACCCGGATCTGTCCCCGTGACGCCGGTCGAGGGTCTAATCTGTCAGGATCCACTGGAGAGTCAATACTGTGACCCCCCCTATTCGGTGGTCAGGAATCCGTTTTTGGTATCCCGAACCTGTAATCCGGGCCAGGCCAAGCCCTGGCCCTATTAGCGACAGGTAGTGGAGTTTGCCACGGGTTTCTGGTCATCGAGTCAGAGGAGGGCCCGTTTGACTCGAAAGTCCGGAGCCCAAGCCCATAATTCACAAAAGTCAACGAGACGACATTGGGCCCGGCCCAACACGAGCAATTGGGCCGCTTTTATGTTTGAGGCATTTTTCTGCATCAACATATGGTATCTTTGGGACTTTTGGGAAAATGTTTTACACATTCTAGCAAATATGGACGTCTCCATGCAACACATTTATAGAGAAGGTACAAAGTGGCGGACGCATTGGCGAATGAAGGTGCTGAAGGTAAAAATAGAATGTTTTCGAACTATGGCTGTCTTTCAAGTGTTGTAAAAGGTTTATTTAGGTTAGATAGAATGAGCACCGCATATGTGAGATACATTTAGTTTGCTTTTGTGCTCTCTTGAATTGGCCTTTATGCATTTTTGGTTGATGTTCTTTTCGATAGAAGAGACATAATTTTGATTATGTTGTAAGTCTCGTATGTCTTTTTTGTTATCAAGGCTTTCCTCCGCCATAAGTTAGGGCCTTTTTAAAATAATTAGGATAGGGGTCACGATTCAGTGATCTTGACTCTTCGTTAAAAAAAAAAAAAATCAACGATCGATAAGTTATCGTGATAAACTGGTGGTTCATCATCAGGGTTTTTTTTTGGCTTATTAGTAAACTATCGTAGCCATTTCTTTTTATTAGTTATGAATGGTTTGAAGTTCTCGTTATCTTTATCGATGCAACTTAATTAACTATTAAAAAAAAACAAGGCAAAAAAAGGGGGACAACTTACCAAGTTATCATATATATGAATTCAAATTTTATACAGGTTATTGAAGATAAGTTACAGATAATATAAAGTTATAAACTCTATTTCCATTCCAAAACGGCTTATTCTCACTCGTTAATAAAGTACAAATAGTAAATAGAGTAATGCATATATTTTTGGAAGGAACTAACTGAGATTTTGATATTTAATAACACAATTTCCAACCTTTATTTTCAAATATTATGGTATTTACTTTTGATTATTATATTGTTACTGTTAATTTATTTGATTATGGGATTTGTGGCATTTGTTGCCTTATGTGTTTAGTTTCCTTTACCGGCTTATATCCTCATATAAGGAGTTGTACTATTTGTAATTCATTTGTTTATGATGATATAAAAATCGAGCTTTTGCTTGTATGAAGTCAAGTTTTTTCTCCCAAAGACATGTTCATCGTGTTCTTCATATTTCTTCCTACATCAGTTGGTATAAGAGAAACTTGTTTTTGTGCATGGGTACCAAAGAAACGAGTCGTTGACGAAGCTTTCATAGAGGATATGGTGAGACGAGAAGAGGTCGATAGATTTCGTGCACATGTGGAATTTTTTATCCATCAGACATCTGCAATGATGCAGAATTAAACGGAGCAACGACGCCTAGACGAGTCCGACACTGAGGACGACCGAGCAAAAGTTTTAGGGCATAATTTTGGTGACTACGGTCACGCGATACGTCTATGTGAGGCGGCTCCAGAATATTCGTAATGGTTTAGCAACATTCGAGGTGCCTATCTCAGAGTACGACGAAATGGCGTATGATGAAGCGGAGCATGGTGAGGCCTTGTACGACGAATCAATTTACGACGACATGAAGTATGACGAACCCGTATACAATGAGTACGACGAGCCCGTGTACAATGAGTCGGAGTACACCGAAGTGTACGACAAGGCTGTGTACGTCGACAACATGTACGCCGAGCAAGAGCATGTGGCATATGATGAGGTTGGGCTTGATGAGGCCTAAGATAATGAAAAACTATTCAACAGTGGAACAATCATATTCTTGTTGTTCATAAGTCGTGTTTGACCGAAACAATGAAGGTCGATATTTTGTGGCGTCCGAGCAACCTTTTCTCGAAGAAAACTTTCTTGGCTAGCTTTGAGAAAGAGGTATCTAATCCAAAATTATTTTTGAAAAAAAACCCAAGGAGCTGCCCGAGGAGGAAGACCAACGTTAAGGTCCACGAGAAACCAATAAATAAGTGCATAAAGAAGTCACCCGACGTAACGATCACAACACTTAACTCCGATGAGCCACCCGATTTCACTACCAAATCACCCCAAAAAATTCGAGGACGAATTTTCTCAACGCCGAGAGAATGATGTTGGAAATAATGTCTACAAATGAGAGATTGGGAGATCATTTGTAGAACGTATTTGTCAATGTAATTGCTGATTAAATAAATTGAATAAAAGTATTCATTCTTTGAAAGTATTTGTTTAGACCAAAATAAATCTATGCCCGTAAATTTCTAGTTTACGAAAAAGAAAGTTAAGTTGTGACCTAACAAGACGCTCCTTTTTAGAAGGTTTAAAAGAGAAAGTTTGCAATCTTGGAATCAACTGGGAAGTTGCATTCAAGTACGATTGTTAAGGAAGCTTGTAATGTTGAGTTTTGTGAAATCGGGAGTTCGACTCCACAAGCTTGCCCTAGATATTTTAACAAAGATATTAAACTAGACTAGTGATGGTTGAGATAAATGTGAAATACCGTTTGTCACTTTTTATCCAACAGCACACATCAAGGAATTTTTTCGTGATAATCTCAATCCCGAGTGAACACATAATGTGATGAGACGTCTTACGAGATTTGATTAGTCAATGAGTGAGATTCACTATAGTGAGTTAATATCTCGACAGTCAGTACCGTTAAGATATCTCAATGACATTATGGTCTTCACAGATATGGAATTTATGCACTACGGGTGATTCAACACCAAATATCACGTCATGCATTGTTCGGGGATTTTAAATGAACAAACCAGGCCTGGTGTTTGATGACTTAGTAACTCATCGATCTAAACATGTGACTTGTACGGACAACTCACAATATATGTTTCTCTCTTACAATACAACAAAGGAGTTGATAACGAAAATAACTAGAAAGGTCAAACGGTGTTTATTAGAACGCTCATTTCTACCTAATGATACGCATAAAGGATTATACAGAAAAATACACTGTGGACCGTATGACAATACGATAGCTCATATCAAACATAAAATGATAACACACATGATCTGAGAGATTCTCGGTAATTGGCCATGTCGTGGTATCGGCGAATATCAAGATTGAAGATGGTCAAATTAATGAATTTGTGATGCCACTTCTTTTATCTAAAGCTTCGATCATGTGGGTCCATGAGGTCTCAGCGTTAAATCATAGAATTGAATTATGATTGAACAAGAATAAATTAGAAATATGAAATAATGTTTTTGAAACATATTTCATGTAACGACTTAAATGATTTCTAATATTAATTCCAAGTGAATTAATCTCTTAATTCTAAATATTGATTTAGAAAATTAATCCGAATTAATTTGGTTAGTTAATTTAATTGATAATGATCAATTGAATTAAACGTAACATTTTATGTGACCAAATTGACAACATGTACATGTGACTAATTGATAAATGTTATAATGGGGCACAAAATAAGTAATGACTTATTGGGCACATAATTAAATATGTATGTGTACATAATAGGTGGCGAATTTTATGATGATAAAATACCCAGGATTAATTAATTTAATATATGATTCTTATTGGAAGAATAAATAATTAATTTGATTAATTATTTGTATTAGAATTCGAATTCTATGGTGGAGAGAAAATAGGAAGCATGTCTTGTCGTAGATTCACTCACATTTGAATTTGAATTAATAAAGAGATAATTAATTAATTAAATTGCTTAATTATCATATCCTTTTGTCAATAAAGTGTACATGATGATGTGTCATCATCTTAGACACGTTGACCAAGGTTAATGTAATACCCGAAATTACTAGAAGAGAAATTGTATCGTTATTTATGCAAAACGAAAGATGTCCATTTATCTTTGTCTTTCCTTATGGGAATGCATTAACGTCATGATTTCATGATTATATACGTATGTATGAATATATATATATATTATATACATACACAAGCATCGTTATATATTTATTTGATACAAATCTAAGTTTGTACAGACTCTGTGTTATGCCAAAAAAAAAAATTATATTGGGAAAGAAATATCTATGTTTCATCTATGAAATCATATATATATATATATATATATATATATATATATATTGATATAGATATAAGATAATAATGGAGTTTCATAATTAATATATCTTCTCATAGAGATAATAGGTCATCATTGTCTGACTCAAGGTTTAAAATTTTGCGAATTTCCATGCGAAATTCGTTTTTCGCAGGTATGCGGTTCGAAAACCCTTTCGTTTCTCTTTCGTTTTAGATTTTGGCAAAAATACCAATTAAACTTTCGGCAAAAATAATTATACTCACACAAGAGCACCCCACCCCACCCCGGGCGGGCCGGCCGGCCGGACGGCGGCGGCGGCGGTGTAACATTTGTGTGAGTTCTCCCCCATCCACAAAATCCTATGACCCAAAGGGCCCAAGCCCTTGTCCCTAATATTTGGTATATAAACATCACTAAACTCTTGTCATCTATCAATGTGGGACTTTTTGTTATTCAACTAATATCACACATTCACACTTAACATACACTTCACCTAATAATTTAACTTAATATTATACACTTCAAATAATATTATACACTTAGCATACATATTAACTTCACCTAACATACATATACGCTTAATATACATATTCATTTAATATTATACACTTCAACTAATATTAAATTTGTTAACATACATATACAATTAACATGCATATTCACTTAATATTACACACTTAATTAACATACATATTAACTTCACATAATAATTTGACTTAATATTATACACTTAAACTAATAAAGTGACTTAATATTATACATGTCATCTACATATTTAAGTTACAAATATCTTGTATTTATTAAATATGTAGTTTTGAACTTATATAAATATCTTGCTTAAATACTCAAATATTTTTTACAGAATATCCGTCGAAAACCCCATCGGCGTGCGGTATGCCCATGCGAAAAGTGCGGTATATGCGGCATGCGGTATTTCTTTTTTTTACAATTTTTCCATCGGCATACCCATCGGCAAGCGATATATCCGTAAAACGAAAAATGCGAAACGAAATCGGCAAGCGGTATTTAAAACCTTGGTCTGACTACACCATTTGTTAGGTAGCCTTATATATATATATATATATATATATATATATATATATATATATATATATATATATATATATATATATTTGAGAAGGCCACACACGCATCACAAGTAGTAGTACCCATTATATTAGGCTTTATGAAGTTTTCAAGGCAATATTAATCAGATTTAATATATTTGTATATATAATAATATGATGAAGACTTTTGTCTCTGCCTATGGTACAACAAAATAACGACGTCCGGCGTCCTGACATTGCGCCCAAAAAAGCAACACAATAGAACTCTTGGATATCAAAAATTCACCATAGAAAAATGTTTCAAGTTTGGAATCACGTCTTACTCGATGGCCAAGGAAGAAGAAAAGAAAAGGGTCGTACACCTAGAACTGTGTTCATATCCCAAAACTTCACTTAACCTCAGCAACCAAGAAAGTTTCAGACAAGTCATCTCATCTCAGTGTGCCTCTCCCAATATGTCTGGTTTAATTGTTCACTAGACATTATTTTTGAGGCTACCTCGTTGTAACCCAACGACTCCTTATATTGAGCACTGTTGGAGGAGAGAATGCAGCCCTCATACCCTTCTTCTACTGCTCAATATTTCTCCTTAAACCTCAAGTACCCAACGATGGAAAGCTTCAGTGAGGCTTAAAATTCTGCATCCCAAAAACGACATCCGGGAACACCGGCGACGAGGATCGAAGCTTGCCGACGACTTCGGTGACTCACCACGAGAACCGAAGTTCGCCGACGACGCCGACGACAACGGAATCTTGCCGACAACTTCTGAAATGCACCGACGAGAGTTAAAGTTTTGCCGACGACTTCCGAAGTCACTGGACGAGAGCCGAAACCACCGTCGAATCGTCTTCTTGAAGCCCAACGGCTGAGTGGTGAGCTAATCTCGTCTTAAGTTTTCGGATGTATAATAAGAGCTCCGTCGGCAATGTTAGTACGTATAGTTTATACACCATGCAGAGGAAAGAGAAAGAGCGATCTTATGGTGTTAATATTTTTAGAAGGAAGAAACCCCATAGGATATGGCTAGGTTTTTTTGTCTTTCATAAGCTTAAGATATCATTTAACTTTCAAGTAGACAAAGTAGGATTTTTATATAGTAAGATGTTTTTGGCGAGATCCCGACGATCGTTAGTAAGCTATAAGCATTAGTTTCTTTTCATGCAGAGTGGAGTCAAACTAGAGGAATATGCATATAGAAACATGTTGTGGAAGTCTTTGATTTATGAAACGGCATTGCTTTATGCCTATACATAAATATATTTATATATATATAAAAAAAAGTTATCAAACGTGACACACTGCTATATATATGTTAATATATGTATATATATATATATCAAGTTGTTAAAATTTTTAATCAACTCAGTTCACACCATTATAGTTGAAAGAAAAAAAAAAAATGGTGCAAGTAATATTTTAGCGAATATATAGATGTGATAAAAAAAATGCAGATGTGTCTAAACTCAAGTTTTATTTACTTTGTACATGAATATTATAAAGAAAATAAATATTTTGTTTGTAAAAGTAAAAGTAACAGATCTTACGGTTTTTTTTTTTTAACTTCGTTCAGGAAGATAGTATGTAGTTTTTATTCATATGTATGTATATAACCATTACTTATAGTAACATTACAAAAATAAAATAAAATATAAGCTTATTCTAGTTTTATGACAAATTGTACATATACAGATGTAAAATATATTATATATATTTACGAAAGTAAAATGTATATGCTATACATATTTTAACGTTATAAGTATATAGATATGAAAAAAAAAATAGATATTTTGATGTTATAATTATATATATATATATAATTAATTAATTAAGATGATCACATTCTGCATGAATGAAAATAGACATTTAAGATTAGAGGGGGGTTCTAAGACAGTGTTGGTTATAAGTCTAAGGTGCATTAGGAAATTTAATGAAGGGGTTTATGAGTTTTAGAATCTGATATTTGGAAATAAATATCAGGAATTTTGACTCCGTCTAGCAACAGCGTGCGTTGAATAGGACTAATTGCGGGTTAAGGTACGTACAAGTACTCACCTACATCACGACAATAATATTGTACGTTATGTCTATACGTTAGAATGTTTATGCATGGTTGACATGTTTCGTATGATCGTTACTTATATGTGATTGTACGCATGTGATATTGTTTATTTAATCATGACGATATGGTATGAAAATGATACGTATAGTTTTACGATAAAAATATATATACGTAAATATATGATTTTATAAGAAATGTTTTTCAAAGCGTCGTACCAGAGACGACTAAGGTCTCATTATGATATGTTATGATACCGCGGGAATGATTTGGTTTGGGTAGCTCCCCCGATCTCCCGTCAGTTGCGCGCAAAGGTACGTACGCAGGGCCCAAAATTATGTTATGAATATGACTATAAATATTATGATATGTTATAAGATTTTATGCTATGTTTGTGTACTTTTGATCTAATGTTGTACGAAATGTTACCACATCAGATAAATATATGATTTCTATATTAATTTATTGTGAGTTATATTAGCTTGTACGTACTGGGCGTTAGCTCATTATAGTTGTGATGTAGATTCAGGAAAGAAACCAGTTGGAAATTAGGAGCGGCTGGAGCAGAACCAGCATCGTGGCATATACAGTGCATAGTGGTGGAACCGATCCTTAAGATTTCCTTTCCGCAAATTATCATTTTTTGCTTTTATTTTAGAACTTGTTTTCAAACCTAGTAGGGGATTATCTTTATGAACTAAGTATTGTAATATCGATATCTTGTCATTTGGCTTTAAATTGTTCGTTATGTTTTATGGATATTTACGAGGTCTCGTTTTAAAACATGTTTACAGTACTTCTTATTATAAATAAAAAAAAGTAAAAAAAAAATAAAAAATTGATGCCAAGTTTATAAACTTTTTTTTTTAACAATGGATTTTGAAAAGTTTAAGTATGGGAAGTAGCGATCAAAAAGTGGGTTGTTACAGTTAATTCGAATTTACCTAAACTTAAACAATGAAATATTCAAATTACCATGTTGAATGAATATGATCATGACATGTGTAACTATTTGCATGCTTCATATTTGGAACAAGTAAATGGCAAGTTTTTTAGGAGCAAGACTAGGAAATTTTAAATTTCAAATGACTTGGTGAATGGCTTATAAATAGAGCATCACTTCACAAAAGCTAAGAAGCGTTTGTCTCACTTTTTCTCTCTAGAAAAATTGCCCACTTTGTTCATAGACAAGGAAATTCGATTTCTTGTTCTATAGTTCAATACGAGGCTACTCTCGATATTCTATAAAGTTCTAAGATCTTAACGGTGACTCTTCTTGCGGTTGTTTGATCCGGTTCTTTGAGGAAAGCGCATGTGATCTCCGATTACGCTACAAGAGGTATAATTCCATTTCGTGTATACATATAAGCATATATAATAGTAATATGATTGTTTATATATATGTACGTATATGCGATTTATGATTGTGATCATAGAAGTCGTAGAATAATTTTTAAATTAAAAATAGCGTACATGAACATTTTAATAAACATGCGGTTAAGCTTTTATGTAGAAAATCGTTTTTACGTAGCTTTGATAATTTTTTTTGATATTCCGCCGTAAATGTTACGTTCAAATTTTTATTAACTGGTGTAAAACGTTCCTGCAAATGATGCGGATATTCTTGGAAGGAAATAACCGAGATTGTGAAATTTAGTGACGCAATTTCCGGCCTTTATTTTCAAATATTATGGTCTTTAATTTTTATTATTATGTTGTTATTGTTAGTTTATTTGATTACGGGATTTATGGCATTTGTTGCCTTATATGTTTATTTTCCTTTATCGTTTCAAATCCTCTATATAAGGGGTTGTGCTATTTGTTGGGGTTGCGCTATCGTTTCAAATATTATGCCATTAGTTTATGATGATACAAAAATTGAGCTTTTACTTTTGATGGCGCGTGGGACCGACGTACCGGAAAGTGACGATGTGGAAAGTTCGACGTGTGCAAGGCGTGCTTGAAGCCCGGGAATCAGTAAAACTAATTGGCGTCATTTATGGGCCGATTTTAGTGTCTTAATATCAGCTTTTATTATGAATACATGCTCCTTAATTACATAATTTGGTTGATGATTTTTTTTATTCATCTATACCTCTCCCTCTCTGCTTGGTGGTCGATCACTATATGTAATATTGGAGTGTGACGATTTCTTTTAGCTTATTTTATTGATAAATGAAAAGTAGTTGACATTATTGTTGCAATTTGTGGTTTCGTTTCTTTCCGATAACATCTCATTACATCAGCTTGTGAAGTCGAGTTTTATCTCGCAAAGTGGTGTTCACGGTGTTTCTCATATTTCTTTCTAGTCATATTTGAAAGCTGAGTTAGAGAAAAAAATAAAGCAGAAATTGCTCTATTATAAAAGAATAGAGGCATATTTAAAATGACCGCAATGTCTGCTATTTTTACTTTTTTCTAATTTTCATCAATTTTTCAGTCAATTTAAATAAATTTTAGATGGAACGTTAAATCTTAGTCATGTGTTACTTTTAAAAAAGGGTAATTTTCGGCGAAAGTCATCTATCTCACTAATTTCTTACGCATGAGTCATTAAACTCATTTTTTGGTGGTGAAAGTCACTATCGTCAAACTTTTATTGTAAATACATCCTTATAACATTAAATTCTATATTTTTCATAATGTTAGACGGGCCACATCACTTGATCGTCCTCCTGGCTGCAGTCTACTACCCATAGTAGCTCTCATTACCAGAAAACGCGTGAATACAGGCACTAGAACACGGTCGAGAGGACGGTCAAGAAAGACTCACATATGACATATAAGTATATGTAGTGATGTGGCGCGTCTAACAAGAAGAAGAAAAAATTTGGCATTTAACGTTGTAAGCATGTATTTGCAATAAAAGTGTGACGCTAGCGATTCTCGCAGCCAAAAATGAGTTTACTGACTTATTTGTAAGAAATTAATGAATTTCCATGAGTTTCTCCCTAAAGTATGAGTTTATTGATTTATTTGTAAAAAAAAATGATGAGTTCGGTGACTTTTTTTTTTTTTTTGCGAAATTCCCTTTAAAAAAATTTAAACCTAACTTTTCATTTTTTTTGGTATTGACTGTGACAGTCACTAATCCCGTGAGCCACGAGGGCAAGAACGGGTAAGCTATGCAGTCCCATATCGCCTGGGCAAGGGGATGTGCTGATGGGACGTTCTCGAGACTTTGCAGGAATGAGACTGCACGGTTATCGGAGATCATACAGGTATGGTACTGTATGGTCGAAGAGGCTTAAAAGAATTGATTGGTACTACCTATGTCAACAAGATGCATCTTCTTTTCGGTAGCTCGTTCATAAGAACTCCAAAGTTAAGCGTGCTTGGCTTGGAGTAGTCCTAGGATGGGTGACCTCCTGGGAAGTTTCTCGGGAAGCGTGCGAGTGAGGACAAAGCACGCTGAAAAGACTCGTGTTGGCTTGTAGGGACAGTCGTCGATTCGATTGAGCAGCCTGGGCGTTACAGATAGTATCAGAGCCGAGCCCAGCCGGAAGTGTGGCCGACGAGGACGTCGGGCCCCCAGTAGGTGGGGTGATTGTGAAAGTCACTAATCCCGTGAGCCACGAGGGCAAGAACGGGTAAGCTGTACAGTCCCACATCGCCTGGGCAAGGGGATGTGCTGATGGGATGTTCTCGAGACTGTGCAGGAATGAGACTGCACGGTTATCGGAGATCATACAGGTATGGGATTTCATGGTCGAAGAGGCTTAAAAGAATTGATTGGTACTACCTATGTCAACAAGATGCATCTTCTTTTCGGTAGCTCGTTCATAAGAACTCCAAGTTAAGCGTGCTTGGCTTGGAGTAGTCCTAGGATGGGTGACCTTCCGGGAAGTTTCTCGGGAAGCGTGCGAGTGAGGACAAAGCACGCTGAAAAGACTCGTGTTGGCTTGTGGGGACATTCGTCGATTCGATTGAGCAGCCAGGGTGTTACATTGACAAGACTTTAACAACAACTGGAATAAATTTTAGAATGAAGCAATAAAAATAGTGAAAGTTTAAAACTTTGATCATGTAAAATATATACCGAGAGAGAGAGAGAGAGAGAGAGGCGAGCGGAGAATCTTCATCGCTCAATCCTTATTGTTTAACACTATTTATGATAAATATGTACTCCGGGAAAATGGAAGATTTGATTTTTTTTTTTATTAAATCCGGAATTCAAATTCAGGTTTCATGTGATGACGATAACTAGAATTCGAGGTTTCGTGAATATGTTATTGCTTTAAATAATGGCTATTATCATGATTTATTAGCCATAATTAAATTTAAATAATTTGGGTTTCAGTAACTCGAAGAAGAACAAAAAAACTAGAATTCTGACTTTGTATTTTTCCAGAGCTGAAATTTCAAATTTTGATTTTCGGAATTTCTAAATATCTTTTTAAAATTTAAGAATGCGAAACTATATTCTTATTTATGAAAAATGGATTTTATAATCTTTAATTTACAATATTTGATTTTTTATCAACAAAATTTTACAACTAATTTTTTGATACCTTTTAGGTCAAAATTACACTTACCGTTTATGACAGTTTATAAAATCGTTTTTGACGGTTCAAGATCATTTTTGACAATCTATATATATATATATAAGCAAAATAAATTCATGCCGCAAAAAATACCATTTTTATCCCTATTCTATTTTCTCCTTTTTTTGAATTTCTTTTTATTAGAAAATAAATCCTCACTCGACGTGTCCCTTCATTTTTTATTTTCTCCTTTCTTAAAATAATTATTTACTAAAAAATCTGTTACGTTAAAAAATTATTTAATAAAAAACATTTTTAAAAGGCACCTATACATGAAAATTCAACCGTGGTCAATAATAAAAATCTAAATATATAAAAGCAAAATAACTTTAGGCCTAGAAAACACCATTTTTTACCCATTCTATTTTCTCCTTTTTTGAATTATATTAATTAAAAAAAATTGATTTGGCAGACAAACACATACGGAGGGTTGCTTTTGTTCAATATTTTATATCACCACTTTCCCTAACAGTTGTTACCATTCAGTATAAACCAAACGATTCTTTCAACAATCGTCTTTTTTCCAATATGTAACTGCAAGTTTTCATGCTTTCCACCCTCACGTTTCAAAACTTGTCTTCACTCCGGCCGCTATTTGTCTAAACCAGCTGGCCAATGCCATCATCGGCTCTTATCTTATTCTCGTCTTTGAACATCTTTTTTACGCAGCCAGCTTTTCACCCACATCGACTTCCCCGGAATGGCACGGATGCTTAAACATGTATGACGGCAATCTCGATCTCGACGGCAACTACCCGTCCCAATTGTCCTCCATCTTGCGTCGCTTCTCTCTTTCTTCACAGCACTGCTTTAGGTTAGAAAGCTTTGTAACGTCCATTAGGAGTTATTTTCATTGTTTATTTCTTTCCCCTATGAATTTGATGAATCTGATCGGTTAGGGCGGCGTTATGTTCAGGATAATGGATAGAATTTGGCGCGAGATTAATGACGGACGAAGCAATCACAGTTGGACGAAACAATATGGTTAGAATGAGTACATTCTTATTAAGGTATGTAATCTTTAAATAAAGTTGTTATTTTATTAGCTCTACCGCATGCTTCTTAACTGAATTTGACTACTAAAATTCGAAGTTTGGTCAATGTTGTTCCATCCACGCCACGGTGTGGATATAAATGTTGTAATAATTTTTCTAAGAGTACACATATGAAGAAGGAAGTTTGAAAGTTTTAGAAATAGAAATACCTATTGGTTGATGAAGATCAGAGTTCTTCCTTCAAGCAATATATCCTGGAAAAACGAGAGCAAGAAGATCATACCGAGTCACGTCTAGGACGCTTTCCTTAAAGCGATTCGCCTCCGCTACTGGACTGCGTCACTTCCCAGGATAAAACGGCGCAACCGTTGTCTCCGCAACGGCGAACCGAACTCGCAAAGACCTCAACCCAGGTATATATATAAAATAGAGTGATTTTGAGCTTCGCACGGAGTGAAAACAGAAGTGCAAAGCTCGGAGAGAATCTCTGAGAAGTTAGAAAATAGGGTTTTCTTGGTGTGTCGAAACAAAGCCGAGGAGCTTCAATTTATAGATGTAATATGGGATTGTGCATTTATTCAAAAACCGTTTCAGCATTGATTTTCATTCAAATCATATTCATAACGTTTTTCTGAATCATTGTATTTATTTGAGATGAATGTTCTATACGTTTTTGAATTTTTGACTGTTTTCATAGTGATACGTTTTTATCACTCTTGATTGCCACTAATTGTAACTTTTAATTTCAGTTACATAACATTTTTTCCTACAATCCCCCACATAAATGAAATTGAAAGACTCACTCTTGACAACACCTTGTCTGGGTAGAGATCAGTGGAAAAATTCTGCATAGGATAGGTAGGTGTTACCTTTGAACATTCCCTTGTGAAATATATGTATCTTACTAGTTGATCAGTAGACGCGATGTCCTTGAACTGTTCAACATTTCGTGTAAGGAATTGATAAATTTCACACAGATTTTCCCTTTTTCGAGTTCAATTATCACTATTGTGTTCTTTATGGTCATGAACACCCTTCTGGTTCTGCGAGAGTTTATGGAATTTGTGCCCTTATACAAATCCATTGAAGCGACCCCACTTCACTCTAACATAGGTGATATCTTACTTAAGAATATCTCACTTTAACGTGTAAGTATATCATTAAAAGCTTTGTAGCTTATCCTAAACCACATAGTCACTGTTTTTCATCTTGGGAATGGACTAGGGCTATTACCCCCACAGTGATCCGTTAAAGTCTCATACAGGTATGTTGTCCCTTTGAACCTAGTTCTTGGGATCTCCAGTCATATAGGTTGGGTTTCACTGTCAAGACTTTATTTCTCAATGGGCTTAAATCTCATTCCCTTTGATGATTTCTCAACTAAGACTCAGTCTTTACTCTTTGAGTAGTGGATCCATAAAGTATTATTTTCTTACTGAAAATGACAACCTTATAAGTTGAGATTACTATTATAATGGCATTATGTCTAATAATAGACTTACCATTGCTTTACACTTTACTTATACACATTTCATGTTTTAACTACCAAAGAAAACTATTCTTAGATATTTGACCTCTTTGCTAATTATCTAAGATAGTAACTAGATTTTAAATCTTTCAAAAGATTTATCATAAATTTTTGGTAGCGTCAAACCCCCACATTTTAAATGTGCATAAGTTATTTTCTCTAGAACCCCCACATTTTTGGTATTTTAAAGAAATTCTCAATACTTTTATCTCATAAAGAGATCATACATATATCATTTCAAGAACATGCTCTCTTTAAATGATTTCGTAAATTTGCCATCAAGAATATTTCTAACCATCAAATGGTTTTTCAACGCAAAGTTCCATAACTAGCATGTTATAACTCATCATGTCAGAACACAATTCAAGCATAAATAGAAAGACTTTATTTATTAATAATATGTAGTCTTTTTAGGCTTTATAATAGCCATTACATAACATGTTAACTAAGTTACAACCATGACACTCATCTTCCACATGCCATCCTTAACATAACCCTTCCCAACAAAAAGTCCCGACTTAGACAAAACGACTTTATCGGACTCAAACACCATCCTGAATCCATGCTTGTTGAGCAGTGTCCCGGAGATCAGATTCTTGCGAATGTCGGGAACAAACAGGACATTGTTCAGCTTCAGTTCTTTTCCCGAGGTCATCTTCAGGAATACTGTTCCCTGGCCCTTGATATCAGAAGTTGCTGAGTTGCCCATGTAGAGCTTCTCCCCAGTTTCGCTCAGCTTCAGCTCCTTGAAAGCAGCCTTCTCAGCACAGACATGGCGCGTGGCCCCAGTGTCAATCCACCACTCCTTCAGGTTGGAGTCCAGCATGTTGACTTCAGAAATCACCGCCGACAGGTTCTCATCTGCTTCCACTGCATGAGCTTCCTTGGACTTCTCCTTCTTCGGAAATCTGCAATCAGACGCCATGTGCCCCATCTTGTTGCAATTGAAGCATTTCCCTTGGAACTTTGGCTTCTTCGCGACACCGCCTTTAGGTCCCATGTTGACCCACTTCTTGGACTTGCCTTTAGCATAAGCCTCCGCTACGTTTGCATTTGATGTTTCAGCAGAATAGCCACTCTTTTCCGACTTCTTGTTGTCTTCTTCAATGCGAAGTCTAACAATAAGGTCTTCGAGGCTCATCTCCTTTCTCTTGTGTAGGAGGTAGCTTTTGAAGTCTTTCCAGCTCGGCGGCAACTTTTCTATCGCAGATGCCACTTGAAAAGCTTCAGACACGTCCATCCCTTCAGCGCTTATCTCATGCAAGATTTCTTGAAATTCTTGCATTTGACTGATGACTGTCTTTGAGTCGACCATCTTGAAGTTGAGGAACCGGCCCACGATGAACTTTTTGGCTCCAGCATCTTCCGCTTTGTACTTGTGATCGAGCGACTCCCACAACACCTTCGCCGGCTTCTTCGTACTGTACACATTGTACAGATTGTCCGTCAAGCAGTTGAGGACGAAGTTCCGGCAGAGGTACTCCGACGAGTTCCACGCATCGGCTGCCTGGATAATTTGAGGATCAGTCTCGTCCTCCTTCGGCTGTGGTGCATCTTCAGTCAAAAACCTCGCAAGGTTAAGCGTGGTCAGGTAAAAGAACATCTTCTGCTGCCACCTTTTGAAGTTCGAACCGTTGAACTTCTCCGGCTTCTCTCCATGACTCACAGAGACCGGTATCGGCATTGCCGTAGCGACGGCGGGCGCGGCTACGACTGCAGGCACATGCATGTTCTCATTGTTCACGTTTTCCATTTTCTTGAACTGAAGACATAATCAATTCAAACTTATTAGTACTTCGATCAATAATCGGGTGTACTCAACCAATAAAATTATTATAGTAAAATAATTTGTCATTTTATAGATAACCCCCAGGAAAGATCTGGCGGAACCAGTCTCCTAGACAGAGTATTCAGCTTCCAAGAAATTTGGAGGGGTCACAAACGGTCCCACTTAAAACCCAATTTTCCTTAGACAAAGCTTCTCTATAAAACAACTCAAAAAATAATTTACGTATAATATATATATATATATATATACAAACAATTTAAATTTATAAACTTACGCCCAATATCCAATGTATAATGATCCCAAAACCAATTCACGTTTAAAATAATATATAAATATATATATATATTTCAAAACCTATTTCAGAGTTCAGACCAAGGTTCAACTTACCGATTTTACCGATAAACCGATTACCGTTTTCGACGGATTAATCGATAGCTTACCGATTAACCGACGGAAAACCTATAACACTGTAGCTTACCGATTACCGATACTTTTCGATGATTATCGACGGATTATCGATACTTTTCGATACTTTTTGACATCTAACTTATAAAATATTTTGATAATATCATATCACAAAACATATGTTAAATTATTAAGTGTATAATTATAATATTAATATTAGTTGAAGTGTATAATATTAAATGAATATACATATTAAGTGTATATGTATGTTAGGTGAAGTTAATATGTATGTTAAGTGTATAATATTAGTTGAAGTGTGTAATATTAAGTTAAATTATTAAGTGAAAGTGTATGTGTATGTTAAGTTGTGTAATATAAGTTGAATAACAAAAAGTCCCACATTGATAGATGACAAGAGTTTGGTGATGTTTATATACCAAATATTAGGGACAAGGGCTTGGGCCCTTTGGGTCATAGGATTTTGTGGATGGGGGAGGACTCACACAAATGTTACACCACCACACGCGCGCGCCGCCGCCGTCCGTCCGGACGGACGTGACGTGGCGAGGTGGGGTGGGGTGGGGTGAGGTGAGGTGACCTTGTGCAAATATAATTATTTTTGCCGAAATTTTTTTTACCGAAAAATACCTTTTTTTTACACTGATTTTACCAAAAATCGGTTGGAAAAGGTTTTATCGA
Source organism: Parietaria judaica (assembly GCA_954871525.1). Classification (NCBI taxonomy): domain Eukaryota; kingdom Viridiplantae; phylum Streptophyta; class Magnoliopsida; order Rosales; family Urticaceae; genus Parietaria; species Parietaria judaica. Next base: position 27,055,135 of record OX940869.1, read on the forward strand.
AAACCTCGAAAATCGTCGAAAAGTATATAAAAACGATAAGTATTACAACCGGCAACTTACCGGTAACTATCGAAAAGCCGAAAAATCGACGATTATCGACGATTATCGTCGAAAATTCCAACCTTGGTTCAGACTATAAACCCACACTCAACTATAAATGTATTATGTGTATGCCGACTTCAAAGGTGCATACAAATATAAAAATCTCTTTAATATATGCTAAGCCACTACATCAGATTATATATATATATATTATATACATATATTCCCACTACATCAGATTAAAAGACTTTAAAAATTTGAATGAAAAAGTTATAAACAGACACAACTACAAGCTGAAGTACATCTAGCGTCCATATTATAATACTTAAAAAAAAATATAATATATTTACTACCATCAAAATTTACAGCTGTTTGCAGCATCCCACGGCAGCAAGACCATTATATAAGTAAATATGTCAGCGAAATGTCTTTTCACAACCAAACAAGAAACATATAATATAATATATTATTGAAAAAAAAATTTCACACCAGATAGAAAAACATGCCCGAGTACACTAACTCACTTTGTCATATAGATACGTGTGCCCGCAAAAATCTAGAATAATGATTAAAAAAAAATACACAGTATACAATACACTTCTCGACTTCTCGAGAATGAAATTTTGCCAGAGAGGCTATAGATAGGAAACGTGTACACAGTAAAAGCGAGATAAGACATTTCAGTATATACTACACGTAATGAACAGAGAAAAGCAACGTACAAATAAAATAAAGACTTTGCAAATAGGGCCTCTCCCGTGCTGAAAAAAATCAAAACAAAAACTTTCTTCTTTCTTTCAGAAAACCAGAACCAGAGAGTTCATACATGACGTGAAAAAAAAAAATCTTTTCTAAAACTTTCAAGATTTCTTGTTTATTATACTCGTAGAAGAATCGCTTTAACATTGTTGTAATAATTTTTCTACGAGTACACATATGAAGAAGGAAGTTTGAAAATTTTAGAAATAGAAATACCTATTGGTTGATGAAGATCAGAGTTCTTCCTTCAAGCAATATATCCTGGAAAAACGAGAGCAAGAAGATCATACCGAGTCACGTATAGGACGCTTTCCTTAAAGCGATTCGCCTCCGCTATCGGACTGCGTCACTTCCCAGGATAAAACGGCGCAACCGTTGTCTCCGCAACGGCGAACCGAACTCGCAAAGACCTCAACCCAGGTATATATATATATAAAATAGAGTGATTTTGAGCTTCGCACGGAGTGAAAACGGATGTGCAAAGCTCGGAGAGAATCTCTGAGAAGTTCGAAAATAGGGTTTTCTTGGTGTGTCGAAACAAAGCCGAGGAGCTTCAATTTATAGATGTAATATGGGATTGTGCATTTATTCAAAAATCGTTTCAGCATTGATTTTCATTCAAATCATTTTCATAACGTTTTTCTGAATCATTGTATTTATTTGAGATGAATGTTCTATACGTTTTTGAATTTTTGACTGTTTTCATAGTGATACGTTTTTATCACTCTTGATTGCCACTAATTGTAACTTTTAATTTCAGTTACATAACATTTTTTCCTACAATAAACAGTTTAATGGATTTATGAGAATATATGACTGTTAAATGATGCACATAACAAGCTGTTTGATGTAAAATCTCAACATAAAAATACATTATAAAATGGAACAATTGTTTAACAATTATACTCTTCATGTTTATGGAGTAAAAAATTAGTTCTACGAGTACTTGAATCGCACGGATTCATGATGTTGCATAACTTTAGTCCGGTGAGTCTTTGGATCTCTTATATGAGTAGGCTCCTCTGTTCTTCGTTTTTTTTTTTTTTTTTTTTTTTTGCGTTCATGATTGCTATATCAAGGTGTGTTTGTGAGTTTAAGCTTGACTTAGTCCGTCACATTGAAGAAGTCAGCCCGGGTACCGGCAAGAACCAAGTACTGATAGAAGGCAAGCCCAGCCCGGGGCATACGAGCAGGCCAGCTCGGGGACAGAGAAGCTGTCCGGGCAGGAAAGTCAGATCACGGACAGAGAAACTGTTCGAGGAGAAAAAGGGAAACTCTACCCAGAAAAGGAAGACATGTAGTTTGAGGAGCAAGCAAATCAAGTCAAAGATTTGGTGAGATTATTTAGGGTAGTTTCCTGATTTGGTGCGATTTGGTCAGCTAGGGTTTTGCCTATGTGAGGCTATAAATATACCTAGCATGTATACTTTGTAAATAGCTGAGTCCATTAGAATTTGAGTTTATCTTCTTGTATTGCCTTCGATTATTAATCAGAGAATTTCTTTGGTGTCCTTTAATTTTCTGTTCGATTTCTTTGGTGTTATTCGTGTTCTTTGCAGATCCGTGAATTGGGATCCAACATGTTCAATAGTTTTTCTTGATTTGTTTAAATATTTTATTTGGAAGGCCAATATGAATCCGAGAGTTGCTCATCTTCTTGAATCAATTTCTCTGTCTCATATTGATCGAAGTAGCCAAAACTAGGTGATGATTTCTTTGCCTCCATTGCTTCCAGTTTGTCCAATTTCTGAAGCACCGTGATCAAATATGTCAATGCGTAAGATAGATCAAATCTGTCAAATTCCTTTTATCGCGTAAATAGAATTTTCGTCCGTCCTCAATAATAATTTTTTGGTACTCCATTACATGTTTTGCAGGTGCTTTTTGGGAGTGGGTCTGTTAGGATATCTTTGTACATGAATGGGCTCAAGTACTAAATTTATTTGGTAATCAAGTAAGTCAGCGATGTGCTTCGGATTTTTGATTTTTTTTCTTCATATTTTATTTTCATAATCATTAAGGTATATTTGTTTTTTTTTTTTTTTTCTTACTTATGATTTGGTATCCTCGAATAGTTTTGCTTCTAAGTTATATTGAATTTTATTTGAAGATGTTCACACTTTTTTGGGAGTCACATTTTGGATCCCATAATTTTATAAATTAAAAATCGCCCCTGTTTTTTCACTTCCTTTCCTTAATTTGGTTTTGTTTGTTTATTTCATAATAAAAGTCAAATTAAGCATGCTTTACATGTTCGTATTCTTCAATTATTTATAAACCAGAAATCAAAGCTCTAAATTTTCAGTTACTTTTATAAGTTTCTCAGAAAATAATGAGAATTGAAATAGCAAAAAATGTGAAAGTTTATGCCTGCAGTTGCAACAATATTGGTGATACCTCATTTCTTATCCTTCTACCAAGCATTCTCTCTTTACTTCTTTTATTTTAGGTTTTGCTTTTCTATTTCTGTTTTATTTTGCTGAAAGATTTATGATACCTAACTTTATCGTCTCTCAGCCAGGTTGCCAGCCCTCCGTAAGTTTTTCTTTCTATTAATCGATATCAATTTGAAATTTTGTCACTCTTATTTCATCATGGTGTCTTGATATATAGTTTATTTTGTTATTGAATTAACTTAGTTTGGACTTTGGAGATTCAGTAAGAGATTGGAGTTTTTGCTTAGTGCACTAGGAGTTTAATTGGAAATCATTGTCACCCTCAACATGTAATTTTTCATTTTCGGTTTCCTTCTGTTTCAGTGATATTAATCGGATTGTATTTAATTTGTTTATATGTAAAGTTATGGTATTTTATCTAAAGTCTCGAACTTATTTTATGGGTGGTTTTGTTTCTTTTACTAATCTTCGAATGTCTAATTTATTAACTACTTATTGAATTAAATTTGGGTATTTATTCAGGGTACATATAAGTTATTAAGTTGGACACTGATGAGACGACAAGCAAACAAAATTACCGTACGGGAGCTCGAAGCCATTGTCAGATTCTTTCCCTCAAAATATTCCCAAACTAAGCCTTAAAATTTCTTCTTTTCTAAATGAGTAACAAGAAAATACACATTCAAACCAAAGAATCGTGATTGGAAACAAATCCTCCATCGGTTTCTCTCCGACTTCTTTCTAAGGTTAGAAATTGATTTCTTGAGATACTATTCTTTTTGTGTGGTTTTGAAACATTGCAAGAACAATACTCATAAGAAGTTCATAGAGTAGATAAAAAAGAACAAAATAAGTCTTAGAGAAAGAAAAGTCAGAGTTTAATGTCGTGCTCAATATTTTTTTATAGAATAAGCAATATATTAAGAAGAAACAGGGGTAAAATCCCCTATGATATCGTTTACAAGCCACCCGGGGCATTCGCACGACCACATGTCGGGAATGGACTCCAAAAGACAGGTTCTAGCTATCCGATTAGCCGCCCTATTACAATGCCTTGGTGCCCAACGACACCCATTAGATGGCCCTACCTCCGCACCTAGCCTACATATTCCCGCAAGAATCGGGCCTTGAACACTATTGAGCTTTTTCCCCTTCACGAGGTTGATCGCTTTTTGACAATCAGATTCTACTTCCGTCACTCGCCAACCACGGTCCCGGACAAAATGAAGCCCTAGGAGAATAGCGTGGCACTCCGCCGAAAGCGCCGAGTCAACCTCCAAAAGGAGCCGCGTGACATACCCGAGAAGCTTGCCTCGATGATACCTCACCACTACGCCTATTGCCGCTCTTCCCGTGCTCTTCTCCCAAGCCGCATCCACATTAAGCTTTAAACCCCCCACTTCCGGGGCCTTCCAATCGGTGTTACTAGTCCAGGGCTCCACCGAACTCTTCTCCAAGACGTGGATACTAGTTTTGAAACTAGATAGCCAACAAGCCACTTTTTCCACCCACGCCTCCGGCTTATGAATCGGGTTCTCGAAGAGACCACAAAAGAACTCCAAATCCGCCACCGGAAGACCTTCAAGTGCCCTCAAACAAAGTTCTCGAAAAGGAACCGGTCCCGACTTTTCCACCCATCGTTGCAAATACGAGGAAACCCAAATCGTCTGGGCTCTCTCATAACTCCAAACCGCGTGGAGGGCGTCTTCTGGTAAGGCTCCGCAAAACTTGCAAAAGGGGAGACAAGGCACCCAACGCCCCCGAAGAGCACCGAAGGTCGGTAGGATGTCGAACCACGCTCGCCAAACTAGATGTTTGACTTTTGGTGGGATTTGGAGACCCCACAAAGTCTTCCACCAACGTGGTTCAATGCTACAAGACCCCGATGGTCCCCCTATCTTCGCCGAACGAGCAAGGCAATATCCCGACTGAACCGAATAGGAACCATCTTCTTCGAAATGCCACACCAAACGGTCATGATGAGCATTAGGACCTAGGGGGATTCTTAGAATTGCTTGGGCATCATCGGGGACATCATATCCAATACTAGCTCGCGGTTCCAAGCCCCCTCGTTGATAAAGTCGGCAACACGCCAAGGATACCCATCGTCGGGTTCTTTTGTAAGAATGGCAAAACTCCCAGCTCTATGAAGCCACAGTTGCTTAAATGATCTAATGTTTCCCTCTCCCACTTGCCATCTAACACCTTGACGCACCAAATCCTGCCCCCAACAAAGACTTTTACAAAGAAAAGAGGAATGAGCCTTACATTCGAAATCGAGCACCGTTGAATCTGGGAAGTATTTCGCCTTGGGAACGCGGGCCATCAAGCTCTCCGGATGCTAGATTAATCTCCAAGATAGCCTTCCAATAAGAGCCCGATTAAAATCCCCGAGGTTCTTGAACCCGAGGCCTCCCTCCTATTTGGGTTTCGCAATAGAATCCCACTTTTTCCAATGAATCTTTCGCTTTTCCTCCAACCCTCCCCACCAAAATCGACTCATGTGTCGATGGAGCTCATTAATGGTGTTGGCGGGGATATGGAAGAGGCTCATCATATAGGTTGGAATCGCTTGGGCTATCGCTTTGATTAGAACTTCCCGACCGCCCGCCGAGAACATCCGTGCCTTCCAATCTCGCGTGCGTTTAAGGACTCTCTCCGATAGGATACTAAAGATCGAAATCTTATTCCTCCCTACGCGGGTTGGAAGTCCAAGATAGGACTCGAGCTCGTCCACAAGCGGGATGTGAAGAAGGGAGGAAAAGGAGGCCGCTTCTTGCTCAGAAAAATTGTGGGAACAACACATCGCCGACTTATCCATATTCACCACTTGACCCGAGCCTTTTCATAGACCTCCAAGATAGAGCGGATTGCTTGGCAACATTCATCACTAGCCTCACAAAAGATTAGACTATCGTCCGTAAAAAGGAGGTACGTAACCGGTGGGGTCGCGGGTCGGCAAGCAAAGCCTCGGAGAAGGCCCATTCTCTTGTGGCCCCTAATAAGGGCAGAAAAACCCTCCGGACATGCTAGAAAAAGATAGGGCGATAAAGGGCATCTTTATCAAAGCCCCTGCCTTGGCCGCATCGAGCTCCCTGAGAGGTTCGTGGTAGAAATACAATCTCGGACCACCTCAATGATCCTCGATCCAAAACCCATTCTCCTCATCATAGCGAGGACAAAACCCCACTCCACCCAGTCATAAGTCTTGCTCATGTCGAGCTTAAGAGCCAAGACCCCCTTATTCCTTTTCTTCTTCCTCCTAAGCTAATGGAAAAGCTCGAAGGTAATCACGGCATTGTCCGTGTTAACCTATCAGGAGCAAAAGCGCTTTGAGCCTCAGAGATGACGCCTGAGAGAGCCCCTTTGATGCGGTTTGCTACCACCTTTGTGACGATCTTGAGAAGAACGTTGCAAAGGTTAATGGGGCGAAAGTCGTTGACCATAGTTGGGTTCTTTGGGATAAGGACAATGTTAGTATCATTCCACAGTTTGACGCTAGCATTTCCATTCAACACATCCAAGCAGTCTCTTCGCACATCCAGACCCACCAAATTCCAAGATTTTTGAAAGAAGAGGGCGTGGAAACCGTTGGGGCCTGGAACTTTTCTTAGGACCCATAGCAAAAAGGGCGGTGTCCACTTCCTCCCCGGTGAACTCCTCATTCGTCAAGGATTGTCGTAAGTCTGAAATCGCACGCACTTCTGAACCCATTACTGCGCGGGACTAATGCTCAGAAGCGTTATCGAAGTAAAAATGTTTGCAAAATACCTATCAAAAACCCCACAGACCTCCACTTCTGACGTAACCCAATCCCCCTCTTCATTAAAAATACCCCGGATAGAGTTATGGGCCTTCCGTCGCACGGCTCGGGAATAGAAATAGGCTGACTTCTTGTCCCCCCCTTTAAGCCAATCCGATCGGGCTCTTTGTTGTCAATAATGTTCTTCGATCAAAATAAGGGATTCAAGCTCACCTCCAATACGCTTTGCTTCCTCTCGGTTTATCGTGGACGAAACTGCCGAATTAATACAGGCGAGATGTAAAGATAACTCTTAGATCCACTTCTCACGAGAGCCAAGTGACGAACGGGCCCACGCTTGGAGAGCACCTTTGCAATCGGCTAGACTCTCTGAACAAGACCGCAGACTTTCCCCGTTTCGGCCCTTTGACCATGCTTCTCGAATAACCATCGGGCAATGCTCGTGAATGAGCCATCCCAGTTCGAAAGCCCACCGCCGCCTAAAGATCCCGAGCCTCAATCCCACTGCTTCGATTCCCCTCGTATTAATTTGGAGGACACGATGATCCGAACCCCAAAAATCCAAAGTCTCGACTACGGTCCAAACGGCATTGGATATTCTTCGCTCCACCTTGCATATTACTCCAAGTGCAACGCTCTCCTCGGAAACCAAGATCAAGAAGCTCACAAGTCTCAAGAGTTTTTGCAAAGTCGGCCATCGCCGCCGGGCGTCGCCTCGTACGACTAGTGTGCTCATAATCGAAAAGAACTTCATTAAAGTCTCCCGCACATATCTAAGGACTATCATCCACATTGTGAATACGTCTCAAAAGCTCCCACAAAAGCTTTCGGTGTGCCTCGATCGGAGCCCCATAAAAACCGGTAAAGCAAAAATTCGAGCCAAACTCGTCAACCACAACAACGTCAATATGGCTTTGATTCAAGCTACGGACCGTGACGTTGAAGGCCACTTTCCACAACATTTGCAAACCTCCACTCCTACCCTCAGCATGGACCCCGAGCCCGTTCACAAACCCCAAATTCAGTTTTAAAACCTCTGCTCGACGCCCCCTCATCTTTGTTTCTGCAAGAAAAAGGATATCCGGCTTCTGCTCACGGATCAATCTCCGCAAGCAGCCCATCGCCTGAGAATTAGACAATCCCAGGGCGTTCCAACATATGAGTTTCATGAGGAGCGATCGACCCGCCTCAGGCGAGCCGCCAAAGAAAATGTACCCGATTTTGTGGTTGACAGGATTATCCTTATGAGTACGAAGGTTCCACCTCCGTCCCCCACAGTCTCTTGATCCCTAGGTCTTGTCCAAAGTCCGCCACACAAGGAGATGTAGACATTGCCATAGAAAAGCTCCACTTGAGCACAATGAGCTGGAAAGAACTAGCAACCTACAACCGCATAGAATCCGGTGTAGCACAGGGAACCAGTCCCCAACAAGCACACCACAGAAGGTGGTAGACACCCGAAACACTCAGATCACGTATTCATCCCTCAAAACCTAAGACAAATTTTTGTGGGCATTCGATAATGAAACAATCATTTTATCGAACACTTGGAGGGCACCACTTCAAAGCCAGCAAAAGCAGTATTGAAATGTTCCAGAAAAAGAGATTGCGATAATCAGAGCCGTCCCGAAGAAGAAGAACAGCTTCGAGCTTGAGATTCAAAAATGGCGTCGATTAAAAAATTGCGATACAGGCTCTGACCATTTTGATTCAGCAAGGTTGAAAAGTTGCAATTAGTTCGAAACGTAATAAATTGAATTCAATATTCATAACGGTCATAATAACCGTTTTACAGAACGTTCGAACGTCGGAACAAATCCCGATAATTGGATAGAGCGTTCGTCTCGAGTTCGACATTTCGACTCACTCGATGCTATCTCAATTTTAATTTAACTGGAAGATTTTCCAATAATATATATATATATATATATATATATATATATTGCAGCATCACCAACAGAATTGGTCGCAATTTGTACAAAGCCAATTCATCGAGAACAAAGAGTGAAAGCGAGGCGCAAGCCACAGGGCAGTTTCGCCTGTCAACTCATCGAGACGCGTCTCAGAAACGCTTTTTTAATCACTGAATATAGCAATAAATATTTGTTCATATTATAATGATGTATGTATAGGCTTTTTTGTCTAAAACATTAAGATTCAATCACATGACTTCATATATTGCGTATTTATATATTTTTTTCAAATATATATCTTCATAATTCTATACACTATTATACATCATTCATTGGGTTATACGCTGTCACATTTTATATATTTATTAATAAGGTTTGTTATAGTTGTCTTCGCAAAATTTTATTCACCTTAAATAAAGATATATTTTTGTTCTTATTTCATTTCTCTATATGAGATTAAGTTTGTTTGAGATAATATTATATGAGTAAAGCTGTGATATTAGAGGCACATATATGGCTGACACCTTTGCATATGGTGGTGATCTTAAGGCATTATTAATAGTGTAAAATCATTTTAAGCATTTATTTGTATATATCATGTAGGAGACGGATCATCATCGACAAAAAAAAAATGACGAACAATAACGATACAATTCAACATTTAATAAAAAAAAATCTAAATTCAGTATCAATTTCACTTAGAGCCCAAAATAATTATTTCATTTGTTTTTGAAATATTCCAAACATTATTAAATTATGTCTATCTTATGCAGGGGCGGACTCAAGTTATACCCAACAAGGACTATAGATCCTACAGCCCAAATAAAAAATTTATTAGAAAACAACTAATTTATATTTTAGCCCTCCTCAAAAAATAAATTTTAGCCTCCCATATCAGCCCAAGGCCCAACTCAAAACCCCACAATCATTCATCATGTTTTATTTTCTCACTTTCACTAGTGGGACCACACAATGAGCCAACACACATCACTCTGATACAGGGAATTGTCTCTCTCGCTCAGCGAGAGACCCACCACGCAGAACGACTAATCCTCTCGAGTCTTGACCAATTGTTTCTCCAACGTGACACCGTCGCCAGTTTTTCGTTGCTCTGCCACTATCACCGGTCACCATCCTCCGTGCTCACTGCACTCAACCCTCCTCGCTCACTGCACTGCCTCCCTCTCATTGCTCTGTCTCTCGTCCCTTCGTCTCAGGCTCTCAGCTGGCCTCATACCATTATCCCGCGCTCTTACCGTCGTCCATTGCCTCCTCGATGTCGCAGAAAGCAACCAACTCCAGTCTTAAGGTATTTATTTTTTATAACTTCAAACCCTAATTTATATATTTGAAATCTTTGAACGTAAGTTTCGAAACACTTATCGCTTTTGCTGTAGGAAATGCCCGAAACCAAGATATGAGTCCGTTGGACTTTCGGGTCCGACCCGACTACAATAAATGAGCACGGTAATTATTATGATCACGGTAATTAATTAAAGTAATTAATTATGACCTAATGGGCTTTAACCCTATCATTGGGCCCAAAAGCCCATTAAGTCATTTTATGTGGGTTATATAAGTCTCATGTTGGTCATAATGTCAAAACTCTAAGCCTACTCACAAAATAGAATTCGACCTCCTCTCTAGAAACCCTAAAGGCCGAATTCTCTCTCTCTTGTGTTCCCGTCGATTTGTCGTAGCTGTCAATCGAAGGGGATTTCCGGTCTTAGAGACGTTCCCGCAGCGACGTGGTGGGCGAGCTAGAGGCTTTGCAAATATGAAGCTGCGATCCGAATCCCGAGCACGCCAGAAAAGAGAAATCGGCATTTATTGGTACGATTGGCAAAAGTACCAATCTTTGGTAACGACTCGAATCCCTATTCTTAATGTTCGTTTATAATCTAGATCTTTGTTTCGATGACTTCTCGGGTTATTTTGCGCCCCGAGATCAAGAAAAGTCAACGAAAAACCCAACATTTGCTAGTATTATGAGTAGATGTGTATGGCATAGAATAAAATAAAACATAAAACATCAATTATTTGACTATGACCCCTGAAAATAATATTTTGTGTTTAACTATTAATTTTGAATTGATTTTATAATTTCGTGCATTTCATATGAAAACAATCGACAGATTCTTTTTGAGAAAGAGTGTAGAGAAAAGAGATTGTGCTTCTAACGACAAGGACATGATTCCCAAAGTTCAAAAAATTGAAGAAGAGTTTGATATCAACAAAATACAACGTGATCAGAGAGAACGACAACAAATATTGAAGTATCCACCTCACTTACGCAATGAAGTTCGGCGAGCTTAGATGAAATTCGGCCCTTATCAACCCAAAGGCCCATATCGGAAAAGTAAGAGCGGAAAACAGTCAAGAAAATTCCAAAAATCTTGGTTAAAGTTATTTCCATCGTGGTTAGAATATTCCCCCGATAAAAATAGAGTTTATTGTCTGCCATGCTTCTTCTTTAGAAAAGATAGTGCAAATCCTTCAACTGCGTTCATAGTTAAAGGATTTAACGCGTGGAAGAAGGTGAGAAACGGAGCTAAATGTGCATTTCTGACACATATTGGAAAGGATGCAAATTCAACTAATAATGTCGAGAAAGCTTGGAAAGATCTTTTGGACCAATCATGTCATGTTACAAATACTTTTAAAAAATTTACAACACAAAACATCAAGGAAAATCCACTTCGTTTGAAAACTACAGTCGATGTCGTTCGTTGGCTTACGGAGCAAGGATTTGCTCTTAGGGGTCATGATGAGTCCGATACCTCATTGAATCGTGGAAATTTCTTAGAATTAAGAAGCTTGATCGCTAGCTATAATCCTCAAGTTGATGAAGTTTTAAACAAATCTACGGGAAATTCGATGTATTACGCACCAAATGTTCGAAAAGAAATCCTACAAGTTCTGGGTAATAAAGTGAAGAAAAGTATCCGCGAACAAATTGGTGATGCAAAGTATTGCTTATTGGTTGACGAAGCTCGGGATATTTCTAAAAAGGAGCAAATGTCTATTGTTTTGAGATACGTAGATAGAGATGGCTTCGTGCGAGAGCACTTTTTTGGGTTGGTTCATATTAGAGATACAAAGGCTTTAACTTTGAAAGATAATATACTTGAGCTACTTTAATCTTGACGTTATGTCTATCCGAGGGCAAGGATATGATGGTGCAAGTAACATACGTGGGGAATTCTGTCAGCTTAAACTTGACTTAGTCCGTCACAAAGAGAAAGTCAGCCCGGGTACCGACCAGAACCAAGGACGGACAAGAGTTCAGCCCAGTTCGGGTGAACACGAGCAGAACATCCAGATAGAAGGCAAGCCCATCCCGGGGCATATGAGCAGGCCAGCTCAGGGACAGAGAAGCTGTCCGGGCAGAAAAGGGAAACACAGCAACTACCTAGCAAGGAAGGAGCGAGACTTGCGGAGAAAGTCAGAGTTTATTTAGGGTAGTTTTCCGATTTTGTGCGATTTAGTTGAGCTAGGGTTTCGCCTATGTGAGGCTATAAATATACCTAGCATGTACACTTTGTAAAGTGCCGAGTCCATTAGAGTTTTGAGTTTGTCTTCTTATATTTGCCTTCGATTATCAATAGAGAATTTCTTCTTTCAAAATTTTGTGTCCTCTATTTTTCTGTTCGAGTTTTCTTTGGTGTTATTTGTGTTCTTTGCAGATCCGTGAATTGGGATCCAACAAATTCAAGGGGTTACAAGATTTAATAGCTCAAGAATGTCCGGAAGCTTATTTTTCCATTGTTTTGCTCACCGTTAGCAATTGGCACTAGTTGCCGCATCGCATGGAGTTAATCATGTCAATCGTTTCTTCATCAACTTATGGGTCTCAGGAAATTAAAAAAAAAAATCCTCAAATTTAATCATCTGTATTGAGATGATAGTCACTGATACTTTTACTTTATTTTGGACACAATATCTATAAATAACTATTTAAAACATGTGGCTAACCCATGACTTAAAAAAATTATTGTGTTATAAACCACTACTTATCCATGGCATTTGGATTCTTATGTTAAAACACATTTCTTAATAATCATTTTTGTTCATTTATTTATTTATTTATCATCTTTGTAAGAAAGTTATAGGATTGTGAAATATCAATCCATATAGTTTTTTTTTTATTATTATTGAATTTCATCATTATTTTATTATCACAAAAACAATTAATTGAAGGACAATAGTTATGATAATCATTTATTTCATAGTTTTCAAAAAATATATGTTAACTTTAATTTGTACAAAACCATAATGATATTAAAAAAAATTGATCAATCAATTAATTTGATGATGTAGATATGTATTTCTCAATAACAAAATACTGTCCATTCAAAAAAAAAAAAACAAAATACTGATAAATTACTTAATTTATTAATTTTTACATCACCGCGCAAAGCGCGGTGTCGGTCCACTAGTAAAATAAATAAAAAAAAAACATAATAATAGGAACAACCAATATTTTTGTTCTTTTTTTAATTATTATATGAAATAGTAATAACTTTATAAGTATTATTAATATATTAACTAAACTCCTATTTTTTAGCAACATCAAATATAGGTAATAAACACCAAAACGTGTAAAAAAATATAAAAATTAAGATCTAAAAAAAAAATAACACACGTTATTGGTTAATGGTTACCATTATTTTTTACATAATATTTGTCAAGCAAAAAAGATTTAAATATTATATAAGATAATACGAATCTGTTAATAATAAGGAAATATTTATGTGTATATATAATGTTTAATAATTTTCTATAATATTATCCTATTTGACGGTTTTTAAATTTGCATGGCAGTTATCAAGAAAGAGTTACAATGATTCTTCCAGAAAGTTACAACGTATCATGTTATAAATCCAAAGTTCATTATAGGGAAAATTACGGCAAAAATACTCAACCTTTAGTCAACGTGCCTCCCGTGTACCCAACCTTTAAAATTGGCGGCAAAAATACCCAACGTGCATTGACCGTGACTTTGGCATGAAAACATTAATTTTTCCGTTAACATCTGCCATGTGGCCGTTAGCGGCAAAAATACCCAAACCTTTTTTTTAATTAATTTTTAATTTTTTTAATTTATATGTTTTTTCTTTAGTTGATTAGTGATAATTACTTAAATTCCAAATACATGGAATAACACAAAAGTTAGTCAAAACATCAATTGATTTCAAAAGTTAGTCAAAACATCAATTGATTTCTTAATGTGCTTGTATAAGCTACATTTGCTGGTAAAATTTTTATTATTATGATAAATTTTAAACATAATGTTACGGGTATTTTAAATAATTGATTTTTAATAAATTAATAAAAGGAAAATTATATAATTAATTTTTCTTTTATTAAATAAAGTCAATTTTAACCCGAGTCCGTTTTCGCGAAATAAAGTATCCAGATGTTTCCAAAAATATCATTATACTCAAAAATTCATAAAGTTTGAAAGAAATGGCCTCGGAACGCTCCCGGAATCCTTAAAGTGGGCCGGGAGCACCTCGGGCAGCCCCACACGAGCCACCACGCGCTCCCACGCGCTGCCACGTGGCCCCACGCGCAGCCACGCGTCTCATGCCCTCCTCACGCGCGCTCACGCGCCCTCAGAAGGGCTTATGTTAACCCGATGACGTCAGCAGAGGCACGCGCGCGTGAAGTAGCGCGTCCGACACAAACGCCGCGCTTGAGGGTGCGGTCGGCTTCCGATGAGGACACGGTTTGCGGCTTTCAATTGGCCTCCGATGAGGGCTTTTTTGTAGAATGGCCTTAAGTGGGTTTTCATTGTGTTTCATAGCTTCCTTCGGCACTATTCATATTTCTTAGTAGGGGTATTTAAGGGTATGGATTTTAATGCACTACTACAAATATGAGATTATAATACGGAGTTTCGACTACGGAAGAAAAAAACGTCGTTGGAAGTCGAAATCCGACGATAGAAGTAAAAATCCGTTGTCGAATTTTAAAAAAAATACACTTCTGACGACGGAAATTTTTATATGTCGTAGAAAATAATGATTCGCCGCGGCTAGTACTCATTCGCCGCGACGAATTGTATTCCGACGACAGATAAATTTCTGTCGTCGACTCATGTGTACTATTAAGCATGTTATGCCGCGGCTAGAAATAATACGCCGCAGCGAATTGTGATCCGACGACACAAATTTCTCCGTCGTCGGAATAGCAAACGACAACGACACTAAAATGTGTTGTTGGAATAATTCGCCGCGGCGATTATAAGTTTGCCGCGGCGAATTATCGTGTTTTAAGTTTTGCATTCCCTCACGAACCCTAGCCGTCTGCACCCCTTTCTCTCTCTCTCTCTCTCTCTCTCTCTCTCTCTCTCTCTCTCTCTCTCTCTCTCTCTCTCGCCTCCGCCTGAACATTCTCGAACCCTAGCCGCCGTAGTTTGCCGTCGCACGCCGTCTCTCCTCTCGCCGTACTTTGCCGTCGCTTGCCGTCTCCTGCCGTGTTTTGCCGTCGCTCGCCGTCGCCCAAAGCATTAAGGTATGATTTTTTCCTTCGATTTAATAGTGGAATTTAGGGAATTTAGGGTTTGATTTTGTATTGAATTAGGATTTGGAATTTAAAGTTTTGAGTTTGTGATTGATTTAGGAATTAGATTTCTAGGGTTTTGATTTTGTGATTGATTTAGGAATTTAGTTCGAAAATTATATTTGAATTGTGATTAGTTTAGGGTTTGATATTGTGATTTGATTTAGGTTTTGGAATTGTGAATTGATTTTGTATTGAATTAGGATTTGGAATTTAAAGTTTTGAGTTTTTGATTGATTTAGGAATTAGATTTCTAGGGTTTTGATTTTGTGATTGATTTAGGAATTTAGTTCGAAAATTATATTTGAATTGTGATTAGTTTAGGGTTTGATATTGTGATTTGATTTAGGTTTTGGAATTGTGAATTGGAATTGTGAATTGGGGTTTCGAAAATTGTGATTAATTTAGGTTTTGATTGGAATTGGAATTGTGAATATATGCTTCTTCTATTTATTTTTTTCAGATACAATGGCCCCGAAAATGAGACGGAAAGTAACGGCAAAACGGGGCAAGCATTGGCGCGGCCCAGAAGACGAGGTCGAAGAAACGGTCCAAGAAACGGTCCCAGAGCCTCCACCGCCGCCGCCGCCGGAAAATGCTTTTAAGACGACTGCGGCAGAGACCCGCTACAAGCAGATATGCACGCGGAAACTGTGCTCCGAGCGTGGGTTCACAGAATTGCCGCTCGTATCAAATGCGGTGAATGACCTCGTCAACGCCAACTATCAACGAAAGGGTTGGCAGGATTTCATGATCGAGCCTGTGAACGTGGCGTATCACAGCATTGTCTTCGAGTTCTACGCGGCCTTTCCCGACACAATCAAGGATGGGTTCGTCTGGGTTCGAAATGTGCGCGTCCCCGTCACTTTGGAGACCATAAATGCGTACTTTGGCACTCCGAATCTGACCGTAGAGAAGGATCAACACAATCATTACCCAGGTCCGAGGATGGAATTGGACAAGGCCTTTTACGACGACATGGAGGCGGTCATTGCGCAGCCCGGTATGCAATGGCATTCAAGAGCTGGGGAGTCTCGCCTTGTAAAGAGTCAGCTATCTGTGATCGGGAAAATTTGGATGTACTTTGTCGGTTACCATCTGTACCCGCATCTTCACTACACAGAGCTTCAGTTTGATTTTCTGAAGCTTATCTACGCCTGCCCAAAAGGGTTGAACATCGATGTCGGTCGAGAGATTCTCCACAACATGAACAAGGTCATCTATACCACTGGGAAGAGCGCATTGGGATTCCCGTTCCTCATTTCTGGTCTTTGCATTAATGCCGGGGTATGTTTTATGCCGGTATTTGATTAATTTGTATGTTGTTATATTTTTTTTATCCTAACTTTGAATATTGAATTTGATTGTTTAGGTCGAGATTAAATATCTGGATCTCCAGTTTGCCAAAGGAGGTGACTTCGACGACGCTTGGATACAGACATTGCATCCATCGGTGATTCACGCATCACGTAGACTCCAACATCTTGTGATTCAACCCGCCCAACCAGAGCCGGAGTATACGTACGACGACATTCCCATGAGGGCGTATATGGCTCATAGTTAGCGAGCGATGTACAAGTTCATGAGTTACGACCGAAGCTACCGGATGGCTCAAGATCCGAACTTCCAGCCACCAAATCCGTATCCAGCTCCGGTCTGGCCTGCGGGATATCCTGACTATTATCCCTTTCCCAGAGAGGCAGGCGACTCTGGCAATTCACGCGGCGGAACGAACGAAGGTGGCGGTCAAGACGGGATGGACGAAGATGTGTGAACAATTTTTAATTATCTTGTTATTTTGTTTATTTTTCTTTATTTTTGAACAATTTTTAATTATCTTATTATTTTTTTTACGTTGTTGAACAATTTACAGTTTAATTAGTATTTGTTGAATTTGGTTTTTATAATTTACAATTTATAGTTTATTACTTTTTTTAAATAATGTTTAATTATTTTCCATATTTACTTAATTATTTAAATGTATTTCATTTTCGAAATAAAAATTGAAAAAATAATTTATTTACTATGTTTATTTATTTACTTAAATACAGTAAAATACAATAATTAAAAATTTGAAATAATTTCTCCCACTAAAAATTCAACGACACAAAAAGGTGTCGTCGAAAGTCATATTAGCCGCAACAAACAATAATATGCCGCGGCTAAACCTGTCTAAAAATCAACCCGTAGCCTCTGTTTATTTTGAGACAGGTTTAGCCGCGGCAAATTAGGTTTTGCCGCGGCTAATACTGGCTAAAAATCAACCCGTGACCTCTGTAAGATTTTGAGACAGGTTTATCCGCGGCGTACTATAAATCGCCGCGTCTGGTGATACGACGACAATTTTATGTGTCGTTCGATAGGATCCGCCGCGGCAAATTTGTTTTTGCCGCGGATAATACTGGCTGAAAATCAACCCGTGGCCTCTGTAAGATTTTGAGATAGGTTTAGCCGCGGCGAACTATAAATCACCGCGGCTGGTGATACGACGACACTTTTGTGTGTCGTTGGATAGGATCCGCCGCGGCAAATTTGTTTTTGCCGCGGCTAATACTGGCTGAAAATCAACCCGTGGCCTGTGTAAGGTTTTTAGATAGGTTTAGCCGGAGCGAACTATAAATGTGATACGACGACACTTTTGTGTGTCGTTGGATAGGATCCGCCGCGGCTAATAATAGTTTGCCGCGACGGATGTCGCAGATCTGAGTTTTTAAAATACGAACCTATTATTTTCCTTCACTTTTTTCTCTATACTCTCCTCATACTCTATCCACTTCACACTTAGTCAACTTAGGCGACTTGGTTGAAGGATTTCAACTTTGTGTTCGCGGTTTGCCTACGGGAAGGAAAGGTATTATTTCTCAAAATTCCGGATCTTGTTAAGTAGATTTGCATTATGGCTTCTAGAGAATGGATGAAAAATAGATTGAGCGATGCTTACCGACGAGGTGTTCAAGAGTTTTTGGATGTTGTTAAGAAAAGGAGAATTGATTCGGTGTCCTTGTCTTATATGTGGAAATTTAGTTTCAAAATCGATGGAGGATGTCGAATCGCATTTATTTGCGTTTGGTATAATGAGTTCATATGATCATTGGTACTTTCACGGGGAAAAAATTCATGGTAGAAGAGTCGATGATTATGTACACGAACAAGACGTCGAAGAGGATGATGTGAATGGTATGTTGAATCGCTCCGAAGAGGATTATGTGGGACAACCGGAATTATTTGAGTCGATGGTGGGTGATTTTGAAGCTCCTTTGTTTGATGGGTGTAAGCGTTCGAAAATAGGGTTCTTGGTGACTTTATTTCATTTAAAGGCGGCAGGAGCTTGGTCAAATACTAGCTTTACGCTATTGTTGGAAGCTCTTCGGGATGTGCTTCCGGAAGGAAATATAGTGCCATTATCCATGTATGACGCAAAGAAGATGTTGGGGTTGTTAGGTCTTAAGTTCGATAAGCTTCATGCATGTCCTAAGGATTGCGTACTGTATAGGAATGAGCATGAATGTTTAATGGAATGTCCGGTGTGCGGTGAGTCAAGGTGGAAGATAGGGAAGACGCCTCACGACGGTGTGAAAGGGGTTCCGCAAAAAGTATTATGGTACATCCCCCCGTTGACGCACTTTAAACGCATGTTTAACAACCCCACTCACGCAAAGAACATGATTTGGCACTCAAAAAACTGCAGTAATGATGGCGTTATAAGACACCCCGTTGATGCTGCACAGTGGAAATCTTTTGACGCCCATCATCCGGAATTCAGCGCATGTCACAGGAATTTGCGTCTCAGTTTGGCCACCGATGGGATGAATCCATTTGGTAACATGAGTAGTCGATATAGTGTTTGGCCAGTAATACTCATCAACTACAACCTCCCTCCGAAATTGTGTATGAAGCGTAAGTTCTTAATGTTGAAGCTTTTAATCTCGGGACCGAGCCAACCGGGAAATGACATCGATGTCTACTTGGCACCATTGATCGACGATTTCAAGATTATGTGGGAGGAAGGAATGACGATCATGGATGCACACCTTCAAGAAGAGTTCAGATTGAAAGCAATGCTAATGTGGACAATCAACGACTTCCCGGCATACACTAACTTGTCAGGTTACTCAGTTAAATGCAAAATTGGTTGTCTTGTTTGCATAACAGATACATGTTCGACCCGGTTGAAGCATAGGAAGAAGACAGTTTTTCTAGATCATCGGAGATTTTTACCGTTAAATCACCCGTACAGGAAGAATGCGAAGAAGTTTAATGGACATCAAGAATTTCGAAGACCTCCAAGAATTTTAAACGGCGAAGATGTCTAAAAGTTGATTTGCGAAGAGACTTATCCGGTGCTCGGAAAAAGAAAAATTAGGGGTAAGAAAAAGTCGTATGAAGATAGACCGTTCAAGAAAGTATCAATTTTATATGAACTCCCGTACTGGAAGTCGCATTATGTTCGTCATTGTTTGGACGTTATGAACATTGAAAAAAATCTATGTGAGGCAATTGTCGGTACTTTGCTTGATGATCCAAATAAAACAAAAGACGGGAAGAAAGCTCGAGAAGATCTCGTTGAATTGGGTATAAGACCGAATTTGCATCCCGAGACTCAAGGAAAAAAGACATTTTTACCACCGGCTGTGCACACGTTATCTCGAGCGGAACGAAGGAAGTTTTGTGAATGGCTTGCGGCCGTAAAAGTTCCCGAAGGTCATTCGTCAAACTACAAGATGTTTGTATCTATGAAGGATTTGAGACTTATCAGAATGAAGACTCACGATTGTCATATGTTGCTTCAACAAATACTTCCTCTTCCTTTGCGAGGTTTTTGTCAAAGGAAGTTCGATATGCCAATTCCAAGTTTTGTGAGTTTTTCAACAAAATTTGTGCCAAAACACTTAAGATATTGGAACTCGACGAGATACAGGCGGACTTGGTTAAAACCCTATGCATGCTCGAGATGTTCTTTCCACCCTCATTTTTCGACATCATGATTCACTTAACTGTTCATTTAGTACATGAAGTGAAGTTTTGTGGACCTATATTTTTATGGTGGATGTATCCAATTGAGCGATATATGAAAGTCTTGAAAGGGTATGTGAAGAATTACAATCGGCCAGAAGGGAGCATTGTCGAGTGTTATATGGCAGAGGAGTCGGTTGAGTTTTGTGCTGAGCATTGCGCGAAGGCTCCGCCAATTGGGGTACCTAAACTCGCCGTTGCGGAATCAAAAGGCTTATCCTCAGGTAATAATTTGATATATTATAATTTCATTTATAATTAATAATAAGTATGATGTTTTAATGCGCAGGAAATCCTTCAACTGTCAACCGAAAAGAATGGGAGCAAGCCGTTCTATATGTATTGCACAATTCACCCGGTATGGAGCCCTTTATTGATGTGCATGTGAATGAGTTGAGGCGTATTTATCCAAAAAAGTCAAAAAATGAAAAATGGCTACAAGAAGAGCACAACCGTACGTTTCCAAAGTGGTTCGATGGATATTTATATCCAAGAAGAAAGCATTATGATGAGTCCCTATTAAAGATCTCAGGTGGCCCTTCACAAGTAATAATCAGGTACACATCGTGGTACGTTAACGGATACACGTTTTACACAAGGGAAAGAGACAAAAAACACCCCGTGCAAAACAGTGGTGTTACATTATTTGCGGAAGGAATGCATGTTGCGTCGGCCAAGGATAAGAATCCAGTACAAGCTATTATGAGCTACTACGGCTATGTAGAAGATATTTGGGAGCTAGATTATTGTGGTTCGCGAGTTGCATTGTTTAAGTGCAAATGGGCGGACAACAACTACGTAAAAGTCGAGGATGACGGAGTTACAGTTGTTGACTTTAGACAAGTGGGCTACGCTAACGATTCATTTATAATGGCATCCCAAGCAAATCAAGTGTTTTATGTCTCGGACCCGATTGATCTAGAATTATCTCTCGTCGTGCATGTGAAGGCGAAAAACGTAGAAGAATATTTCGACGAAGAAGCCGTAGACATCACAACCATCGCACCATTTTCGAAGAAGCTACCGAGCATTGATGAGGTTGATAATTTTGATGATGATTGTTGATGTGAATAATCACGACCAACTGTCACAAAGTGATAGCACTCCGTTTGCGATGAATACCACGATGCATCTTAACTATCCGAGATAAAATCCACTTCGGTGAATAAAGATACGAGATGAAAATTTGGTAAAGACTTGATCGATAATAAGGAATTTGTATGTTTGATTGATAATAAAGCGAATACAGAGTGAAAAGTTAGTGTAGGACGTAGAACAAGATGAATGTGCCTTAAGTTACTTCGTAGGCTTTATTTATAGCCTGTATTACAACGTTTATCTCCTAGAAATTAGTAACGGCTAGTAGAATGAGCTAGTTCTTCCTTTTCCTCTTCTTTTGCCACCACGTGTAAAGTCTTGACGACGTGGTAATCGGTTTTTCTCCACGTGGAGGACTCTGGATATGGTCAATAAAGGGGGAAACGCCTGTTATCCCGGGTTGCTTGGTCCTCGGGAAGGCTGCTCGGTCCTCCTGGGCTTGGTCTTCGGGAAGACTTGGCTTTGAAGTAGATTCTTGACGGACTGAACGTGCTGGGTTAATTATTGGGCCTGCTGGTTTGTTGTGAGGCCCAACTTTCTACTTCGTTTACGTCGTTGGGTGTAGTTTCGTCTTTCGATGTCGTTTTTCGGGGAGGGTGAAATCCTGCATCATCAGTGATCCCCCCAGTTCATTAAGTGATTATCACTTGGTGAACTATTGTGTCGATGGCGATTATTTTCCTCTGATCACAAAGGATGTGGAAACTTGAGATATTTTTGCCAAAAATTTTTTTTTGAAGGAATTGTTAGCTTCTTTTTTGGCGCGATCCTTATTTTTCAAATATGAAAATTCAAAATGTTTGGTTTCGGACTGAATTAATTCATGGGGGGTGTTTTTAGGGTTTGCATGGGCTGTACATGTGGCGTGCTTGGATTAGCCTAGCGTATCCTCTTTTCTCTTTTGGTTTCTTGCGTCGAGTTTTGGGCCAATCAAGACCTTGATTTGACAACGGTCTTGACTGAATGGATTTGAGGCTGACACGCCTATTTCGGAGGTGATGGGGGTCTATTTAGCCTCTTCGGCTTCGATGCCATGATTGTGGCAGTTTTTGGAGATCGTGGAGAGTGGTTTTGAAGAGGCGGTTTTTGCAGAGGTGAGTTTATAAACTCTTATTTTGTTCTCTTCTTCGCATTTTTCCTCTTCTTCTTCTCTCTACATTACGAAGAAATGTCTGCCTCTGGTTCGAAGAGCGACTCCTTCCAGGCTGATGGCTCTCTCTCGGTGATTACTCCGACCTATCTTCGCGAGCTCTGGAGCCTGTACAACGTCCCTGATTTTATCGAGACAGAGGTCCCGGGCGCGATGGATCGAGCTTTCGATGAGAAGCCGGGGTGGTCGTGTGTTTACGAGGCTTTCTTTGAAGCCGGGGTTGGGTTTCCCCTTCCTGACGTGATCGTCGAGTTTCTTCAGCACATCGGCTTGGCTCCTGGGCAGTTGGTCCCAAACGCCTACCGGAATCTCGTGGGTCTAGGGGTCATGTCACGGGAGAACAGGGCGGTCCTCACTGTTGAGGATCTTGTTCGCCTTTATTACCCCAAGAGTGCTGGGAAGTCTTCAGGGAGGTTCTTCTTGAACGGGAAGATGGGGAGGATCCTCAAAGGAACTCCCGACGTGCGAGGAGGGTGGACGGAGAGGTTTTTCTTCCTCAGAGATGTTCGATCTGAGGCGCTGA
Source organism: Parietaria judaica (assembly GCA_954871525.1). Taxonomy (NCBI): domain Eukaryota; kingdom Viridiplantae; phylum Streptophyta; class Magnoliopsida; order Rosales; family Urticaceae; genus Parietaria; species Parietaria judaica. The sequence continues at coordinate 27,078,359 of OX940869.1, forward strand.
AACCTCCGAGATGGAGTTCTGGCCCTGGTGGGCTTTGAAGGCTTACTTTGGTGCCTTGTAATTTTCGTCATTTTTGTCTTTTTCCGCTCTGATTGTTGAATCATTTTTGCCTTTCAGCGACCAAGATCGTGGTACCGAAGGCTGATCAGAGGTTCAGAGGGCTCAAGAAGATTCTCGCTCCAAAGAACGGGTTGGATTGGAACGATTTTCCAGCCAGCAGGATTCGGGCCTCTGGGTATTGGAAATTCCGGACCGACGCGGGTCAAGTGTTCTCAGTTCCTCCTTTATCCGCCCTTGGTAGGTTCTTTTTTACGTCGTAAGGTTTTTTATCGGTATAATCGAGGTGTGTTTTTCACCTCGTTTTCTTTGTCTCGCAGCGCCTGAGGAGTCTATGAAGTCCTCGAGCAGCTAGCAATCGTCTCCTGATCGTCGTAAGGACCCCACTCTGCTCGTTCCTCACGTTTCATCCGGGACCGATGAGACTCCCGAAGACATGGCGTTAGAGTCGTTGGTGGCGAAAGCGCAAGAGGCTCAGTCATCTCAGCGGGTCAAGGTGGAGACCGAGGTGGTGCTTGATTCCAAAGCACGTTCTGAAGCGGGTAATGAAGGGAAAGTTATTTCCACGAAGTCGTCGAGTGACGTTGTTCCTCGGTCGGATAAGCGTGATCGTTCCCCCGACCGCACCGAGGTGAATGTTGCTCCATCCAAGAGAGGCAAAGTGATTCCGGAACGTCAGGCGCCTCGCATGAGGTCAAACCCTCAAGGGTATGCTGCGCCCCCTAGTCGGCAGGATGAGAAGCTGAAGGCCCCGGTGATTCGCAAAGGAAGCAGTAGCCGTTCTGGATCTGGGGATCGCCAGGGGGTCCAGACCATCTCAATTGACTTCGCGAGTTCGCATTCTCTTGTTGATTCTCCCCGGGAATCCTCGCGCTTTGTGGCTAGCTCGGCTCGCCGGGGACATCCCCTCGATGTACTCTCATTATCGCACGGTAGGGAGTACGAGATGACTGCCCATAACGGCGTGAAGGTAATCTCTATTCCATTTTTATGGAGGTATTTGTTTATCGAGGTGTTTCTCACCTCGGATTTCTCGATGGCAGTTTCTGACGGTGATGAACGAGATGGTTCTCGCTTACGAGAAGGGTGTTGCGGCCTTGAAACTTCAGCTCAGCGAGGCGGGGTCCGACGGTCGCCTAAAGGAAGCCGAGACCCAGCTCGCCATCCGAGAGAAAGAGGTGCGGGACGTCCAAGGGAAGCTCCGAAAAATCGAGGAATGCCTATATTCTTCGCGATTAGATGCCGACTTCCAGAAGGAGACGGCCCAGAAGCTGCAGGCCCAGGTTTCCGAAGATTGTGGCAAGTGTCGCGCCCTTCGGGACGAGGTGTCGTCACTTCGGGCTGAAGTGGCTAGAGTCAAAGCTCTCGAACGGAGTTTGAAGGCGGCGCGGGAAGGCCTGCTGAAAGCGACGGAGGAGCTCCAAGAGGCCAAAAGCGAGGTGGTCTCTGCAACTCGCCTTGCTGTGCAGAAAGTCTCTGAGAAGCACAATAAGAAAATTGAACGCCGCAATGATACCATCGCTAAGCTCGGGCTCCAGCTCGCCAAATTCACCTCGGCTGAAGGATCTCAAGGTAAATGCCCAAACCTTCTTCGTGGTCTTTTCAGAGTTGCTACGTGCGTAGGAGTCTTCGCTGGAATGCTTACTATGGGTTTCATTTCCCAGGTGGTGTTCCTCCTCGTGCCGTCATGTCCGGATCCTCTCCGGCCTCGAGTCCCACCTCGGCTCGCCCTGCCGCCACCTCGAGCGTACACTGTGACCCCAATCTCCCCGTTGAAGAGAAACAGGAGGAGGCACTTGATGCTACCGCCGGCGTGGAGGGTGCCTTAGGCGTTGGGCTTGGCGAGGATGAGGTCGTGGGTGATGATCTGGAGGAGGAAGAGGCCGGGGACCGCACCGCTGAAGTTGACGAGGAAGTTTAAATAGCTCGGGGACTTCCCCTTTTTGTTATTTGTTCTTCTTTTTCCATTTCCATCTAGTTTAAGACAATGTGTACCTTTTTTGGTTGGGAGTCTGACCTGGGTACTTTGATATTTGGATATTTACGTCTTTTTTGGTCGGGAGTCCGACCTAGTTGTGGTCACTTCGTCTTTTCGAGGTGATCTTTGCTGTTCGAAACTCTATGTCCTTCAATAAATTCTCATTTTGTCGTCCTTCCTTTGCTTCTTTGTCTACCTCCTATACCCCGGTATTTGGTTTGCTTTTAGTCCCGCGCAACTCGATCGATCGATCCTGTAGACGTTTCTTTTCGGGGTCGTTCACGTCGGGGAGATTCTGAGTGTCAATGCGGCCGAGACATAAAGGCTTTAGGGAGGATTTTCTCGACGTGCTTGTATGACTCGAGGTGCTTTGATATGTTTGTAAGCACTTTACCTCGTTTTCGGGGTCGATATTGGTATCGAATGGTTAGAGCTGGGCTGTTCCCATGCTCTCTCCCCGGGGGAGATATAACAAAGAAGAGATAGAGTGTAATCGAGATGTTTATTGAAGTTGTGGGGAATCGGGCTGTGCCTGCGTGAGGCTGCCTACATACCCGCGTTTGCCGGGATCAAGCCACTACGTAGTTCGGGGTGATATTTATTCTATTAAGAATAATATCTTTTTAGGTGTTGGGTATTCCAACTTTGAAGGACTTTCAGTCCATCCGAATTGATGAGTCTGTACACGCCGGGCTAAACTATTTCGGACACTATGTATGGTCCTTCCCAGTTTATCCCCAGCTTTCCAGCGTTTAATTCCGAGGTGTTTTGAAACACCTTGCGAAGTACCAAGTCTCCTACTTTGAACGAGCGGGGTCGAACTTTTGAGTTGTAGTATCTTTCAATTACCCTTTTGTAGTTTACGATCGTACACAAAGCTCTTTCTCTTCGTTCTTCGATGTAATCGAGTTGGTCTTTTAGCATTTCTTCGTTTTCGTCCGGTTGATCCGGGCAAAACTCTCATCTTAGGCTTAGGGATTCTGCTTCGGCTGGTACCATTGCTTCGGATCCGTATACCAACGCGAAGGGTGTTTCCCCGGTGGCTCGGCGAGGTGTGGTTCGGTATGCCCAGAGCACCCTGTTTAACTCTTCGGGCCATCTCCCTTTCTTGCTATCTAGCCTCTTCTTGATCCCGTAGATTATCGTTCGGTTTGCCACTTCGGAGTGTCCGTTCCCTTGTGGGTATCTCGGAGTCGAGGTGTTAAGGGAGATTCCTTGTGTGGCGCAAAAATTTTTAAATCTGCTTGAGAGTAATTGCGGCCCGTTATCTGCAATGATCTCCTTCGGGAGCCCGTATCTGCAGATTATGTTTTTCTACACGAAATTTTCCGCGTCTACATCTTTTATGTGTGCATAGGCCTTGGCCTCTACCCACTTCGTGAAGTAGTCGGTTGCTATTAGTAAGAACCTTGTTAATCCTTTTGCTGCCGGCATTGGTCCGACGATATCCATCGACCATTTTATGAATGGGTATGGCACCATGACCGAAGAAAACTTTAATGCGGGTTGCCTGATTGTAGGTGCGTGCTTTTGACATGCATCGCATTTTCGTACATGCACTTCGCTATCCCTCAGCATTGTGGGCCAGAAGAATCCTTGTCTTTTGATTTTGTTAGCCAAAGACCTTCCTCCGGAATGGTTTCCGTAACTTCCCTCGTGCACTTCGCGGATGACATTCTTTGCCTCATCCTCTCCCAAGCATTTGAGGTATGGTCCGCTGAAACTTCGTTTATAGAGCGTGTCGTTTATTAGGCAAAATCTTGAGCTTTTGGCCCTCAATTTTCTGGCTTCTTGCCGATCCCGAGGTGTTTCGCCACCACGTAGGAATCTGATTACTGGAGTTCTCCAGTCTTCCGGGTTGAGTTCGATGTTGTGCACCGTTAGGTCGATGCTTGGTGCATCTATAGTTTCTACCGAGATGATGCATTTCACTTCGGGGTCCGAGGTGGATGCCAAACCTGCCAGTGCGTCGGCCTGTGCGTTCTCGCTTCTCGGGATCTGGTCTATCTCGACCTTTTCAAACATTTTGATCAGTTGGTTTACCACGGTTAGGTAGGCACTCATTCTTTGGTCTTTTGCCTCGTATTCCCCCGCCCGTGCTAGTTTGAGGCCGGCGATTATGGCTTCGTATTCGGCTTCGTTGTTTGACGCCTTGAAATTGAGGCGGAAGGATTGTTCTATCACCTCGCCACTTGGAGTTACGAGGTGGATTCCTACGCCTGATCCGTTTTGGTTTGACGATCCGTCTACTTTCACTGTCCATGCTTCGTCGGCTGACTCGTCTTCGGGTTTCTCGGTGTTAAGTTCTACAACGAAATCAGCTAGGACTTGCGATTTAGCGCACGTCCTTATTTTGTATTCGATGTCGAATTCACTGAGTTCTATTGCCCATTTGGTCAACCTTCCGGATTGGTTTGGACTGTGTAGCACCGATCGCAGTGGCTGCAGCGTCATTACCACGATTGTGTGTGCTTGAAAATATGGTCTCAACTTTCTTGCCGCCGTGATGAGGGCAAGTGCCACCTTCTCCATGGTAGGATATCGGGTTTCTGCGTCCTCTAGTTATTTACTGGTGTAGAAGATGGGCTTCTGATCACCTCGGTCTTCTCTGACGAGTACGCTGCTTACCGCGTAAGCTGTTACTGCGAGGTAGACTAAGAGTGGTTCGCCGATGACCGGGCTGACCAGTATTGGTGGGGTAGACAAATATCTTTTTAATTCTTGGAAAGCTTGTTCGCATTCGTTCGTCCACTCAAATTTTTTATTTCTCTTCAGCATTTTGTAGAAGGGAAGGCATTTGTCGGTCGATCGCGAGATGAATCGGTTTAATGCCGCGATCCGCCCCGTGAGCCTTTGAACCTCTTTCACGCTGCGAGGTGAGGGCATTTTTAACAGGGCGTTTATCTGGTCTGGGTTTGCCTCTATGCCACGTTGTGTAACGAGGTATCCTAGGAACTTTCCTGATGACACCCCGAATGAGCATTTAGAGGGGTTTAGCTTCATTTGATACTTTTTCAGCATATCGAAGCATTGTTCGAGGTGGGCGACGTGATCTTCTGATCGTTTGGATTTGACCAACATGTCATCTATGTAGACTTCCATGGTTTTACCGAGAAAATCCGAGAACATTTTGTTCACGAGTCTTTGGTAAGTGGCCCTGCGTTTTTCAGCCCGAAGGGCATTACTTTGAAGCAGTAGATTCCCCGTTCAGTTATGAACGAAGTTTTTTCTTGGTCGTCGGGATGCATTAGAATCTGATTATAACCAGAGAAGGCGTCCATGAAAGAAAGCAGCTCATGCCCGCATGTTGGCTTGACAAGTCTGTCGATGTGCGGGAATGGGAAGCTGTCCTTAGGGCAGGCCTTATTTAGGTCGGTCAAATCGATGCACACCCTCCATTTCCCGCTCTTTTGCTTGACCACGACTGTATTTGCCAGCCAGTCTGGGTATCTAACCTCGCGGATCGATCCCGTTTTGAGCAGCCTTTCGACCTCCTCATTCACCGCTTTGGAGAGGTCTGGGGCTAGCTTTCTTCTCTTCTGCTTGATCGGTTTGAAGCTTGGATCAACATTGAGTTGATGCGAGATGATTTCCAGACTGATCCCTGGCATGTCTTCGTGGGACCAGGCGAAGCATTCTTTGTTCTTTTTCAAGAACTTGATGAGTCGTTTGAGTGTTTCGCCCTTCAACTCGCTCCCGATACCAACGGTGTTTTCGGGGTTTTTGTCGTCAATGGGGATTTGTCACACCATCTCGACTGTTGGGGACTCATTTTCTTCTTCCGAAGTGTTTTTCACCTCATTTATTCGGGGATGCTGTAATTGTTATGCTTGATTTACTGTACTTTGCTTGGCAAGCAAAAAGCTGTTCATGTAGCATCTCCGCGCCATGGCCTGATCACCTCGGATCTCTTTGATTCCTTCGTCGCTCGGGAATTATAAACTTTTGTGATACGTCGAGGGCACTGCTCTCATGGCGTGCAGCCATAGTCTTCCTAGGATCGCATTGTAGGGCGATGGGCAGTCTATGATCATGAACTTGGTTGTGACGTTCATGCCTCCTGCCATTACGGGAAGTTTGATCTCCCCGACGGTGTTGACGGAGTGGCCGCTAAACCCGGTGAGAGGCACTGTTTCCCTGTTAATGTCCTCGGGCCTTATTTTCATTTGGCTTAGGGTTGATAGGAAAATTACGTCTGCGGAACTTCCGTTATCGATGAGAATCCTTTTGGTTTCCCAGTTTGCGATGTTGAGAGTTATGACTAACGCATCGTCGTGCGGTCCTGGGAGCTCTCGAGCTTCACTCTCCTTAAACGTGATGAGGGCTTCGGGCCCCTGGAAAATTTGGCGGGGTGCGTCTGATTGGAGCTTTCGCTGGTGGGCTTTGATCGAGTTAACCGAGGGCTTTCAAAACTGAGATCCTCCCATTATCACGTTGATGACCTGGGACGTTTTCTCTTGGCCGTCGTCTTCGACCTCGTTGACCTGCTTCCCCTTCTTTTCGAATGGGGTGTCGGGGAATTCTCCAAATTGGGGAGCTCGGTTCTTCTTGTGCTTCCTTTTCTTCGAGGTTGCCGGGTCACCATCCGGGCTTACGCTTCCCTGCAACTTTGGGTTCAAGGCCTCGATGTCGAGGTCGCTCATTTCGCCTCGTTCCAACTTTTCCGCCAGGGCCATCTGCAACTTGCGGCATTGGGTTGTCGCGTGTCCGAACACCTTGTGGAATTTTTAGTAGGCTTTCGGGTCTTTTGGCCACAGATCTGCCTGTGTTGTTGTGCCGCCGCTTTGGGCCATGTTGACCTCGTCTTTCTCCGAGTTCATTACGTAACCCGGGTCAGGTTGCTTCGCTTAGGTTGGGGTGCATTACCTCGGTGAGGCCCGGACCCTCTGCTGTTGCCGGAGTCCCGTGGCGGTCTCGGGGGGTTGTTGAACTTAGGCGTTGCCGGAGTTGGGTCGAATTTCGCGGCGAGGGCTGCTCGCTCCTCCTCGACTTGAATCCAATTACCCCCGCGGTGTATTACGTCCTCGATCGAGGTATAATGGTTCACGCAGATATCTTGCCTGAATTTTGATTTATACCACAGTCTCGCGGTCAGGGCCGCAATTGCTGTTTCGTCGCTTACTCCGTTAAGGCGTGATAGCACGTCCTTGAATCTGGCTATGAAGTTCTGCAGTGGCTCATCTTTCGTTTGTTTCAGTGTGTAAAGTTGTGCTACCGTGGTCTCCGTCTCGATGAACATGGAGAAATGCTTCAGGAAAAGTGTGGTCAGCTGATCGAACGAGCTGATTGTGGCTGGTTGCAGCCTCGAGAACCAATCGAGTGCATTCTGCACGAGGTGCTCGGCGAATATCTGACAGTATCCCGCATCTCGTTGGTGAGGCTGGAGATCGGCTCTCCCCATCGCGATGTAGAACGCCCGGAGATATGCTCTCGGATCGGTCTTTCCTTCGTAACGTGGGATGTTGACCCTTCCCACGTCTCTGATTTTCTCGTTGATGATCAGCGAGGTGAATGGCGTGCTCGTGGATTCTTGAACCAGTCGATCTATTTCTGGAGCCGCCGAGGTGGCATGATGAACTTTTGAGCTCACTGCTTTCACCTCGGACTGCACCTTTTCCATCGTGGATTCAAGTCCTCTGAGCCATACCGGGAACGGCGAATCGAGATTGTAAGCGAAAGGATTGTCCTTGTCGTTGCGAGTGGCATCACGTCGGGCCACAGGGGGTGTCTCATCCCGGATGCGGATCGGATTGGTCATTGCGTCCCGATCCGCGCAGAGCCTGGGCGTACTGGCGCCTGGGGGGCTTGCATTTAGGCACTCCGATTCATTCTTGGAGGGGTTCGGAATCCGAGATCATCGGGTTGGCTCGGTGCATCATAGTTGGATTGGATTGATCCCAATCCGGTGTCAGGGTGTCTGGTCGAGGTGCGGCCGATTACGACCCCGTGATCTGCAGGTCCTTGTGGGTCCGTGGTGGGATTTTGCCCATCTGTTATGCCCGGAGTGTTTTCCACCTCGGTCGTTCCTGGAGTGACCTGGATTCTGGAAAAATCTAGAGTCCTTCCTCGTCCGAGATCTCTCTGAGGTGCCGTCGAAGATTGGGCTTTCATCGAGCTGGCTGCTTCGGTCAATGTTCCTTCGATTTGGGATTGCTTCTGGGTGAGGTTTTCCAATTTGGTTTGGAAATCCTTTCTCAACTCAACGTTTTCTTCGAGTTGTTTGAGGATTGTCTCTAATATGGCTTTTATGGCATAGTCCGCCGCGGCCTCCGAGGGATTTCCACTGGATCCTCCGCTCGCCATATGCCTACTTGTTTGCTGGGAATTTGGTTGTGTAGGAATCTATAAAGATTTCCCACAGACGGCGCCAAACTGTTGATGTGAATAATCACGACCAACTATCACAAAGTGATAGCACTCCGTTTGCGATGAATACCACGATGGATCTTAACTATCCGAGATAAAATCCACTTCGGCGAATAAAGATACGAGATGACAATTTGGTAAAGACTTGATCGATAATAAGGAATTTGTATGTTTGATTGATAATAAAGCGAATACAGAGTGAAAAGTTAGTGTAGGACGTAGAACAAGATGAATGTGCCTTAAGTTACTTCGTAGGCTTTATTTATAGCCTGTATTACAACGTTTATCTCCTAGAAATTAGTAACGGCTAGTAGACTGAGCTAGTTCTTCCTTTTCCTCTTCTTTTGCCACCACGTGTAAAGTCTTGACGACGTGGTAATCGGTTTTTCTCCACGTGGAGGACTCTGGATATGGTCAATAAAGGGGGAAACGCCTGTTATCCCGGGTTGCTTGGTCCTTGGGAAGGCTGCTCGGTCCTCCTGGGCTTGGTCTTCGGGAAGACTTGGCTTCGAAGTAGATTCTTGACTGACTGAACGTGCTGGGTTACTTATTGGGCCTGCTGGTTTGCTGTGAGGCCCAACTTTCTACGTCGTTTACGTCGTTGGGTGTAGTTTCGTCTTTCGATGTCATTTTTCGGGGAGGGTGAAATCCTGCATCATCAATGATGACGTTTCCAAGTTGCAACGTCTAGATATCCCGTCAACAGAAATTGAATAAAATAATAATAAGTTTTTATGAGTACTTATTTTATGTTTAAACATTTGTTATTATTTCATAATATAATTTCTTAATGTGATTTTAGTTAATGTGAGACATTTTTTAATTTTTTCAACGAGTAAAATATTGAAAACCCGTAGCTTGTGCAATATTTTTGCGATATGCGCCGCGGCTAAATATTCTTCGCCGCGGCAAAGTTGTGTTCCAACGACACTTCTTAGTGTCGTTGGAATTATTAGCCGCGGCATTAGAAAATTCGCCGCGGCATTAGAAAATTTGACGCGGGATATTGCACATATCCAATTTTTATAGACGATATCAATCATTATAATATTATAATAGTAAGAAAAAAAAAAGTTTTTTACTATTATATTATAATAATAAGAATTTATAAACATTTATTATTAAATGTGAAAACACATTTCTCGATATAATTATTGACATCATCAATGCTCGATATTAAATGTGAAAACACATTTAAGCTTTTTAATATTAAATTTGAAAACACATTTCTCGATAATATTATAATAATAATAAGAATTTATAAGATTTTTAGTAATATATGAATTTAATAATAAGTTGGCTACCCTAACCCTAAACCCTAAACCCTAAATGCATTAGTTGGTGTTATCAACTTAAGCGAACCAAAAAAACCCTACAAATATAGAGATATTCTTCATCGAAAACTATAGAATATGTTTTCAATGAGGTAACATATATTATGTAATAATTAAAACGTATATTAATTAACATCAATTTTTCAACAACTTCATGAATATTTTTTTAAACTATTTTATCAAATATAATATAGTATAATTTAATAATAATAATCTAATCTAAGAGTGATAAAACAGATTTTATATTTTTTCGAAGTGTAAAAGATCGGAAAAAAATAATAAATCGTTATACGCCGCGGAATATATTTTTAAGCCACGGCGCGTCATGGATTTGATGCACTACCCGCCGCGGCTAATATTGGCATGCTGCTGCTAGGTTGTACGATGACACAATAATGTGTCGTCAGAACATTACTAGCCGCGGCTAACCAAAACACGCCGCGCCGGCTAACCAAAACAGGCCGCGGCGGGTTCTGCACCAAAGATACTCGTGGCTACGGGTTGGATTTTATGTATCCCGCGCCGCGGCAAATATTGGCTTGCCGCGGCTAGGTTGTTCGACGACACAATAATGTGTCGTCAGAACATTACTCGCCGCGGCTAACAACAACACGCCGCGGCGGGTTCTGCACCAAAGATACCCGTGGCTACGGGTTAGATTTTATGTATCCCGCGCTGCAGAAAATATTGGCTTGCCGCGGCTAGGTTGTTCGACGACACAATAATGTGTCTTCAGAACATTACTCGCCGCGGCTAACAACAACACGCCGCGGCGGGTTCTGCACCAAATATACCCGTGGCTACGGGTTGGATTTTATGTATCCTGCGCCGCGGCAAATATTGGCTTGCCGCGGCTAGGTTGTTCGACGACACAATAATGTGTCGTCAGAACAAACCTAGCCGCAACGAATTTAAGTTCGCCGCGGCGAGAGTCGGGCTTCTGCACGACATATATTGTCTTGTGTCGTCGAAATCCCAAAATTTCGATTTCTTTTCATGTTTTATTAGATTCCCTCCATTTTTCTCTCTCATTTCAGCCTTTCCTTCCTTTTTTTCTTCACTTTTCACTTTAGTCTCTTCTCTCTTTCTCTTTCTCTCATCCTCTTTACCCTCATTCCCTCTATTTCTTTAGACGATGCCGTCGCCGTCGCCGTGGAGGAGAACGCGAGCCACCAACTAGTCTACTCTCTTGAACAAGGTTAGAATGCGAGTCCTAAATTAATATTACATTTTTCATGTATTTTTGTGTTAAAATAGTATTGTTTATAGTTTATGAGATGATATTTTGATGATATAGAGAATATTTCTTAGTGGGTTAATGAATTTGTTGTTGCTTTTTTGTTTTTGTTGATTCTTGTTATGGTTTGTTGTTATTGGGTTTATAATTAACTTGATGATTTGTTTTGTTGTTGTTGGTCATGGGTTTAGGAATACTTGCTATTTCACTATGTCGAAACGAGACGAATCACCCGAACGTAAGATGTCGGATCGAGAATCTTCACCCGAACTTGAAGAAACTAGGCTATCACCCGGTTAGTTCATATTTATTTGCATTGATAATTGTTGTATTCGTCTAGTTTCTAAGATTGAGTTAATTATATTAGGCGAGGAAGAAACAAGACAAATGAGAGATCTAAAAGCTCAAGGAAGAAGAAAAGTGACTCTATTAAAAAGAGTCACTCTATCAAAGCATAAGGGGGAAAAATTCGTGTTAATTTTGATGAGAAAGAACAACCGGAAGATAAGGAAGGTGATCTTTTAGGTAGTTGGATTGGTGTGTGTGCTCGGGAATTCGCTCCAATAACTATAATCGATTGGAGAGATAAAAAACATGCTAAGGTGAAAGAACGGATATGGAATGAAATCGAGCAAGCATTCGTTGTTCCACCATGGTTCAAGGGAAAATGTTTGTCAAGTGCATCGAATGAGGCAAGACAATTCCGGTACGATCTCGGTATCCTATTCAAGAAAGATGGCACGGATAAAAAAATTTATAATCGACCGGATATTGTTGAGAAGTATTACACGAGCATCACGGCCGAAGTGTGGAAGGAGTTTGTGAATATTAGATTAAGCAAAAGGTTCGCTAAACTCTCGAAGCAAAATAAAGCTCATAGAGAGCAAGTAGAATACCCTGCACATACTGGCCGAAACGGATATCGGAAGATTGATCAAAAAATTGTAAGGGTTCTAATTTTGTATTTTTTAATCTTACTTTATTGCCAAACATCGAATAACATGTTTATTTTGTTTCGTAGCATGCCGAAAGTGGAGAATGGGCCACCCATTCCACACTTTGGTGCGTCACGAGGAAGAACCCCGACGGTTCATTAAAGGACCCAACTTTGGAGCCAATAATTGAGAAAATAGTAAGTACTTAGTAGTTTTGATTCTTTTTATTTATATTAAATGAAGTTTGATTCTCTTATCATTGTTGTTTAATTGTTAGGACGAATATGTCACGCAAGAAGAAAATGGAGAGTTGGAATCCGATGAGGAGGTCGACGTGTTGACAAGAGCGTTGGGAAAGAAAGACCATCCTGGACGGGTTCGGGGACAATCGAAATACGTCACAAAGCGAGCATATCACCGAGCATCCAACTCAACGCCAAATCCCGTCGTCAAAAACCTCCGAGCGCAAATAGAAGAAATGAAAGCGGAAAATGCGGCGAAAGATGCGAAAATGGAAGAATGGAAGTCACAAATGGAAGCTTTCATGAAACAAACAATGTCTCGAAATTTTGAAGGGAGTAATGATGCTTGCTCCCGTGGCGGCACTCCGGTTAGTCAACCTCTTGCTCCGGTTAGTCAACCGCTCGCTCCGGTTAGTCAACCTCTCGCTCTGGTTAGTTCGGCGAAAAAGACTAAGCCCGTACAGGTCGAAAATGAAAGCGGTGTTGGCCAAAGGGGATCGAGGGATGTACGACCGGTGACTTCTCATCCAAGGACTCCGGTTTCCGGGGATGGTGGCGTCAGATGTCTTCTCTTCGACGATGCTTTTCAGGACCATGTCGCAACGGGGAGGGCATATAACCTTTGTAGCCCGAGCGAGGAACCTTTTCTCAGTAATGAGTCCGCGTCGGCTTATACTTGGGTGTTAATTGAAGTGGTAACTTGTCTGGTCCGTCAATGGCCTCTCCAAAAGGAAACCCAATGTTTGGAATATCTCGATGACGCGGTCGGGCACATTGTGCCTTGGTTGACATCTTTAGTCCAGAAGGTTGGTTCCGAAGGTAGTCCAACTCTCAAATCCAAGCCAAAAGAGGTTGCCAAAATTGCGGAAGACGGAAAAAAGATTAAGTTGGCGTCCGTTGTCCCGGAATTGAGATCGTTGGCCGATTATGCCCACAATTATATGCTTGCAAAGGACATCGTATCGAAAGTTAATGATACAAATTGGATAAGTTTCAATGATGTACGAGAGTTTCTATTGCTCGAGGACGTGTGTGTGCATTGGCTATCGATTTGTTAAAGGTATGTTTTCTATTTTTCGCCTACTTATTTCCTAAAGATTTGAAAATATGGATAATTTGTTCTAGTTGTACTTATAGTATGTTAATTTGTATATATTTGTAGTTATTTATTACAAACATACATGCTAAAAAGTGATAAGAAGGACTTGTACGGTTTCATTCCGCCGTATTAACGATTTGAACTACAACCGTCACGCCGAAAAAGAAAGGAGGACAAAAGAATTGAATGATGACGTGGTTGTTTGCTTCAACAATATAAAAAAAATGCAAGAGAGACAAATTGTGGTTGATGCCATACAATAGTCACAATCATTGGACTCTCCTCGTGTATAATCATTGGCGCAATAGTGTGATCGTATTCGATTCACTTAAAAGTTCAAGAGGTTTGAATCCGCATTTAACCGAGTTTTTTGAAGAGTAAGTTCCTTTTTCAATATTGAATTATGTTTTTTTATTATTGATGTTTCAAATAAAAAATTCCGTATATTTAACTTTTAACTTTTTTTGTAGGCGAGGGAAAAAGTTCAAGTTACACCATTCAACCGGCATGAATTTGCACTCGGCGGTGAAAGTGACAATTTCAAAAACATGTCCGAAACAACCGGGAAATCACGAGTGCGGATATTTCGTCATGAGGTTCATGCACGACATCGTCATCAAGGATACTTCGTATGTTGATAAAAAAATATATATATAGTTCAAAAGAGATAGATTTTCTTAAAGTTAGATTAGGTTTATTATTTCTTCAAAAATATTCTAAGTATGATGAAGAATAGAATACATTCTTAGCTATATGGACACCGGTTCTATTTGTAATTATGAACGATACTTTTGTAGGTACGGAAGTATATTTTGTATAAATCGGTTAATTTTGTAATTTATTTTATAAAATATATATTATTTACAGGGGATACAAAGCATCAGGGCGATATTTTCGCCCTTTTTTTTTTAATTTTATATGGGCATATTCGACGACGCATGGAAAACCATCGTGGAATGTGGAATATTTTGGCCAATCGGGCTGCAAATAGCCGCGGCAAACATTAATGTGCGGCGGCGTGTTTTAATCCGACGACGCATAAAAGTGTCGTCGGAATAAAAAGTCGCCGCAGCGCACATTTTGCAGGGGAGATTAATTATGGGTTCTGTGTGTATAATCGCCGCGGCTAAGATAAATTCGCCGAGGCTGATTATGTTCCAACGACACTTACTATGTGTCGTTGGACAAAGTTCGCCACGGCGCGTTTCTATTTGCCGTGGCAAACTAGATTAATTATGGGTTCTGTGTGAATAATCGCCGCGGCTGATTATGTTCCGACAACACTTACTATGTGTCGTTGGACAAAGTTCGCCACGGCGCGTTTTTATTTGCCGCAGCGAACTATCGATCCGACGACACTTAACAAGTGTCGTCGGACCCATATTCCGATGACGTAAGTTTTTCCATCGTCGGATATCCAATGACGGTGGATCTGACGACACATAATAAGTGTAGTCGGATCTTCCGACTACACTTTTTAAGTGTAGTCGTATCCCTTATTTGTAGTAGTGATGGGATCCCAAGGAGGTCTTTTAGCCAATTATTACTAATCAAGCCCTATTGATTATTGATAATATTTTTTTACCAGCATATATTCTTGAGCCATTTTTTTTTAATACGGAGACATTAATTAACCGTATTAATTCGATCTAAAACGGTCAATTTCCAATGAAAATGGTAATGGTGAAGATGTTAATTCGGTTCATACGTAGAATTTTAAGCAATGTGAATACATTAACTCGGCTAATTAATGTCTCTAAAAGTATCCCCGATAACAAAATAAGACTATGTAATTGTTTAAAGTTTAACTGTCAACCTTAAATTAACTATGTAGTTGCTTTATTCATGATTAGGTTTAGTTGGCAAATTAGCTTCTCCAAGCAAATTAATATACAATAGATAATTGATATCATGATCGACTTTTGTGTAATGCTATGTTTAAAATTTCTCATAATAATAAGATTTTTATTAGCAAATCTAGCTTATACAAGCACATTAAGAAATCAATTGATGTTTTGACTAACTTTTGTGAAATTCCATATATTTGGAATTCAAGTAATTATCACTAATCAAGTAAAGAAAAAAATATAAATTAAAAAATTTTAAAATTAATTTTTTTCAAAAAAAAAGTTTGGGTATTTTTGCCGCTAACAGCCACATGGCGGATGTTAACGGAAAAATAATGTTTTCATGCCAAAGTCACGGTCAACGCACGTTGGGTATTTTTGCCGTCAGTTTTAAAGTTTGAATACACGGGACACGTTGACCAAAGGTTTGGTATTTTTTACCGTATTTTCCCTTCATTATAAATCCGAAGATATTAAAAAAGAAAATAACACGATTGTACGTATCATTAGTTTTAATTAAAAAAACAAATTAAAATAACAAGCCCATGAGTCAAAGCGTATAAGATGGAGATAGAAAAAGAGATTTAGGGTTTAGGGATCGTTAAATGTATATTCATTTACAAATATATATATTTAGTTCCTATGTTTAGGGATCGTTTAATATATATTCATTCGCTAAATGTATATGTTTAAGGATAGTATTTTTATTAGAAAACAAATACTATTCGGTCGTCGTGTCTATTCGATAATAAACTACTTTGAAGAAAGCATCTCCTCTTCCTACCACTTCCGAAAGTACACGATGTTTTGTTTCATCTCAACTTCTCAGCAGTTTGTTTATTTTTATTTTTTTTCTTCAAATTAAATTCAGAGCTTTATATATAAATTTTTAACGTGAATTTCTCCGGTTATAAAACTATTTCTTCAGCATTGAAACTATTCGAGGTAAGTCTTCAATGGGATATTTCAATCTCACATCTACAGTCTTATTTTCTCCCAACTCTAACGTCAGTTTCCTGATAACTCTACCACGGTGACGTTAACGATATTGCAAGGCCGGCTCCAACTCCTAGCATCTCTGACATTAACCAATTCGGGTAATATAAGAAAATAATTATCACATATATCTCTTATATATATGCTTACATATGGCTAATACAATTTCCTTCGTGCACTTTGATGGGCTCATCCGTTGTGTTCAACTATGGTTTAATCTTTATAGTTTCTCCGGTAACGGTCAATTTTTTTTCAATTAATGTAGGGGGTTGTTTCAATTTTTTTTCTTTTATAATTTAGACTATGCGGTATAAATGTTGTATTATTTGTGTATGCTGCCAATCAGAGCGTTTCCACTTCGTTGATGTAATTGGTTTATTTTTCATTTGCTTCTTCATGTTTTCATTTTCTGCTTTTCTTCTTGAATGGGGGCTTGGTTTTCTTCGTATGACTTGTGGAACCTAAGATCATGAGGTAAATTTGTGATGACTCATGTCCTTTTTTAATTTTTAATGTGGCAAAATGTGTAAGGTATAGAGATTTCTTTTATTTCCAAAAATTATATTTGTTTCGAAACTCAGGGCTATTTGTTCAATCATCTAAATTTCACTTGAAGGAATAGTTCTGTTTGCTCAGTGTTCTAAAAAATTTAGAATTCCCACCTTTTCTGGCGAAGGAATATGTTTGTCTGCTCAGTATTTTGAAAAGTTTAGAAAAAGTGAAAAACTGAACCAATCAAATATCATTAAGCCTCTACTCTTCCTCTTCGAAGAGCCACATCTCCTCACTCAAATATAAACTTTCATTCGGTTATGGCTTTAAATCTTCGAAGAGCAGCATCTCCTCTCGCTCGTTCGGTCAATCTTTCTCTCTCGCACTGTTGTGCTAATCTCGGCTTCATCTTCGGCCTCTATGGGCTTCATCTTATTCATCCGGCTTCATATGATGTTTTTTTTTTTTTTTTGCATTATTATTCCTTCATGAATTTATTTTTCCTTAGTAACCTTTTAAATTGTTTGTTGTTGAATGAGATAGTTTGGATTTACCCCGTTCTATCGCCGCCTAATTTGACCCCTGCTCAATCGAACCGAGTTTGCAGTGCCCCTGCTCTTCTTCAGGTCAATTACTAATCCTCTAGAAAATTTTCTTACTTGAAAACCAAAGGATTGTTTTAATTCTGCTCTTGTATTTACCAGACAATCTTTGTTTTGTGATTATTTGAAGCATAAGGATTCCCAATGTCGAACATCTTTAGTTTCTTCTCGGCGTGTCTTTAGATTTATTATATGACCATTATATGAATCTTACCAACCTGGAAAAAGAAGATTTAGAGTGGTACTTAATTTTTTAGGAATCTATAACAGTTCATGTGAAAATTTCTATCTTAATTGGGGAAGTCTGTAGATTGTTTTAGTGGATTTGTTTGCTTGTGTTATGATTGTGTTGATGAGGTTTTTGTTGTTTGTGTTATTGATGGAGCCAATTGATACTTACAAATCAGCCACAATCTCATGCACGCCCATGAGAATGATTCTCCTTTAATTTCTATTATATTATTTCATTTTACTATTGATTCTTTACTTTTCAATCATGCTTATTTTAGGTTAATATTTACAATAGTTATTGCCTAATATGCTTATATATAACTAAAAAATGTACGTGATTGAGCAGTAGATTTTGAATAAAAATTGGAGCTTGAAAGCTTATCAGAAAATTCATCGATTACATATTGTTCGGGCTACATCAGTTGGTATCAGAGCCACTCGATTCTTGCGCAGATGGCGCCGAAGAAACGAGCCGTTCATGACGCTTCCGTAGACGACTTTGTGAGCCGTGAAGATTTAGACGGATTATACGCTCAATGCAAGATGTTGTTCCTCAAGATGAATGCAATGATGCGTAATCAAGCGGCACAGCAACATCCCCGAGGTGAATCCGACACGGAGGACGATCGCGAGAATCCATTCGGGCGACAATATGGAGGCTACGGACACGAGATGCGTCGAACTGAGGCGGTCCCGGAGTTCGCACGGTGGGAAGCGGTGTTTGAAGTGGATATCCCGAAGTACGGCGAGTTTGTCGACGGTGAGGCGGAGTACGCCGAGATCGCCTACGATAAACCCGTGTACGATGAGTACGACGAGACGACGTACGATGATGCAGAACACGGCGAGGCCGTGTACGATGACTCGGAGTACGGCGAGATGGAGAATGAAGAGATGAAATACGATGCAGCGGCATATGGCGACGCCGTAGACGATGAGCCCGTGTACAACAAATTTGGGTATGACGAGATGGTGTGCGCCGAGAAGACCGATCCGACATATGGGACCGTGGTGATTACGACCAAGAGCGTGAAGACCACGAGCACGACTGCAACAACCATGGCAAGGTTGAAAAGAAAAATAAATTGTGGTGGTAACTTAAGTGTTGATTTTTCGTCGACGATCCACAGTGGAGTCCAGAGAATACGCTTCAGCATCAAGTACATGCAGCGACGACGATCAAAGGGAAGGCTTGACAACATCACGTGGATCCATACAAAATGCAAATCTGGTGTCATTTTACGGCGACGGCTCTGGCGTCGATATGAACGCGGTGATGACGGTGAGGTCTCGGCACAAATCGACAGTCTAAATTCGAGGATGAATTTTCTCGACTCTAGGAGAATGATGGAGCCAATTGATACTTACAAATCAGCCACAATCTCATGCACGCCCATGGGAATGATTCTCCTTTAATTTCTATTATATTATTTCCTTTTACTATTGATTCTTTACTTTTCAATCATGATTATTTTAGGTTAATATTTACAATAGTTGTTGCCTAATATGCTTATATATAACTAAAAAATGTACGTGATAGAGTAGTTGATTTTGAATGAAAATTGGAGCTTAAAAGCTTATCACAAAATTCATCGATTTCATATTGTTCGGGCTACATCAGTTATCGATATATTAAGAATCACCCCTCGCCTTACCTCATTTCATTGACATTTACCATTCTCTAATTTGTCGGCTCTAAGTTTTTTATCAAAATTTCAACCCCTTTCTTTTTCTCTTTTTTTGAATTATTTAATCTTGAAAAAAAATTGTGCCTTTTGAACAGCTTCAGTACATATTCGTTTCCATCTATTCGAACAGTTGCGAACACTTCCCTTCACACCAGTTGGTAAGCAGTTGCAGACACTTTCACTTCAGTCGAACAAATAGAACGGTTTCCTTTTGAGTCTTTCATTTTCCATTTGATGCAAAAATCATTTCGAGTGCTCGGTTCTCTCTCAGTATTTCTCACTATTCTCTCTCCGCCGGGCTGTCGGTGCCAATGTCTAAACCACCACCAAGTCGGCCTCTGCTACACTGCAACTAAACTCTCGGCTTCATCTTCGTCCTACAAGGACCTTCCTCGGCGTCGACTCGACCCCACTCTCGCCTCTGCAATTTTTCTTTGTGGTTTTATCTCATCACATTTAGTTTCTGACTTCTGTTTGGCAAGGTAGTACTACTCCATATGTGGTGCTTATACCAACTCTATATTACTTTTTCCAGAGCAAGCAAACGAAAGTTGATGAGCATTATCTCTGGAAATTCAAATCTTTTTTTAAAAAAAAAGTCCCCTATGAATTGGTTCATGAGGGAAAATACGGACTCAATTGGTATTTGAGATGTTAGATATATCTTGTTCTTCTTTTTCATTTTTCTTTTTTGCTTTTTTCAACTTATATTTAGAAAATGAATATATTGTGTTGTTTGGATTTGATATTTTGGGTCCGCCACATCTTAAGATGGAAATGTTTAGAGCTTAGGGAGAAAAAAATAGTGCTTTCATGGATTTACATGTTGAAGAACAAAAATAAGAAGGGGACAACTGATTGTTCTGGTATTGCTTTGGTTTCTACAATATTTCCGTTCCATTATAGACTTTTAGTGTTAACTCTGCTTACATTAGATCTCTGGTGCATAGTAGTTACTCACTTATGATTTTAGTTTTTAATGAATGACAAAGAAAAAAAAAGTCGAATTTTATTCTCTACTTCAATATTAATTTTAATTTTTACATAGAATTAACCTAATTGACGTGTATTCTAATCATCTTTGTTATCCTATTTCCGGTTTGACATGAATTGTGTTCGGGGTGGGGAATATGGCTGGAGGTGGCACATGTACGACTCAAAGGAAGTTATTGGCTTGGTACGCTGTTTCTTACCTCGGAAAATTTTTGTTTCTCTTAAAGTTAAGTAGTGAATGCATAACAACAAGTTCTCTAATTACCCCTTCTTTGTTATATAAACATGCTTCAATTTCTAATTACCCCAAGGCAGGAATAATATTAAGTCTTGGCTGTTTCTTCGTCTTTTTTTCGTTTCAATTTTTGTTTTTCTTTTCTCTGTTCTTTTTAACCAGTGCTGAAATATTTGATATTCAATTCATACCAAAATGTATATATCACGGGTTTTCGACATGGCGAACCACGGAATACAGTGCAAGATGTTTCTCGATTTCCGTTAACCGTGTTAGTGAATGAAGATTTTGATTTTTGTTTCAATTAGTGTTTTCAATTTCACTGTATTTTTCAGGTGGTGAAGATTTATAATTCAAGAAAACTGCTCTTCAATATCGCTTTCGTATCGCGGAATTTATAGGTGGTGAACTATCAAACGAGTGAGGAGCTTATGAAGCGAGTATTGGCCGAGTGAAATATATTTTTTGATTATCGGGTAGCCAAGTAAATGACTCTTGAGGTTTATGTTTTTCTTGGCGATGTATTTGATTATATCGTTTTTCAATTTTTTTTTTTTCCTTTTTCTGATAGTCTTCAATATCATTTTATATAGAAGGTTTTTATACAGGGTGAGCCATAAGAAAAGCAAGGAACTTATTAAGAGAGTTCAAGATGAGTGCAAGATGTTTCTCAATGTTCCGTTAGCCGAGTAAAATGAAGTTAGTGACTTCTAAGCTTTGCGTTTGAATTTGATTTTTTTTTCATATATATTTGTCACTGAAGTTGTTCGTCAATGAATTAAGGATCATTTACATATATTTTATTTTATTCTCTATAACTATTGTATTACAAGTGTAATTATATTCATATAACGACATTTTCTTCAATGGAGTTATTTATATAAAAAGATTACCTTTACCACCGAGGAATTTTTTTGATGAACAAAGTAATTCCAATACTTATTGCTATTTTAAAATATAGGACATAACACGTTGATTGGTAATTAATAAAAAAAAAAAAAAAAAAAACTAAACGATGTTTTAGCTCCTTTATGGATCACTTATGTGAACATTCTTATACTAAATATAAGAGATATGGTTCACAAAAGGATTTGTTTTAAAAATTAAATTTTGGTCTTTAATTTGTTCTATTTAGGTAGTTATGAACTTATGAAAAAAAGGGCTTATATTCTTATTCACATCGTTTTAATTTAGAGTCAATTATGTTTGGTTATGGTTTATGACTTTAATTTGTATATTACATTGTTTCAATTCAAAGCCAAAAAACATGATTCTAAATTCGTTTTCTAAGTAAAATAACTAAACATGTTTTTTACAGTATTATCTAAATTTTGGATATAGAATACAAAAAATAAATTTGGAAAATATAACCAAACAGTTCCACAAAAAGAATGTTGGGCTAAGAAAATTAGAGATTGCGGACTGTGGAAGTCAAAGAATAATGGAGAGTTCTAAAGCTGGATATATTTTCCACTGATGACATGGTATTTTTCTTACTTATTAACCATTATACTATTTTTGGTGTGAGCTTTCCCATTTTTGGGTTAACATATATAACCATGATAATAAAATAGCATATTATCAGTTAACTATATTTCCCATTTGTTATTATGGATGCAGTCTTTACAAGTTCAACATTTCTCTTTAGGGAATTTAAATATACTATTTTATTCTTACATAGACATTTAAAAACAACATTTATGTTTGACCATCATTTTAATGTTTCAAAATTTATCAGGTTATATTAAATAAAAATAGTAAACCACAATACATAATTAAATCGCACAATTAATTTGATATGGATATATATTTTTCAACAACATACGATAAAAAAAATAATTTTAAAATATTTTCGGCACCACCGCGCAAAGAGCGGTGCCAGTCCACTAGTTTTAATAAGGGTAATTTTGATTCTAAAAACATCAAACGAGTAGTTCTACAATTTTAAACACTTGAGAATTAAAAAAACTAGTGAATGGAGGATCAAAAATCAAATTTTCCTTCCTTATTTATTAAAACCTCACACACACACATCAATACACCTTTAACAAACATTACAAGCGAGGATTTGAGGAAGATGAATTCATAATATAAAGACATGATCATATGCTACGGAGAGCAGCTGCGGCTAAATGGACTGCCACAATTGTTCTGGCTACTATTCTTTTCGGGGCTGCAGTTTTTTGGCTGCCCCCGCTTGCCGCTGCAAGCCCCCTTATTCCACTTCCCGGTTCCTCCTGTTAGACTCACTTGTACGTGTGGCCTATTGGGCATTATAATAATTAATTGGTTTATTAATAATTAGATAAATCTTATTGGTTTAATTAAATAAAGGTAAATTCCTATTGTACCCTGATGGTGGGTATATATTAAGTGAAACCCTAGGAATTGGTCCTCTCTACCTACGTAAGTTTTCCTCTCGATCAAAGAAGGCTTGTCACACTAAAGAGGTTAAGAAAGAGAAACTCAATTCTGGTGATTAATCGTTTCCGCTACTATTCCGATCATGGATCAAGGTACGCTTTCGTGATCTAATATTCATATGTGAAAATCATCTCGTTCTAAGATCTTGGCTAATAATGTTCTATGCAATATTATGGAATCGTTTTGCATAATCATGTATGACATTAAATTAATGCTTACATGTGGTATCAGAGCAAATAAATCAAACACGTTATAGGAAAATGATAGGTTCAACAATCAAGGCTCTGATACCACATGTAAGAATTAAAAATTGATGCTTATATGATACATGGAAGGGACTATGTCGAAAATTGATGTACAACTACTACGATCCATATTAGTCGTCATGCTTGATAATAACTTTATGATGTAATTAAACATTACGATGGATTTATCTTAAGTATGTGCAATTATGTTTATTCTTAAACCATAAAGGATATAATGGCACATGGGCCAAGTGGGAGAATGTTAGACTCACTTGTACGTGTGGCCCATTGGGCATTATAATAATTAATTGGTTTATTAATAATTAGAAATAAATGTGGGCTTATTTACTTATGTACCTTACAGAGTTATAGCTTAAGTAAATAAAATTAATTTCTTTATTTACCTTTGATACTTTAGTTGACTTAATTCGTTGACCGTGTGTTGACATTTAAAGTTAACTCAATTTGATATCTATATTATGAATAATTTGTTAGTGGCCAAATTAGAATGTCCAATAGATATTAAATTATTAATGTTCAATCACCCCGATTAAGTTATGCTTTAATGACATAAATGTTTTATTACAGGTGAATTGAAGTTCATTAGTTATAAAGCATTTCTGGATCGCCCAAAGGTTGATTATTAGTTTTATAATTGATGAACATTATCGTGGTAATCTATTTGATCAGTTAGGTATGTTTAGTATATCCAAATATTACAAGCATATCTAATTTGAGTATGTTAGTTACCAATTATGTGAATTAGATTTTGCATCAATCATGTTTCATGTATATTGTTGTTTCACCCAAAGGTGATCTTTAATATGCATATTATGTTAGCTTCTAATGTTCTGAATCTGTATTATGAAGTTTTTCTCAAAGCATTAACGTGTAAGCATATGTTATATATTGCAGCTTCTGTTCCTGTTTCTCTTCATTTGCAAGCAGCGTCAGTTATTAAGTTTAATGGGCTCAATTTCTTAGAATGGTGTGAGCAAATTCAGTTTCTCCTCGGTGTTTGGGATCTTGATATTGCACTCTTAATTGAGAAACTTGCTACCCTTACTGATGCTAGCAGTGCCGAGATCTTTCCATAAAGCTTGGGAAAGATCTAACAGATAAGCCTAATGTTTATGAAAATGACTGTAGCAAACAATATCAAGTCCACACTGAACAGAACTGAAAGTGCTAAGTAATTTTTGAAGTCTGTGGAAGAAAGTTCTCAGTCTGAATCAGTTGATAAGTCGTTGGCTGGGACACTGATGGGTACGTTAACCACTATGAAATTTAATGATTCTCGTACCATGCATGAGCATATCGTCGAAATGACGAACATTTCAGCAAGATTGAAAACCATGGGAATGGAAGTGAATGAAAATTTCCTAGTAACGTTCATCCTCAATTCCTTACCTTCTGAGTACGGTCCATTTCATATGAGCTATAATACTCTGAAGGATAAATGGAATGTGCATGAATTACAAAGCATGCTCATTCAAGAGGAATCGAGGCTTAAGAAACTGGGAAGTCATTCACCTAATCTCGTTGGTCATAAAGGTGCTGGAAAGAAACCTTGGAAAAATGATGGAAAGGGCAAGAAAGGACTATCCAGGCTTAATCAGTCATCTGCCCCCAAATCAACCAGAAGGAACCAAGCAAAGAAACATGTCAGTTTTGCAAAATGACTGGACACTTTCAGAAAGATTGCCTGAAACGTAAGGCATGGTTCGAAAGAAAACGTATACATTACGTTTCAATATGTTTCGAATCAAATTTAGCTGAAGTTCCTTATAATACCTGGTGGATTGATTCTGGTGCTACCACTCATGTTTCAAATATGATGCAGGGATTCCTTTCGACCCAAACCATAAGCGAAAATGAGAAATTTATCTACATGGGTAACAGAGTCAAAATTCCAGTTGAAGCTATTGGAACTTATCGTTTAGTTTTAGACACTGGGTGTCATTAAGATCTTTTTCGAACTCTGTATGCTCCTTTTATTTCTCGCAATTTTATTTTCGTGTCCAAACTTGATAAAGCTGGGTACACTTCTAAATTTGGCAATGGATGTTTCAGTTTGTTTAAACAAAATCTTTTATTGAGTTCGGGTATTCTTTACGATGATCTCTACATATTAAAGCTTGATACTATTTTTGCCGAGACTCTATTAGCCTTGCATCATAATGTTGGAACTAAACATGGTATGTCTGATGAATCATCAGCTTACTTGTGGCATAAACGTTTAGGTCATATATCCAAAGAAAGAATTGAAAGATTTGTAAAGAATGAAATCCTTCATCATTTGGATTTTACTGATCTTGGTTTTTGTATTGAATGCATTAAGGGAAAGCAAACAAGACAGACACTTAAGAAAGAAGCCATAAGAAGCTCACAGCTCCTTGAAATTATTCACACCGATATTTGTGGGCCTTTTGATGTTCCATCTTTTGGTGGAGAAAGATATTTTATCACCTTTATCGATGATTTTTCACGTTATGGATATATCTATTTGTTGCATGAAAAAGCTCAATCAGTAGATACTCTAGAGATGTTTATCAATGAAGTTGAAACGCAATTAGATAGAAAGGTGAAAAATGTCAGATCTGACAGAGGTGGTGAATATTATGGAAGATGCTGAAAGTGGAAAGTGCCCTGGTCCCTTTGCTAAGTTCCTTGAAAGTCGTGGTATTTGTGCTCAATACACAATGCCAGGAACACCGCAACAAAACGGCGTTGCAGAAAGGGGTAACCGTACATTAATGGATATTGTTAGGAGTATGTGAAGCAATTCGTCTTTACCAAAATCATTGTGGATGCATGCTTTAAAGACTGATGTTTATCTGTTAAACAGGGTTCCTAGTAAAGCAGTGTTGGACATGTGTCCTTAAACAAGCTGTCTTTTCCCTAATTGTAAAAGATTTTGACCAAAGTCGTTGAATAAAAGATGTTACTTATTATTTTAATCTTATTACAGTTTCTGGTATAGTAAAATAGAATGTTTGTTCCATAGTTCATAAAGGATGCAATTATAATATCATTATAACAACCGAGTCAATGTGAAGAAGAATTAATAATCATAATAAATGAATTTAAAATGTCCGTGACTTGATTAACTGAGTAGGAGCTCATTAATTGGATAAAGTCATTAATGTCACTAAGTGATATAATCATATTCTGGAATAAGTGTGTGTGTCACACTCACTAGAAGTGCATTAAGTAAGAAGCGACTTCATACTGGACTGAACCTGACTTAAACTTCGGAAGTTGTCATATAAGACCGTCACTGACAACTTGGAGTTGAGTCACTAGTAGATGATCAAATGGATATTCGATCTAAGTCCTGAGTGACCTCGAGCCTGGACTGTTGACTTGATTGTTCTTTGATTTAATTGTTAAAGAACACATTTACTGTCGTTCCCAATGCTGCTATTTTGGGAACATGATAGTCAACAGATAAGGGTAGCTTGATCATAGAAACGGACATCACATAGCTCTCTTCAGAGTCAACATGATTCCCTTGATTATTAGAGGTGACAAGTGAGAGTTACCCGTGCGTAACTTATGAATCGAAACCATAAGTGGGTTACTCACAATATTACTGTTGACGTAGTTTCCCATCTCAAACAATCAGTGTGACTTGTGAATGTATGATATTCGTTGGACTAGGATTTAGTGGAATTCGATCTCTCACGTTGCAAGTTCTCGATCACTTTATAGTATATATATAAGCAATATAAATGAGACGAGGGGTTTTTTATAGAGGTTCGTCCCAAGGCGGTAGTTGACTACGTCCTCTGTTAGTTTATTGCGGCAATGAACATGGACGGACAACTACAGACAGCAAATCACGTCCAAAAGAAGAGAAGAAAAGAAGAGGAAAGTATGAAAAGAATACAAGGAAATCTCGAAGTGGACTATAATGCGGACAACAATTTCTCCAATGTATTTTTCTCTAGGTCGTCCTCGTTGATCTGAGGTCGAGCTTGGTATTTATAGGCTTCAATTCTTCCCGTTGGACTTCCAGGAATTTGTGAGTCGTTCTTCCGAGCTGACCGGGTTGAATGGCTCATCCTGATGACGCGTGTCGCACGACTGCGTACTCTTCCTCGAGTTTGAAATATACTCATTGAAGACTTGACGTCATGCTCCTGGTCTTCAGCTTGATTTGAATTGAGGAAGACGGCTAAGGAAAATATCGATTTTGCCCTTCTTCTTCTGGGTTGATGACGGATAGCTTGTGGGCTTTGGGCCGAATAGCTTCCTGTTCGTTGGGCCTCATCTTGTCTGAATGTCCTGATGGGCCTCACGAGTGGGCCTTTATGAATACTTATTTCATTCTTTAAAGTCTTTTATCATTATTGTAAATTTAATTAATTCACAACTTTTTACTTCATGCCGTATTAAAATAACGACGAATTTGTACATCAACAATTAGCCCCCTACTATAAAAAATACGAAGTACATTTTATAGTATAATCTCGATGAAATCATGTAAAATTCGTGTCGGACAGAATTAATTAAATCTGTGACTTTTGCCGCAAATTTATATAATCCGGACAGGATTTTGGATAATTTCGAGATCGAATGGGACGGGTAGTCTTCGAAACTGTCCCAATTTGCGGACGTGCTGACGTGTCTCCGGATAGCTCGTTAATCTCAATTGTAGGATGAGGTTTGTTGCGAGTTTCGAGGAAACCCTAACCGTAGGATCAGCGACGGTTTTCGAGTATAAGTACTCGAGTGTGCGTCATTATGATACGTCTTTTCAGTTCTACCCAGCCCACGCTTTATTTAGGTAACCGCTCCCTTTCTCTTTCCTATTTATACTTCACTTTGCATTTGAATATCATTTTCGAATTTTTAGAGAGAGAAACAAGAGTTTTTTAGAGAGAGAAGCTCTGCTACCGCCATCATCGTTCTGTGAAGGTGTCCTTCGTGTTTAGGTATCTTCCAGGTTCTGTTCTTCTTTTCCATTTCTCTTTTATTTCGAGTTGTTCTTTAGGTTCTAGACTAGGATATCCGGTTTTTCTTAAGATTGTCCTTAGGGTTTTTCTGGGTTTTTTTTTATAAGTTTTCTCTAGAAATATGGGTCCAAAAAAAATCGCAGATAAGTGGCGAACGGAGTTTCTGCAAACAGATTCTCCTAAGTCTGTACTTAAATCCAAAGATCTGACTAGGATCTGGGTCAAATACAATATTCCCCAGTCAATTTCGCTCAGACTACCGGGTCCGAATAAACACGCAGACGAGCAGAATGACGACGGGTGGATTTGTTTTTATGAAAGGTTCTTCGAGTCCGGGGGGCTTAGGTTTCCTATCCCCGAGCTCATTCTAAAGTATATCTCCTACTTAGGGGTTTCTATAGAGCAGTTCAGTCCCCATTCTTTCCGGATCTTGATGGTCTTTCTTGTCCGGGCCCACGAGTGTTTGCACGTGCTTACACTTGAGGACCTATTGGCGGGTTTGGTCGTCAAGGCTAATAGCAAAGCGAAGGGTAGGTTCTTCCTATCCATCAAGGAAGGAGAGATCTTGACGGGTCTGCCTAAAAAAGAGAGCAAATGGATCCATAAGTATTTCTTCTTTCTGGTAGGCCCGGAAACTCTTGGGGCCTAGTCGTCTTATAAGAATGAATGGGTCCACGAGATAGGTGAGAATCCGGGTAGGGATTTTAGATTTCTAATCGGATTTGTATCTGTCTTTGCTGATTTTTCTTCTTGGTGCAGCTGAGGATCCTGAGAAGACTAAGTCTCTTCCTATTACGGACGAGTGGAGGGCGTTGAAGAAGAGGCTGTTTCCCAACGGTCCAGAGTTTTGGTCGTTGTTCACACCACACAGATTCAAGTCCGTTGGATTGTGGCTTGAGGAGGAGGAAGAGGTGTTCATCCCGTACGACAACAACGCTTTCGATCTTTCTTTTTCTAAAGTCTGGGATTTAGATCTTTCTTGTTAGTTTTGGTTATTTTTGAAGTATGAATATTTCCCGTGCAAAAGAAATGGAAGCTGCTTGGCCTAAGGGTTTGAGCCTTCGTGCCAGGAGGAAGTTGAATGAATAAGTTGGTGCATCTAGTTCGGCGCCGCAGCCGATGAAAGAAGTTCGAGCCAGTGTGGTTGCGGCTCCTCAGAGGGTTGTCCATCGGGAGACGGAGAGAAGAGTCGAAGAAGCTCCTGCTGAAGTTACTCAGCAGGTGGCACGGGAAAAGGATTTCGTCAAGCTCTCCGACGACGGAGACAGTACTCTGGAAGCCATACTTGTGGCTAAAGCCATTCTTCTCAGGACGGAGGTGGATACTGCGGTGAAGCGACCGTGGGAGGGGGCGATTCTGAAGCCCGCAAGAAGGCGAGGAGCGACTCGGCTCCGAAGGAAGCTCCCAAGGCCTTGGAGAAGGCCAAAGGGAAAGAGCCTCATCGCGAGGTTGATCGCTCCCGGGAGCCTTCCCGGGGTAAGTCAGGAGAGAGGCCGGGGTCATCCAACCTCATGATTGGGAAAAAGGCTGGAGAGAATGTGTCTCAGAAGGTGGGCAAGGAGAAGGAGGTTATTCACAAGGCCGGGTGCACTTGGCATGGGGACAAAGGTCTCCACAAGGCCCCAAAAGTTGCGGCCGGCTTGCTCTAACAGATTGCCAACCGCGGGGTTGGCAGGGTTCCGGGGCGCATTGTTGAGAAGCCGATCTACAAGGCAATCTCGACACTAACGGTTCATGTAAGAAAACTTTTAGATTCCTATTCGTCTTAACTCTATGTTTTGGACGTGTAGCTCACAACGACCATAAATGACATGGTGCTTGACTACGAGGACCAGTTGGACGAGGCGACGGAGGGGACGGCTATAGTCGAACAATTAGTTCGGAAGGAGAAAGAGTTGGCGGATACTGTCACGGCTATTCGGGCGAAGGCCGACCAACTGAATGTGGTCAACCGTAAGGTTATTTCTTATGAGGCTAGGATCAAAGGCCTTGTAAATACGGCCGAGGATCTTCGGGAGAAGTTGAAAAATGCTTCCCGGCTGGTTGAGGAGGCCGAGACGGCGAGGGAGAAGGCTGCGATGAGGATGCTCTATTCAGATGTGGCTAAAGGGTGGGCCGAAGAAGCGGCCAGAAAGAAAGAGGAAGAGGCAGCGACGCTGAAAGAAGACGTCCAACGCCTTACCGCCGAATTGGCTGAGGCTCGGCAGCAATCGCTCGACCGCGGGCCGAGAAAAATGTTATTCGCTCCCGTTACCGCCGAAGGGTGAAGGAAAGGGATGCGCTGATCGAATGGTAGAAAGGTACGACTGCCGACAATTGCTGCCTTGACCAAGTCGAAGGATGCCTCGAGTTGGTCTAGGACGTGATTGACGGCAAAGTCACTGATTTTGCGGCCGAGAAAGAGGTCCTAGAAGGAAACGTGGGGACACTGGTGCCGCTGATAGGGTCCCGGCCATGTCTCCTGATCCATACTTGACCGAACTCCAATTTGTAGATCAAAGTACCCAGCCCGAGCAGCAAGCCTCCGAGAAGCCCGTCGTTGATGAGCCCGTTCTCGAAGAGCCCGCCGTCGAGGAACCCCTAGCCGAGGAGGTCGTAACTGAGGAGCCCACCAAGCAAGAAGATCTGGCCGGTGAAGAAAGAGAGAAAGAGGAGGAGGAGGAGATCCTGGACGTCATTGGGGTTGACGCCTAGACCAGTCCCCCATTTTTTATTTTTTTTTATGAATAAGGCCTAAGGCCAGAACAATTTCCACGGGCAAGTCTACGGAGGCTTGAACCCTCTTTTTTTTTTTTGTAAAGTTTGGATCTTCCCGCGGTTAGGGCCTTTCGCTATTTTCTTCGCTTATGCTATAAATTCTCTTTGCTCTAGCTAATTTTTTTCTAAAGTTTTTTTTGTAGATGAAGGCAAAGTTTCTACTTGGCTATACATAGTATTTAAACTTAAGATAAACTACGATAAATCTATTTGTCCAAAATGAACTTAATTTTTTTGGCAAACTAATAAACTATAAAAAAGAGGTTGTTTACCTTCCGGGGTCAGACTGTTACTCTCGCTATCGATCATTGCTGCCCGTCCTTTTAGTTGTTCATAGGCTTCGTTCCTGAAATGGAAATGTTTGTAGACTTTGGGCCTATCGCCGGATTAGTTGTTTTTAGGGTGGGTCTGTTACCTGGTTATACTGTTTGCCATAGATGATGGGTCTGTTACCCGGTTAGGCTTCTTGCCTTAGAGAAAAAGGTTAGGATGTTTTTGCCTCAGTGATGTGGATTCTCTAATTTTACAATTTTTAATGGCAATTCAGATTCGGTTTGAGTTTTGGATTGAGACTGTGCCCATTTTTTGGCGGGCTGCCTACGTACCCCGCATTTGGGGATCAAGTCATTACGTAGTTCATGGGAGACCGGGTAGGTCGGGTTAGGCGTAGTATTTCCTTAAGTGTATGGCGTTCCAACTTCGCAGGACCCTTGTCCCTTCTGGGGTGGCTATCCAGTATACTCCTGGTTTTACTACTTTCGTGACGATGTAAGGTCCTTCCCAGATAGCCCCGAGCTTACCCGCGTTTAACTCGGCGGTGTTCTGGAAAACTTTTTTGAGGACCTGCTCTCCCACGATGAATTTTTGACGTTTGACCTTTGAATTATAGTACCTTGCTACCGAATTTTGATAGTTGGTTATTCTTATCAAAGCCTGTTCTCGTCCCTCGTCGATGTGGTCAAGTTGGTATTCCCTCATTTTGTCATTAAGTTCTGCATTCAAAGGTGCATGTTCCCTTCGAAGGCTGGGTGTCTCTATCTCGGCTGGTATTACGGCTTCGGTATCATATACCATTGAGAATGAAGTTTCTCTGGTGGCCCTACGCAGGGTATTTCTGTAGGACCATAGGACTCTAATGAGCTCATCGGCCCATCGTCCCTTTTTGGTGTCTAAGAGTCTCTTCATTCCATCCATAATAATCCGATTGGCTACCTCGGCCTGGCCGTTGCCTTGAGGGTACCTTGGAGTGGATGTGTTCAAAGATATCTTCTAGTTAATGAAGAAGTTTCGGAATCTCGTAGAAATGAACTAGGGTCCATTGTCCGCAATTATTTCTTTTGGGAGGCCGAAACGACTGATGATGTTTTTCCATACAAAATGTTCTACATCGACATCTTTGATGTTTGCGTACGCCTCGGCCTCTACCCATTTAGAGAAATAGTCTGTTACGATGAGCAGGAATCATTTTCTAGCCGGGGCTAGGGGGAAAGGTCCGACTATATCCATAGACCATTTCATAAACGGGTAGGGTACGGAAACTGAGGAGAGTTATTCTGCTGGCCGGTGTATGGACGGCGAGTGTCGCTGGCACTTATCGCATTTCTTGGCATAGGCTTCTCCGTCTGCCAGCATAGTGATCCAGAAGAAGCCTTGTCTTTTTGCTTTATTTGCCAAAGATATTCCTCCGGAATGATTGTCACATTCCCCATCGTGAATCTCATGAAGTGCAATTTGAGCTTTGGCCTTTCCTAGGCATCTTAGGTAAGGCCCGGTATAACTACATTTGTACAATTTTCCCCCGATCATGCAGAATCTGGAACTTTGGATTCATAGTTTCGTGGCCTTCTGCTTATCTTGGGGCTTGGTTCCGGTTAGAATATAGTTGATGATCGGGGTTCTCCAATCGTCTTCTTCTGTTCGGATGGTGCAAACTTCGCGTGTTACGCTGGGTTCGTCTATTGATTCGACTGGGATTACCCTCTTTATTTCGGGGTCCGAGGTTGAAGCTAATCCAACCAATGCGTCTGCCGACGCATTCTCGCTCCTCAGTATTTGGACTACCTCAGCGTGATCGAACTTCTCTATTAAGCCCTTTACTGCCGCGAGATATCTCTCCATCCTGTCGTCTCGAGTGGCGTATTCGCCGCTTATTTGACTGGTAACTAGCTTAGAGTCGGAATGGGCCCGTACTCTCCGAGCTCCTACGGCCTTTGCTAGTTTGAGGCCGGCTATGAGGGCCTCGTATTCGGTCTCATTGTTTGTTGCGTGGAACTTTAGTCTAAAGGACTGTTCCAACACTTCCCCCGTGGGAGATATCAAACGGATTCCGATCCCTGATCCTCCTTGGTTGGAGGCCCCATCCATCTCGAGTCTCCAGTCTTCATCGTCGTGACCCTCTTTTGAGCCATCGGCTGGTAATTCGATTAGAAAGTTTGCCAGTACTTGTGATTTCGCACAATTACGGATCTTGTATTCTATATCGAACTCGCTTAACTCGACTGCCCATTTGGTGAGTCTTCCCGATTGGTTCGGGCTGTGGAGTATGATTCTCAAAGGTTGGGTGGTCATGACCATGATGGTGTGGGATTGAAAGTAAGGCCGAAGTTTTCTCGCTTTGGTTATCATTGCCAATGCGAGTTTTTCTATGGCAGGATATCTAGTTTTAGCATCCTCTAGTGACTTGCTGATGTAGAATATTGGTCTTTGTTCTCCATGATCCTCTCTTACGATCACCCCACTTACTGCCGATGGTGAGACAGCCAGATACAAGTATAATGGCTCCCCCAAGATGGGTTTAATGAGTATGGGTGGTGTTGAGAGATATCTTTTCAGCTTTTGGAATGCCTCTTCGCACTCCTCGATCCACACAAACTTTTTGTTCCCTTTCAACAATTTGTAGAAGGGTAGACATTTGTCTGTCGCTATGGATATGAACCGATTGAGAGCTGCGATTCTCCCGGTTAATCTTTGTGTTTCCCTAACAGTCCTTGGAGAAGGCATGTTTTGGAGAGCTTTGATTTGGTCGGGATTGGCTTCTATTCCTCCATGTGTGACCAAGTAACCCAGGAACTTCCCTGAAGTTACTCCGAAGGTACATTTTGTCAGGTTAAGCTTCATTTGATACTTATGTAGTATTGTGAAGCATTCTTCTAGGTGGGATACGTGATTAGTTGCTTGGGAGGATTTTACCAACATATCATCGATGTAAACTTCCATAGTTTTACCGAGCTGCTCGGCAAACATCTGGTTGACTAATCTTTGGTATGTGGCCCCGACATTTTTTAGTCCGAAGGGCTTAACTTTATAGCAGTATATGCCTCTATCGGTTATGAAAGCCGTTTTCTCTTAATCTTCCGGGTGCATAAGGATTTGGTTGTATCCCGAAAATGCATCCATGAACGACAGTAATTCGTGCCCGCATGTCGCTTCAACCAGGCGGTCGATATGGGGCATAGGGAAACTGTCTTTGGGACATGCTTTGTTCAGGTCAGTAAATTCGATGCAGACTCTGGCCTTCCCATTCTTCTTTTTCACTACGACTGTGTTTGCTAACTAGTCCGAGTATTTTACCTCCCGGATAGACCCGGTTTGTAACAACTTTGTGACTTCTTCGTTCACAGCTTGAGCTCAATCCGGGCCTAATTTCCGCCTTTTTTGTTTCACCGGCATATAGCTGGGATCCACATTTAGGCGGTGGGTTGTGATGCTTGGGTCTATCCCAGGCATGTCTTCGTGGGACCAAGCAAAATAATCCCGATTCTTGGTGAGGAATTTAAGGAGTTCCTTTCTAACGTTGTTTTCCAATCCAACTCCTATCCATACCCGGTGATCCGGGTTTTCGGGATCAATTTGGACTTGGACCATCATTTCCACGTTAGGACCGTCAGGGTCGGTTGTCCCTTCCCGGCCGTCCTCATCTTTTCCTTCTACTGTCATTAATTGCCTGGCTTGAATATTTTGGAATGCGCTCATGTAGCAGATTCTAGACTGCTTTTGGTTTCCTTTAATTTCAACAATTTTTCCCTCCCTGTTTGGGAAGCGGACTAGTTGATGGTAGGTAGAAGGTACGACTTTCATCATGTGTAGCCAGGGTCTCTCTAGTATCATGTTGTAGCCGCACCGTGCCTATTGAGTTGACAGTTCCTCCATCGAAGCCGGTTAGTGGGATGTATTCCCTGTTGATTTCCGTTTCTTCGACTCCCATTTTTAACAACGGCTCCAGGAAAATTACGTCGACTGAACTCCCGTTATCGATTAGAATTCTGTCCATCGTATACGAGGATACTAGGAGTGTGATGACTAGCGCATCATCGTGCGGTCCGACTAAGGTGGCGGCTTCGCTGTCCTTGAATTTGATCTCGTAGTCCGGCTCCTGTCATGGGAGGACTATTGGCCCGGCCTTGAGCCTTCGCTGGTGAGCCTTGATTGAGTTGATTGAATTTCCATGCAACTGTGATCCTCTTACTATTGTGTAGATTCTCCCAATGGGTTCAAGGATCTCGTCCAACTGCTCGCTAGCTTCTTCCGATTCTTCGAATTCTTGCTCTTCTGGCTCTTCGAGCATGTGTACTCTGCCCCTCTTAGTCGGCTGAGTATTTCCTCTTACTGCCCCTTGTTGTTCGGCCCTTTTCTGGTGGTTCTGAGATTGGTCATGCTGGGGATTCTGTCCGGTAGAGTGCCCGTTTTTCAGCTCATTGTTGAAGGATATTTCTCCTAGCTCTCTATTGATGTATTTTTCCGCTAGGCAGGCACGGAGCACCATGCAATTTTTTGTGTGGTGTCCGAACACCTTGTGGAAGTTGCACCAGGATTTGGGGTCGTTCCGCGGGAATATATCGTGGCTGTACGGTGGGAGATCTTTGGAGCTGACTAGTACTTCTCCTGGCGCTTCCTCGGCTTCTGTCTGTACTTCGAAGTCCACAGTTTCTGAATTTACGTTGAAAATGTACAGATTTCGTGGGTTCGGTCCATTGTTTCCCCTTGGGTTTCCAGCTTGAAAGGGGTACCTTTGGACGGGAGAGGTGCTCCTCTGTCCCCGGAAAGCATTGTGGTGACCTCCGGCTCTATGATGTATTGCCTGGTTGGGCGGACCTTGGTTTCGTTGGTGGCCGGACTGGAGGCCGTGCTTCCTTCGCAGGGATTCTAACTCTTCGTCGTGTTTGATCCAATTGGACGATCTGTGAATTACATCTTCAATGGAGTTGTAACGATTCACGACGATGTCCATTTTGAACTTTGAGTCGTACCATAGTCCGGCTGTGAGAGCGGCTATGGCGGTTTCGTCGCTGATCCCGTTTATTTTGACCATGGTCTTCTTGAACCTGGCCATGAAATCCCGAAGTGGCTCTCCTCTTTCTTGTTGTAATGCATAGAGGTTTGCTACTGCTGCTCGGTCTCCATGAACATGGAGAAGTGTTCGAGAAAAACGGTTGTTAGCTGTTCGAAGTCTTCGATGGATCGAGGTTCCAACTTCGAGAACCGCTCCATCGCCGGGCCGGCCAAGTTCTCAGCGAAGTATTGGCATCGTCCAGCGTCTTACTCGTGTGCCTCTAGGTTTGCCCGTCCCATAGCGATCCTAAAGGATCTCAAATGTACTTTGGGATCGGTCATCCCATCGTACCTTGGCAGGTTCACACGTCCGCAGTCCCTGAGCTTTACGCTGGTTATGGCGAGTGAGAAAGGTGTCCTTCTCGATTCTTCCACTAACCGTTCAATTTCAGGGGCGGCGGTGGTAGCGCTGTGCACCCGAGAGTGCACTTGAATGAGTTTCTCATTCATTTGCTCCATTGTGCGTTTTAGTTCTTCCAATTCCGTGCCCTGAGGAGCTGGCTCGGGACTCGCGGGATAGTGAGATTCCTATCCGTATATCGGACTGGGATATCTCGGATAAGGGATGGATTGGCTTCGAGGGCCGTAGTTGGTGTCTCGATTCTGCCCGTAGCCTCCCGAGTGACTCAGACAGTCAGGGCGATGGCAACTGTTTGATGCAAAGTTTTCTGTTCGAGCCGAGTCGACCCTCGATACTGGGGTGAAAAGAGGTTGATCCCTGTCAGCAGGTGGCAGTGACGTCATGGGTCTCGGGCCACTGGGCAGTCGAGGCAGGCTATGCCCTGAGGCTCGCGGGTTGTCCAGAACGGCGAAATCGAAGTGGACTGCGTTGAGGTTAGCCATGCCTTGATGTCTAGAGCTCTGTCCCGCTTCTAGCCGGCTAGATTGCTGGTGATGCTCATTTTGGGTTTGATTCGCTATGAGAATGTCGAACTGCTTGCGCAGCTCTTGATTCTCCGTGTTTCATGCCTCTAGCTGAGACTTTAGGTTGTTGGTTTCAGTGCTTTGCCCGGGGTTGTTAACCTCGGACTCTGTTACCATCTGAATCTCGTCGTTGCTCATATTTGCAGAGTGCTTTTGAGCTTGTAGATGTTAGCAAGATCAATATTCCCACAGACGGCGCCAAACTGTTGACGTAGTTTCCCAACTCAAACAATCAGTGTGATTTGTGAGTGTATGATATTCGTTGGACTAGGATTTAGTGGAATTCGATCTCTCACGTTGCAAGCTCTCGATCACTCTATACGTATATATATAAGCAATATAAATGAGACGAGGGGTTTTTTTATAGAGGTTCGTCCCAAGGCGGTAGTTGACTACGTCCTCTGTTAGTTTATTGCGGCAATGAACATGGAAGGACAGCTACAGGCAACAAACCACGTCCAAGAGAAGAGAAGAAAAGGAAAGTATGAAAAGAATACAAGGAAATCTCGAACTGGACTATAATGTCGGACAACAATTTCTCCAATGTATTTCTCTCAAGGTCGTCCTCGTTGATCTGAGGTCGAGCTTGGTATTTTTAGGCTTCAATTCTTCCCGTTGGACTTCCAGGAAGCTTGGAGTCGTTCTTCCGAGCTGACCGGGTTGAATGGTTCATCCTGATAATGCGTGTTCCACGACTGCGTACTATTCGTCGAGTTTGACCCGTTGAAGACTTGACGTCGTGCTCCTGGTCTTCAGCTTGATTTGAATTGAGGAAGACGGCTAGGGAAAATGACGATTCTGCCCTTTTTCTCCTGGGTTGATGACGGATAGCTTGTGGGCTTTGGGCCGAATAGCTTCTTGTTCGTTGGGCCTCATCTTGTCTGAATGTCTTGATGGGCCTCACGAGTGGGCCTTTATGAATACTTATTTCATTATTTAAAGTCTTTTATCATTATTGTAAATTTAATTAATTCACAACTTTGTACTTCATGTAGTATTAAAATAACGACAAATTTGTACATCAACAATTACTAACTGAGTTAATGATGAAAATGCAATGAGAGGCAAAACGGTAAAAACCGCCTGCTCGTGTGTGGATCATCAAGTGAAAGATCAATAACCCGAATTTGATTGTATCAATGGACACCTTGCTATAAAGGGAATAATATATACTATATCACTAGAGAGTGCAGCCTCGGGTAGGGGTGAGCATGGGTTGGGTTGGGCCGCCCCTATGCTTTTTATGGACCCGACTCGATTACTTCGGGTTCCCAAAAAAATGCCCGATCCGACCTAAAATTTTTTAATGCCCAAACCAAACTGACCCGATAAAAAGTCGGGTTGGGTTGGTTTGGGTGCCATGGCCCGATTAATTAAAATTTAATTAACAAAAAAAAAACAATGTAACTCAAAATTCAAGTAAAGATACCCCAAACAAATTTAATCAAACAAACATACACTAAATAATGTAAAACATGAAAATGAGAGATTGGAGGGTCTTTGAATGTAAATTAAATTGAGGATGAGAAATTTTAAAAGACTATAGATTGCACTACTTGAATAAAAAATCAATATGAAATATATATTAATTATATTGGTCGGGTCGGAGACGCCGACCCGACCCAAGATTTTGGACCCGACCCCAACCCGAATAATAGTCGGGTTCGGCCCGATCCGACCGAATTTTGAGCGGGTTAGATTGGGGTCGGGTCTATAACGGATTGGGTTGGGCAATCGGGTTGGGTCTAAAATGCTCACCCCTAGCCTCGGGTTTATAGTGGAATAACGCCGAGGTTTGACGAACCACTAGCAGCTCGTTGGAGCTTCATTGATACGGGTCCATGGTCCCCAGGATAGCTCCAGAACGGATGATACGTACGTGATTTAAACATTCAATATGTTTTATCATTTGTCATAACTCATAAAACTAAAGTCTGTGACAGACTTTGGAAGTTTTATTTTAGAAGTGGCAAAAGTATCAAAGTTTGGTGCTGGAAATTTAACTGATAAAAGAAAAATGAATTTGGATTTTCATAAATTGGAAAGTTGTTGGAAATTAAATTCTAATAGACTTTTCTTTTGGAACCGAGTCATTTCGACGTATGGTTTGTGATTTAGAGAATTTCCAAGCTTACGATCGTTTTCGTATATATGTGGAATTTAATCACATGTCACGAATTTAAATGGTGGTTAATGTGTGATATTGGGATCAGAGGTTAATAATATAATTTAATTATTTGGATTTAATTATTAATATTCTTATTAATAATTAATTAATAATTAATAGATTTATGTTATTTAAATAACATATATATTTGGTGTATATATATATATATATATATATATATATATATATATATATATATATATATGAATGTGTAAAAATAATGCAGCCCAAGTAATATGTGAGTTGGGCATACACGAATTTGCTTGGATTTGGACTTTCCAAATATGCGACATAAGTACCTATGTTTAGGTATTAATGAAAAAACCTTGAAATTAATTTGGTTCATTAGATCGGTCAAGTTTAATCTTAACTGTTGGATCATGATAATTAATTTGGAAAGCATGGTTCGAAAATGACTTGGTGACCAAGCATGGATTTCGAATATGGTTAATTAATTATGTCCATTGGATTAGTTTAAGCTTTAAACTTAACCATTGGATTGGAAATTAATTAACATGTATGTATGGAAATGCAAAATTAGAAATTCTTTATAATGGAGGTCCAATTTTTGCTTGGTGAACAAGTAATGAGGCTTGACTTTACGCTAAATCAATATGGTCCATTAGATTGGTTATGGAATTAATTCTAACCATTGGATCTAGACTATTGATTTCGAAATTTCCTTATGCATGCATAAGGAATTCAAATTCTCTTATATAAGGAAGTGATTGGATAATTGATTTATTCATGGTTTCCCTATTTGGTTAAATCCCTAATTAATTAGAACCATTGGATCTTTGGTGATTCAATCTTGGCCATTGGTTTGAGTGATTAATTATAGTTACCTATCATAGAATTCAAAATTCAAGGAAGGAAACTTCCCTTATTGGCTTTTCCACGAGCGTATAAATACAAGGCTCATTCTACACATTTCACACACCTCTCCCTATAGCAAGAATTCGATATCTCTCTCTCTCTAGAGTCTGCGAATTTCTTAAGCTTCTGATCTCCTTTTCTGGTTCGGCTTAGTGAGACGTTGTTCTCCAGAAGATTTAAAAGAACCTTCAGTTAAAGTTTTTGCGACGGAGTCCTGCCGGCGAAGCCCACGCTTCGGTACGGGGAGTCCAGGAGAATATCCCGGAAGATCACGGGAGTTTCCCTCAGCATCGGCGAAACCCTGTCCGGTTCAGAACGCGCAACAGGAAGTCGTCATTATCTGAGGTATAGCCTTATGCATTGGGTCAATAAATGCAAACCTTTATTTACAGTTTTATTTATTTCCTATAGACTAGATTATTAATAGTGAATTTATGAAAATTAAATTGCTAATAATTTATCAGATCTTGTTCATGGTAATTATACGATGTTAATACGTTGTACGTGTAACAAGTTTTTCCGCTTTAAATAATTTTTTTGAATGTTACCCGGCCGTATTAGCGGCATATATCGTGATAATTACACCAAAATCGTAATGAAATTCCCGACAGGCAGTTCCTAAGACACCTTTTGAACTGTGGACGGGAAGGAAACCTAATTTAAGGCACCTGCATGTTTGGGGTTGCCCGACAGAAGTAAGAATTTATAATCCACATGAAAAGAAACTGGATGCAAGAACAATCAGTGGTTTCTTCATTGGTTATCCAGAAAAATATAAAGGGTATCGATTTTATTGTCCTATTCATGGTACAAGAATTGTTGAAACTGGAAATGCAAGGTTCATTGAAAATGGTGAAGTTAGTGGGAGCTTGGAACCACGTAAAGTGGAAATTCAGGAAGTTAGAGTGAAAACCCCTATGCATTTATCTTCTACTCAAGTTGTCGTTCCTGCACATGTTGAACATGATAATGATTTATAAGAATAACAAATTCACGATCAAGCTCCACATGATGAATTTATAATAGCAAATGAACCTACTATGGGTGAACCAGAAGAAATCACATTAATAAGATCTAGGAGAGAACGAAAATCTGCCATTTCTGATGATTATTTGGTTTATCTGATGGAGTCTAAATTTGACTCCGGAATTGAAAATGACCCAATTTCTTTTTCACAAGCCATAGAGAGTGAAAACTCTCAGAAATGGTTAGATGCCATGAAAGAAGAGCTAAAATCAATGGATCACAATGACGTTTGGGATCTTGTAGAATTGCCAGAAGGTTGTAAAAGAGTTGGGTGTAAATGCGTCTTCAAGACCAAGCATGACTTGAACGGCAATATCGAAATACACAAGGCCAGACTCTTTGCCAAAGGTTTTACTGAGAAAGATGATATTGACTACAAAGAGACCTTTTCACCCGTTTCTAAAAAGGACTCCTTAAGGATAGTCATGGCGATAGTGGCTCATTATGATTTGGAGCTCCATCAAATGGATGTGAAAACCGCCTTTTTGAATGAGAATTTAGATTAAGATGTCTTTATGGATAAACCTGAAGGGTTTAAAGTTGATGGTAAAGAACATATGGTGTGTAAACTCAAGAAGTCAATATACGGACTTAAATAAGCTTCCCGACAATGGTATCTTAAGTTCAATGATACCATTACATCTTTTAGATTTACTGAAAACATCGTTGATCGATGTATATATCTAAACATTAGTGGGAGCAAGTTTATTATTCTGGTTTTGTATGTTGACTATATCTTGCTTGTAACTAACAATCTTGGTTTATTATGTCAAAGCAAGGAATTTCTCTCGAAGAACTTTGAAATGGAAGATATGGGTGAGGCATCCTATGTAATCGGAATAGAGATATTTTGTAATAGATCGCAAGGATGGTTGGGATTGTCTCAGAAAGCATATATTAATAAAGTTCTAGAGAAATTCAAAATGGACAAATGCTCTTCAAGTGTTGCGCCAATTCAAAAGGAAGACAAATTTAGTCTCAATCAATATTCAAAGAATGAATTGGAGCGCAATCAGATGGAACAAATTCCTTATGCATCTATTGTTGCAAGCTTGATGTACGCACAGACCTGTACCAGACCAGACATTAGTTTTGCTGTCGGAATGCTGGGAAGGTATCAAAGTAACCCAGAAATAGATCACTGGAAAGCTGCAAAGATAGTACTGAGGTATCTGCAAGGAATGAAAGTTTGACCACATTGACGTGATTGGATATTCAGA
This sequence comes from Parietaria judaica, assembly GCA_954871525.1. Taxonomy (NCBI): domain Eukaryota; kingdom Viridiplantae; phylum Streptophyta; class Magnoliopsida; order Rosales; family Urticaceae; genus Parietaria; species Parietaria judaica. The sequence continues at coordinate 27,120,619 of OX940869.1, forward strand.
TTCAGATGTGAGTTATGCCAAAAATATGAAAGATGTGAGTTATGCCAGAAATATGAAAGATGTGATGTGAAATTTTTTTTCGTATTTTTGGCATAACTTACTCATTTTTTGTCCAAAATTTATAAATAAACTACCGTTGGAAAGATAAAATATTTATCTACAACTTTATAGTTTTACATTTTATCATAAAAAGTCATTAACTATATTAAAATTTGCTCGAAACAAATATTTTGCATTAAACTAATGTCCAGTTTTACGTTGTAATTGAAATTTCGTATTTTTTGAAAACTTTTTTTTACAAAACTTAAAACACCAAAGTTTTATCTTTCCAACCGTAGGTCGTGCATAAAATTTGGACAAAAAATGAGTGAGTTATGTCAAAAATACGAAAACGGTACATATAGAGGAGGAATCACTCGCTCACGGTCAAGCGACGGAAAACACGAAAAAATATAACGGAATCAAGTTTTGGTACATTAGCCGTCGAAAATAAACATTAGGTACATAATCCGCAGCCGATCAAACATTTGGTACATTAACCGCAATTTACCCTTTTTTAAATAATGATATTTTATAAAGATTGAAGCTAAAAAATAAATAAGTAGATGCTCTCGCGTCAGGGTTTAAACTTGAATCTTGTGGTGAAAACTGAAAATAGAATGGATTACCTTTAAACCCCATCTTAATTCGTAAAGAAACTAAAGTTAAGGGGGGTAAAGATGCACCGAAACCATAAATTAAGGGGCGTAAAGGGGAATTACTCGAAAAATAAAAGGAAAACTAAAACTAAAAGGAAACGTGACGAGTCGAAGTGGGTACTTTTGGTGTGAGTTTGTGTCGTGTGTTCAAACACTCCAGTCAGACTCCGACTCTCCACGTGCCCTTACCTAGATTCCTCCATTCAAATTCAACACACACCCATTAAAATTAATAATTAAATCCCAAATTAATTAATTAATTAACTATTTTTAACCCTAAAAACGAGTATAAAATAAAACCGAAAATCAAAATATCAGAAAATAAAAAACAGTCCGTCAGGGCTTCGATACGGTCTCTTTCGGTCCCATTTGTGTCTTCTCTTTTCACTTTACCTCTCTCTCTCTCTCTCTCTCTCTAGAAAAACCCAAACCAGGAAATCGAGAACTCGGTCGAATCTGAGCCGTCCGATCTAATGGTACGCCGATGATGGAGCTCGCCGATTCAGCCAGCGACGGACTCAGGGACTCGAGCTCGGCCACTCGCTCCCTCCTCGGAATCGATCTCAATGAGATCCCTTCCCCGGCCGAGGCCATTGACATCGTGAGGTCGTTCCACGACAACCCCTCGCCGCCGCCGGGCGCCCCCGCCGGTGTCCCCGCCGCCGAGGCCGCCGCGGCCTGCGGCGCGTGCCGGAAGCCGGAGGACTTCGGCTACGTGGTGGTGTGCGACGCGTGCGAGCGCGGCTTCCACATCGGCTGCGCGGGGATGCGCGGCGTCCTGGAGCCGAACGAGGAGTGGCTCTGCGGGGAGTGCCTGGGCGCCGGCGCGAGGAGCAAGCGCTGGCCGCTCGGCGTGCAGCAGATGCTGCTCGACATCAATGCCCCGCCCCCGAGCGAAGGGGACGGCGAGGAGGGGCTCGAAGCCAGGTACGTCTCCGGACCGGGGTTGCATTATCGAAGAAGAAGTTTAGATTCGAGTTTGCGAGCTTGTAGTAGCTTAAAGATTGACTCTTTAGCTTAGAATAGGCAAATATGGTGTGATAGGTATTGCATTGTGCTCTTGAGAACTGATTTGAGGCTCTTAGGGTTTTGAATATCTTAAATTAAGAGAAAAGTGATAGGAACCGGGCTGTGCTAGGCTCCGATTAAGCTCGGTTGTAAGCTCGGATACCTCGGGTTTCGTAAACTATCAACTAAGCCCACACACCATCGACGCGGGATCTTAACATTTTGAGGAATGCTTAGGAAGTAGAACTGTAGTTGTTTTTGCTTAATTTTTAGTATTGCTTTGATAGATTTGGGCTTACTCTGAAGTGAATTACTGTAATAAAACTGCTTCTTCGAAGTTTGATCTTGAGTTTAAGGATATTTGGCAAAAATACATATAAGTTTGGTGAAATTAGTGGCATGTTTCACTTTTTTGGTCAAAAGTGTAAATCCTAAGTACCAAATGGGAATATTAGGAATGTCCGCCATGACAAGAAAAGAAGTTAAATATGCCGCAACTTTCACCTATATTTGTGGCATTTTTGTCGCTTACATCACTTTATCGTAGTAATTGTGCCCAGTTTCACATAAACCCTTAATCGTAGTTTGCCTTTTTTTTTTTGAGTTCAAGTTTGATGTTAGTTACTTTTGGTTAGATGGTTTTACTGTTAGTAGTTACTCTTTGTTTTTGGTTTTAGAAAGCACACTTCGGGTGGTACTTCAGTGGCGTATTCAAACTTTTTGTGCGGCGGGAATGGATTTGGCTTCCCGAAACCGTCGGGAATTTTGGTGGGTTTCGAGGAGTTATTGCATGGCAGACACAGTGCGGGTAGAAGCTTTGAGGACTTAGATTTGAGATTTCCAGTGGGACGGTTTAAGAGTAGTAACAGCGCCGCCGTTAGAAAACATTCTCAGAATCCAAGTGAGATATTTTTGCAGGCCCTTAGGGAGTTTGTTTACGAAAGGCACGGTGAACTTGAGGAGGGTTGGCGTGTGGAATTCAAACAGTCTATTGGGAGTGAGCTTTATGCCGTTTATTGTGCCCCCGATGGGAAGATATTTGACTCGGTTTATGAGGTTGCATTGTATCTTGGTCTAATATCCAGGTACAATTCTAAGGACCCTGAAATGAAAAGCGACGGTAGTATTTCTATGTCAGAGAAGACCCTTCTACCCAGAAAAAGAAAGGCTAGAAGATCACTCACCAACGGATTTCCCGAATATAATGAAGCTTTAGGCGGTGGGTTTTATAAGGAAGTATGTTCTGCTACTTTTGACAATAATGTGCGACTTTCAAAGGCCGTAGCTGGTGAAACCGAGAAAAATAAAGTAAGTTATCTGTTAAGCTATTGCGTTTTTATCCAAATATTATCTTCTGTATGGATTTGTAGAGTGGTTGATTTTTTTTTTTTTTTGCATGTTTTTCTCTTTAGGAGGGTCTCCCTGTGCAATTTGAAGATTTTTTCATCCTTTCGTATGGGAAAATCGACACAAGGTCTTCTTATCACGATGCTAACACAATCTGGCCCATCGGTTTTAAATCCTATTGGCATGATAAGATCACTGGCTCTCTTTTCGTTTCCGAAGTATTAGATGGTGGTAACGACGGACCCGTTTTTAAGGTCAAGCGGATCTCATGCTGTTCCTTAGCCATTCCGATCGGCTCAACAGTCATCTTCAGAAAACACACCGAGCAGCTCTCAAGCTCAGTTGATGAAGAATTGGTTGAGTCATGTGACAACTATGGTAATATTCAGACAATTCTCTCTGATCCTTGCCCACCTATGGAAAACGACGTCTTGTCATGCCTTAGTACTTGTTATACTCATGAAAACTCAGAATCTGTTTTATCTCGTGAAACGGGTTTGATTGATGAAATTGGGGAGTTTTCAGCGGAAGAGAACTCTTCAAGTTTGGCATGGAAAGTTGTATCACAAAAAGTTGTCGACGCTTTTTGTGAATTACTCAAACGGAAAGGAAAATCCGAGTATTTATGCGAACATATCAGAAGTGATGGTGGCTTCCCTCACCCTATCACAAAAAATGAAAGCCATACGCTGTTGGACAAGTTCTCGAGCTCACCAGATACTTCTGGAATTCCATCTCATATCGAAGCCGATGAAGAACTTAAAGATCTGCTCGGGAAATGGCTCGATCAGGATAGGTTTGGATTGAATGTTGATTTTGTGCAAGAGATTTTAGAACAGCTACCCGGGGTCCAAACTTGTCCACAGTATCAGATGTTGAGCCAGAGAAGCTGTTTTTCTACCGCCTTAACTGTTGGAAACGAGCTTCTCGTGCTGAAGTCGATAGGTAGGTCACACGGTAAGGAAAGCGATACTTACGGTGCGTACAAGAGATCAAAGAAAGCCAAGTTGGTTGATGACCGTGCCTTGAATCATAATCGTCGTCCTGAAGGGAATAAGTTGTGCTTGAAGGTATCTTCCGAGCTTGTGGGTGATGTTTATCAGGTACGCTTGTCAAGTTTGTTTTATAAGTTTGTTTCGAATTTCTTCCTAAGAGTTGACTTACTGCCTTTCTACTGGGTGATCAGGTTTGGCTATCATTCTGGCGTTTTTCTGAGATTTTGAGCTTGAAAGATCCCTTGTCCTTAGAAGAACTCGAAGAGGAACTTATAAATCCTTGGTCAGAGAACTCGGAACTTTTGGAGAAGTGCGAGCGAGAGATTCGTGATGATCGAGCTTTGCATTCAAACGAAAGTGGAGATTTACACACTTTTATACCAATGGAGACTGGGGAAATGAAAGAAGCAGCTCAAAATAAGCTTGCGTCCATTACATACAGCAGGTGTACGGGGTTGACTTTGACCAAAGCCCACAAATCACTGCTTGGAGTGGTGGTGAGCGAGCTACAATACAAGGTCGCTGCTCTTGTGGATCCGAACTTTGATTCTGGAGAGTCCAAATCGAAGAGGGGAAGGAAAAAAGAATTTGATAGCTCAGTATCGGCGAAAAGGAGCAAGCTTAATATACTCCCTATTAACGAGCTGACGTGGCCGGAACTTGCCAGAAGATACATCTTGGCTGTCGTGTCAATGGAGGGTAATTTCGACTCCGCTGAAATTATTGCTCGTGAAAGCAGCAAAATATTTCGCTGCTTGCAAGGGGACGGTGGGGTGCTCTGCGGTTCACTCTCTGGAGTGGCTGCCATGGAAGCAGATGCACTTGTAAGATTATTAATTTTCTGAGAAAAAAACTAATGCATATAAATAGTTTAAGAAAAAAAAAAAAGTACATCTTTTGGCTTGATTGAAAATCAAACTTTGAATATGAAGTATTATTCGAGTAGCTGATGACGAGAAGTGTAAAGATATTGAAAGTTAAACAGTATTTTGCGAATAGCAATAATACATTGTTAGTTACTGTAGTTATAGCTAATTAAATAGGTTTCTTTTGTATAGCAATTAGTCATAACTAATTATAAATATTATTATTTTATACCTTTAATAGCTACGAGTACTCATAAAAATCATTATCGCAGAACTACACATTGTTTGAGTGAAAAAAGAAAAAAAATACTCATAAATTTCTGTTTTTCTACAATGAGGAATAAACATTCTTTTTAGATATGTCCTTTGACTCATTCAATTTTGTTTTGAAAATGAATCGGCATTTAAAATGTTATTTAATTAATAATTAGCATATTGGTTTACTTTTTTTTTTCTCGGGCAGTTTCTTGCAGAGGCCACAAAGCAAATTTTTGGATCAGCAGGCAGCGAAAATGATGTTCTGGTTCTGGAGGATGAAGGATTGGATGAAACTGCGATAACTGAAGTTTCGGAGAAGATCCCGGTGAACGAAGGAACCACACCAGAGTGGGCCCTTGTGCTGGAACCTGTCCGAAAGCTTCCTACCAACGTTGGAACGAGAATCAGAAAGTGCGTTTATGAAGCTTTAGCAATGAATCCACCGGAATGGGCTAGGAAAAGACTGGAACACTCCATCAGTAAGGAAGTTTATAAAGGGAATGCATCAGGGCCCACTAAGGTGCTTTTTCTCTTACACGTCATATGATTTGTGAACACACATGTCGTTTGTTTCTAGACCCGTATTTTCTGATTCTATTTTTAATACAGTGTAATCTTTATTTATATCTTTATGTTATTAAGGGCATTTGCGGTAGTGTTATAAATAGGGATTAGGGTTTTCTAGTCCCTATAAGCGGCTCCGATCCCAAGGGGAGATGGCACATGAGTTTCGGTTTGAGTCTCTTACGCTTTTGGGAGAGCTCAAGTCGTGTTCTTAAAGGAACGGCCATTGTTTGTTATTTGTCTTTTTATTTTATTTAATAGAATGATCAGGAATTCATCTCTTTGGTGAATTCCTATTGTACGTGTTTGTTTCGGTTAATTTTTTCGTGGTTGGAACTTGGGTCCTTTCACATGTGTCAGTGAAGTTGGGGTTTCTAGTGTTATTTTCTCATGCCTTGTTCTTGTCTAATTATAATAAAGTAACCTTAATTTTTTTTTTTTTTATTTATGCAGAAAGGAGTTCTTTCAGTGCTGGCAGAAGTCACTAGTCCAGTATTGCCACCAAAACCCGATAATAAATCGAAAAAGAAGAAGACCGTGGTCTCTACATCAGATGTCGTGATGAGGCAGTGCCGCATCGTGTTACGCCGTGTTGCAGCTGCGGACGATTCGAAAGTATTCTGCAATTTGCTGGGAAGAAAGCTGATCAATTCCAATGATAACGACGATGAGGGGCTTTTGGGGTTGCCTGCTATGGTCTCTCGGCCTTTGGATTTCAGGACTGTTGATATGAGATTAGCTGCTGGGGCTTATTGTGGCTCCCACGAAAGCTTTCTCGAGGATGTTAGGGAGGTCTGTTCTTGCACTCTGTTTCTCTTGGAATAAAATTCTGAAACGACGCGTACACGATTTCTACAAAAATCCTACCGATTGGAATTCTCTAAGCTAGTGAATCCCCTTTTTCTTTATTAATCAATCAATAAATCCTACCGAATGGTCTTTCCTCCGAGAGTAACACCAAAACTCACCCAATGATTTTAGAATATGAATTTTCCGCTCATCAAACATGACTGTTAAGTGGCGCCTAAAGCAGGATTAGAAGCCCTGATACCATATTTATTGTAAAATACCCATAATACCCCTACTTGAAAATACCTAATGCAGAATGCATAATTGAATTAATATAATTAAGGTCTAAACAAAATCATGCTCTACTGTTTTTCTTATATGCATGAATGAACAATTGCTTAACAGTGTTATTATTGCTTTGAACTTTCAGTTATGGAGTAATGTACGAAATGCTTTTGGCGATCAGTCTGATTCTGTTGAGTTGGCTGAAAATTTGTCACAAAATTTTGAGTCTTTGTACGAGAATGAGGTTTGTACTTTCTTTATTGACATTGATATATTTACTAATTACTGCTCATTGATACGGATCATGTGTTGTTTAACTAAGAGTAATTGGTTTTGTTCTCCCCTTGGGTTCGATATCAGTTTCATTTTCCCCTTTTTTCGTTTCCTTGGCGTTTCCCCCCTTTAGCTTTTGATTTGGCGTCTGTTAAAATGTTAAAACCATTCTTTTAAGTAGTGACGGCAAAATGTCTAAAAGTAATAGTTAAGTTTTAACAGAAAATGAGTTTGTTGCACCAAATTAAAAGGGGAAATTGCAAAGAACTAAACATTTAGGGGTAAAATGAAACTGATGCCAAACACGAGGGCGGAACAGAAACAATTACATTGGTCAAAGTTTTGAAATGCAACAAGAGGATTGTTCCTACTTTCACATATTTTAATTAGCTCTTTAAATCAAATGCAGGTCATATCTCTTGTTGATAAGCTCTCGGAATTTGCGAAGCTAGAATCCTTGGATGCAGAAAAAAGGAAGGAAATCAATGATATACTTTCTTCCACAAATGTGATTCCCAAGGCCCCGTGGGATGAGGGAGTGTGCAAAGTTTGTGGCATTGACAGAGACGATGACAGCGTTCTACTGTGTGACACCTGTGATGCCGAGTATCATACTTATTGTTTAAATCCCCCTCTAGCGAGGATCCCGGAAGGTAATTGGTATTGCCCTTCCTGTGTTGTCGCCAAACGCATTGTTCAAGATACGCGAAATATTCAGGTGATTAGAAAACGGGCCGGTAAAAAATACCAAGGAGAAATTACACGCGTCTACTTGGAGACTCTCTCAAACTTGGCTGCAAGGATGGAAGAAAAAGAGTATTGGGAATATTCCGTCGACGAGGTTCGGATTGATCCTTAATCATTTTCTTAGCTGTAGTATTCTGTTCTTTTCTTCTGGAGAGTTAATAGTCTGATAGGACCCGACCCATAATAGAAATTCAGGAGAAACAAGAACACTTTATTGATAAACGAAACCTCGGCACCGGGTACATAGGAAATTCCACTAATCAAACATGCTGGCTAAGTGAAATCCAATCGGTAGGATTTTTCTATTGCAATACATTGGCCATAAAATATTGGATATTTATCGTAATAGTGTAAAACTGGCACTCTGCTCTTTTATTGACATCCTCTTTTGACACTTTGATCTTCTTCGTGGAGATAAAGTTGTCAGCGAATTTATGGTCCGATACTTTTAATTCGCTACGGGATCGGAGAATCGATCGAACATACACAAATAACACAAAAGGCATGAAGAGCCCTAGAACTCGATCATGTCTCGAGTAGAGAGAGATTAAAGGAACCAGGGTTAGGACATAAGATATCATTGCATTAGTGAAAATTAGATCCAATTATAGCTAGGTCCAATACTTACAGAAAGTAACTTAATTGCATAATTGAACTCAACATATGCCCTAGTGGTGCCTAGGGGCTGCTCGGCCAAGGATGTGGGGTTTTCAGGCCTAGGGTTCGGGCCTGTCGGTGCAGATCCGTCTATAGTACCTGTATGTCTAATTATACATAGGATCTGTAACAGTCAACTCACTTTTAATTTTTGGTAAATAATAATTTTAATTGATATCATTGAACGGATCTGCTTAATCATGAAATACTATTATGTGTACTTACTTAGTGCTCATTTTTTTTTTGTTTTGGCAGAGGATCTTTCTTCTAAAATTTCTATGCGACGAGCTACTTAACTCGACTGTCATTCGTCAGCACCTTGAGCAATGTTGCGAGACATCAACGGAATTGCAGCAAAAATTTCGGTCTCTCTTTGCGGAATGGAAAAACCTCAAGTCCCGAGAGGAAATTTTGGCTGCTAAGGTTGCAAAGCTGGAATCTACTGCATCAAATCCACCTGGGCCTGCAAATTGCGAAAAATTTCAAACGCAATCCTTGAGTGAGAAGTCAAACGGCGGCGATGAATTGCCTGCATCTGCTTCTGATTCACAGCATAGCTGCCAAAATCTCGTTGATGCCGAAGATCAATTAAAAGATGCCAATGTAAATTCTCAGGAAAATACAGATTCTCAGAACAATGATAATTCCGTGATTCATGAAGATGTTTCCGGCAAAGAAACATGTTCCACAGGCACAGGGAACGAACAAGAATCTATCCCGTTAAATGAATTAGATGTCCATCGCGCTGAGTTAAACTCTGTTAAGAATGACATTACAGCTCTGCAACAATCGGTTTCATGTACAGAATCTGAGCTTCTTAGGGTTTCTGTGCGAAGAGAGTTTTTGGGCACGGATTCTTTGAGCCGACTATATTGGGCTTCCGGAAGTCCAGACGGACTTTCTTGGATCGTTGTTGATGGAAGTGCTGCGTTGCAGATAAGGAGAAGCACAAATCGTTCTACTTTGGGCGAGTTTAATTTTTTAAATCCGTACCTTAGTGGGCAAATTAACGCTGTTTCCCCATCTTGGGTTTTTTATCAGACCGATAAAGAAATCGATGAGCTGATTGGCTGTCTGAAGAGCGAAGATCAGAAGGAACGAGAGCTGAGAGAATCTATTCTGCACTGGCACAAACAGCGACTCCAAGTTCGCAATTGCACAAGCCGAGATCACGAGACGGTTCAGGCTTTGTCTGGCGCCACAGTTGACGGGAAAGACGAATTGGCTGATGACTGTCTTACTACAAAGGCAGCTACTTTGCTGGAGAAGAGGTACGGTCCTTGTGTCGAGTTTGAAAGCTCTGAAACCCTAAAAAGACGACGGAAAAAGTCAACATTGACTGATGACAGTAAGATGTACCGATGTGAGTGCTTAGAACTCGTTTTACCTTGTCTAGACCATTGCTTATTATGTCACAGGACCTTTCCTTCTGAGACTGAACTTGAAAAGCACAATGAAGGTAATAACTGCATCCCAGCTTTATCAAAAGAGAAGGGCAAAGATATTAATCTGAAACCCGAGACTGCCCGTGAAGACCGAATGGGGGAAAACGGCACGATGACCATTCCCCAAACAGGTTTCTCTGAGCTTGGTGCTAAGTTAATCAAGTTTCAAAACGAAGGAGAGGCTTGCCCTTATGAATTGGAGAAGATTTGTTCCAAGTTCGTAACACGAGATTCATGCAAGGATCTGATACAGGACATTGGGCTTATCGGGTCGAAGGGCGCTGTATCATTTATCCCGTCACTTGCCACCTGTCTCAGTGATTCCACAATGGCATTAATCTCTTCTCAGGAAAACGTGGGCACATCTGACACCATTGAGATGTCAGTTCCGAATGGAAATTTCAATGCGACTGCTTTTTGTCACGATGGCTTGAATAGCAGATCACCGAAAAGGTCAACGAAAGAAATCAATGAGGTGTCAAAATTCCAAAGAGAGACGGAGATTTCGCGGTGCTGTGTAGTTCCTCAGTCTTCTTTGAGGCCATTAGCGGGTAAAGTTTCTCAGATTCTACGGCATCTCAAGATCAGTCTTCTTGATATGGACGCATCTTTGCCTGAAGAAGCTTTAAGAGAAACGAAGTCCCATTTAGAAAGAAGACGGGCTTGGCGTGCTTTTGTAAAATCTGCCACAACAATATACGAGGTTTGTGTTAAACCGTTGGTGTATGCCTTTTTGTATTTTACTTAGTAGGGGTGTTTTTGTCATTTTAGTTCAAGGGCTAGTTAGGGTTTCAAATTAAGCCTATCGACATAATGTCGTTGAGTTTTGGTTTTACTCTGGAAAGAACGACCATTTTATCTTTTATTTATCATTACTGTTCGAGATATATATCTGTTATGGGTTATGAATTTGATTAAAAATGGCGAAGTTGATTGATTATTTTTCTTCTCTTTCAGATGGTTCAAGCGACGGTTATATTAGAAGACACGATCAAGACCGATTACATCAAGAATGAATGGTGGTACTGGTCTTCTTTCTCCGCTGCTGCCAAAACCGCTACTATATCTTCCCTTTCCCTGAGGATATACGCCCTCGATGCTGCTATAATTTATGAGAAGGCCTCATCGGATTCAGATCCAACGGAGAATCTCGAGTCTAGCAGCCTTTCTGAACCGAAGAATCTTTCGATTCTGGATTCTTCAGAGAAGTCCCGGATCACCAGGAGATCGAACAAGAAGAGGAAAGAACCAGAGGGTTGAAATCCGAATTCAAACCCGGCTCGGGATAGAATTACATCTATGGATTTTCCGGATCACAATGGAATCCCAGGAGAAATGGGGCCGCTGCGGTGCCTATTGGACCGTTAACATGTACATAGAGGTAAAAAGCTGACATCATCCTAACTTGGAGGCTGGATTTTGAAGCAGAGATCGTATTTATATCTGCTCGGAGAACGGTTGAAGCGCTCAGAAAATTTGAATGATACAAGCGCGATCTGTATACGTGTAATAGAGCTAGTTTAGCAAAAGAAAACAGAAAAGCGGTATCGAAGCTGATCAGGTTTAGGCAATATTTCATTCTTTATACATCATATCTTTTCTGTCTCTAGGTCGATAGTCGTCTCCGGAATGCCGATGAAAGGTAAACGGCGAGCGTTAGGGTTTATAACTGATTAGGCTGTGTTTACTAGAAGTTGGGTTCTTTCTTGCCATGGCTTTTGACTACAGCTTTCGTGTACTGTTGCTCATCTTATATTTATTATAACCCTCAAATTTGATTTTGTTCCCAAATTGCCCTTTTTGCCTCCAACTTAGCCGCAAAACTCCATTTTCAAGGGATGTAACTAGAGGTGTCAATTGGGCCGAGCCGTAAAAAAAGCGAGTTTGCCCCGCCCCGCCCCTATCAAAAGGGTCAGACTGAGTTATGTTTTCCTAGGCCTGCCCCGAACCCGCCCCGCCCCGTCTAAAAGCCCGCCCCGCCTCGAAGCCCACATAAACCCGCCCCGTTTTGCCCCATTTAAAAGCCCACATAAATCACGTTTTTATATAAAAAAATATTAAGTTGTGATATTAATATTAATGAAAATATGAAGAAAAAAAACTCTAAATATTTTATTATTATAGAATATAAAAATTATCTTTATATTACATAATTCATTACTTTATTTATTGTATAAAAATTATTGTATATATTCTATATAGTTCTTTAATTTTTCAATTAAACAATTTCAACTTCATTAATCAATTTCAAAATTCGCTAATCGATTTGATTTTTTTTGTTTTATAACTAGAGTTTTGGTATACTATAATATATAATTTGTAAGAATGTGTTTGAATTTTCAAGTATGTGATTGAATCTCATTTGCATTATGTTATCAAACTTTCAAAATGAGAATTCTATTGAGCAAATACAAAGATATTAAAGGTATTATTGTTCCACTCTATTCATTATCTTTTATGTTTGTATTAATTTTAATTTGTATTGAATTTCATTTATACTTTTCCACTCAAAGATGTAAATCATTATTACATATCAACCCGGAAAAATCCAACCTGTTTTGGTTTGTGAAAAGCCCACTAAATTCAACCCGGAAAAGTCCACAAATTTTGACTCATAAAAAGCCCGCCCCGCCCTGCGACATTGTGGGTTCGGGTCAAGGATTTGAATGCCTTTTTTGCCGAAAAATCATTTGCCGTTATTGACGGAGTAATCGTTTATCGATGGGTTTATCGATGGAAAACCTATAAAAGATATTGTTTGCCGTTATCGAAACTTATCGAACTTATCGATGGAAAACCTATAAAATATTTTCATACATATTTTACACTAAAAACATAACATAAAATACTAATGTCACAAAATATAAACATAAAAGTCTCATACAAAATATAACACAGGCCACAAAAAAAGTCTCATATTAATGTAACCAAACGATTATATAGATTGAATGATTATTAACTTATTATCATATTAACAAATATAATATATTAATAGCAATTATAATTTATAAGTTACAAATTATTATTTACAAATAACAATTATTTTATACAAATAAATTATAATAACAATTACTATTTACAAATTATAAGTTTAGCTTGTAAGTAAAAATGTTCTCTTTAGTTATTTACTATTAAATAAAATCTGTAAAACACACATATTCATAATTATATACGATGCTAAAAAATAAATTACATCAAACAAATTTAAAATATAGCTCAAGTTCAACAATTACAAAAAAAAGTAGTTTTGCCGCAATTATATAACAATTCGGACAAACCCTGAAATCACCCCAAATCTGCAAAAAATAATAATAATAATAATAATAAAATCACTCAAACCATTATAATTCATCTATATTCCATCATAAACCTAAAAAAAATCAATTTCAACAAACATTCGGTTGAAAATTTAAAATGTATAATCAAAATAGTATGAAACTCAAATTTAAACTTTTATTCAACCTAATAGTTTTCTAAGTAACTACTACGAAAATAGAATAAAATTGTGAAAAATTGACATGATTCATACATATGCAACGTTTAATTTTCAAAACACTCAAGATCAAGGAAAAAAAAAACCCTAAAAATACCTTGTAATTTTGAGATTAAAAGATGTTGGTACTTATACCGTAGTTTGTGGAGATTTTGAGAAGCACCAAAGCTGGCGATAATCAGTGCACTTCTCCAATTGATTATCTTGAAAAGGTAAAAAATGTCTTCAGCTATGGGCGAGAAGCAAAGCTGAAGAGGGAGAAAAAATTGGTGCTTCTCAAGAAAAAGTAGATTTTATACTATGGTTTTAGTTTTTCAATTTTGAACGAAAAGTAACTAACTTTTCGAAAATTTACACTTGATAACCTTGCGCGATAAGTAGCTAACTTTTCCACTCGAAAAATCGTGAAAACTATAAAACGGCAACGATTAATGGAGATAACTTACCAAGAAGCTTCATTTCAACGATAATCGCTCGAAAATTGTTCGAAAATTGCAAAATTTCGATCCTTGGTTCGGGTTCATGGGCCGGGGTGGGCCTTGATGGCTCTTCCAAAACCCGCCCCGCCCCGCCCCGCCCTGCACATTGAACGGGGCGAGTCAAGCCCGCCCCGTTTAACATGTGGGCCTACCGGTTGTGGGCCGGCCCGCCCCGCCCTAACCCACTTGACACCTCTAGATGTAACATAGATTAAAATAAATAGAATAAAGAGAGAAACATAGGAAAGACAAAACTAAAAGAGAGAAAAAATAAGTGAGTGGAGAGGAGAATTACTTCTAATGATTTTTTAGTATATTTTAAAAGAAAAAAGAAACATAAAAATAAATTCGGATTTTAATCCGTTTTCTAGGTACTTGGTTTTGAAAAACAAAAACTCGTAATACAGGTACCTTGCTCTAGAATCCGCTTTGAGTCAGGGTGCGAGATTCTGGATGCATTTTGGTTTTGAGTTCATAACTCGCTTCTTGCGAATTATTTTTAATTGACACAAATGGTTTTGTTTTCTAAGTGTTATGGGTTAATTTTGTAAAGGTTATTTAATAAAGGAAAATTATTTAATTAATTATTTCTTTATTAAATAAACCTATTTTTTACCAAATTATTCACCGGAAGCCCGTTTTTGAAAAATAAAGGGTCCGGATGATCCCAAAAATATCAAAACACCCAAAATCGATATAAAATTTGTAAAAAACGGACTCGGGAAACACCCGGGACCTCCGGGACACGCCGGGAAGCACCCGGGTGGGCCCCATCGCTCCCCAAGGGTCAACCGCCACGTGGCAGCGCCCCAGCAGCCCTCCCAAAGGGAAAACACTGTGCAGACACGTGTTGGGCGAGAAATGGTGCTGACGTCAGCCCTGGGACGCATGCTGACGTCATCGGAGTGGGGAGCAAGTCACCCTTGAGCCAGCCGCCTTCTCCCCGCGCGTGAGGGCGCGTCGCTGCTCCGATCGGCGTGATTCCGGTGGCGTTGGATCGGCCACGTCCTGAGGATACGAAAAAACATATAATTTGCACCAGGGGCTTCTCGAGTCAAAAGTTATTTGCATTTGAATCCCCGGGTTCTCTTATAAATAGAAGCTCGGTTTCAGTTAAACGGTAACTCATTCTCTCTCAACAGAACTCGACCAAAACTCTCTCGAGCACCCTCTAAACATCTCCCCCTCGAATATTACACTAATGTTGAGCGTCGGAGGTGAATTCGGGGGCTCCCCCCCGGTTCTCCCTGATCTCGGGTGTTTGTTTTGTTCAGGTTCCGAGACAGAAAAAACACATTTGAGCGGAAGTTCTGGAGAAGATTTTGGCACGATCTAAGACCCTCCTTGCCAAGGTTCTAGGTCCGTGAGGTGCTCGTTCTATCCAGTATTCTTGTATCTCTGACAGATATACAGATTACGCGGATAGCCCGAGGACCCGGATCTGTCCCCGTGACGCCGGTCGAGGGTCTAATCTGTCAAGGTCCACTTGAAAGTCAATATTGTGACCCCCCCTACACGGTGGTCAGGAATCCGTTTTTGGTATCCCGAACCTGTAATCCGGGCCAGGCCAAGTCCTGGCCCTATTAGCAACAGGTAGTGGAGTTTGCCACGGATTTTTGATTATCGAGTCAGCGGAGGATCCGATTGACTCGAAAGTCCAGGAGCCCAAGCCCAAAGTCCACAAAAGTCAACAAGACGACATTGGGCCCGACCCAACACGAGCAATTGGGCCGCTAAATGTTTGAGGCGTTTTTCTGCATCAACACTAAGTTAGGCAAGAACATTGAATCTTATATAATTAAGCTCTAAATGCAAAATTTATTTTCTTTGCCAAGACAATAATATTCATAAACAAATCGGCATTATATTTTATTTATTCGCTTCGATGACAAGGAAAAAATGGTCATGAAGGGTGCTGCTTTAAGGAGCTTATTCTACGGTGCTACTCCGAAACCTCATCGGTGGTAGGCTAAGGTGCCATGGCAGCTTGTTCAGGGAGCAAAGAGAGGGTTCCAACCCTTTCTCTGTGCGATGAAGACTTCGGTTGGGATGACGGTGAACAACCGGAGTGTGGAGCGGGCGGGGGCAACTCCGTCTTGCTCGGGAAACTCCTATCCTCTAGGAAGCTAAGCCGTAACACTATCTCGGCAGCCCTGACTAGAATATGGGAGAAAATCAAAGATTGGACTGTGTCGGAAATTACACCCGGAATCTTCAAACTTACCTTCAAACACCGGAAAGACAGAGACGATGTTCTGTCGCGGCGTCCGTGGACAATCAAAGGAGTGCAATTTCTCCTGGAACCATGGCCAGAACACCTCCAGTTGGAGGAGGTCAGTTTCACTAGGTGCCCTTTTTGGATTCGTCTCTCAGGTCTCCCCCCGGCAATGGTCTCAGAGCAACCCCTAACCCGGATAGCTCACCTCTTCGGAGAGGCTCTGAACTGCAAAACAGGGAAGGATGCCAAGTTCTCTGCTTTCGTTAGAATCCGAGTGGACATAAACGTGCTCAAGCCCTTGAAAGCGGGGTTCTTCCTCGATAGAAAGAATCTACCACCGATTTGGATTCAAGCCAAATACGAAAACATTGGGACCTTCTGTTACCGGTGCGGTGTGATTGGCCACGGAGAGACGGAGTGCAGCGATGAGACGGAAGAACGCATATGCAAGGAAGGCTTCCCAGCGGTGCCGATGTTCGGCGAGTGGATCGGTGCGGGCTCCAAATCGGCTACGTATTTCTCTAATGGGGGGAGAACTTCAGCAGAGACAGATCCCAAGAAGAATGCTCGTCCTCCGGCGACCTCCAAAGAGGAGACTCTCGGTGCCCGGAGGCCGGTGGAAGGTGGCTCCGGCCACTCTGTGCTGGCCGAACAAGCACCAGTGCAGGCGAGCTTGGACCTCCCTGCATCGGGGAATGTACAGAACGCAGCGTGCCTCTCTGCTGCCCACGCGTCGACGATCCCTAACCCCACCAGAGCGCGTGAGCTCGACGCCCATCTTGCTGAGCCGTTGGATCAGGCATGCCCTAGGCCTGCGCTATTTGGAAACAAGAACGAGCAGCTGAAGGGCTTAGGGGATGCTAGAAATAACCAGACGACACAAATCAGAGGGAAAGAAAGGGTTTCCCATACCTCTCTGGGAGACAAATCGGGAAGAAGGACAAACGGACAAGCTCGGAGATCAAGGAATAGGGAAAGGGTGATTGAGCGTCGTACGGGCTGCAGAGGTATGGTAAAAGGGATGAACAACCCCCCTATTTCTAGTCACTTGAGCTTGGAAGGAGAAACACTTGTCTCTGATGCTTTTTGCTCGAGTGAGACGTGTGCCGAAAATAAGGAAGTGGGTGACTATGACGTGGCGGGCGAGGATGCTGCCCTCAAAGGCCATCTCTCTCTCCCATTGGGCCCACAAGGTTTTCCCCCTCTCTCTAATTCTCTTGTCACAATTCTTGGGCCTGCAGTGGGGCTTTTAAAAGCCATGGAAGCCCAACATACTTTGTTGCCCCCTCTACCACGTGACTCTCCTCTGGCACGTGAATCCAATGAATTATGTAGGCAGGTTGTTATTAACAACCCGAGAGCAAATATGACCAAAACAGAGTGTTTAAACTATGTTTCCTCTGGTTGCACACAAGTCATCAAAGCTTCCCAACCTTCTAAGCAGAGTACCTATCTCGTCGGGGGAGAGTCATGGCTAAGCGGACGAGGGAAACGTAAAAAAATCAAGGAGGCTAATACTTTGGAAGAGGCTATGGGGAGGTCAACTGACCTTGATTTGACGAAATTGGCATCTCAGATTGCTGATCGGGAGGGTGAGACTCAAGTTATGATATCGGCGGCTCGTGGGACACGAGCTGACCGGACACTATGAAAACCTTGTGTTGGAACGTCCGGTGATTAGGCAATTCCCGGGCGATGAGCCGCTTACAGAGGCTAATCTGTGAGCGGAAGCCGGACCTCCTCTTTCTTGCGAAAACAAAATTAAGAGGAGGACGGGCGAAGGGTTTAAAATGGAAATTGGGCTTCGCAAATGGTCTCGGGGTCAATTCTATTGGACAAAGTGGTGGACTATATCTTCTTTGGAATGATAACATCGAGGTCACCATTAAGAGCTTCGGAAGAGGACACATCGATGCCATTGTAAAAGACGACCTTGGAAGAGACTCTAGGTTTACCGGATTCCACGGAGAAACGTTCACGTGGAATAACATGCAAAGTGGAATTCACAATGTCCAATGTAGGCTTGATCGGGCATGTGCAAATTCGGCTTGGATGAAGCGGTTTCCGGAGAGTAGGGTAGAGACTCTTGATTTTTGGGGGTCCGATCACCGGGTTCTTCTTATTGATACGACAGGAAAACCGCCGGTTGTTCCGGTGCACGGGGTGTCAAGGAAGAGGTGGGCTTTTGAACCTGGATGGCTCGCAAACGAAAATTGTGCTACCATAGTCCGGGACTCGTGGAATGCCGGTTTGGAGAGTCGGGGAGGAGGATCCGTGATAGGTGGTCTCACCGCATGCAAGGGTGCCTTGCGAGAGTGGGCTTGCAAGTCTCTTGGACATAGAGAAAGTAGGATCAAGGCTTTGTCGGCTACGCTCGAGAGAATCAACCGAGATGAGGTGTCCATGGAAACTCAAGAAGAAGCAAAAAAGGTCAGATCCGAGCTTGAGTCCCTACTCTTAGTTGAGGAATACTATTGGAAGCAAAGAGCGAGAGCGGATTGGCTTAAAGGAGGCGACAAGAACTCGGCCTACTTCCACTCGAGAGCTGGGAGGAGAAAGTCACAAAACTTGATTCGTGGAATCCAAAACGAGGAAGGCGTGTGGATTACGGCGGAACGGGAGGTTCGCGAGGTCTTCGAGAGGTACTTTACTGAGATTTTCACTTCGAATGGTGCATCCGAAAATGACTTCGAAATGATCACCCGTGAGGATGTCCGCTCACTTCCGGAGTGGCAACAACACCTCTCGGATGAGGAGTTCACGGCCGAAGATGTGGATAAGGCTTTGTTCTCGATGGGACCCCGCAAAGCCCCGGGCGCCGATGGCTTCCATGCTATTTTCTTTCAACGGTTTTGGAATATGTTAGGTGATGAGGTGCGCAAAGAATGCTTGGCTATTTTGAATGGGCGCTCTAGTTCTCGGACATGGAACGCTACAAACATCGTTCTCATTCCAAAGATCAAAAACCCGTTGAAGGTCAAAGACTACCGGCTTATTAGCCTTTCTAACGTGACTCTCAAGATCATGACCAAGGTGGTGGCTAACCGGATTAAAGAGGCGCTTTCTTCCGTTATCTCCGACTTTCAAAGTGCCTTTGTTCCCGGTAGACTAATCACGGACAACATCGTCATCGCTTTTGAGCTTCTCCACTCACTTAAGCGGAAGACAAAGAGGAAGAAAGGAAGTCTAGCCCTTAAACTCGACATGAGAAAGGCCTATGATAGAGTTGAATGGGGCTTCGTTGACGCGATGTTGAAGAGAATGGGGTTTCGCTCAAGAGTGACCGACGTGATCCGCGATTGCATCTCTACACCGGTTTTTTCCGTGGTCATCAACGGGAGAACCGGTAGAACTTTCGCCCCGGCAAGGGGGCTTCGGCAAGGATGTCCTCTATCACCCTACCTCTTTCTTGTTTGTGCGGAAGGCCTCTCCACCCTTATACGTGGGCAAGAATGCCTTGGCCTTCTCCGAGGATTTTTGTGTCGGCCCGAGGCCCCCCCGGTGACGCACATCCTCTTCGCGGATGATAGTATCATCTTTTGTGAAGCCAAGGAAGATTGTTGTAATGCGATTAGATCCATCCTCCGGACCTACGAGAAAGGGTCGGGACAAAGGGTCAATATGGACAAGTCCATGATGTGCGTCTCGAGCAATATTCCGGAGGACCGGGTAGCAATTTTTGCTAGTATTCTTAATATGGCCGTGGTCGAGAGTCTTGAGTCCTATCTTGGGCTCCCGATGCAAATTGGACGTCAAAAAGTGGCAATCTTTAGAAACCTCACGAGTCGTGTTAACAAGCACCTTCGGGCATGGAAAGCAAATTTGTTTTCGGCAGGGGGAAACGAAATCCTCGTGAAAGCGGTCATCCAAGCTATCCCGACATATTACATGAGCCTTTTTCGGATCCCGTCCACCACCATCGACGAGCTCCATAGTCTCATCGCTAGATTTTGGTGGGGCGGGTCGGAAGACAAGCGAAAAATTCATTGGAAACGGTGGGAGCTCATCGCAAAATCAAAGGTCGACAGGGGCCTCGGTTTCAAAGACCTCGGTGATTTCAACCGCGCCCTCGTCGGGAGGTTAACGTGGCGAATCCTCCAAAACCCCGATTGCTTGATGGCTCGTGTGCTCAAAACCAAGTACTTCCCATTTGCATCGGTTCTCGACTTCGAATGTAAGCCCCATTTCTCTTTCCTTTGCAAGAGTCTTTGTTGGGGACACGACTTGGTTTGACGTGGAGTTAGGTGGCAAGTCGGGAACGGGAACATAAGGGCCTTTTCTCAGCCTTGGATCCCGAGAGCCGGAAACTTTGGAGTGATAACCGGTGAACCCGATGATGAGTACCCTTGGAGAGTGACCGACTTTATCAAGGATGGAAAATGGGACCAAGACTTGGTTCGGAACATGATGAACCCCTTTGATGCCGAAGCGATCGTGAGAATTTCCTTGAGCCGTGAAGACACCTCGGACCGGCTTGTGTGGCATTTTGAGGAGAACGGAAATTACACGGTTCGTTCGGGCTACCGGCTCGCGAGATCGACTTGCCGCAATGGACCATCGTGCTCGAACTCCCACGAACCATGATGGTGGAATACTCTGTGGGGAATACAAATCCCTCCCAAAGTCAAACACTTAGTGTGGCGGGTGTGGTTTGACGCTTTACCGACTTTTGGCGCCCTTCGTGGGAGAGGGATCGATTGCTTACCGCTTTGTAAGTTTTGCGGAGCACTCCCGGAGGATAGCCTCCACGCAATTTGGGGTTGTGATAGAGCACAAGCGATTTGGAAAAGCTCGATCTTGTCCCGTTGGTCCGAGAAAACGGGAAGGATGCCGATTAAAGAGTTATGCCTCCGAGCAATGGAAACACTTTCCGCGGAGAACTTGGAGTTTTTTTGCGGGTTAGTGTGGGCGTCGTGGTCGGACCGAAACCTCAAACTCTTCGAGAATTACTCAAAGAGACCGGAGATTTGGATTGAAGAGACGGCGGGATGGTTCGCAAGCTTCAAGAAAGCGACAAAAACCACGGGCTCAATGGGAATCCGTGACAAAGTGGCGAGGCAATCCTCTTGGAAGGGGGCGGAAAATGGGGGGCTAACGCTCAATGTTGATGCGGCATGGACGGAAGAGCTCGGCCAAGCGGCGGTGGGCGGAGCGGTGAGAAACCCTCACGGTGAGGTTCTTGGGGTTATGGCCGCGCGGTTAGGTGTGGTGGACTCGGTGTTAACTGCGGAATGTGCGGCGATCCTCCACGGCCTCCAATTCGCCTTTGACCGGGGTTGGCAAGTATCGATGGTGGAATCCGATTGTATCCGGGCTATTCATCTAATCAATGGGAAAGCTTTCAATAGCTTGCAAGGACCCATTATTCGGAGCATCGAAGACTTGCTAAAGAAAGTCGCACCAACCGGGAAGCTTCGATGGATCCCTAGACTTTGTAACGAAGTAGCCAATGTGTTAGCTAAATCTCGTGTCCCCGAGGGGACGTCGGACTTTTGGTCTTGTACTTGCCCGGAGTGGCTCGATATGTATGTCCAAAGGGATTTAAGGCCCTATTATTAGTGAAGTTTTTTTTCCCTAAAAAAAAAAAGGATTATGAATGACCAAAAATTATAAAGGGAGCAAAAGAGAAACGGAAAAGGAAGATAAGCTATCGAGGAAGTGTGAATCGGTTTTATAGGAGAGAAAAACTTAATAAGTATTTAGATCATCAAACAGTGTCAAAACATATATTTAAAATTTAGTAATTTTAAAATGTACTTATCGAAATTAACCGGTAATCAGTTGAAGTATAATAACACCTCACTTATCACGCTAACCACTTGTTTTTTTTTTCTTTCTTTTTTTTCTTTCAATATTATCTTTTATTCCCTTGAACCTGCCAATGTGACATTATATGTTACAAACTATTAAAGAATACATGAAGTCTCTGAAAACGAAATATAGAAATATCAATTCAATTCAATTCAGAGTTGTGGGCGTCATCAACTTCTTGTCGTGTAATAGCATCATACACTTGCAATAACTATTTATATAAAAAATAAATTCATAGAGAGTTGACCGAAAATACTCAATTATTTATTCAGCAGAGATCTAACAAGAAATTCTCAAGCTTTTTCATTAGCATCGGTTCATTTCAACATTTATAAAAAGTAACACAACATATTACAAAGACTCTTTGAAAGGGTTCAAATGTCACATTACTAGTGACATTAATATATATATATCTTTCTAATTGGACCACACCCACCATCCCATGGTCTCGCCCTCAGGCTGGCCCTGCTCCCCCGGGCCCGTTGCGAAGACGTCCGTGAAGTAGTTCTGGCCGTCGTCGCTGAGGTCGTCCTCCTCCGACTGCATTGGAGCCGGAAAGTAGTGGATGCTTTGGAAGTAGGAGTCGCCGCTGTCCACGAGCTGCAATGCTTCCTCGTCGACCACTGCGCTCCCTCCGCTGCCGGTGCTCAGCCGATCCTCCACCTTCACACTGAACTGCAGTGCCATGATGTCAGCCTCGGCTCCGGGCAGAGGCTCAGACTTCTGCGCCGGAGCTGGCACTACGGCCTCCTGATCTTTACTTTGGAGTTTCTCAGTCAGCGAAACCACCTGACAAATATTAATGTATAGGTGAATATAGTCAAATCAAATAACATGATATATATATATATATGTATGTATCGCTTTACAAGAAAATTGCTATTTATCATCATTTAGAACTAATCAAACTTGTTCATTTTTCGGTGATAAAAATTTCATGTTAAGTACAATGACTTGATGATACTGAAATGTATTATACAGTATACTATGGTACTATTTGGACTTTAACATAGTATAAATGCACAATATATATATATGTATATATATTATATTCGAGATATGAGTTATGACAAAACCATGCATATGGACTTTCATGCCACTACGCCTTTGATGGTGCTATGTTTCTTTTTATATCATTTCCATATTATGTCATGAATATATATATATATATATATATAGAGAGAGAGAGAGAGAGAGAGAGAACAAGACTTGCATAGTTGATCAAGGTATATAAATGTCCACTTAGTTTTTAGCTTTTTTATTTGGAGAAGATAATAAGGCAATTAACTTGAGAAAGCTACAAAGTTATATTAGTAAATTATATGATTTATTTTTTAAAACTTTAGAAAAGTTAGTCTTTATAAACTCGAAGTGGGGTTTAGAAATAGAACATGATGCCAATATTTGATGAAAAGTTTATAATATATATATATATTTTTTATTATATGAATAGAAACTCAAAACAGGACCACAATCACTAACTTCCAATTAGCTTCTCAAACCAGGTGTCCACTTAAATATGCCAATTTTTGAAAGGGACATCAATTAATATGTTTTGGTTAAAAAGGACACTACATATATATATATATATATATATATATATTATATATATAGTAATTTAAAACTTCATATCAAAGCGACAAAGACGCACCAATCCATTTCTCTAACCTCTGATTGATTACTATATCTAATGAAAATCATTCTATCATTTTCACATACATTTTTTTTTTCTAGTCATATAATATATTTTAGACCGATTGGCACGCCTCTCTAACAAAAACTCGGATCCCAATACAGAAAAATATATTTTAAAAAAGGGGTTTATTATACATCATTGAAAATATATTATTCTTGAATTGATGATATATAATTAGGGCATGGTATACCTCAGATTTGAGCTTCTCATTCTCCTTGTGGACAGAGTCGTAATTGGCCAAAAGGGAATCATAAGTAGATCTGAGGAGATCGTAGTCTCTTTCGAGCTGCTTTGTCTTCCACCGCGCGCGACGGTTCTGGAACCACACTGCCACCTGCCTTGGCTGCAACCCTAGCTTCTTCGCCAGTTGGGTTTTCCGATCCGGCTCCAGTTTGTTCTCGCTCTCGAAGCTCTTCTCCAGCAGATGCACCTATATATTCATTGTTCAAATAAATCATAGTCAAATATTCGAATTTATATCTTTGACGGGTCGACCAGAGCCCTAGGACAGTATGAGTATAGAATATAGATCGAAATTTGGAACAATAATAGAGCCCATAATAATATGGTACATTTTTATTTTCAGATAATAATAGACTAATAGTACATATACCTAATTATGTAATTTGTAACGGGTTATGATATTTAGTTTAGAAAAAAAAAGGTTTAAAAAAAATTGATAGATAGTTAGAGCAAAGGGTTCATTCGAGACTTGATAAATACATATTTTGCGTTTCAGCATCAATTCCATATATATATATATATATATATATATATATATATATATATATATAAAAGCAATTATAGAATATATATATATATATATATATATATATATAAATAAGCAATTATAGATATTCACTAGGGTTTCCTAATTAACGACTATAAAAGGATTCTTATTCCATAAGAAGTGATAATGTTTATCTGAAATATGTATATATATGTGTCTATATATAGTCGGAGTGGTCTGATTCAGTGAGATGCCTAAGGCAAGGTCAATAATAAAAGAAGGAAATAATAAGAGATCACCAAATTGAATATGCTATGTCGGGTCAATTATCATCGGAGAATATATAATGTAAAATCTCTTTTTATATTTATTTACTTTTATCTTAAAGGAATATTTGTGTGACCTTGCAAGAGCGAGAATATACTTGTTAAATTGGCCATCGCATACATAGATTTATAGCGAATATTTAGTTAGTTAATTAGTTACCTGTTCGGGAGTAAGACGGCGCTTCTTTTCCGGCGACTGCTCGTCGTAATACTCCTCGTCGTACAGATCCTCCGGCGAGCTGAAAAAGGGTCTCCGTTTGGAGCCCTCGTCCATGTTTATCATCGATCTCGTCCCTAAAAATAGTCACCATAATTATTAACCAAACACATAAATAATTAAATTAAAACCTCGCCAAACTACATCACGGATTTTTCATCATAATAATTAAAAAAAAAGTAAAATTCTTTTCAAAAATCAAAATCAATATTTTTTGTTCCGTTTCTCTATATAACAAAAAATAATTAAAAAAATAATTAATATCCTCATTTACTATTTTTTTTTAATAAATTAGACCGTTGTTTTGAATTATCAGATCGAGGATCTATATTGATTAGCTTCTACTTTTTATTATATAAAAAAAAAAAAAAAAAAACCAATTTCATTTTCGAAAAAATATAGACCGGATTTCCGATTCTGTACTTTAGATTTGAAATTTCCAAATTCCCGTAATCACGGATTAGGTGAACTAGAAAGTGTAACTCGAATCTACTAACATATTTAAACTACATGACCTAACTATTTACATACAATGGACAAATATGAAATGCATATATATATATATATATATATATATACATATATATGATTCTAAGAATCAACAAAAACATTTAACCCTAAGAAAACAAAATGTATAATATTGTATTGTATAAGTACCTCGAAAAATGGGATCAGCATTTCCAAGGAAGAGCATGTTGCCAGCGTGGCAGGAGTTGGGGTCGAAGAAAAGCTGCCCAGATTCCATCTCCGGCGACTTCTTTTCCCGGAGTTGCACAAGATTCCGGCGACGACTCACGACAGAGAGAATTTTACGAGGATAAAATATATGTCTGGTTTTAGAATACTGTGGTTCTTCGGTACTTGTTATATATATATGTATAACAGTTTTATATATAATATTAGAAGATCATGATCTTGTGGCGGAAGAAGCTCGTCAGCAACCTCGCCGGCGTCTCTAACGGTGATATACAAAATCCCATCATGCCACGGTTCTCTCGACCCAGCTCCGTCGCTCGATTCCGGCGATACGTTTAATTAACTGGGAAGAACTGACTCGAGAGAAGAGGATCGTGGAGACCGGGTACGTAGTCTTACGACTGTGTGTCTAGTGGTTTTCCGACGAAGGGTTTTCCGGTGGAGGGAGTGGTGGCTCGCCGGGGAGGGCAAAAGCGTAAAAGAGGGGGGTTTGGAGGGTTTTTGTGAAGCGAATGAGGAGGGTGTTTTGCGCAGCTAAAGTGTAACGAGGTGGGTCGAGTGGCTTTTATAGGGGGGTTTGCGATGTGAAATCTCGGTTTTGCCCTTTCGAGTTGGGTTTGTTTTGACTTTTTAGAGTGGTGAGTTTGGTAAATTTGACTCGTCAATCAATGTAATGGACACGGCTCTACCATTATTTATTTTTTCTTTTCTTTTCTCTAGATGTTAATAACTTTGTTTGTAACTTTGTATAGTAAATGAGATTCTTTTAGCAATATTATTATTTGGGTTAGAAACTATCAATATATTTTTAAAGAATATAATTATATATTTTTTTTGTAAATTTCTTTAATGATGTAAAAAGTTTGCCATAAGTAATTATGTTTTTTTGTGTGGCATAAGTACTTAACCTTAGGCTAACTGGAGTTGAATACTTATGCCGCAATTAACCCTATAAAGTTTTATGTAACTATGTATGATTTAACCATGTTTGCTTTTGACCACGTGGCAATAGATAAACGTACAGTTTCTTAATTTTTGTATTGTAGAACACATTTTTGCCTATATGCAAGAATTTATCGTTCGTTGTCATGAACTCTGTGATATTCTTGTAGTTCATGTGGTCAAAAAGGGCAAAACTATAATCAAATTATATGTTGCCACATGAAACTTCATGTTAGGGAGTTAATGAAAAACTTAATTACTCATACAAAGTTTTTAATATAATTAAGAACTTTTTCCACAAAAAATATTGGGAATATAAGTTTATAATTCTACTTTTTGCAACATTTGTCGCAAATATCTATTTTTTACAAAAATAAAAATAAAATTAATAGCGACATAAATATTTAATATTTTAATTTTACGGTGACATAAGGAAATTGTACGAAATACTCATTTTGTGTCAAACCTTTTAAAAAACTACCCATTATGTGTAAAAAACTACCCATAATGGATAGTTTTTTAAAAGGTTTGCAAAAAATGGGTATTTTGTAATTAACCCTAAAATCAATATTTTTTAATCAGAGTCAAAGTTTTCAATGCGTATCGTTTTGCTTCCCTCCTAATTTTTTGTCAACCTTTTCAATCAATTTAACATAATTAATTTTATGTGCTGTTAAATGTTAGATAACCTTCTCCAATTAATTTTATGTGCTGTTAAATGTTAGATAACATTTTCTTTTGTCTTACTAACGAGACTCGAACACGAAGTGAATGATATTTAGAGAAGTAAAATCGTGAATTTTGAAAAGTTTAACCTAATTTTTTTTTGAAATTATACTATCAAAAAGTTGTACCAAACAGTGTCATTAAGTAATCCCGTATTAACCCTTGTGTAAAATAGTTAGTTTAGACTTTAGACTTTAGAGTATAGACCACGTCAAAATTAAGCAACGCATATAAAAGGGTTAAAAAATGATAATATTTCCATGTAATCTAAAGTATTTTATTTGGCAAACGATTAAAATAATTTGATGAGCTGGGTTGGACTTGGACATGAGATGTGGGTGACCAGGTAAGAATCAGATGGAATCACAGCCGTTGAACTTGAGCGTGGACCATGGATTGATGATGATCATCACCATAGAATTTGATAATGTATTTCTGTGGCTAAAACTGGCTCTGCCAGAGTGGTAATTTGGTTCCATACTTGGTGGTCGGACTCATCTCAGATCTAATCCACTTCCCTCCCTTCTGATCAACGGTCCTGATTCCACCACATCCACTTATATTCAAAATGTAGATATATTGATGGAAAAAGTAGTGTAGTTTGTTAGGGCAACATGCCCAACATATCATATGCAGAGATGTCAACTCATGGTAATGATAAATAATTATTAATTATAAACCTGCATATTATTATTATCAATAATTATTAATTACGACTGTTATTCACTAGTACGTGTGTTTTTCACCAAACCCAATTATTTTTTGTAGCTGTCTTTTGGCACTGCTAGGCTGAACATTATAACATATTTATATATCTTAAAAAAAAAAACCCCTTCAGCTTAGGGAATTAGAAACAATAAGTTTACTGAATCAAATGATTCGATTTACCGGTTGGTAACAAATTCATCGACAAATAATTCATAATAATTTAGTATATTATTATAGTTACTTATCGACGGTTGTCAACGTTTATATCGACGAATGTTTATATATATTATAAAAATAATATACATATAGAGTCCAAGAATATAATATCTATTCATTAGCTCTAAACATACACAAACATACGTAATCAACTTGAATAATTAGATATGATTTAGAAATCTTTGAGTCGCCAAATCCACGCCCAGATCTGGCCTGAATCGCACCGGCAAACACTTTTAGCTCCGATCTTTTTGTCAAAAAGAAGTCTAAATCTTTAAGAAAACTAGCATAGGGATATTCATCATAAACGTGAAAGGGCTAATGACCTAAGAGTGGGTTTGGGCCCAATAAAATTAATTTGTATGTCTATAGTGTTGCCCTAGATTTGGCGTTACACTATTCATCCTTCCATTTATTTTCTTTATTTATATTTTAATCCTTTAAGAGTTCTTTATTTATACAATGGACTATATTTTAAAAAATTATTTAATATTTGATCCAAAAAATATTTATATAAATTAGTTTAAGTGTTTATTTTATTTAAATTCATTATTTTCAATAACTTAAAACGCTAAAACATTTAAATCCATTGTTTTTAAGTGTAATTTTTAATGAAATAAAAAAATTAAGTAATGAAAAAACAAAAAGACGAAAAAAAGACGTTAATATGTGTACTCGTATTTTAAATTAATTTATAAAATGTTTGTTTATTATTACAAGTATGAATGAGTGGTATAATTCTAAAGTTGTAAATAAATATAAGGGTATGAAGATAAATAAAAGAGGAATTATATAAAAAGAATATTTCATTTGGTGTTAAAAATAGAGTTCGGGTGGAGATGAAGTAGTGTTTGATGTGACATTCACTACAAAATGGAGTAGAAAATTGGGGATTTGGGTGGAGATGGTCTAAGCAATCATAAAATAATAATAATAAAAAATTAGCCTCCTCTCTCCCTCTCTCTAGCCGCGCCGATGCCGATTTTTATTGTATGAGTCACTGTTTATGTGTCATTCTTAAAGAAGAAAAAAAATCTCAATAAAGGTGAAAAGATGAGAGAGAAATCATAAAAATATAGATAATGTTAATGCCGAAAAATGGATCAACACTTAAAGCGGCCCAAGTCTTGATTTTGGGCCGGGCCCGATGACCACTTGATGGTCAAAGTGGGTCTTGAAGCTTGATTCGTCGTTCTTGATAGGCCGGAAATATCTTCCCGGAACTCCGTCTCCGTATACTTTGCTGAAAGAATGAAATAAACGTGAACTTAAAGGGGAACGGAGGGGGTGCCTCTGTATCCACATCCGACGCTCAACATTAGTCGGGTATTTAAGTCGGGATATTTAAGAGAATGGAAAACAGAGGTTTTATCGCTTTAGAGAGCGCTTTTAGAGTTGTTTTGAGTCAATCTGAGTTTGATTTGGACTTTCCGTTTTGATTGAAATGAGCTTCTATTTATAGAAGGGTGCAATGACCTCTTAGTAATTAATAATTACTTTGTTAGGCCCCTGAGCAATTATGATATTGCTTGCGCGGTGCGCGGTGCTCGGTGCGGTGCGCGGTGCCTTTAATAATTAACTTAAAGATTATTTTGTGGCGAAAGTAACTGGACTTTTACTGACTTAATTCGGGCCGAGTCCAGTTGACTTTTCAGGCCGAGTCATGTTGACTTTTTAGGTTTACTTTCTGTTGACTTTTCAGGTTGACTTTCTGTTGACTTTTTTGACCGGGTCTCGCTGACCTTTTTTGGCGGGCCCGGGTCATCTTTGCGGACATTTTTAGTCTTTTAAGCCTTTTGGGCAGGTTTTTTGGGCTGGGCCTTAATTTTTCTAAGCTTCGAAAAATACCCATAACAGATAATGTGACTCACATTAAAGAAACTTTGAAAACACTATTATCTGGTGTTTTTTGTTTACTTTGTAAAAAATAAAATGAATATGAACAAATATATATTATATTTTTATTTTATACTTTTATAAAGGAAAAAATATATATTTTTGAAGATGTAAAAAACACTACCCAAATAAATATAAGGGTATGAAAATAAATAAGATAAAATTAAACATAAAATGAATATTTCAATTTTGTGTTAAAAATAAAGTAGAATGAATATTTATTACAGTATTGAACATATTTAAATGGCAAAATAACACAATTATAATGGCGAATTGGCGATCGATGACACCCACTTTGCTAATCATTTTTTTTTCTTGGTATCTATTTATGGTCATGCCATATCAAAATATTAGATATTGTATTAGGAGAACTAATTACGAGATTGAACAAGTGCACATAAATAGAAAGACCTTTTTAAGACCAATTAAATGAACTTGATGTATTAATGATGACAATTAAACTGTAACATCCAAGTCCAACGCATGTAGACATATTAACAAGTTCTATGTCTTCAATATACATCCCTATTGATTGTTTTTAGTCAAAGAATTGTGTCGTTATTGTATTTGATTCTTCTTTAATCTTTAACACTGTAAATCTTGGAATAATAAAGAGGGATATTAGCCCTATATATATGTTTGAAAATTAATATAAAAATACTCACTCTTTATTTTAACCGAAAAAATACTAATTCTTTCAAATTATATATAAGACAAGTATTTTTTTTTGGGGTTTCTTCGGTACATATATTATATATAAATATTAGTATTTTATCTGGCTGAAATGAAATATAAGTATTTAACGTTAATTTTGAAAAAAAATTAGTATTGATGCCGCGGATATCCAAAACTAAATAATTAGATTGTATATATCATGTATTTTGTATAAGAAGATGTTAAAACTGTGCACAGAATGTTACCAACTTCTTTGCGGTTTATTATTTTCAATTTTATAAATTATATCGATTTAGATTTAACATAAACTACAAATGTGTCACAAATGTGTCACTAGATTCTTATAGATTGTAAGTCTTTTTGCCACAAATATCCCTATATATATATATATATTTTGTTGTTGAGGAAATTGTATGAAATATATATTTTGTGTCAAACGTTTAAAAAACTACCTATTGTGTGTGTTAAAAACTACACATAATAGGTAGTTTTTAAAAAGATTTGCACAAAATGAGTATTTCGTTAATGAACCTTTTTTATGTTCTAATTATTTGTATAAACACTTTAGAGGTAGATATTAGTTAGCGACTACCGTAATTAATATGTATGACGTTTGCTTCCAAGTTGCAATATACAGTGCTATTTATATATGTAATGTCTATATATAATTACGGTAAAAATATCTAAATATTGACTAATTGCGCACATGCCAAAAATTCAAAGTCAATATATATAAAGCGACACATTTTTCTATTTAATTTTTTGACTGACTTTGTTCAACGTTTTTAACATAGTACTCTCAAATCATACTAAAGATACCCAGTTATCTAATTTCTCATTTGAATTCAACGAAAACATTGAAGAAAAAAATGTGTCGCGTCATATTTGTTGAGTTTAAATATTTTTATCGTTATTTTTCACCTAAGACCCTTACCGTCTTAATTTATCAAAGCGTAAGTATTTTTTCTGCAATTATCCCTAATGTATAGTCGAGTGAAAATATATGTCGATAAATATATATAAATCCCATCTCCACTTACCAAGATCGCTGCAGATTAATAGTGTTGCCCGTAAAATCATATTGATTACTAGTTGACAATCGATCGACAACTATTTTTGGATGATCAATTATATATGGAACTTTATAAGGGCATGATTTTGCATACGTATGTCTATATTATATTATGGTATATAGGAGGCATACACATGAAGGCAGACAAGATTATGTACGCCCACATGGATGAATTTCAATAAAATATTATTATGAAGGAATGCAAGTAATGATATTTAACTTATTATATTATGATATTATTATGAGGGAACTTGAAGAAATCAAAAGTTGAAAAAAAATCAAATATAGTTTTTTTTTTATTGTTCATATTGTGATGATTTTTTTTTTGGTAAGTTGTCGGACTCGATATATACACCTCAAAGAATAAACATGTTCAAAATGGCCTCAGATTGTTAAGAAAATACCAATGAAAAACAAAATCAATGAAAGCTATGTATAATATAAGTGGAAGTGAGAATTCTTGTGATTCTTTTACCTTGTGAGAAATATGTTTATTTGTCGCATGTAATTTTTTTTTTACTATGTGCATGGTTATATTTTTTTTCTTCTCAATGTTCTCTCTCTCTCTACTCAGAGTACAAACACTACAAAAATCGACTTACACTTATTATCTCGAAAGTTAGAGATACATCAAATACTTGCGAAATTTCTAAAATATCATTTGCTAGTTACAGTTTTAGCAACTCAGCAATCAATAAAAATGCAAGTTGGATAATATATAAGATCTTTGAAAAATCTATCTCCCCTCAATATATTTTCAAGAGTTTATTCATTATGCATTTTCCATTTCTTCCTTGGTAGATGCACTTGGCCATCGTGGGACCCAAGGAATCAAGCTTCAATTTTTTATTTTTTTTTTAATGGGAGAAAAAGCAATTCACGAGCAATACTTTCTCTTTCAACTCTTCTCTCATACATAAAATTGAGTCTTCTTTTTCCACTTAGAATTGTCGATTTTGGAGAAAGAATGCTTTTGCAACATATGTACTTTGTTTGATCATTCCCATTATTCTAATTTTTTTTTTGGCTATTATAATTCAATTTTAATTTCACAAAAAAAAAAAAAAAGAAGAAGAAGCTATGGCTGCATTTTGGACTAATTTGATAAACAAAAATTAAAGCTAGATCAAGGCATGTGATGTATGAACTAGAATAGTTGCATATGATTAGATTAAAATGGAAGAATAGATCTAAAAAAAGCTATATACGATACAAAAATGTATTGTTAATAAGGAAATATAGAAAACTTTGATTAAAACAGAAACTATTATAGGGAATAAGAGATACATCCACTTTCCATGTGTTGGCCAGTTGTCCACCAATGCCTTGCAGTGTAGGAATATTTCTTATCACCCAATATAATATTTCTAGCAAAATTAAAGTTGAAAAGAATCACATAATTTTAGGATTATAATAAATAGTTCCAAGTTCCAACTAAGAAGAAAATGTGGTTCCCTTCTTCCTAGAAGATAACAAAATTACCACCTTGTAGTTTGTTTACAAAATTGTAGGTTCATAACTATAATTTTTTAGGCAATAGGACTAGTGGCTATATGACAAACAAAGTAGAGCTTCTTTTTCTCTCTAAAAAAAGTAAGGCTTCTTTTGTTTCTTTTTATATATATATATATATTAAGATACATTTTTTTATACCCTCCATTTTTAATATACCACCTATTTTTAAAATATACCATCAATTTTAATCAATTGTCATAAAAGAAATTAAAATTAAAACTAAAATCCCTAATCTTTTTTCTTTCCGGGGTACCGTATTTCTTACTTCCTTTATGTGAAACTATTTTTTCACTCGTTGTCATCATCAACTTCAGACTTCACTAGTGCCCTCAGCTCTTTCCTTCACTGATTCATAGTTCGATGTTATTGTTCTCCAAAATATATGACTTTATATTTTATTTTGACGTATATTTTGGCTTTTTAGGTTATAGAGAATAAAAATAAAACTACATGGTATATATAAAAAAATCATAAGACTACGAATAAGAAACAATCTTGGGTTATAGAAAATGAAAATGGCCATAATTATAAAAATAAAAATAAAATACAATTAAAATGTATATTTTAGTTGTTTATCATAATAGATAGTATATTTTCGCAAAGGGGTAATTATGGTGAAAGTTTTTAAAGTGTATTTATGTTTGTGTGATTGGTTTAATCTTATGTGTCTGTGTTTATATTAAATACGAGTAACATTGTGTTTAAAATTTCTCATAATAATAAGACTTTTATCAACAAATATAGCTTATACAAGCACATTAAGATATCAATTGATGTTTTGACTAACTTTTGTGTTATTCCATGTATTTGAAATTCAAGTAATTATCACTAATCAAGTAAAAAATATATAAATTAAAAAAATTAAAAAATGTTTTTTTTTTATTTTAAAAAGGTTGGGTATTTTTGCCGCTAACGGCCACATGAGGGATGTTAACGGAAAAATTAACGTTTTTATGCCAGAGTCACAGTCAACGCAGGTTGGGTATTTTTGCCGCCAATTTTAAAGGTTGGGTACACGGGGGGAAGTTTGACCAAATGTTGGGTATATTTGCCGTAATTATCCCTAATTAGAATAGGAGGGGTATAATTGTCCACAAACCAATTAATTTGTAGACTTAATTACTATTTATATGTTTCGGCTTTTCTTTTAAAAATTTTGATCTAAATGACATTGGTCGTTAACCCTAATATATATTTTACAATTGGAAACTTATTTGGTGATGATATTTAAGTATTTTTTATGTATTTTGTTTAATGTAACTCTAAATTTTGTAAATTTATGACTGACATTTTGTAGTGCTTGTAGCACAACAGAAAAGTGTGAGAATGATAGTTGTAACCAACGGAACTCTAATCGGCTCTACTGGCGTTGTGACAGTAAACTCATATAGTTTACTGTCACGCTCAGAAAATTTGTTTCAATTTCTTTGTATACTCCAGATTTAGAAACTTTTTTTTGCCAATAAAGAATACTATACGTTGGACAATTAAGGGAATATATCTGCTTCTGTAAAAGTTCTCACAATATGATTCGATGCAATTAATTTTTACACTTCTATCATAACACGAGTTATTTTAAAGATATAAAAAAGTGAAAATTCTAAATTGCAACAAAGCATATATATGCATTGAGAATAATTTTAATATTTTCTAAAAAAAAAAAGGTAATGATGCATGTTCGCTGATAAGCACCGACGACTCAACAAAAAGAAAACCTAATACATTTAATCTAATATTACTTGTAGCAACTTAATTAAAGTAATTAAAAATATAAGTTAAGACCTTAAAAGGCCTAGCCTCTAAGCTCAAAAGATTAATTTAAAGGTGTCATCTAAACTTTTTAAATTGAACTCTTATGACCATTTCAAAAAATGAACTTTGAGACCTTTTTTTTTAAGCATGGATTTTAAACCTATTAAAAGTAAACAAATAGTACTTAAAAGTTTAAACCTTTTGAAAACATTTATATTTACGAGCAGGGGCGGAGCTACGTAGGGACGAGTGTATGCTCGGCCACTACCTGACAAATGTGTAAATTTTTTTACAAAAAAATATTTTAAAAAATAAATGCGTTCAGTAAAAGCGTAATGAATTAGAGTGACAAATATAGGACAAAAATGTTGCGTAGCTTGCTGTTTTAGAACTTTTACTCGAGGTGACTTCACTTCAGAGAGCTCCGTCCTCGAATCTCAGAAGCTCCATACTTTTTTTTTTTTAAAATAAAACTTTATTTAACGTGCATATTTTTGCTACGCATTCAGCCTAACAAGTGTATACTATTTCTTTTCAACTGAACATATTATTATTCTCAAATATGATATTCTATGAAAAACATTCTATATTTATACATTATTAGCTATTTTAGTTGAATATTAAGATAATTATATTAATTAAAATCATATCTTTTTAATATATGTGAATTAATTATTTTTAGTCACACTTTTTGAAATTTATTAATTAATTAATTAATTTTTTTATTTTATTTTATGATACGATATATTTCTTTATTTTTTATAGTTTGTCACTCCCAACTTGAATTTTTAAATCGCTTGGTTCATTTAATTTTTTTATTTAATTGTGTGTCATCTGGAACTCGAAGTGTGGCTACAACACTAATATGACTGTTGTTATTTATGTACTTACAAATACATAGATAATAATTTTTTTAAAGCTCTTAGAAATTTACGTTAGACACCACGTGAACTTAAATCATGGCTACGTTATATATATATATATATATATATATATATATATATATATATATATATATATATATATATATATATAGCCACTAAGAACTCCGATCGACGATATTAACGATGATTTCGCAAGCCATAACTATATATACCTCTCAAATTAAATACGAGCCTTTACAATTTTTTGTTTCATTTTTATTAATCGTCTTGATTGATTTTATTTTTTGAAGATGATATATAATATAGTCTTTAACAAAAATAAAACACTCGAGAAGCAGCATCATTCTCTCTTTCTGTGATATATATCCCTCGTTGTGATAGAGTTCCGTGTGTGGTTGCTTTTACTGTTTAAATTCCTTCGCAACTAAGGCAAAGGGATCAAATAGTACTAGTGTAGTATCTTTTGACTATATAGAATTGGATGTTGGATCCATCTCCATTTGCTTTCATTTTGTCCTTGCTAAGGAAAAACAAAAGTTGGGATGAGAAGGAATTGACGATATCAATGGCTGATTAGTGGCAGAAGTACTAAAATTTGTTTTAAAATGAGGCGAGGTTGGCAAAGTACATAAATCAAATTTTTTTTAGTGGATCACTAGACCTCATCCATTATATATTTATTTTTCATTTTATGATTTACATCAGTGATGACGTGAACAACAAATAAAATAAATATACTCAAACAATCAAACCCGCGAACATCAAAATAAACATGGATGTAAACACAGATTCTCGGAACATCACAATGCAAAATTTTATTTTCCTTCCCACTTACTCTCTTGAATTCTCAGTTCATCTTTTCAATTGCATCGCGACTTGCGTTGTTGACATCACCATTAACGAAAACAGAAAAAAAAATTAACGGGAAGGTGGATGAGTTCTACTAATCCGTATCTAAAGTGTACTTGAGTACTTTTATCATAGTATTTTATAAAAATTGATTTCATACCGTCCCAACTCTAAACAATTTAAGTACTTTTATTGCTAATAATTATACGTATGATATATTTTGACGGTATAGATATGGGAAAAAGGAGCACCTGAGAAGGAACAATTATGCTTTTGATAGAAGTGTTACGTGTGAGTTTTGCGTCTTGGGTTGATAAAGATGATAATAAAGTTGAAGAAGCATAAGGTAGTGCTTTCTTTCTTCTCTTTTCAATCTGATTTTAATTCTTTTAAAGCAAAATGCAACGAATATGGCACGACTTCTTGTCACATTCTTTTTTATTTTTTTATTTATCATTTTAATGTCCCCATCTTTCCAACCAAAGTTCAACTAGCCGAATTTGCCGATAAATCGCTTGCCGTTTTCGACGGATTTATCGTTTGCTTGCCGATTAATCGACGGAAAACTAATAAACACTGTAGATTATCGTTACCAACACTTATCGAGGATTATCGATGGATTATTGACACTTATCGAGGATTATCGATGAAAAATCACTAAAATATTTT
This sequence comes from Parietaria judaica, assembly GCA_954871525.1. Classification (NCBI taxonomy): domain Eukaryota; kingdom Viridiplantae; phylum Streptophyta; class Magnoliopsida; order Rosales; family Urticaceae; genus Parietaria; species Parietaria judaica. Next base: position 27,158,121 of record OX940869.1, read on the forward strand.
TAAGAATATATTTATTAAGTTTAAATTTTTTAAAAATGCCAAAAATAAAATCATTTCATACTCAAACATAGATAATAAAATATAGTCTCACTCTCACATATGTAAATACTTGAATAAAATCATCAAAAAGTGAAAAATTTCTTGTAAAGTACCATATTTTCATTATTTTTCAAGATGTTTGCCGATTTTCGACAAAAATCATGGAAAAGTACTGGCATGGCCGTCCTGCCGATAACTACCGGCAAGACGGATAATCGAAGATTATCGAAGATAATCGTGAAAATGTCGAACCTTGTTTCCAACTACTTAATCTCTCTCTCTCTAGTTAAGGGGACCACAAATCTACTAAGTAAAAGAAGCCTATTCCCACATAAAATTAAATAATTATAATCACTTTTAATCGCTCATTAAGTGTTGGCACTCACTAAGTTTCGGTTCTTTTTGTGTATTAATGGGATAAATATACTAATATTCTAGTGCCACGGAATAATTAAGAAGGCTCTATATTTAGTGGAACTTTAGTCTATTAATAATGCCTACTCCAGTTTGCCTATAATATATGTACGTATATACACTGGCGGAGCCAGAATTTCAGTTCAGGTGAAGCCTAACATAAATTTTTAACGTTTCTTTTCAAAGTAAATTTTTAACTTTTTTAGGTAAATTTTTAATATTTTTTTAAGTAAATTAAAAAAAAAAGTAAAAAAGTAAATAACAACAATCGCATAATAACAGTGTAATATATATATATATATATATATATATATATATATTTAAAGCAGGTATAACCAAGGATTTGAATGCCGTTTTTGCCAAAAAATCGTTTGCCGTTATCGACGGAGTAATCGTTTACCGATGGATTTATCGATGGAAAACCTATAAAAATTATCGTTTGCCGTTATCGAAACTTATCGAACTTATCGATGGATTAATTGGTTATCGATGGATTTATCGATGGAAAACCTATAAAATATAACATATTTTCATACATAAAATATTGTCATAACATAAAATACTAAATGTACTTTTGCTGCGATAATTGGAAAACATCAAATTACAAAACAAATTATGTCAAAATCACATTTTCAAAATTATATACAATGTTACATATTGAAATTACATCAAAAAAATTATAAATATATCTCAAATTCAATATTTTCTAGAAAATGGATACTTTTGCCGCAATTATAAATCAGTCGGATAAACCCTAAAATATAACCCAAACCTGATTTTTTTTATAACAAAAATCACACAAATCATCTTAATTCATCTACATTCCATCATAATCCTAAAAAAAAAAAAATCAATTTCAAGAACAACATTTGATTCAAACCTAAAATGTACAATTAAACTAATTTGAAACTCAAAGTTTAACTTTCATTCAACCCAATAGCTTTCTAAGTAACCACTGCAAATATAGAATAAAATTGTGAAATTTTGACATAATTCATACATATACGACATTTAAACTTTAAAACACTCAAGATTCACTTAAAAAAACCCTAAATATACCTTTAAATTTCAAAATTAAAAGAAGTTGGAACTTCTGGCGTGAAAAAAAGTATAGTTGGGTTTGACTTATCGTTTTTGACCGAAAAGTGCCTCACTTTTTGAAAAATTGCACTTGAAAACTTTGATGGATAAGTGACTTGCTTTTCGAATCGAAAAATCGCGATAGGTATTAAACGATAGTGAATAGAGAAGATAACTTACCGCTCGATAATCGAACATGCTTTTCAGCGATTATCGCTCGATAATCGCGAAAATCAAATGACTGGGTATAACATTAAGAACTTATAATGCTATTATACTTAAAAAGAAAAAGAAAAGTAAAGTTGCTTCTCACTGGGAATCGAACACGGGCTTCAGCAAAAACCCTCTTGTCACTGGTGCTGCTGGCTTAGTAATGCCTACTTTGGTAGACTAAATATAATGTACATAATACCCAAAATTATTTTTTCAAGTAAATATATATTTTTTTCAACGGAATTTTAGGTGCAGTCCGTGCACACACTCGAGTGTACACGTGGCTCCTCCCATGTGTATATACATATATTTGATGAAGGTCAATAACGTTGTTTAAGAATATCATGTTACTATGTAATCATAAGAATTGAATATTGAATAATGATGTGTCTAAATACGAGGGACAATTTACTTTCATGTCATAACATTACAAATTAATGACTCTAGGTTGATTTTAAATTAATTAATTTGCACTAATGCGTATAAATCTAATCGAGATTAAACCACTTTTTATAACTTTTGGTGAAAGTTTCAACTATACTTCTATAATGTCGTTAGCATGGTTTTAAATATCCAGATATGTCATCGATATATCCACGACGTGCCCCGAAAATGAGAAATGCAATACGATATTCGCAGGAAATCGATATATCCATTTCTTCCCATTTATCCGTCGGCAAGCGATATATCCGTAAAACGGAGAGTGCGAAACGGCATCGGTATCAGCATTTAGAAGCATGCTTCATATTTATGTTCGTATTTATGTTTGTACTCTATGACTTTATTAAAATGCCTAGCTTATTTTATGTTATTTCGACACTATGTTATGAGTTATGACTTTTATGTTATATGTTTGTATTATGTTATGATTTATGAGTCTGTTTTCCAGGCTATAACTATGTGTAATATTTATTAAATATGTTATTTAAAACTATATAAAAATGTAATTGAAATACTAAAATATTTTCCGGAATATCCATCGATATTTCGATCGGCAAGTGATATATCCGTGAAATTTATGTGGTATTATCGGCAAGCAATTGTTGGAATTTATGCATAATAAATTACCAATAAATGTTCTAATAAATGAGTATGTGTAATGTGCTGTGTGGAGAGTAAATGTGGGAATGTGAAAAGTCCAACATTGATTAAATACAAAGAGTTTATGACATATATAAGGAAAACAATAGTGAGGTGAGCTCGACATGTGGCATAGTGATGAGTGTGCCACATGAAAGCCGTGTGGAGGCAAGGTGGGGAGACCATGCCACTTTATGCCTTCGCAACGCCACCCTCGCCGGTGTCGCCACCGGCGACACCGGCTCCGGCTCGGGGTTGGGTGCGTGGGCGTAGTGGCGCTAGTGGCGTCTTGTAGGCGCACTTGAGGCAATGAAAGCCGTGTGGAGGCGAGGTGGCGAGACCATGCCACTTTATGCCTTCGCAACGCCACCCTCGCCAGTGTCACCACCGGCGACACCGGCTCGGGATCGGGGTCGGGTGCGTGGGCGTAGAGGCGCTAGTGACGTCTTGTAGACGCACTTGAGGAAACTATTTTTGGGTCTTTATAATTTCGTTTCTGAATCAGAAGCAATATTCTACTCTCTGCATTCATTCATTTCGCACACAAAAACTCTCTTCAGAAACGTGTTCTTGCTTATTGTTCGAATTTCACTTCGTCTTGTGATTTTCGTTCATTAAGGCAGACTCGAAGACGATTCCGAGTGCTCGAAATATTAGGAAAGCGCATCACATGCGTGATTCAAGTCCCGACGTTTTCAACTTCGAAGAGGTTTCCGACAGCGATATATCCATTTCTTCGCATTTATCCGACGACATGCCCGTCGGCAAGCGATATATCAGTAAAATGGAGAGTGCGAAACGACATCGATATCGATATTTAGAACCTTGGTCGTTAGAACCTCAGCCCTTTAAGGTTCAAACGACGGTACAACTTTCGTCGTTTGAAGTACGCTCGAACGACGGAATATCCTTTGTATAATAATCTCTCAACAACGAGAATGAAGTTTGCCGTGGCAAACTTGCTTCAAACAATGAATTTTTTTCGTCTTTGAAGTTTTAAAATTGGGATAATTTTTTTTCCTATATATAAATTCAATGGAGTTAATATATAGTGGATATTAATGACGAAGTTCCCGTGAACATCGCCCACTTTACGGCCATGGCCACTGGCGATGATGATTTTATTTGGGTCGTCAGTGGCAACGGGACGTCGCCGGCAACCCGAACGACACCATATACTGTCGCCAATGCCCAAGACCCTACCACAGTTATTCACGGAAATATCGTCTTTGATATCCACTTCAGTAGTTAAGTTACCGATACTTTATATATTTATGTGTATGCTCTTATACAATAAACATTGAGCATTTTTGCGACCAAAAACTATAGCTACTAAAAATAACTTAAATGCTCGTGTACAAATAATGAGTAACTTTCTACTATATTTTAACTTAGGTTTGGCCACCAAAAATATTTACGAATTTAATTACATAATCATGTGTTATATATAAAAAAATTGAATTAGTGAAATACTCATTATTAGTCTAATCTTTTATTAAAATACTCGATCAACTAAAACTATTTAATAAAATACTAATTATGACAATTGAAGACAAAATCAACATCCATTCTCAATTTCTCTTTCAATATTTTATTTATTATCCTTATTTTTCTGTTTTATTATATTTATTTATATGATCTTAATATTTTTCAATATAAAATTATAAAACTTCATAATTTTAGATTTAAAACTCTGATTGAGTTATAAAAACTACTGTTGGAAAAATTGTGAATACACGAATCCAATGATTGGTAGAAATATATGGTTTTGAGGTGTTTTAAATCAATGAATTTTTGAAATTATATACATGTAGTTTTGATTATATATAATTAACTAAAATTTCGTATATGTTTTTTTTTCTTTCTAAAGGTGGTAGGAAACTTAAATATCTATTTAAATCTAGGTAACTTCCGTAACTATAGTTACATAAACATAAGCTTAATTACATGTATGTAATTTTAGTTACTTATATGTAATTTAAATTACAATATGTAATCAATATCACATAATTGTTGGGTTATTCGATGAATTTTTTCAATCCCAAGGCGGAAATCACGGGATATCATCGAAACAAAGATCTAGACTAAATTCGAAAATCAAGAGAATCAATTTCGATACATTACCATACTTTTGTTACTTTTGCCAATTGTTGTTTTTCTGACTGATTTTTCCTCGTTCTTCGTGCGATTGGTTGTTTTTCTGACTGATTTTTCCTCGTTCTTCGTGCGATTGGTAAAGCCTCTAACTCATCAACCACGTCGCTGCGGGAACATCTTATAGATCGAAAATCTCCTTGTCAGACAGCTAGGTCTTCCTCAAGGATTGAACGGCTAACCGACAGAGACACGGGGAGGAGAAAACCGCGACCTAGGTCATGAGATTAGGGCTGGTCGTTTTCTCTCTTCTAGAGTTTCTAGGATAGTAATTTTTTTTAATTATGATTAGACTTTAGGTATTTATAGCCCATAGTCCATCAATGACCTAATGGACTTTTGCTTATTAAATGGACGAAACCCATTAGGTCATTATTAATTCATTGATCATATTAATTATCCTCATAATTATTCTTCGGGACCGAGTGGGCCTATAACCCGTTTATCGTAGTCGGGTCGAACCCGGAAAACCCAATGAACTTAAGTCCAGATTCGAGCATTTCCTACAATAATTACATATACGTAATTTTAGTCACTTATGTATTTATATTTACAAAAAATTAAATATATGTTTTTTAAAGAGCACGTGGCTTGTCGTCAACGATGAAAAATCCAAAATTTTGATTTGGTTTCACAGTACTATTACATAAAATAAATTTTTTAAAACCCAAATTCTTAATTTAGTAAACTTTTTAACTTTTTTTTTAATATATGTAATCTTAGTTATGTTGGTTCCAAAGTTGATCATTAAGCCAAAGACGTACACAAGAACACAAAGAGAAACGAGAATAGTTTTGGGGAGAATACTCTCTTTATTGAATTAATGTCGAAATTTACAATGGAAGGGGAAAGGAAAGTTATTTTCTAATTACACTCTACATCTTTATATAGGCAACACAAAACTTGGTGCCCAAGTTTAACAATAAATGAATAAACTAATAAAGGAAATTTGCCAACTCAGCAAAGCTTGCCGAGCAAGTATGCGTGTGGCCCAAGTCAAACTTAATCTCCACATTCTCCCCCGTAAGTTTGACTTGGTTCGAGGTTCTTCACCTCGAGCATCGCTCTCATCTCTGCGAACTTGACCCGAGCTAAGACTTTAGTAAGGATATCAGCACGCTGCTCCTTGGTGCTTACAAACTCCACGATGACCTTCTTCTTCTTCTTCTCCACGCACTCTTTAATAAAATGGAACTTGGTGTCGATGTGCTTGCTGCGACCATGGAACACTGGATTCTTCATCAACGCGATCGCAGACTTTTTGTCGACATAGAGAGTTACTGGTTCTGCTCGCTTCCGGTCAACTCGCTTATCAAGCCTTTTAGCCAAAGAACTTGGCACGACGCCTCTGCCGCTGTCATGAATTAGGCCTCGCAAGAGGATAGAGCAATTGTCCTCTAATTTTGGGATTGTCAGGTGATCAGGTTCCCGTTGAGGTAGAATGTCATCCCTCCGATACTCTTCTTGTCAACAATGTCACTGGCTAAATCACTGTTGGTAAAACCTACCATCTCTTCATCCCCGCTTCCCCGTCTATATTGGATCCCGTAAGTCGTTGTTCCCTTCACATAGCGAAGGATGTGCTTTACTGTCCGCTGGTGCAAGTTCGTCGGCTGCTCCATGTGACGACTCACTATCCCCACCGCATATGAGATATCTGGTCAGGTACCTTAAATACTCGATGACACGTCTGTACTTTGTGGGATCCACTGGGGTTCCTTCTGCATCCTTGCCAAGCTGCAACTTAACCTCCATGGGGTATTTACTCGCGTTGAAATCGGTCATGTTGAACTTCTTGAGAATCTTCTTCGCATAGGCCGTCTAGCTTAGTGTGATGCGTTCCTTCTTCTGATCGACCTATATCCCGAGGTATTATGAAAGTAGTCCGAGGTCGCTCATCTCAAACTCCTTCATCATCTGCTCCTTGAATCCATCAATGCCTTCTGCACTGGATCTAGTCACGATCAGGTCGTCGACATACACACCGACGATGGGGGACTCCCTTCCTGAGTTTCTCGTGTAGAATGCTTGCTCCTTGGAGCACTTCTTGAAATCAAGACTCTTAATACTCATGTCGAGTCGAATGTTCCATGCACGCGGTACTTGTCGCTGCTCATAAAGAGCTTTTGACGACTTGTACACCTTGTGCTCTGCAATCTTGTCTACGAAACCTTCTGGTTGAGCAACGTAGACTTCCTCATCCAATTTACCATTCAAGAATGCCAATTTGACGTCCAAGTGATGGATCTTCCAGCCTCGATGAGCTGCGAGAGCTAGGATCAGCCTGACTGTGTCGAGTCTGGCTTCTGGAGCAAAGACCTCCTCAAAGTCTACTCCTTGCTTCTGTACGTAGCCCTTTGCAACCGGTCTGGCTTTATGCTTGATGAACTTGCCTTATGAGTCATTCTTGAGCTTGTAGACCCATTTCAGACAAATGCACTTGTGACCTTTTGGAAGTTCGACAAGCTCCCATGTCTGATTCTTCTCGATGGACTCCAACTCCTTCTTCATCACCTCCTGCCATTCCTTCTCGGTGGCTGCCTTGCGATAGCTTCCAGGTTCCTCATCACAAACAAGCAAGAGCTCCTCTGGGCTCAAATCAAGCTCTCGCGCTTCTTCGTAAATGTCGGACAGGGGACGGAACCCTCTTGGCCCGTCCTTGATCGATGAGTCTCCTGTGCTAGTATTAATGACGGTCCGATTCCGTCTCTCCACCACGCCGTTCTGCTTAGGCGTATATGGTATTGTCAAGTGTCTCTCTACACTTTCTTCTCCGCAATACTCGGCGAACTTGTCGGACGTGAACTCTCCTCCACGGTCTGTTCGCAAAGTTTTCAGTCTATGCCCTGATTGGTTCTCCACGAGACTCTTGAACTTCTTAAAGACTTCAAAGGTTCCTGCCTTCTCCTTGAGCGTGTACACTCACATCTAGCGGCTGTAGTCATTGACAAGTAGGAGAAATTATTTTCTTGCGACGAGTGTTGCCGGGGTGATAGGACCACACACGTCCGCATGCACCAATTGGAGTGGTCGCTCTGCTCGGAAGTTGGCCTTGATCGGAAGTGGCACTCTTACCTGTTTCGCGACCATGCAACATTTACATAGCTGGTCGGGGTGTTCAATCTTGGGAACTCCAAAGGCCATCTCCTTGTCGCCTATCTTCTTGAGCGCGTAGAAATTCAAGTGCCCAAGTCTCACATGCCATAGCCACGCTGGGTCAGCAATCGACGCCATCAAGGAAATCGGTTGATTTACCACAAGGTTAATCTTGTATAACCGATTCGGTGATCTCCTCACCTTCATCAATAGCGCGCCGTCGTGGTTTCACATCTTCAGGAAATCTCCCGATAAGATCACTGTGTGACCGATCTCAGTCATCTGTCCTAGGCTGATAATGTTACTGTTCAGCTTAAGAATGTAGTAAACTTCGGTCAACAAGCGCTGGTCCCCGTTCTTGCACTTGAACATAATGGACCTTTTGTTGGGAATTTCATTACGTTTCTCGATAATATTATCACGATTTATGCCGTCGAACCGTCCGGGTAACATTTAAAAAAATATTTAAAACGGAAAAACTTTTTACCCGTACAACGATTTGAACATCGGATAGTAACCAAAATCAAGATCTGATAAATTATTATTAATTTAACTTTTCATGAATTCATTATTAATAATCTAGTCTATAGAAAATAAATAAACTGTAAATAAAGGTTTGCATTTATTGACCAATTGCATAAGACCGTACCTCACGTGATGACGATTCCGGCTACGCGTTCTCAACTGGGCAGGGCTTCGCCGATGCTGAGGGAAACTCCCGTGATCTTCTGGGATATTCTCCTGCACTCCTCGCTTCGAAGCGTGGGCTTCACCGGCAGGACTTCATCGCAAAACTTTAACTGAAGGTTCCATTAAAGCTTTCGGAGAACAACATCTCACTAAGCCGAACCAGAAAAGGAGATCAGAAGCTAAGAAAATTCACAGACTCTAGAAAGAGAGATTGATTTCTTTCTCTGGGGAGAGGTGTGTGAAATGTGTAGAATGAACTTTGTATTTATAGGCTCATGGAAAAACCAATTAGGGAAGTTTCCTTCCTTGATTTCGAATTCTATAACAGACAAATATAATTAATTACTCCAAACTAATGGCTAAGATTGAATCACCAAAGATCCAATGGTTCTAATTAATTAGGGATTAAACCAAATAGGGAAACAATGAATAATTCAATTATCCATTCACTTTCTTATATAATAGAATTCGAAATCCCTATGTATTCATATGGAAAATTCGATATTAATAAGCTTGATCCAATTGTTGGAATTAATTCTATAACCAATCTAATGGACCATATTGAGTTATGACAAAGTCAACTCTCCAAACTTGATTACCAAGCAATAGAATTCGACCTCCCTTTATATATAATTCGAATTTTGCATTCCATATATACACGTTAATTAATTTCCAATATTAAATATTAAACAAATCGAATGGACATAATTACTTAAGCAATTTCGAAATCCATGCTTGGTCACCAAGTCATTTTTGAACTAGGGTTCCCGATTTAATTATCATGATCCAACGGTTAAGATTAAATCTTGACCGATCTAATGAACCAAATTAATTTCTTGGTTTTTCATCAATACCTAAACTTAGGTATTTATGCCGCATATTTGGAAAGTCCAAATCCAAGAAAATTCGTGTAAGCCCAACTCACACATTTACTTGGGCTGCATTATTTCTACACGTTCATTGTATACCAAATATATATATATATTTTATTTAAATAATATAAATCTGTTAATTATTAATTAATAATCAATAAGAATATTAATAATTAAATCCAAATAATTAAATTATATTATTAACCTCTGATCTCAATATCACACATTAAATGCCATGGTGCAACACCACCATTTAAATCTGTGACATGTGATTAAATTTCAAATATTTACGAAAACGATCGTAAACTTAGAAATTCTCTAAATCACAATCCGTACGTCGAAATGACTCGGTTCAGAAAGAAAAGTCTCTTAGAATTTAATTTCCAACAACTTTTCATTTGATTAAAAATACAAATTCAACTTTCTTTTATCAGTTAAATTTCCAACACTTTGCCACGTCAAAAATAAAACTTCCAAGATCTGACACAGACTTAAGTTTTATGAATCCTGAAAAATGATAAACCTCGGTGTTATTTCACTATCCTGGGGACCATGGACCCGTATAACTGAAGCTCCAACGAACTGCTAGTGATTCGTCAAACCTCGGTGTTATTCCACTATAAATCCGAGGCTGCACTCTTTAGTGATACATTATATATCATTCCCTTTATAGCAAGGTGTCCATTGATACAATCAAATTCGGGTTATTGATCTTTCACTTGATGATCCACACACGAGCAAGGGGTTTTTACCGTTTTGCCTCTCATTGCATTTTCATCCTCAACTCAGTTAGTAATATTGTGAGTAAGCCACTTATGGTTTCGATTCATAAGTTGCGCACGGGTACCTCTCACTTCTCACCACTAACAATCAAGGGAATCATCTTGACTCTAAAGAGGGCTATGTGATGTCTGTGTCTATGACCAAGCTACCCTTATCTGTTGACTATCATGTTCCCAAAATAGCAGCATTGGGAACGACAGTAAATGTATTCTTTAACAGTTAAATCAAAGAACAATCAAGTCAATAGTCTAGGCTCGGGGTCAGTCGGAAGTTAGATCGAATATCCATTCGATCATCTACTAGTGACTCTACTCCAAGTTGTCAGTGACGGTCTTATATAACAACTTCCGGAGTTTAAGTTAGGTCCAGTCCAGTATGAAGCCGCTTCATAATGAATGCACTTCTAGTGAGTGTGACACACACACTTAATCCAAAATAGGATTACATCACTTAGTCACATTAATGACTTTATCTGATTAATGAGCTCCCACTCAGTTAATCAAGTCACAAACATTTTAAGTTCATTTATTATGATTATTAATTCTTCCTCACATTGATTCGGTTGCAATAATAATAACATAATTGCATCCTTCATGAACTATGGAACAAACATTCTATTTTATTATACCAGAAACTATAATAATATTAACATAATAGGTAACATCTTTTATTCAACGACTTGGGTCAAAATCTTTTACAATAAGGGAAAAGATAGCTTGTTTAAGGACACATGTCCAACAATATCCTACTTATACTTAAAGAAGATGACCTATGTCTTTCAGACCCATACTCTCCAGATGTCTCCTGAATATTTTCTCTGGCAATGTCTTGGTGAATGGATCAGCCAGATTGTCTCCCGAAGCTATTTTCACAACTCTTACGTCGCCATGACGTACTATCTCTCTGATGAGATGGTATTTACATCCTATATTTTTTTCCTTGTTATGGTCTCTGTGTCGGTACTGACAATTCGCTCTTATACCAATTGCTTGGTATTCGAATATCTCAGTTACCAATTATTGGCAATCGATATCAAAGTGACATCGAATCCATGGGTTTGAAAAAAATTTCTCTGGAATAATTAATATTTGTATGATTAAATAAACACGTAGAATAAACTTTGTTTTCAATGGGCTAAACCTGAAATTGTGTCCCATACCACGATTCCTATTCTTCTATCCGGTTTAAGAAATCCAAAAAATAATTAACCGGTCCTGATCATTCTTATTCGAATTTTATCATCAAAATTAATTCATTATTTAACATGATTCGATTTAGGGGTTTGAGAAAATAGATAATTATCTAAGAAATAAATAACACTAACCTTTATTCCACCCGCGTTCTCTGAATTATGAATAAGCTTCTGCAAATTTCCATCTGTCGATTTCTCCCTAAAGCCTTCCGATGTATGCTCTGGAGTTAGACCACCTGGATGTGTGGGCTCCAAGGATGACCATGAAACCTTGAAGCTCAAACCAGGAACGGAACTCTGACTACTCTGAATTTCGAATTCCAGAGAGAGAGGAAGAGATAGAGAATCTCAAATTTTGTGAATTGTGTGGATTTTTTATTTTTGATTTCAGGTCTTTCCTATTTATAGGAAAAAACAAATCTTAACCACCTGGAGATATTATCTCATTATATTTAAAAGATATGAATAATATCAAATCTTATTAAGTCATTATCCAAAAAGATTTAAATCTAAAGATAGGATAACAAATCTTTCTGGAATAAAATCTTCCAAGATTTATATCTCATTTTTTTCGAATTTATATATAACCAATATATATTTAAATTGATTTAGAAAATAATTCGAATCCTAATGGAATTCGAATTAGGGTTATTTTAAATCTAATATAAATCTATTTAATTATAGTGAATTATTAATAATAAATATTAATAATTAAATCTGATAATTAAAATTATATTATCAATCGGATATTCCAGGAAATAAATCCAATATTTAATTCTGTTTCAAATTCGCAGCTCTGTACAGACCCCTATTCCGTCTTTTGCTCGAATTACTGTTTTGAGCATAACTCTCGCTCCGTTCAACAGAATGATGTGATTCAAATTGCTAACTTTCTAGAATTTGATTTCCCACAATAGTGTGTTTTTCCAGGGGTCAAATTCTAATTATCAATTTTTCAGTTTCCCGAGTTGTACCAAAACTTTGGTACTTTTGCCACTTAAGGTAAATAGACATTTTGTGACCTAGGTCTCGAATCTAGTCTATTAGGATCCATACCATATTCAACAAATGAATATTTAATGTGGTGTTACTCTTGTGGAGTTACAAAGTGGACTAATGGACATATTACTCAAGCTCAAGTAAAATGAAGAAATTTTACCAACTTCGATTACATTCCACTATAGCTCGAAGTTGAACACACTCTTGAGTAATAATATTTAAAACTAATCCTGACATAGGAGTCCATTGGTACGACCAGATTCTGGTAATTATGGTTTTCGTATTTATTATGATTCTCATCGAAGGGTACTAGCTGTTGTACTGCCCTTTGATGACACACTCTTTATTCTACGAATCTTACAACCTACTCACTCATTGGGTTATTAAATCAATGAGCTGTACATGAGTACTTATTTGTTTCCCACAAATCCCAATAAAGAAATCATAAACTTATTATCCATATCTACATCCATGCAACTTATCTCGGTCATCCTTCTGATCCCAAAATGAAAGTTATTAAAAATACCAATGTATTCTGTAACAATTAAATCAAAGATCACATGAGTTGAATCGTACAAGCCCATGAAGCTCAGGACTTCAACCGATTCCATCCGATCATCTATGTGACCTAATCTTACTTTCATCAGTGACGGTCTTACTTGATGATTTCATGTGTTAAGTCTGTCCGTTCGGTATGGAGACACTCCAGGCGCCAGTGACTCTCAAAATTGTAGGACCAGCACCTGATCCGGTAATAGATCATCACCTAAGGTGTTTTGAGTTCACTAATGGTGTTAACCAATAAGAAGCTCCCACTTTCTAATCTAACCATAAATATCACTTTAAGTTCTTAACTTTTGCAGGTCAAACCTCCTCACACATAGACTCTGTGTGATGACGTTGCATAATTGTTAATCGTATAGAACTTTGGGATGAAACATTTAATTTTATAATATCATTAAGATATAATTATATATAAGATTATCATTAATAAGTTGTATTATCTTTACAAGGAAAGAAGCCATAATCTTAGTGAAGGGGATTAGCATCTGAATAGATGGCATATTATAAAACGTGTCTAACACACTGGGCTCTTTAGAGTTTTCCATTGCGCCACTGTTGTCATAGTACAACGTTAGGGACCCATCTACATCTGGAACTACTCCAATCTCTATGTAGAAATTCTGAAGCCAATCTGATTCTTTGGCTGCCTCACAGGCTGCCACATATTCATTCAACTTCTATTGTGAAATCTGCGATACATAATTTCTTAACCCTTCTCCAAAATATCGTTTCACCAGCAAGGGTGATGACTGCTCCCGACGTTGATTTTCTCGCGTCTTTGTCAGACATAAAGTCCGAGTTAGTGTATCCTAGTGGATTCAGTTCTGATCATGAAAACACTAACGTATAGTCTCTCATTCTCCGGAGATACTTGAGAATGTTCTTCACTGCTGTGTAGTGGGGCATACCAGGGTTGGATTGGTATCTGGTAACAATTCCCACAGCGTAATAGATGTCTGGCCTAGTACACTGCATAGCGTACATCAGACTACCCACTGCTGAAGCATAGGGTATGCGCCTCATCGTGTCTTGCTCTTCCGGATAAGTTGTGAACTATTTCCTATCTAGAAAAAATTCTCTATGTTTGGTCGGTAAATTACCTCCCTTGGAGTTTGCTATTGCAAAACGATCAAGCACCTTATCAATGTAGGCTGCTTGCAATAAGGCCAGAAGCCTGTTGTTGCGATCCCTAAAGATACGGATCCCAAGAACATAGTTGGCTTCTCCCATATCCTTCATTTGGAATTGCGTAGCTAACCATCTTTCACGTCTGATAACTTCTTTACATTATTACCAATGAGAAGAATATCTTCGACGTATAAAATAAGGAAAATCTCCACGGTATCATCATTGAGCTTATGAATGCCGACCTCAATGATGTTTTGCACGAATCCATAGGTCTTGATGGTCTCATCAAACCTTAGATTCCAGGATTCGGAAGCTTGCTTCAATCCATCAATGGACTTGAGTAATCTGCAAACTTTCCCTTCTTGACCCTTATACACTAACCCTTTGTTGGACACGTGTCCTTAAACAAGCTGTTTTATTCCATTTGTAAAAGATTATGACAATTTGTTGAATAAAAGATGGTGCTTATTATGTTAATCTTATTATAATTTATGGTAGAGTAAAATAGAATGTTTGTTCCATAGTTCATAAAGGATGCAATTATGTTATTATTATCAAAACCGATTCAATGTGAGGAAGAATTAATAATCATAATAAATGAACTTAAAATGTCCGTGACCTAATTAACTGGGTGGAAGCCCATTAATCGTATAAGGTCCTTAATGTGACTAAGTGATATAATCCTATTCTGGATTAAGTGTGTGTCACACTCATTAGAAGTGCATTAAGTATAAAGTGTCTTCATACTGGACTGGACCTTACTTAAACTCCAAAAGTTATCATATAAGACTGTCACTTATAACGTGGAGTTGAGTTACTAATAGATCATCAAATGCATATTAGATCTAAGTACTGAGTGATCTTGAGTCCGAGCTGTTGGCTTGATTGTTCTTTGATTTAACCGCTAAAGAGCACATTTTTATTGTTGTTCCCAATACTATTATTTTGGGAACATGATAGTCAATAGTAAGGGTAGCATGGTCATAGACATGGGCATCACACAACTCTCTTTAGAGTCATGATGATTCCCTTTGATTGTCGGTGGTGAGAAGTGAGAGGTACTCGTGCACAACTTATGAGTCGAAACCATAAGTGGGTTACTCATGATATTACTGACTAAGTCGAGGAGAAAAATGCAATGATAGACAAAATAGTAAAAACCGTCTACTCGTGTGTGGATCATCAAGTGAAAGATCAATAACCCGAATTTGATTGTATCAATGGACACCCAACTATAATAAAGGGAATAATATATACCTGTATCACTAAAGAGTGCAGACTTGGGTTTATAATGGAATTACAACGAGGTTTGACGAACATCCTAGCAGTTCGTTGGAGCTTAAGTGATACGGGTCTATAGTCCCCGCGATAGCTTCGTAACGGATATACGTAAGTGATAGGAACATTTTGAGATGTTTAATCATTTGGCAAGATTTATAAAACTGAAGTCTGTGTCAGAGATCAGATAGTTTTATCAGTAGCGTGGCAAAAGTACCATATCTTGGTAACCGAAATTAACTGACAAAAGAAAGTAGAATTTGGATTTTCTGTCAATATGAAAGTTGTTGAAAATTAAATTCTAAGAAACTTTTATTTTCGAACCGAGTCGTTTTGACGTACGGTTTGTGATTTAGAGAATTTATAATCTTGTGATCGTTTCAGTAAACTAAATCACGTCTCACGAATTTAAATGATAATGTTGCACCATGACATTTTAATGTGTGATATTGAGATCAGTAGATATTAATATAATTTAATTATTTGGCTTTAATTATTAATATCTTTATTAATTATTAATTAATAATTAATAGATTTATATTAACAAATAAAAATATATATATATTTATATATATATGTACATGTGTAAATTGAGTTCCAGCCAAGGAATAAGGAATTGCTCCTATTCGAATTGATTGACTTTGGTCTTTTCATAATTTAGGCATATGTACCAAATATTTTCGTATTTGAGAAAAACTCTAAAATCCATTTAATGCATTGGATCGGTTAGGATTTAATATTAACCGTTGGATTAAGATAATTCATTTTAACCCTATCCCTAATTCGAAATTAATAGCTTGGTGACCAGGCTTAGGTTTTTCGAATTTTGTTTAATTAATTGTATCTGTTGGATCGGTTTAAGATTTAATCTTTACGGTCGGATTAGAAATTAATTAATAATATATATAATATATAATTTTCTAATTATTGATAAGGATAAAATCGAATTAGGGCTTTTACCAAGTCTTAGAATATTTGATTTTATCCTGAATCAATTTGGTCCATTAGATCGGTTTAAGATTTATCTCAACAGTTGGATCTAGATAATTGATTTTCGAATATAATTATATATATAAATATATTTCGAATTTGATGATAAGAGGATAAGATTTGATTTTGATTTTACCAAGTCATTCTTATTTAATTAAATCCCTGATTAATTATATCCCCTGGATTTAGATAAGATTTAATCTAGACCATTGGATTGAAATATTTAATTATATTTAATATATAGAATTCAAAATTAGGGGAAGAAATTTCTCCAATTTGGTTACAGTCTGAGCCTATAAATAGGGAGCTCATTCTATACATTTTACACACCTTTCCCCATAGAAAAATTCGAACTCTCTATCCCTCTGAGTCTGCAAATTTTGCTACTGATCTCCTTCTTCTAGTTCGGCTTAAGAGACTTAGTTCTCCGGAAGCTTAAAAAGGACCATCAGTTAAAATTTGCGGCGGAGTCCTGCCGGCAAAGCCCACGCTTCGGTACGAGGAATCCAGGAGAATATCCTGGAAGATCACGGGTGTTTCCCTCAGCACCGGCGAAGCCTTGCCAAGTTTAGAACGCGCAGCCAGAAGTCTACAGCTGAGGTACGACCTTATGCATTGGGTCAATAAATGCAACCATTTACTGCTTTCTATTTATTTCCTATAGACTAGATTATTAATAATGATTTATGAATATTAAACTACCTAATATTTATCATATCTTGTCATATGGTTATCATCCGATGTTTGAACCATTGTACGGTTAACAAGTTTTCCGCTTTAAAATAATTTTTAAATTTTACCCGAACGGTTTGACACCACATTTCGTGATAATATTCACGGGATTGGAGGCCCAATTCCCAACACCCTTCTGGTTGGTCCATATAAATGTTCTCGTCAATGTTGTTCCCATTCAGGAAAGTGCTTTGGACGTCCATCTACCAAATCTCGTAATTAAGACTATAGGCTATAACCATGAGAATCCGGATAGACTTGTACAACCAATTGTTTTGAATCCATCAGGTAAGTCTACAAGTTCCCAGACTTGGTTATAATCCATTGATTCTATTTCTTAGTTCATGGCTTCCTGCCATTCCCTTCTATCAGTATCAACAATAGCTTGCTTAAAGCCTATGGGATCTTCAACACTAGTCTTAGTAACAGCTTGGTGAAACTCTAACTGTGTGTGTTCGTAGAGTTCAACCAATATTTTGAACCTCCTACTACGTTTGATTACCCCTGCGTTCTGATTTGGGACCGTGGTTTCCGTACTCTCTTCGACAACAGTCACAGTTGGCAAAGTTGAGACTAAGTCACATGATTCTTTCCTAGTGAAATAATAGCAAACTCTAGAAATCATTATATTTAATCTTTAAGGATCAAAAATGATGTTTTTGATATGTCAAAAATTAGAGTAAGCAGAGATTATGGGTTAAAGAAAACATGTCACTTTTTTACTTTTATCTGGATATTGCATATATCTCAAAAACAAAGATAACACTTTATTGACTTAAGAATTATTCCATGCAATTAACTTATCCAAAAATAAATTGAGGTCTTTACATTGCTAGAAATATATAACAATAACAGAATAAAAAACAGACTAAATAAAGATGACTCCTTCTTCGAGACGCTCGAGTACTAGTCACTGTCGTTCTCTGCAGAGCTCCCATCCATAGAATTCCCGCTGCCACCTGAAAGGAAAAGTAGTAAACAAACGTTAGTATTTTAATCTATGGATCTAAGATATAAGATCTCCAATAAAAAACTAATAGGGTTTATCAGAAGAGTTTTTACCTCTCCAAGCCCTTAGATGTTCTCGGCACATTGTATGCCTATTTGCCATTGCTTTAAGCCAACACTGAATGCATAAGGCTATATGTCCGTTTCTCTCCTTCGCAGAAGCCACTTCTGAGAGAGAAAACATTTGCAATGATTAGAATTTTAATCTATTGATCTGAAATTGAATCTCTCCTATAAAAATCTAAAGAGAAGTTCACGTAAGGTTTTACCTTTTGCTGAACTGATATGCCTGTCACACAGAAGATGACCGTGCACTATCTTCATTGTTCCGCATTTGAAACACATTGCCGACAACCCAACTTTTCTTTCCTTTCTTCCCGGTTCAACGATTTATTCAGTTTTTCTTTTGTTATTCTTAGCCATTGACTCAGTGACAAGACTTGTTACTTTATTCACCTTTCCCATAAGCCTCTTTATTTCACTCATTGAAGCCTTGAGCAACGAATCTTTGAACGACTGACTTCTCTCAGGATATATATCAAGGTAATGACTGAGTAACTTGTACTCAGAGTCATACCTGAACAAGTCAGAGTCATCCTAAAAAATCGCGTTCGGCTCAACTTCAAATGGCGAATTAGAGTTCACGGAATCTTGTTCCCTATCCGTAATGTAAATAGGAACAGACATATTAACTGGCATTGAAAAAGAAATTTATTAAACTTTAAAGAAACTTATTAAACTTTATTATAGGTAGAATGTTATAGGAAGTTATAAGTTTGAAATAGTTACATGATGCAAACATGTTCCGCGAAAAACGTTAAGGAAACCCATTAACTATTTCGTTATAATTTAACCGACTGTACACGTCCTTGCCGTCCTTAGGGAATGGTCACTCTAGGGTGACTTAGCGGGATCAACCGCGTAGTTTGGTTAAACTAAGTTTTAGTCATAAACTTATTAATATTCAAAACAAGAACTACGAAAGTTCCCTATGATTATTAATTATCACCATAGACGATTGGAAAGCACCAATTTTCGTGCAAGCTTAATCCATTATCTCCGGTTCTCGGATTAGTCTTGGAAACATCGTCCTTAGGGAATGGTGACACTGGGGTGACTCGCGGCCCATTTCCAAGATTCCTCCGTCCCCATATTCTTTTGGAACTATCATAGTGTCAAACCTTCCACAATCAAACCTTCCTTGGGGAATGGACACACTAATGTGACTCGAGGCGGTGTGGTCCTCAGACCGTATGACAGTAATAATGGAGACATTTCAAAATAATCTATACTTGCCATTGTTTTAGGAAATAATGTTTTTTAACTCCTAAGTTATTAAAACTTATCATAAACTTCATTTAATGACATACATTAAAAACGTTTATCTTAAGGCGTTATAATTATCGAGGTAATATCTAATAAGCCTAGTCATTTATTTATTACTTCGTCGGTAGTGATAGATCAAATCGTACGCTCTCCAGGTAGATGTGAGGGGTCCTAACCGGTCACCCATAAGTGGATGGCGAACCGACCCCACTTTTGATTCCTTCTTCCTTAGACAAGATTGTACGTTTGAAATTTTTCCGACTAACAACAAATAAATCTTATTTACGGTTAATTATTTATATCTATCCTTTTCCGACATATTAATAATGACCTAAACATAGACATTATGTGTAACGCCCCGTTTACTCGGGCCCATTACTTTTTCCATAATCCTCGATGAAGTCCTGGTTTATAAAAATATTTTAACGAGAAAAATATATAAGAAATAAAACCTTTAAATATTAGTAAATATTTTCTCGTTATAAAACATATAAGCTTTATACAACAATTATTCGGGACTAGGCTCCATTTGAAAATAATTTTTCAGAGCTCTTGGATTTTAAAATAGTAAATCGAAATTTGCTGAAACACAATCGCAAGATCGATTCTTCCACCGTATGCACCTGTATATGCCGCATCGTTGATTCTGCTACCTCTGCAAATTATCAATTTTCGCTTGATTCTGCAACACAACTATAGTGAGCTAACGCTCAGTACGTAAAAAGCTTTTACTACTCACAAACTAATATAAAATACTAATCACGCCATAATGCATATTCGTGCAATGCCATGCAATATCATTTTATAGCTTTTGAAAAATAGCATATAAATATAATTTTGGGTCCCGCACCGTACCATCATGCTTTTACGCCTATAAAGACTAAGGGGGACTGGGGGCGCGACCCTAACCAAGTCATCCCGCGGCGAAACATCTCCCAACGTACCATTCAGAGACTTCCCGTCTCGATACAGTCGGCGGCTCGTGTACAATGTACCTTTCAGAGACTAACCGTCTCAGGACAGCAACACGATGAGACTAACCATCTCGGTACGGCGCAATTTAATGAAAATGTCATATATACTATATCTTTATAGATATTATGCATACATAAATGCTCATGCTTCTTCAATATGCTCAAATCGCATACGCAAACTTTACCTTTAAAAGGTAAATTTTAACAATATAGCCATGCAAACACGTCGCATAATCGACGTACTTGTTTAAAACAAGAGTTAAAACAACATAGTTATTCAAACAGTTAGTTCACACAACACACAATCACTTCATACGATTATTATTCACACATAACTAAAATACACAAATTATATTATTTTTGTGTTGCAGTAACTACTTTTACATACCGTATAGTCTTTGAGCAGACTTACACAATGCGAGATTGTCGCTTTTGCGAACCAATTTCCAAACGAGGTCGATGCCCTTAAAAATGAGATTCCTGATATTTTATCTTTAAAATATCAGTTTTCAAGATCGTAAAAGCTTATAACGATCCCAATATCAATTGACGCTTGTTAAGCTAAGAAAGTTCTGCTCTACTCATAGAGCCGTACAATATTACCTTATTTATCAAGGCAACTTTTGTGTATATGAAAATGTAATATGACCAGTAAATAAAATATATTTTGTAATACATATTCATTGCTTTATCTATATAAATGCTAGTCCCCAAAATGTGAGGCAAAAACCCATCCGGGTTTTTTTTATTTTATTTATTTTCAAAACCCGGATACGGATCAGTCCGGGTCCAAAAAAAAAAATTCCGGACTGATCCGGAACTGGGTTATTATTGTTTTTTTATATTAAATTTGTTTCATTTATTGTTTAGTCATTAATTTCACTTAATTGTTCAAATCTAACATTTTGGTACTTAAGTTCGGTTTTGAAAAATATAAATGTTTAAATTCTTAAATTATTTTGTGTGTTTTAAATATATAAAAATAAATATAAAATAAATAAAAACATACAAAAACAAAAGAAAGTAAATATGCATTTTTTATTCAACAAACTCGAAGGTCAGATACGGGAAAGTACAACTACAACCAAATGTCGAAAGGCGAACGAAGTTTCAAATTCAAAGTACAATAAGAAAATGAACAATTGAAAACGAATTACATTTGAATAAGTGAAAAGTAATTCTCCAATTCTCGGTCGAATATATCATTTTCTTGTTGTCGCTTGTTGGCCATAATCTAATCTCTCAAAAGCATAAGGATCTCGACCATCAATGACCTCGTAGACTTGCGGCGAGGCTCTAACATCCTTCTAGCCATTGAGAATGCCGCCTCCGATGATACCGTTGAGACCGGGATTGTGAGAATGTCACGAGCGAACAAGGATAAAACCGGATACTGCGATCGATTTGCGTACCACCATTGAATAATGTCGAGGCCTTCGTTAGGGCATGGTGTCGGAGGAAGGTTGCAGAATTGGGCGTTCTCGTCGACGGTGTTGCGCCATTGACGTCGACCAAGAACACGAGATCTCGAATTTCCACTTCCTTGTGAACCCGGAGAAGAAGTCGATGCCGTATTGCCGCTGTCGCGCCCAATAGCCGTAAGGTTGTAGAATAACCAGTGATTGTACACGTATGGTGAACCACCGGCCCCGCGTCCGCCCTATATTGAACAAAAAATATTAACATTTAGAGTAATGTTAGGAAATTAAAAAAAATTAATCTTATGAAATAAAGTTAAAAATTACCTGAATTTGTTGTTGAGGATTCGTTTCCTCCGTCTGATCTTCCAAGTCGTTAAATTTTTGCTCGTATTCTCGGTAAAGAGCCTTCATCTTATGATCCGCATCAAAGTAATTGTGCGTCATATAGGGCTCCCCCGTCATAGCTTCCATGGCATGTAAAACATCCAGCAGTTATGAAAGCTTAAGTGTCGGCTCCACGATTACAGCAGCGCAATATAAAAATGGGAGCTTTTCAAAACCCCAATAATACTCGAACTTTGCAATCGTCGGGATTAGTACATCGGTAAATAAAGTATTACTCTTTACATTTTCAAAATGACAAAGAATATCGAAAATAGCGGGCAAAGCTCTCTGAGACATGGTGAGTAAACATGAGATAAATCAATAGTAATTTGATTAAAAATGTGAAGAAAAGTATGGAATTGGATAGCGGTTATCCAATCGTCCGGAGTGAGGTCGTCGTGCTCCGGGCCGTTGATTCAGTTTCTAAGAAGCTCTCGGTATGGTATGAAAGCATCCAACATCATGTAAGTTGAGTTCCAGCGGATCGGCATATCCGATTAAAACGTTCTGACCTGGTAACTATGAGCCCTGCAATAATCTTCTCAAGAAACTGTACGCATAGTAGATGATCGTATATATAAAATCGTGTTCCTAATTTTGGCGATACTTTCGAAAATAACTACAATACCAGATTGAACTATCAAGTTTATAATATGACATGCACACATTTGATGAAAACAGTCCTCCCTAAAATTGGTCAAACTTTCCTTCATTATTTTTACGGCATTGGCGTGGGCACTAGCGTTATCTAACGTAATAGAAACTACTCTATCTGAAAGGTTTCAATCCGACAAAATTTCTAGTATAGCCTCGGCTAGGTTTATTGCTGTGTGCTTAACCCTCATCGGCTTAAAACCTAGATACGTCTTTCCATATGAAATTATCAGTAATAAAATGAGCTACGACCGTAATATAATCATCATTGGCATGGCCTTTCCAACAATCCGATGTTAAAGACACTTTGTAAGAAGATTGTTGGAACATTTCGTGTAAAGCGGCCCTTTTCTCGTTATAAAATTTGATTATGGTCTCGTGGTTTATATAATACGTGATTTCCCTATAGTTTATCGGCGCCACCTTCATCATCATTTTGTTAAAACCTTCTCCTACGGACGCCGATATAGGCAAACAATAGCGTATAGTCCACTGAGCAATAATCATTCTATATACATCAACGGGTAAGCGACTTACCTCCTCCGCCCTCTCTTTCTTTTTGCACGTCGTGGCGTGTTGTTCTAGGCGGCTGGTGTCGTGTTGTTCTTCGGATGGGCCTGAAATTCCCTCCCGTAGTGTTGGCAAATTCCGAACCTAGCTTCCAAGTCGGTGTCATAGTTGTATCTGTACTCGGCTCTGAAGTCGTTCTGCCAAACTGCTCCGTTAATTTCTTGGGGCAAACCGCCCACACCCGGAACTAAGCGTTGTTCACCACGTCCACGTCCAGCTTGCGGTGCTGGTATAAATTCCTCAACTTCTTCGACTTCCTTTTCCTCGCCTTGAACGTAGTTCGGGTCTTCCGCCTCATCGTTCTCATCATCATCATCGCCGCCATTGGGGTCGTTGGATTGGTTCCTCGACCTCGTTTCCTAAAAAAAACAAAAGAATATTACAAGGGTTAAAATTTAATATTAATTTAAATATTACAAGGAATATAACACTTATTAACCATATAAATTTAATTAAATTTCATATATTTAAATAAAAAAATTAACAAGATTAAAAATAGTATTTTGAATGTGTGAAAATAATTATCAAGCTCTTTTAGACGGAACTCCCCGAGGTTCCACGGCTAGATCGACTGGAAAGAATGCTATGATATCACTTTAGGCCCAAGTTTTTCTAGACAGAACTCCCCGAGGTTCCCAGGCTAGCTTGGAGGAGATTGCAAAGCAAACCTCCCACACTCGGAACTAAGCGTTGTTCACCACGTCCACGTCCAGCTTGTGGTGCTGGTAGAAGTTCCTCAACTTCTTCGACTTCCTTTTCCTCGCCTTGAACGTAGTTTGGGTCTTCCACCTCATCGTTCTCATCATCATCATCGCCGCCATCGGGGTCGTTGGATTGGTTCCTCCACCTTGTTTCCTAAAAAAACAAAGGAGTATTACAAGGGTTAAAATTTAATATTAATTTAAATATTACAAGGAATATAACACTTATTAACCATATAAATTTAATTAAATTTCATATATTTAAATGAAAAAAATTAACAAGATTAAAAATAGTATTTTGTATGTGTGGAAATAATTATCAAGCTCTTTTAGAGGGAACTCCCCGAGGTTCCACGACTAGATCGACTGGAAAGAATGCTATGATCTCACTTTAGGCCCAAGTTTTTCTAGACAGAACTCCCCGAGGTTCCTAGGCTAGCTTGGAGGAGATTGCAAAGCAAGCCTTATTTAAAAACCAATCTTTCTAAGGCACCATAATCCTTAAAAACTTTATAATTATCACCACACATAAAAATTACAATTTTTATTTTTTTTAACTTATTTAATTTACTATTTAAAATTTAACAAAACTAATATGACTATGTAGTTATTAATTATTATCTTAATAGTTATTAATTATTAATTAATTTATTAAGTAAGTAAGTAACTACTATTATAATTATGTAATTAACTATACGACTATTTATTTAACTTATTAATTAATTTATTATAATGACAATGTAGAATATATTAAGTAACTATTTATTATCCAACAATTTAAAATTTATTATTTAACAATGTAACAAACTAAAATTTAATTAATTAACTACTTAAATTAAACTCGACTTACCTCGAAGTCGGGGGAAACATAATGTTGTTGGACTTGGTGTTGTTGCTCGTGATGGTGGACTTGTGCTTGGTATTGTTGTTTGTGTTGGATCCCAAATTCACGGATCTGTGAGGAAACACGAACAACACCAAAGAAATCGAACAGAATAATGAAGAACACGAACTTTTGGGAAAATAATTTCTCTATTGATAATCGAAGGCAAAATACAAGCAGATAAACTCAAAAAATTCTAATGGACTCAGCACTTTACAAAGTGTACAATGCTAGGTTTATATAGCCTCACATAGGCGAAACCCTAGCTAACTAAATCGCACAAAACCGGGAAACTACCCTAAATAATCTCATGAAATCTTTGACTCGATCTTTGCTTGCTCCTTAAGCTACGCGCTTTCCTTGCTGGGTAGTTGATGACTTACCCTTTCCTGCTCGGACAGCTTCTCTGTCCCCGAGCTGGCCTGCTCGTCTGCCCCTGGCCGAGCTTGCCTTCTATCCGGACATTCTGCTCGTGTTCACCCGAGCTGGGCTGAACTCCTGTCCGTCGTTGATTCAAGTCGGTACTCGGGCTGACTCCCTCTGTGTGACAGACTAAGTCAAGGCCGATGTTCCACGCTCTTGGTGCTTGTTTCAACCCGTATAAGGCCTTGGATAGTTTGTACACCTTCTGCTCCTTGCCCGTGACGCCGAACCCCTCTGGTTGCTTGATGTACACTTCTTCTTCGAGGTCACCATTTAGGAATGCCGATTTGACATCCAGATGGTGAATTTCCCAACCTCGATGTGCTGCTAGGGCTAGGATGAGTCTGATCGTGTCCAGTCTAGCTACTAGAACAAAGACTTCCTCAAAGTCTATGACTTTCTTCTGCACGTAGCCTTTGGCCACCAGCCTTGCCTTGTGCTTAAGGATGTTCCCCTCGGTGTCTTTCTTCAGCTTATACACCCACTTCAGGCCGATGTGATTATGACTTTTGGGCAGGTCGGTGAGATCCCACGTCCTGTTCTTCTCAATGGACTCCATTTTCTTCTTCATTGCTTCCTACCACTCCTACTCGGCTGCTGCCTCCTGGTAGCTGGCCGGCTCCTCTGCGCACAATAAAGAAAGTTCCTCCAGGCTCATCTCTATTTCTTGAGTCTGATCGTAGACGTCTGCTAGGGGTCAGAATCCCCTTGGGCCATCTTTGACGGAGGAATCTCCTGAGCTTGACGGGCTTGTCCTGCTTGGACTTGGTGTCTGTGGTGTATCCGGGCTGTTCTCTCCCGGGCTGGATTCTCTCGTGCTTGGCAAGGCTGTTCCCGAGCTGGTTATTCCGGGCTGATCCTGTTCGGCAACGCCTTCTTCATCTTCGACTATGAACTCTACTGAGCTCTGCTCGGGTTCTCTTTTGCTGTCACGCCAGCCCCACTTCATCTCTTCTTCGAACACAACATCTCTGCTCACTTGGAGTGTGCCGCGTCGTGGATTGTAGAGTCTGTGTTCCTTGCTTCCTTCTTCAACACCAAGGTACACCATCTTCTGAAATTGGTCATCCAGCTTCGTAAGATGTGGCCCTGTAATCCTCACATGTGCGGTGCACCCGAACACTTACAAATGCTCTAAGTGGGGTTTCTTCCCATTCCACGCCTGGTAGGGAGTACGCTCTCTTACCGCCTTAGTCGGCAAGCGATTAAGCAGGTAGACCGCATGTCTTACTGCTTCTGCCCAAAACCTGGCTGGATCCCAAATTCACGAGTAGGTTGCTGGCTCGATGACCCGTCACGTTGTTGTTGGCTCCGATGTCTAAATACTAACTATCTGTATAGACCTTCGCTTTGCCATCTATGAGTAGGTTGGCGACAACCTTGTCTTCATTGAGCATCATCGTTATGGTTTGCTCGTCGTTCTTCCCGGTCGAGCATGGCTTCTCTGCCATTATCAGCTCGTCCGTCAGGCTCTGTACTTGGTCTTCAGGAACTTCCTTGCTAGATACCTGGTCGCCAAGTACTTATTCGATGCGCTCCTGGTCGACGCGCGTCTGTTCGACATCATCCTGGTCGTCGCCTCGCGTCAGGTCGACCACATCTTGGTCGACGTGCTTGTCATCAAATCTCACTAGATTCGCTTCTTCATTGCGGTTCTTAGTATGACACTCCGATGCGTAGTGACCATACTTCTGAAAATTGTAGCACTTCAATGTGCTCTTGTCCTTGCGCGTGGCACCGTCTTGCGGGGAGTACTACTGTATCGACCTCGCTGGTCGTAACCACGTCCTCGACTTCGGCCTTTGCCACGTCCACGGCTCTCGCTACCGTGTCCTCTGCGACTCAATGAGCGTGAAGAAGAATATTCTCGCTGGTTCCACTTTTGCTTTGCCATCCATTCTTCATGCGTGAGCAGGAGGTGTCTATCATCTTCCTTGTCGCCATATCGTCGAAGCCTCGCTTCGTGGACTTTCAGACGACCGACAACCTCCTCGACTGTCATAGCCTTGAGGTTGCCAAACTTCTCGATCGACGTCACGATCTGCAAGTAACGTTGAGGCACTGCTCGAATACCGTGGTCTCGTCCACTTGGTCGCCTAACGAGCGAATTCTTCCATCGATTCACCGTCTCCGGAGAACCGCGAACTCGCTCTTCAAGGTTTGAACCTTGGCATTCTTGACGCGTTCTACGCCCATGTGCATCATCCGAAGCGTCTCCCACGCTTCTTATGCGGAATCCTTCTCAGCTATCATGAGAAGGGAATCTTTCAGAACTCCTTTATAGATGGCCGCAAGCGCCATCCTATCCTTCCGAACATCGACTTCAGCGTCTGCTACAACCTCCCAAACTCCTTGCGCTTGAAGATTCACTCTCATCTTCAACGCCCACACTGAGTAATTGCTCTTCGTGAGCATCGGATAACTCAGCGTGACATTCCCTTCCTTCTGGTTCTTCGTCTCTCCAGCGACAACCTTCCTGGGTGACGGCGGTGACGGCATCTTCTGGCCCTTGACGCTCTGATACCAAATGTTAGTTCCAAACATGATCTTTAAATCAAAGATGCACACAATAACACAAAGCGAAACGAGAATAGTTTTGGAGAAAATACTCTCTGTGTTGAATTAATGTCAAAATTTACAATGGAAGGGGAAAGGAAAGTTATTTTCTAATTACACTCTACATCCTTATATAGGCAACACAAAATTTGGTGCCCAAGTTTAACAATAAATGAATAAACTAATAAAGGAAACTTGCCAACTCAGCAAGAGCAAGGATGCGTGCGGACCAAGTCAAACTTAATCTCCACAAGTTACATATGCATAATTAAAAAAAAATATTATTTGAAAATACCTTAAAACTATATATTGCCACTTATAATTGGATTCCTCTCTTAATAAGCTTTCTAACGATAATTTTTATAAGTCCGTAGATATCTAAAATTTAAGTTATAAAGTTTTGTATAAAAAAATTAGTTAATTTAATTAAAATATTAAAAAACACGTGTAAAGGGAGGGAAAGAGAATAAAAGGAAGGATATTTTAAGAAATGATAAGATAAATGAGTATAAAATGATTAAATTGAACTAGAGGCATTTTGTTAAAAAATATGAGTACTTTTTCATACAAAAATATAATGCAATATTCATCGTAATTAAGTATTTTCTTGGAATAAAAAAAAGAAGAGATATTAAACTGCAACATTCATTGTAATAAGATACTTTTGCCAATAACTCTTATTATTATTATTATTATTATTATTATTGTTATTATTTTATTATTAATGGCAAAAATACCAATTCTCATTAAAGAAAAAAAAAAAAGGCAAAGATAAATTCTAAATCTTTTCTTTAGCCGGATAACGTATCAAATCTTTGATATTATACATAATATAAGTACCAGATAACTAGAACACATATACTGGTCTTGTCTGTCTTATCTATAATATTATTGTATTAGTACTCTATCCGGCTATTTTTTTTTAAATATCGTTACTTTTTAAAAGAGAATTGATACTTGTATCGCGAGTAACTCTTATTATTATAAGAAATTTCCTGTTGTATTATTGTTTTGAATTGCTTACAATTTATTTTTATTTTTATTTTTAACTAGAAAACAATTTTTTAAAGCTAGAAACACTTAAAGAGTATACATTTTTTTTTTTAAGGATTAAAGATTATACTTTACTTTAGTTGATAAGGATTTTTGAGAAGCATTGTTAGTTAGGCTTCGATATACTGTAAAAAAAAAAAAAAGTTAGGCTTCGATATTGGGCTTGTCATCGACACGTTCAAGCCTATATTCAAATTCAAACCCATCGTTTAGATTTTATAGCGGTTTTCAGCCCATTTCAGATTTTAAAGCTGTGGCTTTGTCCGGCGGAGGTCCGACCTTGTTAGGCGACCACGAATCCGCCGTTACTAGGCTTAGCTGACGAGTGATGTTCAGCGACCTGAGAGGCTAAGACCTCTTTTATTGGAGAAAAAAATAGTTGGGATAAACAATATATTATGAAATGTGAAACAAAGAGATGAAAGAGAGTGGAAATATATTAAAATTACTTACAAAAAAAGTGAACTTCACATAAATATACCGAGAAGTTCATATACGATCGGTATACCAGCGGTAATCCTCTTTTGGACATTATTGCAACCCTCTTTTGGCATAAAGATTGTTTCTCCAAGATTGAATTATAACCCTCAAATTAGACTAAATAACTATATATATTTTTTTTCTTTTTAATGTCAACACTACTTAAGCCCACTTTGGCATTGTTGTGTTCTTCTCGGAATTGATTTTAAAAAGCACGGTAAGAAATGTGTTGTTACAGAAAGTAATCTCTCAAAACTCCTCAAAAATCTTATCTTGGTAAAAAAAACTCAATTTTTTAATTCTTAAGATCTACGTAATGATTTTTTATATTTCTAATAATATTTAATATTTTTAATGAAAGTTCAGTTAATATAACCATCAATTTTTTGGTACATAAAATTTGATCTTGATTTAAGTTTTTAAAAATCTTAAAATAACCTCATAAAGTGATCTCGAAAATATTGATTATACTATCCTTAGAAACTATATAAATTGTAATATAGCAGGCAATAACATTGGCCTAAGGTGCCTGATCTACACCTGAATTCCATTGAATGGACAGAGGTATTTGAAAGACTTGATCTGTAACAAGTCCAAGATTTTCCTATTGATTTATAATATGTTAAATGAAAATATCATAATATATACCTTACTTTGAAAAAATAAAATAAAAAATGGGCCCTTATGGTTCAAGTATCCTTCTATATATAAAACATTTTACAATGTTTTAAATTTTGATATTATTTTGTATTCATGAAACTATGTAAATTTTAGCATGAATTAATAACAATGTACATTATGCGATAATATTGGATTTGCTACTACACCACATGATTAATAATAAAAAGAAAAAGAAAAAAGTGTATAATTTTACTAATTGAGAAGTGCTAACTGATAAACTCATAAACATAGATTATTTTTATGGATATTCTTTTCAGCTTAACTCAAGATTATAAGCGATAAGATAATATTATTGCAGAAATAAGAGGTTAGGTCATAGGTGAAAATCTTGGAGAAAAAAAAAAAAGAAGGATTGATATTTGATACATTCAATCCAGCCCCTTAAGCCTCGTTCGTGCTTGCTGCCAAGGTGGCCCGCACACGTGCGATTTCGTCGGCCGTTGGTGTCTCAGCCAACAATTGGCCGGTTATATTCTCGGTTTCCGTCGCCTTCCTTTTATTTTTTCTTTTCTAGTGATTTCGCGTGGAGTATGAACTGTTTCAGAACTTCTTCCAGCAACCCAACTCTCTCCTCAGTCGAGGCTCGATCAGCGCCAATTGCTGATCGAGTGTGACACTGTGGTCCTCAAAATCGTGCCTCGACACTGTCTTAGTCAGCGGAACCTGAGTTTTCTTCGCCAATGTCACCCAAATGGAACCTCTGAAACTGCGCGATAAAAGTACCAAATCTGCCAAAACAGTGCAGAAATAATACTACCAATGGAAATTTTACTAACATAGTGAATCCCCTTTAATTTTATTTTAATGTTTAAATCTATAATGATAGATAGTGGACCCAATCTTTTTTAACGAAGTAGCTAATAGATAACTACAATTGGACTCCTAGATCTTGTAACGAAGTAGCTAATTGTATCGCGAAAGCTCGTCTTTCCTTTTTACCCACGGACTTTTCGGGGTTCGATTGCCCGGAGTGGCTTGTAAACGTTGTACGTCGGGACTCCGTCCCTTTTGAATCTTAATCAATGCCAATAGATCTTTTTCCTTTAAAAAAAAAAAACCTTTTTTAAGAGCAAGGTCTAAAGTGTTCCGATGTAATGGCAAAAGATGGCACGAGTTTCCAAATATCTAGTATGCCTCAAGTAATGCTGTAAATCAAAGTTTAAAATGTCGATAGCAATGCTGTTACACTCTGTATATTTTACAGGCATGCCACATGCCGACAGAAATATGGACGAAAAAGTTGGAAAATATTTTTAAATATTTCAACAATTTTTTTATAGGGTTAAATGCGGCAAAAATACTCAACCTTTCACGATATTCTCCGATGAGTACCCAACCTCAAATAACATAGGCAAAAGTACCTAACGTGAGGTTTTTGTCGCTGACGTTCCAATTTCGTCCAATCCGTCAACTCGCCCGTTAGGCACAACCACGGCCCTACAAGGATTATAACCCAAGGTTCGCGCGCGGTGATCAGATGGTCTCACCACCAGACCACTGTGACTCTTTGTTATTGCAATGTAAAAATATAAATTTATACAAAAACAAAGTGTATAGATAAGTAGCCTTTTTATTTGATTTACATGCATTAGTTTCTCGACCCGGGCCCGGTTTGACTTTCACGGACCACGTTCAGTTGAAAATTTTGACCCGGTCTGGGGTTGAAATTTTTAGGCCGAGTTTGGTTGACTTTATTTTTACCAGTATCGGTTTGACTTTTTTTGGGCCCGGGCTCGGATTGACTTTTTTAAATATGTTTACAAACATATTTTTACATTCATTCAAAGTGATAGTTTATAGTTGTATTTATATAAAAATAAAAATTATCCTTGTATCTTATAGAAAATATATACATATATATATAAAGAGGTATACAATTAAAATAAAGCATCATATAGATAGGTTATAGTTGGTCATGAGCACGCCGCATACTAAAGCCACGCCGGTTGCCGCAACACTCAAAAAACGGGCACGCCGAAGGCATGTAGGGGAATTTAAAACCGTGCTGTAAATATATAGTAAAAGTCAAACCCGGACTATATATATTTTTTTAATAGAATAATTGAGTAAAAAAAAAAAAAACAGACCTGGACCCGGGTTTAAAAAAATATAATATCGAGCAACGGATATAGTTACTGGTGGACATTTACATGCTTACCCTCGAGCAATCCGCTCTCTACCCTAATTGACTAGCCTTCAAACCCACTAATAACTTCCAAAATTAAACCTAAAGCCTATACTAACTCAAACGACGATAACTCCTAAAGCAAAACCCTTTAAACGACAGCTGCTCCTAAAAATAAAGAAAAGCCACCACTCCACAATTACAAATTTAACCCTGAAAAAATTAACCAAAATCCTAAAAACTAATCAAATAAATGGTTATTAGCGGTAAAGTACCCAAGTTATATAGAAATAGAGTGGTGTTGAGCCAATTTAAAAAAAAAAAAACGACAAAATTATTCAAATTCATTTTTTTAATCGGTAGAGCTCATCCACTTTTTCGTTAGTGATAATTTGAATTATGTAAAATATTCATGTTGCTACTATGTAATACTAATATATTTGATATTTTCGTCGCTAATATCCCCAATATATATAAATATAGAAAGATAAATATCGGGGCCCACATGTGTAATGTGCCACATAAGGAAGTCATGTGGCACCCTTAGGAGCTTTTACATTAAAATGCAATAAAAATGTAACGATGGAGACTTTTGCCATCGAAATCGTGTTTAGTGATTTAACTACCACATACAAACGGATTTTATGACTTCTGCCGCAATTTTTCTAAACATAATGATTTTACTTATAAGTCGGATTTATTGTTTCAATTCAACCTCCAACGTATATCTAACTAAAAATAATAATAGATAAATAAAAAACTACCGAGATATTCTCGACTCTCGTTGAATATATTTTGACTGATCGACTTATAAATAGAAGCTCTTACCCTAGAATTCCTTCACGTTTCCATTATTCACACGCACTTTCTCTCTCGACTTCTTCTTCTTCGTCGACCTCCATTGATTAGCGAAGATGGTGAGCCCCGATACCAGTCGCTTCATCGTCGGAGTCGTCGGTAAGTATACTCTACGCTTTCACTATAAATTTGTTTATATATGATTGTTCGACATGTATTATATATGTATATATATATATAGTTTGGTTCTTGCACTGATATCAGAAGGAATTATTATTATTGAAAAATCCTTTTTATCTGTTCATCGATCAACGTTTTTTTTAGTCGGTGACACACTGACGGCGATTTGGTTTTATTATCATTGTTTTGTCGTAGTATGATGACTTTTTTTTTTTCTGAATATATTAACAATATTGCGTTTGAGTTTTTTTTTTTTTTTTTCTATCGTTTCTATAACAAGTATTTTGACTGATTTTTTTTATTATTATTTTTATTGTTTTGCGCAGGGAATTTCGTTTCCTTCGGACTCTTCGCTTCCCCAGTGTAATCTCTCTCTCTATCTCATATATTTTGGAAAGTATTTTCGATAATTGTTATGCGGAAAAACGACAATGCGTTCATCTTTATTTTAACCTAATTTACTAATAACTTGATCACACAGTTATATATTCCCATTCTGGAATCCGTAATTTGATTTTTTTTTTTCGGTTTTCAACCTTTTTTTGTTCCGGTTTTCGAACCTCAATTTCCCATGTGCTTTGGTTTTGATTATGAATGTGTTTGTTTGATTTCAGGCCGACGTTCTGGCGGATCTTCAAGAAGAAGTCGGTGGAGGAGTTCAGCCCGGTGCCGTACCTGGCCACCATTCTCAACTGCGTTCTCTGGGTTTTCTACGGACTTGTCCAGCCGAACAGCATCCTTGTCGCCACCATCAACGGCATCGGTCTCATCATCGAGATCATCTACGTCGCCACCTTCTTCACCTTCACCGACTCCAAAGGACGCGTATGTCAACTTCAATTCATTAATATTTATCCTCATTAATATATCACGTTAACACGTCGTCGTCTCTGTTTGATGTTTTTCAGAAACGCATCGCAATAATACTAGCCGGGGAAGTTCTGTTCACTGCCATCGTCGTTGTTTTGACGCTTTTTGTGATCCATGATGTGAAGTACAGGTCTCTCCTTCTCGGAATTCTCTGCGACATCTTCAACATCCTTATGTACGCCTCACCCCTCATCGTCATGGTTAGTCTCTCCTCCTGCACTGCGGTTATATATATACAGTGACGGAGCTAGAATTGTTGCTCATAATTAAAGTTCATCAAGAGAATTGTTGCTCATAATTAAAGTTCATCAAGTATATAGATATGACATATTAATTTGAGAAACCGTATCTTATGATCTTATCATAAATTAATTATTATGAATAATATTGTATATTTGAATGTTGAACAGAAACAAGTGATCCAAACCAAGAGCGTGGAGTACATGCCGTTCTGGCTTTCGTTGACGAATTTCCTCAACGCCGGGATCTGGACCGCCTATGCCCTCATCAGGCTTGACATCTATGTCTTGGTGAGTCTAATATATAATCTCTAACTAGGATGGATATTCCATAATTAACCACTTTATTTCATAATTCTAATCCATGATATTTGTGATTTTATAGGTGAGCAACAGTCTCGGAGCACTCGCCGGGGCCGTCCAGTTGATCCTATACGCGTGCTTCTACGGGTCGACCAAGAAGATCCAGAGCCAGAAGACGACCGAGCTCGAGCTCTCTGGCGCTAATGCCGTCTAATTCTTTGCGCGTCAACTTCGATTATTTTTTCTCAGCTTTTGGTTTTTCAAATTTCTTTTTCTTCTATTTCCGTGTTACGGTTTTTGTTTTTTGCGAGTTGGAAACTGTAGATATATATCTACCACCGGCTTACATTTTTAATGAGGTTTCTGGGGATTATTGTTTAAATTAATTTAAGTTTATTTTGCTATTCTTTGATTCTGCAATGCAAAGTTAAATATGAGCTTTGATGGAATAGTGGTTAAAGTCCACATCATATATATTATCGAAAATATATAGCAAACTATTATTTATATTTACACTCTAATTATTTCTAGGTACCCAAATTAATTACTTGAATTATGTAAGACTTTATTACGCTTAATTAATGATGATGCTGGATTTCATCCCGTATGAAGAAACGACGTCGTAGTTAAGAAACTGCACCCATCTCACTAAACGACATGCCTACGTCCTGGAAGAATTGGCCCTCAAAACAAATCTGGAGGCCCAACAGGAAGCCCAACACGATCAACCCATCAAAAGCCCACCTCGAAGTCTAGTCAACAAGTACCCGGCATTCTCACGAATTAGGCCCGTGAAGACTCACCCAGTCAGTCCACGAAGACCCAGCAGCCCCGAAGAATAGGCATGTTCACCCTTTATTGACCAAGCCAGAGTCCTCCACGTGGGAAGAGACCAAATACCACGTCGTCGAAGCTTTACACGTGGTGATCTAAGCAGAGGCGAAGAGAGATTCATTTAGCCTACTAGCCGTTACTAAATTATAGGAAAGAGACGTTGTAATTCAGATTATAAATAGAGCCTACGAAGTAACTCTAGACACGTCGATCTTGTACTACACTTTACACTAGCTTTTCATTTTGTATCCACTTTGCTATCAATCAAACATATAAATTCCTCATTATCGATCAACTCTTTACCAAATTGTCATCTCATAACTTTATGCACCGAAGTGGGTTTTATCTCGGATAGTTAAGATCCATTGTCGTATTCATTGTAAACAAGGTTTTATCACTTTGTGACAGTTGGTCGTGATTATTCACATCAACAATTAACACATTAATATTTTTAATTTTATTCCATAACTAGTGAAGAAGTATCTCGTAATTTCTATATAAAGTTGTGAATGGGTTAAAAGCATAACCGAAAAAAATACGCGATCTGAATTCAGTTATTGTATAAGTACCCTTCCATTACCTAAATTTGTTGGCATATTGTCATTTTTTTTCCTTTCGAAAAAAGTACACAATGATAGTGATAAAGTGTCAAACCATAAGTATCCTCGAAACTATGCAATAACTCGAGAATTTGAGAGACTAGAAAGAAGTACTAGGCCTGCGAGAGAGTATAGCATTTATAGATTCGAGCCGAGGGGGAACCCGAATCCTCAACTCAGGTTGGGTAGCCTGTCCGGAGGCTCGGGCTCGAGGGGCCCCATGGTACAAGGTAGACGTCGGCTCGGCTCCCGAAGCATGATGCTTGTCAGGCTCGGGCATGCTTGAGTTTCATAATACTCGCTTGAATACAGAATTTTATATCAAAAAAGTATATTCTAATAATTTGACGGGATATTGATGGCAGAAAAATCTTTAAATTTATCGAATTTTTGGTATAAATTGGCGGCAAAACCTACCGTTGTTAATAGATAGTTGCCTTGTAAAATAAAACTCTCTCTCTCTCCACGGGTTTGAATATCAATCAAACTTTTCATTGAAAGAAGAATTCCATATTCAAATAAAAAAAATAATAGTAATTGTTATCGCGCGAAAACTCGTATTAGAGTTTTTCACCGCCATATCCTTATAGAGAATAATCTTATTTTAAATACGCAATATTAAAAAAAAAAAAATAGAAATTAAAACACGCCTTATCATACTAAAGTGGAAGTGCAAAATTGAATGAACGAACTATTCAAAACGACATCAATATGGAAAATTGACAACTACATATTGTACGACGCCTTTCAAACAAACAAGCATTCCATGAGATAGGTCATCGAACAACAGTATAGAGCTTAGAAACGACATATTCGGAGATAAAAAATTAAAATAAGATATGGGATTAATTAACAGAATTACATTATAAGCGCTTTACAGTTACTTTTACCGTCTAAGTGGCAATATTAAGTCGCACTTTATATATATATATATATATATATATATATATATATATATATATATATATATATATATATATATATATATATATATATATTGGCGGAACCAGGATTAACATCCCGGGGGGCTAGACTAAATTTCTTGCCAAAGATTATAATTAAGAAGGTTATATAAAAATATTAATAAAAACTAGGGGGGCTTGAATTAAAATTGTATGAAAATTTACACTACAAAAAAGAAGAAACTAAGGAACATAATACATAAATTTCTTTAAGTGGAGGGGCTTGAGCCCCACTCACTCACTACATAGTTCCGCCTACGTGTATATATATATATATAAGATATAGAGGTCAACACAATTATAATAATTCAGATGAAAAATAAACGGTGGAGGCGTGGAGCATGTAATATTCACAACTAACTCCTTAAAATACGTCAAAATAACCAAATATTTCACGCAAATATAATATAAATTTGCATGATT
Source organism: Parietaria judaica (assembly GCA_954871525.1). Taxonomy (NCBI): domain Eukaryota; kingdom Viridiplantae; phylum Streptophyta; class Magnoliopsida; order Rosales; family Urticaceae; genus Parietaria; species Parietaria judaica. The sequence continues at coordinate 27,195,872 of OX940869.1, forward strand.
AATATAAATATAATATAATAAATGAATACCATGAATGACGCTTTACGGCGTTGAAGGCACTACATATACAGGGCTGTACCAAAAAAATACCCTAAAATCTAATCTAAAACCAATAACACTAATTTACCAATTTTTTACTAACAAAAATTCAAGCTTCTTGAAAGAAAGAAAAAAGGGTTTAAACCGCTACCTTTTTTGCTACATGGTAAAAGTTACGGTTTTCACGAAAAAAACCGCTATCGATTACCGAATAACTTGATAATAAATATGTATTTTTTTATATATTTTAAAATAGCTAAATGCTAGGCTTTAATTAGTGCTTAATATCTTCATAATAATAATGTTTGGCGGAGATTGGAGTCATTCATTGATTCATTCAACCTTATTTTATTTTGAGCAGTTTATGTTGTTATTGTTTCATTTCTTTTTGTTTGAATAAAAATGAATAAAAACAATAAAAGAATTTACTTCATTTGAATTATTTCATTGAATGGTAGTTTTTTTTTTTACTTTAGTTTCTCTACAGTAATTTTATTTTCAAATATAGAATGATTATATATATTGCATTTTGTCAAAATGTGGTTAAAACTGAATTTAAATCGAATTTAAAACCGATATATCGGTAATTGATAAAATTAGTTTTAAACTTCAATAGGGGGTTTTTCTGTTTTTAAAATTGAAAAAGCTGAGAAAAAAAAAAAACTGAAAATACGATAGTGTGTATAAATAGCTATGAAAATTGAACCGAAGACGCGCACAAAACCCTGAAGGCGCGAATGACACCTCGAAGGTGCATAAATCAATCTCGAGGGTGCCTAGGGAATCCCGAGGGCATGCACGCCCCCAAAAGCGTGCTCGGACCCGAAGGTGCGCATAACGCCCCAAAGGAGCGCATGAAACCCCGAAGGTGCGCATGACACCCCAAAGGTGCGTAAATCACTCTCGACTCCGAGTGTGCCTAGGGCACCACGAGGGCACGTTGCACGCCCCTGAAAGCATGCCCAAACCCAAAGGTGCGCACAAAACCTTGAAGGTGCGCATAACACCCGAAAGGCGCGCATGATAGCCCGAAGGTGCGCAAATAACTCTTGAGGGTGCCTAGGGCACCCTGAGGGTACACATGCACTTGAAAGCGTGCCCGGACCCCAAGGTGCGCACGACGGTTCGAAGGAGCGCATGCACGAAACCCAGAAGGTGCGCAAATCACTCCCGAGGGTGCCTAGGGCACCCCGAGGAAACGCATGCCCCTGAAAGCGTGGCTGGACTCGAATGTGCGCATGACGCCCCGAAGGCGCGCATAAAACCCCGAAGGTGCGCAAATCACTCCCTATTTTCTGCAAGGATTTTACATTAACCTCTTTATAATCCCTTCGAACTCTTTCAAAATACTAATTAGTTAAAAATTATGATATTACTGATTTATTTTAAGTTATATATTTTTTTCAAAAATATCATCTATATACTCATTTATTTTTTCTATACTCACAAAATTAGATCAATAAAATCAGTGTTGAATTCTTAAAAAAAATACAAAAAATACTTTATTACTCTCGTTACTTGTATATTAAATTTGTGGATAGTTTACGATAGACGATCTCTAAATATTCAATTGGTTTAACATATTAGAAGGCGACTTTCATATATCTAGGCCGCCAAGTTGACTTTGTTCATTTGCAAATTTCAAAATAAAATTTAGAGGAAAAAAGATACATGATGCTAGATTCTGGTGGTAAATGGAAACAAAATAAAGTTTAGGAAGCAGACCGATAAAGTGATAAGTTAAAGGTATATAACCAGTCTATGATTTATTTATTACAACAAGAACCCTCTGAAATAGCCTTAAACCCACCGTTTGACATTCCTATAAAAAATACTTGGGCCGTAAGTTGACCAGACTATGTCAACCAGTAGCGGGAATTGCATCAACACGAAGAATGCAATGGGAATGGCCGCAAGGCATATTGACGGAACGACGATCCATAATTTGTTATGAAACATGAGAGATATCCCTGCACAAAAAGCGATGATCATGGCCGCTATGGATAGAAAAAGGGTCGAGAGGCCAATGATCAACTTCCTCGGAAGCGAATTTAGGAAATCTTCTTCCCCGTAACGTGACGTCAGGATTCCGAGGAACATCAACACTGATGTCGTTGACGTAAATAGTGCAACGGCATTCGACATCATGAAGACCTTGTAAAGCTTATAATTCAAAAACAACGGAAAACCATTGTATTGATCGTTTCCGCCGGGAAAAGTAAATGCTGCGGCGAAAGCGATTGTGACGATAAGAGCGCTCACGATAGTGCTGGCGCTCGCTGTGTCTTTCATCCATTTCTCTCCCTCCTCCACCAAATTCTTGTGGTTTTCTGTGAATAGAGCACTTGGTGTCAGACCATCCCTGTTCTTCCGTTCTTGGTTTGCTGGGACGGTAAGTTTTTCAACCTCCTACATATATTAATTAACTCAAGTAAAACAACCTGGAGGAGAAATAAAGTTAATTAAGGAAATAAATCATGCTTAGCCATTATGGTACATTTTGACGTGCATGAAAGTATTTTAAGGCTGTTTGATTCATTAGTTTGGTACCCCCAAGACATTCTTAGGAGCGTTCCGATCTAACTCTCGAATTAGAGGCTGTAGTTTCTTTTGTCATAGAAGAGTTCGTATTTTTGGTTTGATTATTGGTTAATTTTTGTTCCTATATTTGAATTATGTTATGCGAAGCATAAATTTCAAGCTCATTGTTTTAATTCACAATTTAAATTTTTTGGTATTTTTAAGTTGGTAAGTGTTGATGTGAATAATCACGACCAACTGTCACGAAGTGATCGCACCTCGATACAATATAAAAGATAGTGGATCTCAATGATTCGTAGTAAACCCACTTAGATAAAAATGACGAAGACGGTGAACAATAAGTAAATTGAATAGTGAGGATAAAAAGAATACTATTTCTTGATCACGAAATGATTACCAAGTGTGAATGTAGAGAGGTTTGTATTCAAGAGATCATGTCCTCTTCTTTACATCGTAAGCCTCTATTTATAGCCTAAGTACAACGTCTATTTCTCTATTACGTGCAACGGCTATAAGGCCGAGTTCCTCCCCTCGTGCTTTGCTTGGATGCCACGTGTAAAGTTGATTCGGTGGTGCTAGGTCTTCTTCGATGTTGCAGCAGTTAGAGTTGGTCAGCGTAGGATAATTGCGGTTGGTCTTGTGGGCTGCTTGGTCTTCGAGGACTGGCCTACGAAGCGTGTGACCTTTGAATGGGTCTTCCTTGGTGTAATGGGCCATCTTCGCGCTAAAGCCCACGTCGTGCACCGTGGAGGTTTGCTCCTTGATCAAGGTGTCATTTCGGGACGGTAGCTGTGCTCGATGTCGTATGCCAACTGAGAGGCTACGACACTGTCGTTTAGCGCCTTAGGGGCAAGTTCATTGTTGTTTTGTGAGGGGACGAAGTCCTACATCAAAAGTGAGCCCCCCAGTGCATCAATGTGTGAAACAGTTGGTGGACTTTAGTACGTTGATGAGTTTGATTCATTTTTTCCGATTTGTTTCAACCTTCACAGATAATGTTGTTCATTATTCTTGAAAATTTCCAAGGCGTAACAATTAAAATGGCGGGCCTGCACATGTACATGTTTGAATATTTCGAGGAAGTGATCCAGTCAAGATGCAAGCAATTTTCCCAAGCCCTTTTGCAGTGAAGCTGAATCAGTTAGGGAGTGCATGGTGAGGTAACGTGGGAGCCGATCATTGGTTTAGCGTGTGTGATCTTGGCTTCGATCCTTCACGCCGAGTAATGGGCCAATGGGAAGGCTGATTTGACAACTTTCAGAGGCCTTTCGAATTCCAGCTGACACGAGTTCTTCGGACGTGATGGAGGTTATTAAATCCCACTAACTTTGCGGTTACCATCATTGTTTTGGAGATTCTAGAAGATCGTGGTTCAGAGAGGTGGAGATCATGGTGAGGTTAAGTTTTCTATAAACCCCTTTTCTCCCTGAGTCGTTTTCATTTCCTCTTTGTATCTTTTGTTCTTTCTCTTTTTCTTCGATATCGCAAAATGCCCTCCTCCTCCAAGGAGCCCTGGCTGCTGGATGTTTCTCCTCCCTCTGTGCTTACACTCGATTACTTGAGGGAGCTTCCCGTTGTGTACGATATCCCAGATTTCATCGAGGTCGAGTCTCCAAGGAAGGAGGAGCATCCATTCGAGGAGACGAAAGGGTGGATAATCGTGTATGAGGCCTTCCTGGAGGCCGGGATCGAGCTACTGGTCCTGGAGGTCATCACGGAGTACCTCCGCCATCTGGGTTTGGCCTTGGGCCAGCTCGTCCCCAACGCTTATCACAACCTGGTTGCTTTGGGTGTTCTGGCCAGGGAGAATGGCGTGGTGCTCACCAAGGATGACTTCGCTCGTTTCTACCACCCAGGGGTTCCGGAAAGGCGTCTGGGAAATACTATCTAAATGGTAGGGCTGGGAAAATTCTCCATGGCACTTCGAACGTGCAAGGCGGGTGGACGGAGAAATACTTTTGGTTTCGGGACACTAGGCCAGGGGCGGTGGGATTGCCGGAGTGGATTTCCAGCGGTGGTGGGCTTTTAGGCCCTTATTTTAGCCTGTTCTCGCAAATTACGAGGTGTATGGATTTTTCACTGACCTCGTTTGATTTTTCTTTTTGTCTGCCTGGTAGATCGGCTTCTCCCGACGCGGATTCGAGATTTCGTGCTATCAAGAAGAAGCTCATCCCTAAGGGTGGGCTTAACTGGGTGGATTTCCCGGTTGCCAGGATCAGAGGCTTGGGCTACTGGAAGTTCCGAGGTGTAAGAGGTCAGCCGATCCCAACTGTTCCTCTGAATGTTCAGGGTAAACCTTCCGAAACGAGGTGTGGGGATTTGTGCGAGATGATTTCACCTCGTTGTCTTTTGTGATGCGCTCAGGTCGTGTAGGTCCCGAGGAGTCTATGAAGTCATCCAGCGGCGCGAGTGAGAATCCAAAGCAACGAGGTGAGGCCTCCGCTCCCGTCGTGGAACTCCCTTCCTCTCCCAACGATGAGACCCCCGAAGATGCCTCGCTCGAGACTCTTGTGGCTAAGGCTTAGGAGGCCCAGTATGTTCGCCAGGTCAAGGTTAAGGGCGAGGTGGCGCATATTACCAAATCAAGTGCTGACACTGCTGACGAGTACAAGCTCGCGCCGCTTGGGATGCCGGAGGTCTCCGTACCTCGTACTGAGGAATGCGGGCGTTCTGCTGATCGCGCCGAGGTGCCTCCCGCGCCATCGAAGAAGAGCAAGGTGATTCCTGACCGCTCCGCACCTCTTACTCGATTGAACCCGCAAGGGTATCCTGTGGCGCGCAAACGTTCTAACGAGAAGAGGAAGGTGCCTGAGGGAAGCAGCAGCCGTTCCGTCTCTGACGAGGGGGGGGGGGTTAACACATATTTGTCAAATTTTCTACCGAGAAGTCCCTCGTTGATTCGGAGCCTTCTAGACGTGCTGGAGCTCGCTCGTGGAAAGGACTATGAGCGTATGGCTTAGCCATGTGTTCGGGTAAGTCAATATAAACATCTCTGTTTGCGTTTTCGCTTGCCTTGGTGAGCTCGAACTTTTTTTTTTTTTTTTTTTTTTTTTTTCTGTTTTTCAGTTCTTGATGTATTTGAACGAGATGGTATGGTCCTCGCGTATGAGAAAGACCTGGCCGGGCTTAAGTCCGAGCTGGCCGAAGCGACTGCGTTGGGATCTGGGGGCCAGCTGAAGGAGTTGGAGGCCAGTTTGGGTGAGAGAGAGAGAAAGAGCTCGTGGTGTGTCGGGGGAAGCTCAAGAAAGCTAAAGAGGATCTTTTTGGGGCGAGCATGACCGTTGAGCACCTGAGGCAGTCGGAGGTTAGGCTGCGGACTCAGCTGCATGAAGAGCGTCAGCGCGCGGGGGCTCTTGCTGAGAAGGTGTCCGGCCTCCAGGCCGATGTCTCCCAGGTGGAAATCCTGAAGGGCAACCTCGGTCGAGCTCTAAGAAGCAAAGAATGAGGTGATCACTGCCTCTCGACTTGCGTGAATAAGGCCTCGAAAAAACTCCAGAAGTGAATTGATCGGCGGGATGAGACCATCGCCAAGCTGGGGGCCCAGCTAAAGAAGTATACCTCCTCCGATATCTCCCGAGGTAAGTGTACGGACTATCTCGGTTGGTTTTGCAAGATTTTCGTGGTCGGCGGAGTCGCTGTAGGATTGAGCGTACTGGGTTTCATCTCCCAGGTGGTCATGCGCTTGGTACCGGTGGGTCCTCCCCAGTATCTGTTCCCTCATCGGCTCATGTTGCCCCCGTCAAAGGCTCCCGTACGGTCGGCTCTTCTGAGGTCGATCCCACTGAGGAAGAAGTCCTCGAGGTCGATGTCGATCTGGAGGAAGGCGTAGGAGGTGGCCTTGCTAAGGATGGGGCCGATGGTGAAGAAGAGATGGGCCAGGACGTGGAAGATGGCGCGCGAGACGAGGTGGCCGATGAAGAAAGAGTCTAGAACAGCCTTTGTATTTTGTTTTTTGTTTCTTTCGGGGCGTTGGTGCCCCATGTTGCTTTTGTTAAGAACATATCGCCTTTTGTGGTTGGGAGTCCAACCTGGGCACTTTAGTTTGTATTTTTGCATTCCGACCTCGATTTATCGAGGTGTACTTTTGCTGTCGGTAGTCCGACTTATCTCGTTTGGTCTTTTAGGCATATTTCGGGTGTAAATAATATCCAAGTTTCCTTTTGCAACTTCTGTGTTTGTTTCCTTTCGTGGTGGTTGGTCTCGTTTTGCTCGTTACATCTGTGATTGCATATTTCGACTCTAATTTTTGCCCCTGCTGTCTGTTGGCTCTCGAGGCCGAACAAGCTAGTCTCTTAGCGGGATGTTTTCTATCGAAGCAACTTTCCTTGGTCGGGAGTTGGACTTGTACTAATGCAAAATCGAATCTCAGCTTGACGACATTGGGCTTTGTTTATCGAGGAAAGTGCATGATCACTTCGGCAAGATCTTCCGAGGTGTCATGACCAGCGTGGACACTTCGTTCTTATCGTTGCGTGGTGGAATGTTTAGAGAAAACGAGGTGATTATTGAGAGAATGAGTGCTGAGCATATGCTCCTATTCCTCCCCCCCCCCCCCCCCCCCCCCCCACACACACACACACACACTCACTCTTACACACTCAAAAGGAAAGGCGACATATTTACCGTTGGGCGTTTAGGATATTGTATCTCGGATGGCCTGGACATTGTAGAGAGGTATGAGATTGGGGGTTGTGCCCTTATCGGGCTGCTTACGTACCCATGCTTACTGGGATCAAGCCGTAGCTCCGGAGGGTACCTCCCTTTTGGAGTAATACCTTTTGAGGTGTTGGGTGTTCCAACTGCGAAGGACCTTTAGCCCTTCGGAATTCATTAGCCTGTATACGCCGGGGCGTACTATCTCGGACACTATGTATGGTCCCTCCCAGTTTTCTGGAATTTAGTTCTGCTGTATTTTGGAATACTTTGCGTAGTACTAGATCTCCTACTTCAAAGGATCGTGGTCTTACCTTCGTATTGTAGTACCTTGCGATTATTCTTTGGTAATTTTTTATTCTACGAAGTGCGCGGTCTCTTCGTTCCTCAATGTAATCGAGTTCGTTTAGTAGCATTTTGTCATTTTCTTCCGGTCTGTCTGGGCAGTATTCCCGTCACAAACTTAGTGATTCGGCTTCTGCCGGGACCATTGCTTCTATTCCGTGGATAGCGAGAAAGGTGTTTCTCCCGTTGCTCTTCGAGGTGTGGTGCGGTATGCCCACAGTAGCCCCGAGGAGCTCTTCTGGCCACCTCCCTTTTTAAGAATCCAGCCTTTTCTAGATCTCACCGATAATGGTTTTGTTCGTTACCCTGTGGGTATCTCGGTGACGAGGTGTTTAAAGATATTCCTAGGCTTGCGCAGAAGTTTTTGAATCTTTTCGAGATGAATTGTCGACCGTTATCCGCTATAATTTCCTTGGGGAAACCGAATCTGCAGACGATGTCCTTTAACACGAATTTTTCCACGTCGGTGTCCTTGATGAGGACGTATGTTTTCACCTCTACCCACTTCGTGAAGTAGTCGGTGATCAGGAGAAACCTTGTCAGTCCTTTTGCGGCCAGCATTGGTCCAACGATGTCCATTGACCACTTCATGAAAGGATATGGCACTGTGACGGAGGAAAGTTTTAGTGCTGGTTGTCCGATTGTGGGAGCATGTTTTTGGCACGAGTCGCATTTTCTAACGTGAGACACGATGTCCTCCAACATGGTTGGCCAGAACAAGCCTTTTCGTTTTCCTTTGTTCGCGAGCAACCCGCCCGCGGAGTGGTTTCCACATGTTCCCTCATGTACCTCGCAAAGTGCGTTACTGCTTCTTCTTTCAAGAGGCATTTCAGGTATGGTCCCCTAAAACTCCTTTTATATAGTGACTCGTCCATCATGCAGAATCTCGAGCTTTTGGCTTTGATCTTTTTTGCTTCATGGCGATCTCGAGGTGTTTCCCCATTTTGGATGTACTTTATGATGGGGGTTCTCCAGTCGTCATCCCGGAGCTCGATGATATTTATGCTTAGATCGATGCTATGTGTGACTATGGATTAGGGGTGCAAATAAAACCCGAAAACCGGGTAAAAACCCGAATCCGAATCCGTATCCGAATTTAAAACCCGAATCCGAATCCGAATCCGGAATTCGGATCCGGGTACCCGGTACCCGGTTTAAAACCGGGTTCGGGTACCGGGTAGTGAAATCTTAAAAACCGGGTACCCGGTACCCGGTTTATTTAATTTTTAATTTTTTTTAAAATAATTTAGGGTTAGGGCTCGACACTCATCTCTCATTTTCATTTCTCATTTTAGGGTTTCATTAATTTTTTTTTTTAATTTTTGATGCGCGGACGGTGAAATTACGATGGAAAGCCGGAAGAACTCGAAGTGCTTTATCATATGTTTTGTTAATGCATTTTAAATTTTAGACAATGGATGCATTTTTTTTTTATGTACGAGACATGTGTAATGTTTATTTTGAGATAATTTAGTATTTCTATTAAAAAAAATAAAACATTTCCGGGTAAAACCCGGATCCGGTTGAAAATCCGAACTTGGTTTCCAAACCGGGTACCGGGTACTAAAACCGGGTACCAATTTTTAACTACCCGGAAATTCGGGTACCCGGAATTCGGGTACCCGGATTTCGGGTACCGGGTACCAGGTAGTAAATTTCAACTACCCGGAAACCGGGTCCGGGTACCGGGTACTTCAAAAAAACCGGGTACCCGACCCGGTTTCACCCCTACTATGGATTCCACCGGGATGATTCTTTTTACCTCGGGATCCGGGGTGGATGCTAGCCCTGCCAGGGCGTCAGCCTGGGTGTTTTTATTTCGCGGGATTTGGATGACCTTGACTTCGCTGAACATTTTTATTAGTCGTTCGACGAATTTTAGGTACGCGTTCATCCTGTGGTCCTTGGCCTCGTATTCTCCCGTAATTTGGCTTCTCACAATCTTTGAGTCGAAGTGGGCTTTTATCCCGGATGCTCCGACGACTTTTGCAAGTTTTAAGCCGGCTATGAATGCTTTGTACTCTGCCTCGTTATTCGAAGCTTTAAACTTTAGTAAAAATGATTGCTCTATTATCTCGCCACTTGGTGATACGAGGTGAATTCCCACTACTGATCCTTCTTGGTTCGACGATCCGTCCACTTTTAGGATCCATACTTCATCCTGGGTCTTTCGCTCGGGCTGTTCCGTTGGTAGTTCTACTAGGAAATCGTCTAGGACTTGCGATTTAGCGCACGTCAGCACTTTGTATTCCACGGCGAACTCACTTAGTTCGATAGCCCACTTTGTTAGCCTTCTGGATTGATTTGGAGTATGGAGTACGGTCCGTAGTGGTTGCAGAGTCATTACCACGATCGTATGTGTTGGAAATATGGTCTCAGTTTCCTTGCTGATGTTATGAGTGTCAATGCGAGCTTCTCTAATGCGGGATACCGTGTCTTGGCATCTTCTAGAGATTTGCTCGTGCAGAAAACTGGATTTTGATCACCTCGATCATCTCGGACATGTACGCTGCTAATGGCGAAGCTAGTTACTGCGAGGTAGATGAACAGGGGTTCACCGGTGATTGGATTTACCAGTATCGGCGGGGTAGAGAGATATCTTTTAAGATCTTGGAATGCTTGTTCACATTCTTAGGTCCATTTAAACTTCTTGTTTCCCTTTAGCATTTTATAGAAAGGGAGAAATTTTTCCGTGGATCTTGAGATGAATCGGTTTAGGGCGGCTATCCTCCCGGTGTGTCTCTGGACTTTTCTGATGTTTCGGGGTGATGACATTTTTATCAATGCTCTGATCTGGTCCGGATTTGCCTCGATACCTTGCTAAGTCACCAGATAGCCTAAGAACTTACCGGAGAATACCCCGAATGAGCATTTCGACGGGTTGAGTTTCATTTGGTACTTTTTGCGTACCTCAAAATATTTCTCGAGGTGAGCGAGATGGTCCCCCGAGTGCTTTGATTTTTCCAGCATGTCGTCGATATATACCTTCATAGTTTTCCGAGGTGTTTTGAGAACATCTTAATGACGAGCCTTTGATAAGTTGCTCCGGCATTCTTTAGGCCGAACGACATCACCTTGTAACAGTAGATACCTCATTCAGTTATGAAGGCCATTTTCTCTTGGTCGTCAAGGTGCATCAGTATTTGGTTGTACCCCGAGAAGGCGTCCATGAAGGATAACAGTTCATGTTCGCATGTCGCCTCGACCAGTCTGTCGATGTGAGGTAGTGGGAAGCTGTCCTTTGGACATGCTTTATGCAGGTCTGTAAAATCGATATATACCCTCCATTTCCCGCTCTTCTTTTTCACCACGATGGTGTTAGCCAATAAGTCCAGATATTTGACCTCGCGAATAGACCCTGCTTGGAGAAGTCTTTGGACCTCGTTGTTTACAGCTTGGGATTGTTCGGGGGCTAACTTTCTTTGTGTCTACTTCAAGGGCTGAAAGCTTGGGTCGACGTTCAGTTGGTGGGAGGTGATTTCGAGGTCGATCCCCGTCATGTCTTTGTGCGACCATGCGAAGCATTCCTTGTTCTTTTTGAGGAACTTTATGAGCCTTCTCCGCTGTTGACCCTTGAGTTCGGCTCCTATTCCGACCGTGTGCTCAGGGTATCCTTCGTCGATGGAAACTTGTCTGACCATCTCAAGTATTGGTGACTCATTTTCCGAGGTGATTCGGAGTTCGTTCACCTTGGTTATCTTTGATTGCTATGCGCTGTTTACTGTACTCTGTTTTGCGAGCAGGAAGCTAGACATGTAGCACCTCCTCCTTGACATGGCCTGGTCGCCCTTTATCTCCTCTTCGGGCGGGAACTGTAGACATTAGTGTTACATCGACGGTACTGCTTTCATTGCGTGAACCAGTTAGGGGAATTGACTCCCTATCGATATTTTCGGCTTTAACTCCCATTTGACATAGTGTCGATAGGAATATTACGTCGGCTGAACTGCCATTGTCAATGAGGATCCTTTTCGTGACCCAGTTTTTGACTCTTAGGGATATTACCAGAGCGTCGTCGTGTGGTCCGGCGAGTTGTCTTGCATCGCTTTCTTTAACAGTGATCAGAGCTTCGGGACCTAGGGTTGGTTGACGAGCTGAGATCGTGTGGATTTTTTGTTGATAGGCTTTGATCAAGTTGATCGTTGGTTTGCAATATTGCGATCCTCTCATTATGACGTCAATGACTTACGGTACATTCTGCTGACCAGGCCCTTCGACCTCGTTTATCTGTTTTCCCTTCTTTTTCCGAAGGTGAGTCTAGGACCTCGCTATGGGGAGATTGATCTCGCCTCTTTTTGTGCTTCCTCTTTTTAGAGCCTGTAGAGTCGTCCCTTGCTGCCTTGTCTCCTTGTAGTTTCGGATTAAGGGCTTCTATGTTGAGGTCTTTTATTTCACCTCGCTCAAATCGCTCGGCTAGAGCCATTTGGAATTTGTGGCAGGCGATGGTTGTGTGGCCATAGACCTTGTGGAATTTGCAATATGCCTTAGGTTCGTTAGGCCATGGATCGCGCTGTTGCGTATTTCCGTATGAGGCGTTCACCTCGTTAGTCTTGGAATTCATCACATATCCTCGGGGGTTCGCGCCTCACGTATCCTCGTGAGTTGCTGTGTCCCCTTTGTTGGTTGTGGTCTTGAGACGATTTTGCCTAGAACTGTGACTTTGGGGCCTCAGGTGTTGGGTCGAAATTTGCTGCTAATGCAGCTCATTCTTCTTCTACCCCGATCCAGTTGTTTCCACGGTGCATCACGTCTTTGATTGACATATAACAATTTAAGCAGATGTCTTCACTAAACGTGGACTTGTACCAAAGTCCCGAGGTGAGCGCTGCGATTGCAGTTTTGTCACTCACCCCGGTAAGGCGGCATAACACGTTTTTGAACCTGGAAATGAAACTACGGAGTGGTTCATATTTTAGCTACTGCAAGGCATACAGCTGGGCCACTATCGTCTCTGTCTCCATGAAAATTGAGAAATTCTTTAGGAAGGTCGCTGTTAGTTGGTCGAACGAGCCGATCGAATAGGGTTCTAGCTTGGAGAACCAGTCGAGGGCATTTCCTACCACGTGCTCAGCAAAAATCTGGCATTGTCCAGCATCTCGTTGTGTTGGCCCGAGGTTTGAATTGGCCATCGCGACGTGGAAAGCGCGGAGATGTGCTCTCCGGTCCGTCTTCCCGTCATACCGGGGATATTCACCCTTCCAATGTCTTTGATTATCACGTCGGTAATCTGAGGCATGAAAGGGGTGCACATCGACTTCCTGACGAGGCGTTCAATCTCGGGGGCTGCCGAGGTAGCCTTATGGACCTTCGAATTCACAACTTTTACCTCGGTGCGGACTTCTTTGATGCTATCTTTTAACTCCCTCGGCCATGCTTGATATGGTTGGTCGAGGTGTATAAGGAAATTCGCGTCGTCTGTGCCTCCTATGTTTGATGGTGGGGATATTATACCGCGATCTTTCTGGATGGGATCGTTTGCGGTGTCCCCGACTCGGATGTATCTAGGCCTTAGTGGTGGTGCAGGTGGCATTCGGTTGGCCACATCTTGCACCACGTCCTGTCTGGCCGGGGTACGAAAATTGGAGTCTCCCTAGGGTTATTAACTTTAGCCATATTGGTGAGTGGCCCGGGTTCGAGACTCAAGTTTTCCTGGGGGTTAATACCTTAGGAAGTCGGTTCAGCGCTCGGTTGCCCACGGTCTTGTGTTGGGATCGTGTTACGCGTGCCTGCAGACGTGGTGTTTCTCACCTCGTTGGATCCGGGGGTCTCCTGTGACTCTGAGAAATCGAGGACCCTTCCCGGAATTACATTTCGGCGAGGTGCAGCGGAGAGCTGAAACCGAATGGAACCCATCACCTCCGTCAGTGTTCCTTCGATCCGAGACTGGTTCGAATTCAGGTCTTCCAACTTTTTCTCCAACTCCTTGTTCGTCTCGTTTCCCTTCTCGATCTGTTAAGATGATCCATCAGCGCCTTCACAGCGGGGTCCTGCGGCTGGATGGCCGGGTTGACCTCGGGCTGATTTGGCAGAGTTGATCCAGTAGGGTTAGATGTTTTCCGTGACCCTGTGCCTGCCATTTTTCAGCTCGAAGAGTGGATTCGTAAAGTGTAGGAATGAATTGATCTTTCCCACAGACGGCACCAAGCTGTTGATGTGAATAATCACGACCAACTGTCACGAAGTGATCGCACCTCGATACAATATAAAAGATATTGGATATCAATGATTCGTAGTGAACCCACTTTGAGAAAAATGACGAAGACGGTGAACAATAAGTAAATTGAATAGTGAGGATAAAAAGAATACCATTTCTTGATCACGAAATGATTACAGAGTGTGAATGTAGAGAGGTTTGTATTAAGAGATCGTGTCCTCTTATTTACATCGTAAGCCCCTATTTATAGCCTAAGTACAACGTCTATATCTCTATTACGTGCAGCAGCTATAAGACCGAGTTCCTCCCCTCGTGCTTTGCTTGGATGCCATGTGTAAAGTCGATTCCGCTGTGCTAGGTCTTCTTCGATGTGGCAGCCGTTTGAGTTGGTCAGTGTAGGAGAATTGTGCCTGATCTTGTGGACTGTTTGGTCTTCGAGGACTGGCCCACGAAGCGTGTGACCTTTGAATAGGCCTTCCTTGGTGTAATGGGCCATCTTCGTGCTAAAGCCCACATCGTGCACCGTGGAGGCTTGCTCTTTGATTAAGGTGTCCTTTCGGGATGGTAGCTATGCTTGATGTCGTATGCCAATTGAGAGGCCACGACACTTTCGTTTCGCGGCTTAGGGGCAAGTTCACTGTCGTTTTGTGAGGGGACGAAGTCCCACATAACCAGTAAGTTTAAAGCAATAGGTACTAAAATTTAATCTCAAATTGGTCTGGGGATTTTGAATGAATTAGAAGTTTGTTTCTATTGTAAGGGGATTCTATAGTATGATGTTTGAGTTGGAAGAAGCTCTACAAAATGTTTGGAGTCGAGGAGAAATCTACCCTAATCCCGAAAATCTAAAGTTACTAAGTTGCACTCCAAGATCCGATCTTCGTGCTCACAAACCCTCAACAGCTCAGGTTTGAGTTCATATTCACAACTTAATTTAGGAATTTACGGATAGACAAATTATTTGGATATTGCTAATATTGCTAGGATATTGGTTTGCCTCTATAAATTGAGAAAAAAACACTTCGGACAATGAAATGGGACATTTTGTAATGTTCCTATAGACATTGGTCTTAAAAAGTCAGCTCAAAAAACTTTTGAAGTTCCCTCTGCATTAAAGTTCTCTTAGAGTGTTACCTTGAACCATTGAAGTTCCCTTTGCATTTGCAGAGCTGCTCCAGGGTTGAGCTTCAGCGGCCCCGGCGGCGCTAGAGCAGCTACCTTGTGCAACATGACACCTCTATGGTCGTGGAAGTTCATGATGTCCATTTTGTTCCGAAGACCGTAAATGAGGCTGAAGATTGTGGCTTGGCGACACTGAATAGCTATGTCAAATACTCGTCTCGCAATGTACATATCCCAGATAAGAAGTGAATTCGCTTTCACTATACCGGATATAAACTCGACATTCCCAGCTTCCACAGCTAAATCAAGAGCATCATGTATCCATGCATTTTCGAGCTTCGCCGCATCCGAAGTATTTTCAATTACTTTACACATTTGGTTCAAGAGTTCAATGCTTTGCATATGAAATAATTTCATCTTATATAAGCCTTTGATATCTGCATTCACAATCAACACAATCAATATAGCCAAGGATCACAACAAAATATATATACTATTCATTCATAAATTACGGCAGTATAGCATAGAAAAAAGGTGTCTAGACATAAATATATATGACGAATCATACTGCTAGTCTGTTACTCTGTTATGAACATAAGTTTCTTTTCATCAAAATTCCTTTAATTATGGCTTATGATTTTTAACACGATGATCCCGGTAAAAGTAAACTTTGATTTTTTCCGTCGAATTTTTTTCGTCGAATTTAAATGAGAGAAGATGCCAGATAGCTAGATGAGTACATAAATGTGTATCTTAGGTATGATTTAATAGTACTATGCTACAAAAACTGACCAACGGCCGTAGAAAAAATTAGACATACTAATGCATCACCTCACATTTGTTAACTTTAAGTATTTTTGCCGCTAATTTCTTCATTTTAAACCCCTACCCCTCAGTTGGTCAAAGTTTGGATAACTTTACGGCAACTATCCCTTTTTATTACTTGTGACAACTTTCTCTTTATTTGTATTTTGTGTTTCTTCCATTAATACAAGACATGAATTAAACCAAACATAAAAATCATGGTTTAAGGGTTTAGCCACACTAAATTTCCGTGGTCTAATCCTCCATCTTCTGACTCTCAAACGACGGAAAGTTTTCCGTCATTGGACAACATTTCGCCAAAAATGGGGAATTTCTAAGGGATCCCGTACTCGTATTTTGTAGGTTTTTTTATTTATTTTTATTCTGTGTCATGTGGAGAAATTGTATAACATGTAATCATATATTGGTAGTTCAAGAGATTTTGACACATGGAAGGTGTGTCATCTTTAACCTCAACGACATTTCTACCAACCGCCAAGATCATTTTCGGAGTTTTATATATTAAACCTCTATGAAAAAAGAGGTGTCGCAATAATTTGAAACAAGGGAGTGCTTTTTTTTCTTCGTAAATAGAATACATAATAAATGATATAGAATTAAAACATACCTAAAAGATCAAGAATGTATGACCATCCCCATCGTAGTGGACCCAAGAATACTACAGGGAGTACGATGCACTAGTTAGATATATACACACCAGTCATATATATATAAATAATTATTGACAAGGGCGTAACTAGGAATTTTCGCGCGAAAAAAATTAAACTATAAGTTCAAAAACAAGAGATCTGATCTTAAAAACTATTTTCTTAACGACAATTATGGTATTGACAACATGACTATATTATCACATATTCTTTAATTTAAGAGGAACAATAAAAATAATAAAATACCATACAATTGTTTTTGTTAAATGTGAGGTTATGCTCGACCTTGTTCAACTCATTGGATTAAGTCATCAACAAGGTCAATGCTCGACCTTGTACAATTGACCAAGACACGAAGACTACGTCATGAAAACGTAGTCCCAGACGACCTGGTTATAAGCGACCAGGTTATGACGAGCAAGTCATTGTGAGTTTAAGCCTGACTTGGCTCAACCCCTAGCAGAGATGTCCCCACCAGAGATTTTCCCACCAGGAACTTCCTTTCCAGATATTTCCCCACCAGAGCTTCCCCTAGCAGAGAAGGGCCCGAGCAAAAATGCCCCTACCAGGAGTGCCCCCGGGCAGAAGTGGCTCTCTAGCAGAAGAGCCCCGAGCAGGAATGCCTCGGGCAGAAATACACCCTAGCAGCCCTGCTAGGGACACCCGACCAGAAGTCATCGGAACCCATTCGAGAAGGTGCCAAACTTGAGAAGCAAGTTTGAAGATTTGATTTGATTTGATTTCTTGATTATGTTAGGATTCGAATGTAAATTGTAAAGGTTTGATTGAGTCTATTTTAGGAAGTTTAGCTAGGGTTTTGTTATTTCTGGTCCCCAATAAATACTTGTGTTAGTGTTTATTCTTGTAACTCCCCCTTTATATTTTTTTGCCCTTCCAATTAATCAAAGAATATCCTTTCTCCCAAAGCTTTCTTCTTCCTTTATTTTTTTCTTCGTGTGTTCTTCTTTGGTTGCGGATTCAAACAATTAGAATCAACAATTGGTATCAGAGCGAAGGTGCCAAAGAAGATGTTGTCACCAAGCGAGTCCACCAGAAGAGAGCTGACGACGGCGACAAAATCGGATCAAAGAAAGGGAATGTGACGCTCCATTACCCGATGCTCACGAAGAGCAATTACTCGGTGTGGGCGTTGAAGATCGAGTGAACTTGGAGGCGCAAGGAGTTTGGGAGGCTGTGGAAGGCAGTGATGTCGAAGGGCGCAGGGAGAGGATGGCACTCGCCGCCATCTACTAAGGAGTTCCGGAAGATGTCCTTCTCATGATCGCCGAAAAGGATTCCGCAAAGGAGGTGTGGTCGACACTTCGAACTATGCACATGGGCGCAGATCGCGTCAAAGATACAAATGTTCAAACCTTGAAGAGTGAATTCGAGGTTCTCCGGATGAGCGACGGCGAGTCAATTGACGACTTTGCCATGAAACTCACGTCCATTGTGACCGGCATACGCTCGCTGTGAGAGAAGGTGGAGGAGACCACCGTCGTCAAGAAGTCTCTGAGCAGTGCCTGACAATTACATGCAGATCGTGACATCGATTGAGCAATTCGACGACCTAAAAACCATGACGGTCGAGGAGGTTATTGGTCGCCTCAATGCCCATGAGGAGAGACTCCAGGGTTACGGTGACAGAGACGAGGAGAAGCACCTCCTGCTCACGCATGAATAGTGGACGGCCAAACAGAAGAAAAGCGGGGGAGCAGACTTTTCTTCTAGCTCCTCTGGTCGGAGCAGCTACAGCGGAGACAGCCGAGGACGTGGTAGAGGTCGTGGACGAGGGCGAGGTCGAGACACGCAAGGTCACGACAGTGGTGCACCCCGTCAAGAAAGCACGACCAGGAGAGACAAGAGCACAGTGAAGTGTTATGATTGTCAAAAGCTTGGGCACTTTGCTTCAGAGTGCCGCAGCAGGAACGAAGGCGAGGAAGTGAATCTGACGAGATTCCACGAAGACCAGCCGGTGTTGATGTTTGCCGAACACGGAGGTGATCCTGGAAAGAAAAGAAAATGAGGAGACGATCTTGGTAGGCGAGAGAGAGCAGACCTGCCCGGAGAGTAGAGAGCAGATCTGCTCGGAATCCGAGCAGAGACCAGAGACCAGTGACCAGAGAGCTCCGAGCAGAGAGTATAGAGCAGAGAGCAGAGAGCAGAGACCAGACACTAGAGACCAGAGAGCAGACCTTCTCGGAGATAGTGTTCCTGATCGAAGACAAGGTTATTGCGAACCTCCTCGTTGACGGAGAGCAGAAAGTCTCTACTGATGTCTGGTACTTAGAAAATGGCGCGAGCAACCACATGACAGGCGACCGAGCTAAGTTTGAAGAGCTCGATGAGAAGATCACGGGGAGCGTGAAATGCAGCAACGGTTCAATCGTTGAAATTAGAGGCAGAGGATCCTTCCTGTTCATATGCAAGAACGTTCTTATGCATTATTAAGGACTAATTTTTACTCTCGAATATTTACAACATACGAGTACCAAATAATAGAGACTGAATATCAGTCCCCTTAACGTTTGGCACCATTATCAGTAGCCAATAAATTTTGACAACTGAAAATCAGTCCCAACTATAATCAGGTACTAATACGTCAGTCTCAGTTAAGGATTAATAAGGACTAATATTTACTCTTAAATATGTTTATTTTCCTTAGTATTACTAGCACCATAAATAAAGACTGACAATCAGTCTCCAATACATTGGCGCCATTTTGATTAAAAGGGAACATATATGGGACTGAAATTTAGTAGCCAATAAGTTTTCTCAAAAAATCTTAAAGGACAAATATATATTCTCCACTGAAATTTAGTCTTAAATAAGGAACCAAGTTATTAGCAACTGAAAATCAGTCACTAAGTTTAGTCGGAGGAAAATCAGTCCCGAATAGCATCAGGTACTGATAAATTAGTCCTAGATACTTAGTATTCGAGACTGATATATCAGTCTTTCGCAAACTAGTCCTAGACGCTAACATTTCTTGTAGTGAACGAGGACCAACGCCTCATGACCCAGGTGTACTACATCCCAAAGCTGAAGAGTAACATCATCAGCCTCGGACAGATGACAGAGATCGGCAACACAGTGGTGATGTCTGGTCCCTATATGAAGATATGGAACAGAAGTGGCAACCTGCTGATGAAGGTGAAGAGAACACCGAAGAGGTTGTACAAGATTCTCCTAGAGACAGGTCAGCCTGTCTGCTTAATGGCGTCCCTAGCAGACCCGGCCTGGTTGTGGCATGCAAGACTTGGGCACGTAAACTTTTACGCGCTCAGGATGATGAGAGAGAAGAAGATGGCCTTTGAGTTCCCAAGATTGAAAACCCCAACCAGCTGTGCGAATGCTGCATGATCGCAAAACAGGCTAGAGTGTCATTTCCGATC
Organism: Parietaria judaica; assembly: GCA_954871525.1. Classification (NCBI taxonomy): domain Eukaryota; kingdom Viridiplantae; phylum Streptophyta; class Magnoliopsida; order Rosales; family Urticaceae; genus Parietaria; species Parietaria judaica. The sequence continues at coordinate 27,215,593 of OX940869.1, forward strand.
AAGGCCAAGTTCCGAGTAGAACGACCTCTCCAACTGGTGCATGCGGACCTCTGTGGTCCAATCACCCCAGCAACTCTAGCCGGAAGCAAGTATTTCTTACTACTTGTTGATGACTACAGTCGCTGGATGTGGATCTACACGCTCAAGGAGAAGAGTGGGGCCTTTGAAATCTTCAAGAAGTTGAAGAGGCTCGTGGAGAATGGGTCAGAACACAAGATGAAGGTCTTTAGAACAGATCAAGGTGGAGAGTTCACATCCCAGCAGTTCGGAGAGTTCTGCGATGAGGAATGAGTCGAGCGCCACCTGACCGCACCGTATACTCCCCAGCAGAATAGTATGGTGGAGAGACGAAATCGGACAGTGATGGACACAGCAAGGAGTTTGCTGAAGAGCATGCAAGTCCCGGCGAGGTTTTGGGGAGACGCAGTTAGACACGCGGTCTATTTTCTTAACCCTTTGCCAACGAAGGCGCTAGGAGAACGTACTCCCTACCAGGCGTAATTTGGGAAGAAGCCCCACTTAAAGCACTTGAGGGTGTTTGGTTGCACCGCACATGTGAAGTCTGTGGGTCCCCATCTCATGAAGCTCGATGATAGGAGTCACTCGATGATGTACCTTGGCATTGAAGACGGAAGCAAGGCACACAGACTCTTTGACCCCCGACGCGGCAAAATCAAAGTGAGCAGAGACGCCGTGTTCGAAGAAGAGAAGAAGTTGGATTGGCTTGATTAGAACGGTGAGCCCGAACAGAACTTATTTGAGTTCGAAGTAGAAGATAACGTTGCTGACCAGGAAGGGCCAACAACATCCAGCTCGGGTACCCCCACCAGCTTGGGTACCCCTACCAGCTCTAGTACCCCCACCAGAGATTCCTGCACCCAGCCCGAGCAGAACAAGCTCGTCCAGCTCGGAAGATTCCTCGATCAAGGATGGCCCAAGAGGATTTCGTCCCCTAGCAGAAGTCTACGAAGAGTCTCAGGAAGTGGAGATGAACCTAGAAGAGTTGTCCTTGTTATGCACCAAGGAGCCGGCCAACTACCAAGAGGCAGCTACCGAGCAGGAATGGCAGAAAGCAATGGAATAGGAGCTGGAGTCCATAGACAAGAACGGGACGTGGGAGCTCACCGATCTGCCCAAAGGTGAGAAACCCATTGGCTTGAAATAGGTCTACAAGCTGAAGAATGACACCGAGGGGAATGTCCTAAAGCACAAGGCAAGGCTAGTAGCCAAAGGCTACGTGCAGAGGCAAGGAGTTGACTTTGAGGAATTCTTTGCTCTCGTGGCCAGACTAGACACGATCAGTCTCATCCTAGTCCTAGCAGCTCATCAAGGTTAGGAGATTCACCACATGGATGTGAAATCGGCATTCTTAAATGGTGACTTCGAGGAAGAAGTCTATGTCAGTCAACCAGAAGGTTTTGGCGTGAAGGGCAAGGAGCAGAAGGTATACAAACTCTCCAAGGCTCTATACGGGCTACGTCAAGTTCCTAGAGTGTGGAACATATGCCTCGACAAGAGCTTGAATAGTCTTGGATTCACAAAGTGCTTCAGGGAGAAGGCAGTGTACACCAAGAGCAGCGGAGAAGTTTTCTGGTCGTCGGAGTGTATGTGGACGGCCTGATAGTCACTGGATCCAGCGCAGGAGGCGTAGAAGGGTTCAAGAAGCAAATGATGGCAGAGTTCGAGATGAGTGACCTTGGACTACTTTCTTACTACCTTGGTATTGAGGTTGAGCCGAAGAAATACTGCATTACGCTGAAGCAGTCGGCCTACGCGAGGAAGAGTCTTAAGCAGTTCGAGATGGCGGATTGCAACCCGAGCAAATACCCAATGGAGGCAAAGCTGCTGCTCGGGAAGGTTGCTGAAGGAAGAGAAGTGGATCCCACGAAGTACAAACGCGTGATCGGGTGCCTGAGGTATGTCACCCACACCTGACCAGACATTTCTCACGCAGTCGGGATAGTTAGTCGTTTCATGGAGAAGCCCACACCAGCAGGCATTGAAGCACATCTTGCGCTACGTGAAGGGAACGACAGACTATGGGACCCAATATGGAAGAGGCAGGGGAGCAGAAAAGCTAGTCGGCTTCATAGACAGTGATCTGTTCGGTGACATTGATGATAGGAAGAGTACCGGAGGGAAGGGATTCTACCTCAACGGGAAGCTGATCGCCTGGCAGTCTCAGAAACTGAAGACAGTAGCTCTATCCTCGTGAGAAGCGGAGTTCATGGCAGCAACTGCAACACCGTGTCAAACTATGTGGTTGAAGGGGATACTAAGTGAAGTGACCAGAGCCGAGCAGAAGCCAGTTACAGTCTACGTGGATAACAAGTCCGCAATAGCACTAATGAAGAACCCAGTGTTTCATGGTTGGAGCAAACACATAGACACTCGGTATCATTATATTCGCGAGTGTGTGGAGAAGCGGAAGATCATCGTGGAATTTGTCAGCACGAAGAAGCAGCGGGCAGACATACTCACCAAGGCTCTAGCAAGACTTAAGTTTGCGAAGATGAGAAAGCTGGTCGGGGTGAAGAACCTCGAACCAAGTCAAGCTTACGGGGGAGAATGTGAGTTTAAGCCTGACTTGGCTCAACCCCTAGCAGAGATCTCCCTACCAGAGATCTCCACACCAGGAACTTCCCTACCAGAGATCTCCCCACCAGAGCTTCCCCTAGCAGAGAAGGGCCTGAGCAGAAATGCCCCTACCAGGAGTGCCCCCGGGCAGAAGTGGCTCCCTAGTAGAAGATCCCCGAGCAGGAATCCCCGGGCAAAAATACACGCTAGCAGCCCTGCTAGAAACACCCGACAATAAGTCATCGGAACCCATTCTAGAAGGTGCCAAACTTGAGAAGCAAGTTTGGAGATTTGATTTTATTTGGTTTCCTGATTCTGTTAGGATTCGAATGTAAATTGTAAAGATTTTATTGAGTCTATTTTAAGAAGTTTAGCTAGGGTTTCGTTTTTTCTAGTCCCATATAAATACTAGTGTTAGGGTTTATTCTTGTAACTCGTCCTTTGTATTTTTTGCCCTTCGAATTAATCAAAGAGAATTCTTTCTCCCAATAGTCATGACGACCACGAACTAGCAGGTCGACGTAGTTGAGAAGAGTATGAAGTCGGCGTTATTTAGTCGACTGACACAAACAGGGCGGACTCAAATGAAGCCCAACAGGGCTATAGTCCCCCAGCAAAATTGAAAAGCCCATTAAGAAATAGCTTATTTTCACTTTAGCCCCTCTAAAAAAATACAAATTAGCCCCCCATATCAGCGTAAAAGTTCATAGCCCAACCTCACACTAAACCTCCACCAGCCACGTTTTATTTTCTTCTAAGCTTTATTGAGTGTAGGACCCACACAATAAACCAAGTAACCAACCAAGACAATTACTCTTTCTCCCTCACTCAGACCACGAACGATGAAAGACGAACGACGAACAACCCGCTAGTTCGACCAATCGATTCTCCACCGTTGCCCATTTTACGTTGCTCCGCCACTGTCACCGGTCACCATCCTCCGCGCTCCGTGATCACTACACTACACCCGCCGCCCTCCGCCCGCCGCGCTCACTGCTCAGCCCTCCCTGCTCTCATTTCTTTGTCTCTCGTTAGTCGTCCCTTCATCTCAGGCTCTCAGCTCGCCGCGTACTGTCGCCCGTCCCCTGCCCGATGTCTCAGAAAGCATCTAGCTCCAGTCTCAAGGTATTTTCTTTTTAATTTCAAACCTAACTTCAGAAAACAGCTTTGAATTTTGAATGAAACGATTATCGCTTTTGCTAGTATTACGATTAATTTGTAAATTAGTTGTCTCAATATTAATTTTGTTAGAATTTTGTGTTGAATTTTGTTAGAAATTTGTGTTGAATTTTGTTAGTTTATATCCGTGTCAAATTAAATTTATAATTTGTGTTTTTCAGATGAAAACGATCGACGGATTCTTTAAGAGAAAGAGTGTGGAGAAAATAGATTGTGCTTCTAACGACAATGACGTGATTCCTAAAGTTCAAAAAAATTAAGAGTTTGATATCAACAAAATTCAACGGGATCCGGGAGAACGACCACAAATATTAAAGTATCAACCTCACTTACGAGATGAAGTTCAGAGAGCTTATATGAAATTCGGTCCTTATCAACCCAAAGGCCCATATCGGAAAAGTAAGAGCGGAAAACAATCAAGAAAATTCCAAAAATCTTGGTTCAGGTTATTTCCATCGTGGTTGGAATATTCTCCCGAAAAAATAGAGTGTATTGTCTGCCATGTTTCTTATTTAGAAAAGATAGTGCAAATCCTTCAACCGAGGCGTTCACAGTTAAAGGATTTAACGCGTGGAAGAAGGTGAGAAACGGAGCTAAATGTGCGTTTCTGACACATATTTGAAAAGATGCAAATTCAACTCATAATAATGCCAAGAAAGCTTGGAAATATCTTTTGGACCAATCATCTCATATTGAAAAGACTTTTGAAAAGTTTGCAACACAAAACATCAAGGACAATCGACTTCATTTGAAAACTACAGTCGATGCCGTTCGTTGGCTTACAAAGCAAGGATTTGCTCTTAGGGGTCACGATGAGTCTAACACATCATTGAATCGTGGAAATTTCTTAGAATTAAGAAGTTTGGTCGCTAGCTATAATCCTTAAGTTGATGAAGTTTTGAAGAAATCTCCGGGAAATGCGATGTATTACGCACCAAATGTTCAAAAAGAAATCCTTCAAATCGTGGCTACTAAAGTGAAGAAAAGTATCCGCGAACAAATTGGTGATGCAAAGTATTGCTTATTGGTTGACAAAGCTCGGGATATTTCTAAAAAGGAGCAAATGTCTATTGTTTTGAGATACGTTGATAGAGATGGCTTCGTGCAAGAGCACTTTTTTGGGTTGGTTCACATCAAAGATACAAAGGCCTTGACTTTGAGAGATAATATACTTGAGCTACTTTCTCGGTATAATCTTGACGTTAAATCTATTCGAGGGCAAGGATATGACGGTGCAAGTAACATGCGTGGAGAGTTTAAGCGGTTACAAGCTTTAATATCTCAAGAATGTCCGCAAGCATATTTTGTCCATTGTTTTGCTCACCGTTTGCAGTTGGCATTAGTTGCCGCATCGAACGGCGTTAATCACGTCAACCATTTCTTCATCAACTTGGGTCAGATTATCAATGTGTTGGTGGATCATGTAAGAGAAGTGAGCAATTGAAGGATGCTCACGTAAAACCCAAAATATATATTATATATATATAAAAAAAAAAGGTGTCAGTCAGGGTTCGATACCCTCTTTTCTCCCCCCCTCTTCTTTTCCTTTTCTCCCTCTCCTTCCTCCCGTATCTCTCCCTCTCTCTCTGTTCTTAAAAAATTTCTCCCTCAACAAAATGTTCAAAGCTTGACAACTCGGTCACCGGAGCTCCGATCGGCGAGATCTTGGTACCGTTAAAAACCTCTCGAGGAGGCGAACAAGCTGCTGGGCGGAAGTCGACCGGAGGTGGCGGTGTTTGACCGGAATAATCGCCGGAAGGTTCGGTTTTAAAACCTTAGATCTATTTCATTCTGGTTAGATTTTGAGAAAACTAACACCGGAATCATGTTCATGACGCCTATTAGAGTCCGTTGGTGGTGCCCCCTCGCCGTCGTCGTCGACGGCCGCCGCCGTCGGCCGCCGCGTCATTTTCCGATCTCGGATTTTTTGAGGGGTTTTGAAGCCCTCGTCGAGGAGATCGAAAGCCATCGATCGGAATCGTCATCGGACTCTCGGTAAGCCCGAATTTCCTTGACCTAGTTTCTGAATTTAGATGATCAAATTAGGTGTGTTCTGGGCCTTGATTGATGAAATTGACTTCGCCATTGCGGTTAGAAAAGTCGAATTAAGCTAGGGGAAGCATAAATTTGTCGAATTGATGCCCGTTTTGCTGCCTCGTTTTGAGTGCCCGACGGGAATTCGGCCCGGGTTAATTTTTAGTGTAACGGGTTTTCAATTGACAATTTGAATTTGAATCTTAGTAGTATTTGACTTATGAATGATATCGGTGTTATAGCTGGCACGGATAGTCGTCCCGTAGTCGCCTCGAAGACTGTGCTACCCGAACCACCCGTTTTGACTAATTCAACAGATCCCGAAGTCTCTAGTCATCAATCTCAGGGCTAAGACGAACCCGCATCATCGACTAGATAGTCGATCGATCAAAGTTTCCACGGATTGAGGTAGGGGCTATTACCTTTTCTCGCTAATTAAAATGAATGTAGAAACCAACGTTATAATGAAGATTGAACCGGATAGGTTAAAATTGGAATTAATGAAATGTTATTTTAATCAGAAGATAAAATTTATGTTATGATTGTCGTCGCTTGATAGCGAGGCAGGGAACCAGGTATGGTTTGATATTCGTTATTATATTTATGCTTATGGTTACGTCGGAATGACGTATATTGATGTTGGTACCCGCTTTGGGCGGATGATGATTATTATGATATGGTACCCGCTTCGGGCGGATGAGCTGCTGACGAGCAGCTGGCTACTACGCAGTAGGCCGGATCTGGATATGGATATGGATATGGATATGATTGGACCCAAAAGTCAACATTTCGACCCATGGCGAACTGGCCGTCTTTGGTGGTGATTAGGATCCCGAGTCGAGGGCGAGTTACGGTTAGGGAATTCTAGTCCACCTGTGCTCGTGCTTTGAGGACTCGATGGGATATAGTAGAGAAAAGGCGCGAGCTGACTCGGCATGGACCACCGAAATGATTTGACTTTTGTGGGGTATATTTATTTATTTTACGAAAATGATGATTAAATGGTTTAGGATGACGTTTAATTTATTTTATTGAATTTTGACTATTTAAGGTTCGGTAAAGAGAATTGGTAATAGATTCCCTACTGAGCATGTGGTGCTCACCCCGTCCATATACATTTTTTTTTCTTCCAGTTACAGGTGGCGATCAGTATCAGACCCCGGGCGAGGAGTAGTTTGAGTTAGGAGGTCGACGTGTTGATTAGCTTAACCGTACCTCTAGTGTTCGTCGAGGTGAATCTCGCTTTTTGGGTTGATCTTTTATTCAGACTTGTAATGGATTAAATTAAGGATATTTGTGATGGTGATACTTTATATTTGTCGTTTTATGGTGTTGTATAAACTGTGGTCGTTGATATTGTATTGTCGTTTTAAGTCCCATGGGCAAAAGTTATGTGTTTGTTGACGTGGACGTTGAATATTCAACGGTATTGTTTAAATGATGATGTGTCATTGACCGGTCCAAGTTTGAAAAGTCATTGTTTTTGTCTTATTCTACTAACCCCCATCTAGGGGCGTTACAGTTTGGTATCAGAGCCTAGGTTACGGCACCTAGGGTACAACACCATAAAGCTATTTATTCTCTTCGTGTTCTCTGGTCGTGTTTTGTTTTGTATCACCATCCATAATCCTGACACTTTAATCTTTTTACAGTTGATCAACATGGTACGGAATTCTCGAAATACCCCTGATGCGCGTCCCGCGTTTGATTTTGAGCAAATGGCTGCTGCTTTCCAAGCGATGCAACAAGCATCACAACCACGCGATCCTGCCGCTAGAAAGAGGAGAACCTTTGCAGAATTCATGAATCAATTCCCTCCGAAGTTTGAAGGATTCCCTGATCCTGCCACTGCTGAGAGATGGTTGGAGTTGGTTGAGAAGAAGTTTGAGGTGCTTGACATTCCGACCGAATACCGTGTTAATTTCGCAACGTATCTTTTTGAGGGCCCAGCGGCCCAATGGTGGAAAATGTACCAGGAAGATACCGGGGTGAATGAACCGACATGGTCAAACTTTGTTTCTGCATTCTTGGCGTATTATGTTCCTGAGGATTACCGTTTGGGAAAGATTTATGAGTTCTCGCAGCTGACTCAGGGGAGTATGACAGTGGCCGAGTATCAGGCAAAGTTTGTTGAGCTGTCGCGCTATAACCCGGATGTCGTGGCTAACCCTGCAGCTAGAATAGTGAAGTTCAGACAGGGACTTCGACAACGGATTCGTGAGACCTTGGCGCCATTGCGGTGTTCAGATTTCTCAGAACTTGTCGTTTCTGCGAAGAACACTGAAGCAGAGCAAAATCGTAATTATCAGACAAGACAGAGAGGCTCCGAGACGAGAGACAGGAGAACAGACAAGAAAGGCAAGAGTTACAGTCAAGGTTCTTATAGTAGCGGATCGAGCGCTAGTTCGGGTTCTGGTTCATCTGGAAGTCAGAGATACTCGCCTTATGGTACTTGTCACCTCTGCGGGCAGCCAGGCCATTACAAACGCGATTGTCCATTTTCACAGCAACAGTTCCAACCGCAGATATCTCACACCCAACCTATTGGGACCCAGAGTTTCTACTCGCCAGGTGGTGCGAATCAGAATCGTCCTTTGTCAAACCAGAGTCCTATACCCAACAAGTCGATGGGATTTCAGCCTCGAGGTTTCGCTCCACCGAGACCTCAAGGATTTGGGTTTCCTTCGGGTCAGACTGCACCAGTCCCTGCACCGTCATCAGGCAGTCACAATAATTTCCGCCTTCAAGGGAGTGGTGGCTCAGGCGGAGGGCAGAATAGAGGTGGCAGATCACAGTCGAGCAGGAACAAAGGGAAAGGAAAATCATATGCCGTTACGGGTGTCGAGGCCCAGGGGAAAGAAGTCGTCGACGGTATGATTCTTGTTTCTAATTGTTTGTCTCGTGTATTGTTTGATACGGGGGCATCACATTCTTTTATATCGGTGGATCTCGCGTCATCTTTGGGGCTAGATATCGAGGCATGCACTGTTCCGTTAGAGTTGTCTACTCCTATAGGGGGAGTGTCGGAGGTTTCAGTGATTTGGAGGTCATGTAAGCTCGTCATCGAGGAGGGAAAATTTACCGCAGATTTGCTAATTCTTCCTATGACCGAGTTTGATGTAATATTGGGGATGGATTGGTTGTCTAAGTATCGTGCTATAGTGGATTGCTACAGGAGACGTGTCACCCTCAGAAAGAAAGATGGACAAGTTATCGAATATCAGGCCAAAGGTGGAATATGGCCCCATAATCCTATCTTGAAATCTCTTCTTGGAGGAAAGAGGAATCTTAAAGGGTCGGGAGTTAATTGTGCTATTGAAGATGTAGGGCAGAGTGCCTTAAATCCGTACACCCCCGTAGTACAAGAATTTGATGATGTGTTTCCATCGGAGCTTCCGGGACTTCCTCCGGAACGTGAGATTGAGTTTGGCATTGACTTAGTTCCTGGGAGTTCTCCGATCTCTATGACTCCTTACCGTATGGCTCTAGCAGAATTGGCAGACTTGAGGGAACAATTAGACGACTTGTTAAGTAAAGGGTTTATCAAACAGAGTACATCTCCGTGGGGAGCGCCCGTCCTATTTGCTAAAAAAAGCGATGGTAGTTTACGCCTTTGTGTGGACTACAGACAACTCAATAAGGTAACGATTAAGAACAAATACCCTTTACCGCGCATTGATGACTTATTCGACCAATTGGGAGGATGCAAATACTTCTCAAAGATAGACTTGCGGTCGGGTTACCACCAGTTGAGGATTCGAGATGACGACACCCCGAAGACAGCATTCCGTACACGATATGGTCACTTTGAGTTCACGGTTATGCCTTTTGGTTTAAAGAACGCTCCAGCGGCGTTTATGGACTTAATGAATAAGGTTTTTCGACCATACTTGGATCGATTCGTTGTTGTCTTTATTGACGACATACTTATCTATTCAAGAACCTTAGAGGAACACGCAGAACATTTGCGGATTGTTTTACAGACCTTGCGGGACCATCACCTATACGCGAAGAAAGAAAAATGTGAATTCTGGATGACCGAAGTGAAGTTCTTAGGCCACGTGATCTCGCAGGAAGGTATTGTCGTAGACCCGTCAAAGATTGAAGCTATCTTGAACTGGAGGCAACCAAGAAATGTGGCAGAAGTTCAAAGTTTCCTAGGTCTTGCGGGCTATTACAGGAAGTTCGTGGAGAATTTTTCAAAAATTGCCGCGCCGCTAAGCAAGCTCACCAGAAAATATGTTCAGTTCAGTTGGGATGATAGATGTGAAGACTCTTTTTCAGAGTTGAAACGACGATTGACGAGTGCTCCTGTCCTTGTTGTTCCCAATGTAGATGAAGTGTTTACAGTGTATACTGATGCATCTCGATGTGGACTAGGCTGTGTGCTCATGCAACAAGGGAGAGTGGTGGCATATGGTTCTAGGCAGTTAAAGCCTCATGAACAAGACTATCCTACCCACGACTTGGAGCTAGCAGCAGTTATATTTGCACTCAAAATCTGGCGTTGTCATCTTTACGGCTCAAGATTTGAGATATTCACCGATCACCAAAGTCTCAAGTATTTGTTCACACAGAGAGACTTGAATCTACGACAACGAAGATGGGTGGAGTATATGGAAGATTATGAATTTAGTCTACATTATCACCCAGGAAAAGCAAATGTGGTGGCCGATGCATTGAGTCGGAAGAACCATGGTTTGGTTGCTTCTCTGAACTTAGAGCCATGGAAGAGATCAGTTACCATTGGCGATTACAATTTAGAATTTCATAGCGACGGGTATAAAACATGTGCGTATAACGTCATAGCCGTTCCATCAATGGTACTCCAAGTTAGACAAAGTCAGTGGAGCGATGAAACGTTACAAGAGGTATGGAATCGATTACAAGCTGGAGAACAACTTGAATGATGGAATGTGGGAGTCGATGGATTTTTATTGTACAAAAGAAGGCTTGCGGTAGCTGATGATACTACGTTACGAAGCGCCATCTTACATGAAGCTCATCGTTCCAAGTTTGCTATTCACCCAGGGAGTACGAAGATGTACCAGGATCTGAAGAGGCAATATTATTGGTACGGAATGAAGTCGGATGTGGCGATGTTCGTGAAGAAATGTCAAGTTTACAAGTGGTATGGAATCGATTACAAGCTGGAGAACAACTTGAAGGATGGAATGTGGGAGTCGATGGATTTTTATTGTACAAAGGAAGGCTTGCGGTAGCTGATGATACTACGTTACGAAGCGCCATCTTACATGAAGCTCATCGTTCCAAGTTTGCTATTCACCCAGGGAGTACGAAGTTGTACCAGGATCTGAAGAGGCAATATTATTGGTACGGAATGAAGTCGGATGTGGCGATGTTCGTGAAGAAATGTCCAGTTTGCCTAATGGTCAAAGCAGAGCATCAAAGACCTGGCGGGGAGCTTAGACCACTTGAAATACCTGAGTGGAAATGGGATTGCATCACAATGGACTTCGTTTCGGGACTTCCTCGGTCTCGGGGCGGACACGATGTGGTGTGGGTGATCGTTGATAGATTGACAAAATCAGCCCACTTTATCCCCATTTGGACAGATTAAAAAGTTTCGAAACTTTGTAAACTATATGTGGAAAAGATAGTAAAGCTTCATGGGGTCCCTGTTTCAATAGTTTCGGACCGAGACACTCGTTTCACCTCCAAGTTTTGGAGAGGATTACAGAAAGAGATGGGAACTGAATTGAGTTTGAGCACAGCTTTTCATCCTCAGACTGATGGACAATCAGAGCGAGTGATTCAGATCTTAGAAGACATGCTGCGGGCGTGTGCCTTAGATTTTGGAGGAAAGTGGAAGGAGCAACTATCATTCGTGGAGTTCTCTTACAACAATAGCTTTCAGGCTAGTATCGGTATGGCACCGTATGAGGCCTTGTATGGTCGACCTTGTCGTTCACCTCTTTGTTGGGCAGAGTATGAAGATCACATTATTCTCGGTCCTTCCTACCTCAGAGATACAACAGAAGCGATTAAGCTTATTCGGGAAAGACTCAAGACTGCTCAAAGTCGCCAGAAGAGTTATGGGGATCGAAGACGAAGGCCACTGGAATTCATGGTTGGCGACAATGTGTTCTTGAAGGTGACGCCCATGTGTGGTGTTTCCCGTTTCGGAATAAAAGGAAAGTTGGCTCCGCGATACACAGGTCCATTCGAGATAGTTGAAAGAGTCGGGCCACTTGCCTACAGGCTTGATTTACCTCCACAATTATCTCATGTTCACAATGTGTTCCATGTGTCGATGTTGAGAAAATATGAACCCGATCCTCAACAAATCATTGAGTGGACAGAGATACCTATTAAAGAAAATGCGACGTACGTGGAACACCCACTTCATATTATCGACCGTGAAGTCAAAGTCCTTCGTCGACGAGAAATTCCTCTAGTTAAAGTGGTATGGAAAAACCACGACCCTCGAGAGGCAACATGGGAGTTAGAGTCGGAGATGATGGAGAAGTACCTCTTTTTGTCGGGGGTAGTTCCGTTTAAATTTCGAGGACGAAATTTTTAAAGGGGTGGAGTATTGTAAAACCCAAAATATATTATATATATATATATATAAAAAAAAAGGTGTCAGTCAGGGTTCGATACCCTCTTTTCTCCCCCCCTCTTCTTTTCCTTTTCTCCCTCTCCTTCCTCCCGTATCTCTCCCTCTCTCTCTGTTCTTAAAAAATTTCTCCCTCAACAAAATGTTCAAAGCTTGACAACTCGGTCACCGAAGCTCCGATCGGCGAGATCTTGGTACCGTTGGAAAGCTCTCGAGGAGGCGAACAAGCTGCTGGGCGGAAGTCGACCGGAGGTGGCGGCGTTTGACCGGAATAATCGCCGGAAGGTTCGGTTTTAAAACCTTAGATCTATTTCATTCCGGTTAGATTTTGAGAAAACTAACACCGGAATCATGTTCATGACGCCTATTAGAGTCCGTTGGTGGTGCCACCTCGCCGTCGTCGTCGCCGGCCGCCGCCGTCGGCCGCCGCGTCATTTTCCGATCTCGGATTTTTTTTGAGGGGTTTTGAAGCCCTCGTCGAGGAGATCGAAAGCCCTCGATCGGAATCGTCATCGGACTCTCGGTAAGCCCGAATTTCCTTGACCTAGTTTTTGAATTTAGATGATCAAATTAGGTGTGTTCTGGGCCTTGATTGATGAAATTGACTTCGCCATTGCGGTTAGAACAGTCGAATTAAGCTAGGGAAAGCATAAATTTGTCGAATTGATGCCCGTTTTGCGTGCCCGACGGGAATTCGGCCCGGGTTAATTTTTAGTGTAACGGGTTTTCAATTGACAATTTGAATTCCAATCTTAGTAGTATTTGACTTATGAATGGTATCGGTGTTATAGCTGGCACGGATAGTCGTCCCGTAGTCGCCTCGAAGACTGTGCTACCCGAACCACCCGTTTTGACTAATTCAACAGATCCCGAAGTCTCTAGTCATCAATCTCAGGGCCAAGACGAACCCGCATCATCGACTAGCTAGTCGATCGGTCAATGTTTCCACGGATTGAGGTAGGGGCTATTACCTTTTCTCGCTAATTAAAATGAATGTAGAAACCAACGTTATAATGAAGATTGAACCGGAAAGGTTAAAATTGGAATTAATGAAATGTTATTTTAATCAGAAGATAAAATTTATGTTATGATTGTCGTCGCTTGATAGCGAGGCAGGGAACCAGGTATAGTTTGATATTCGTTATTATATTTATGCTTATGGTTACGTCGGAATGACGTATATTGATGTTGGTACCCGCTTTGGGCGGATGATGATTATTATGATATGGTACCCGCTTCGGGCGGATGAGCTGCTGACGAGCAGCTGGCTACTGCGCAGTAGGCCGGATCTGGATATGGATATGGATATGGATATGATTGGACCCAAAAGCCAACATTTCGACCCATGGCAAACTGGCCGTCTTTGGTGGTGATTAGGATCCCGAGTCGAGGGCGAGTTACGGTTAGGGACTTCTAGTCCACCTGTGCTCGTGCTTTGAGGACTCGATGGGATATAGTGGAGAAAAGGCGCGAGCTGACTCGGCATGGACCACCGAAATGATTTGACTTTTGTGGGGTATATTTATTTATTTTATGAAAATGATGATTAAATGGTTTATGATGACGTTTAATTTATTTTATTGAATTTTGACTATTAAAGGTTCGGTAAAGAGAATTGGTAATAGATTCCCTACTGAGCATGTGGTGCTCACCCCGTCCATATACATTTTTTTTTCTTCCAGTTACAGGTGGCGATCAGTATCAGACCCCGGGCGAGGAGTAGTTTGAGTTAGGAGGTCGACGTGTTGATTAGCTTAACCGTACCTCTAGTGTTCGTCGAGGTGAATCTCGCTTTTTGGGTTGATCTTTTATTCAGACTTGTAATGGATTAAATTAAGGATATTTGTGATGGTGATACTTTATATTTGTCGTTTTATGGTGTTGTATAAACTGTGGTCGTTGATATTGTATTGTCGTTTTAAGTCCCATGGGCAAAAGTTATGTGTTTGTTGACGTGGACGTTGAATATTCAACGGTATTGTTTAAATGATGATGTGTCATTGACCGGTCCAAGTTTGAAAAGTCATTGTTTTTGTCTTATTCTACTAACCCCCATCTAGGGGCGTTACATCTCATGTTTCAAATGTTGAGTTTTTACTTGACATTGGTGAGCTTGAAAGTGGAAGTGGGAAAAATCAAATTGGTTCTCTGCAACGAGCTGGTGATACGCGATGGAGTTCTCACTTGAAATCTATTTCAAGCTTGCTCAACATGTATAGTGCAACTTGCGAAGTTTTAATGGTCCTTATTGAAGACGGAGATGGTCATGGGGAAATAGCTCACGAGAACTTGACTTCGATTGAGTTTGTCTTTGTTATGCATATTATGTTGAGAATTTTAGAGATATTTGATACTTTATGTCAAGCTCTCCAACTTCAGTCTCAAGACATTTTAAATGCATTGGCACTTGTTTCACGTACAAAAGAGGTTCTTCAAGAGTTGAGAAATAATGAGTGGGAGAAGTTAGTGCATGATGTAAGACTTTTTTGTGAAAAGGTCTCATTGAAATTCCCAGATTTGACCGCTTTTCATAATTCTAGAAGAGGAAAACCGCGGCATCAACAAGGTAAAATTACAGAAGAGCATTACTACAAAGTAGGTATTTTCTTTGTAGCGATAGACACTCAATTGCATGGGCTTACCTACAGATTCAAAGATAGTACAATGGAATTGATGATTTTGAGTTCTGCTTTAGATCCCAGAGAGATGCGTCTATCATTTAGAGTTGATGATATTTGCAAATTGGTTCATAAATTTTATCCCTCCGACTTTGTTGAATACGAATTGGTACAATTACGCCCACAAGTTGTCCAATTTGCTCAGGTTCTTAAACATTCCGAATTTAATGAATTGAAAACTCTTTCTGATTTATCTCAATGGATGGCAAAGACTAGATGGTCAAAGATACGCCCTCTTGTGTATAGAGTGATCACTCTTGTTCTCACACATCCAGTTTCTACCGCTACAACAGAGCGCTCTTTTTCTGCTATGAACATTGTAAAGAATACACGCCGAAATAGAATGGAATATGATTTTTTGGCTGATAGTTTGCTTCTCTACATTGAGAAAGAATTGGCTTTGCAAATTAGTACAGACTCTGTTATTGACGACTTTCGCGATATGAAAGAAAGACGCTCTCAATTTTGATGTTTCGGTATGTGTTCTAACTTTATATTCAAGATTTTTTTTTTATATTGTTGATTACTTTAATAATTTGGTTTATTATTATTGTCCAGGATTTGGTTTCGATCATGCAAGGTGGGCTTTTTGGACAAAGGAAAGGAATTTGATGACCGATGAAGACAAAAAATAGTACATTTTGTAACTATTACCGTTGAATTATCAGGTATATTTTGTAACTATTACTATATTTAATTATTCGGTATATTTTGTAACTATTACCGTTTAATTATTCGGTATATTTAATAAAAAAAATTATAGCCCTCTCCAAAACATTCTCTTGGATCCGCCACTGAAAACAAAAGTAGGTAGTGAGATTTGTGCGCGAGACTGAAGGAGAATGTCAACACCTTTACTTCTGTGCACCTAATAGTTAGGGTAATTTTCTTAATTCAAGGATTTGATTGGTAGTGTGACATGTATAAATAGTCGTTTATTTTCTTTGTTAAGTTTTTGAACCCTAATATTGTAACTATCGACATTTCAATACAGAGAAGTATTTATCTCAATATTCATATTTTTCTTCCTCTTTATTCTTTTTGTTCTTGAGCTTCGGTTTCAAGATTCAAGATCCAGAATATATAAATTATTTTCAAATGTAACCGTGATAGATTAAAAAATTGATTACTTCATTTATAATGAAAGACCATATCACTAAGCGAAGGTACTAAAGTATAGAGACCAAAAGCATATAACTTTTGAAGTTGGAGAGATTTTATCATCAAAATTCGAAAGAGGAGAAAACTAAAATTCGACTACAATGTCCACTACACCCCATATGAATTTTGTTTGATTTGTATTCCATTACCCAAATATTGTTTAAAATGGCTGTATATAGATAAATTAAAAATAGAGAAATTATAATGAATAACTATGCATTGCATTTTAGCAAATTTAATGTTTTTATTTATAAAATAACTAAATATTGGCTATTTTGTCAATGGTTGATTACGGCAAAAATACCCAGCCTTTGGTCAACCTGCCTCACGTGTACCCAACTTTTAAAACTGGCGGCAAAAATACCCAGCGTGCGTTGACCGTGACTTTGGCATAAAACCGTTAATTTTTCTGTTAACATTCGCAGTGTGGCCGTTAGCGGCAAAAATACCCAAACTTTTTTTTTTGAAAAAAAAAATTTAATTTTTTTAATTTATATTTTGTTTCTTTACTTGATTAGTGATAAATACTTGAATTCCAAATACATAGAATAACACAAAATTTAGTCAAAACATCAATTGACTAAACCAAATCACGATTAAAACAATTACATAGTTAATTTAAGGTTGACAGTCAAACTTTAAACAAAAACTAAATCATATTGTTTTTATTACATTTGACTAATTTAATTAGTCCCCAAAATATGTATTAGATATTTAATACGGATTTAAAAACAATAATTAAAAAACCCAGACCCGGACATATCCGGGTTCGGAAAAACACGGATCCGGATAAATAAATGTACGGACATGTCCGGGTCCGGATATTTATTTAAAAAAAATTAAAGCCCATTAATTATGGGCCGTTGGATGATCAAGATCAACGGCCCAGATAAAAGGATATTAGGAACTAAACAATAAATAAAACACTTTTAACTAAAAAAATAAAATAAAAATAACCCGGATCCGAACCTGTCCGGGTTTTTTTTTTTCCGGACCCAGACAGGTCTGTATCCGGGCTTTTTTTTTTTTAAATATCCTAAAACGGCACCTTTGATCATAAGACATTTTGGGGACTAAGCTAAATATATAGCATGACATCTCAAAGAAATATTATATAATATGTATATATATGTGTGAAACTCTTAGCGCATATATCCTCAAGTTATGATAATATAATATGTATATTTTGGTCATAAGTTGATAATATAATATGTATATTAAAAAAATTAAAAAAAAAATTAAAAAAAAAAGTGGGTATTTTTGCCTCGCTAACGGCCACATTGCAAATGTTAACGGAAAAATTAACGGTTTTATGCCAAAGTCACGGTCAACGCACGTTGGGTATTTTTGCTGCCAGTTTTAAAGGTTGGTTACACGGAAGGCAGATTGACCAAAGGTTGGGTATTTTTGCCATAATTTTCCCTAGTTAATATAATTATTTTTATAATGATTAATATGGTTAATTGGCTATTTTACAAATATTAAATACACATTGATTATTTTATCAATTTTAAACTACCAAGTTGGCTATTTAGCTTAAGCTGCTACTTTAAAAATAACATGTTTGAATTAAGAGGGAGCGGCCAACCTCACTCGACCTCTAAATACATAGCTCATAGCTTTGTTCAAATTTCATCGACAATGCACATAATTCACATATATAAAACTTGTGTTCTAGATTTTTTAAGGAGAATGATTGTAGAAACTAGAAAGTATACTCAAAGTATAGGGTTCAAGGTAGGGGTGTAACCGGAGCAGATATCTTTTTTTTTGTTTTTTTTTTCTAACTATCCGTATCCGGATCCGAATATCCAAAAATCATTATCCGTATCGGGATCCGAAAATCCGAATACCTATTTTCGAAACCCGGTTTTATTATCCGAATCCAGTTTTGAAATCCGGATCCGGATATTATCTGAATATTCAGATTTTTATCCGGATCTGATTTGATTTTTAACAAAAAAAAAAAAAAGAAGATAAAACGTATGTTGTCTCAACCACTAAAAGAACCGTACAAATCTAGTACATATCTTGCCATTCTCTCAACTACCATAAAAACCGTAAATCCCATTGTATAAAAATAAAAATGCATTAAAAAACATAAATTATAAAAAAATCAAAATAAACCCTATAAATGAAAATGAAGTGTTGAAGAAGAAGAGTAACCCTAGAAAAATAATTTTTAAAAAAATAAATAAACCGGGTTTTAAACCGGTTACCAAATATCCGGATTTTAAAATAACAAAACCCATATCCGAATCTGGTTTTTAATCCGGATCTGGATATCCGTATCCGGAATACGGATTCGGATTCGGATTTTAATATCGGATACGAATACAGATACGGATTTTTATCCGGTTTCCGAGTTCTAGTTACAGCCCTAGTTCAAGCCCTTGAGGAATTAAATTCTTTTTAAAGCACTCAACATATAAAAAATGTTAAGGAGCATTACCTTTCTTGCAGTTTATAAGGATCCACGTGAAGTACTTTGCTTGTTTGTACTTTTGAATATGATCTTCAAAATGTTGGATATCTAAGGTTACGAAATCTTTCCCACTTTCACGGACGTGTAGACCTGCCAATCAGAGAGAACAAACATCTTAGTTTGTGTTTGTTGAAAGAGTAACAAAAAGTAATATATAGTATACACACTTACACTTGTAAATCCATTGCTTCCAGAAATTTAAACTGCTTCCACTCGGAAATACCTTCGACTTTGCTAAAGCAGACACAGGCGATACCTCGTCGTAGTCAATTATGGCCAAATGCGGGGCACGCTTCAACAAATGTAACGCAATATCTAAATCGTACGTAGTATACAGCACGAGAATAGAGAAAGAAATGTGAGAAATATTGTACCTCAGATGAGACTAGTTTCAAATATTTAAAGGAAATGAAAAGATCTATTAGCCTAGCTAATATATCTAATACAAATAGATAGAGTTTAGTCGAAGCATAATCAATTCATTTCGGAGGCAAAATGCTGTTTTGATTGGTGCTTAATATACGTGCATATGCTTTTATAATCTTCTTATACAACATTTTTTTATCAATATTTTATTGAGTCTTGTTATAGTCCATCTATGTCCTTTTTGAACTAACTTTTTGTCATTTTAAGATCAGGGAAGAGCCAAGAAAAATAAAAGGATCAATAATGATCTGTACTTATGAAACATATATTGTCTTTTAAAAAATTATTCAATAAACTTATGAGGTCCGCCGATCTTCATTAAAAAATGTGTGATCGGTTTTCTTAATTATAACGAATTTAGTTTTTTTTTTTTTTTTTTGCTTTTCCACAGAGAAAGAGAGAATTACCATAATATTGTAAATATATACAATTAGAAAGAAGAAATGCAGCATGCCTTCCCTCGTCGGGCAGTATTAGATCTTCCTCCTCGGTAGCAGAGTAAAGATAGTGAATCATATTCTTTTGACGAGCTAATACAGCGAAATTAACCGGAATCTTGTATCCGTCGTGATAGATGCTAAGTAGTCTTCTGTTCTTTCTAACCAGACATTTGGCAATCTCTAAGTTGCCCACTTCTATGGCAGTTGTAAGAACCGTGAAACCGTCCTCCCGAGCTATTTCTACCTCTTGCTCTGTCATTATATCCACCAGTTTTCTCACAATATTAATATGCTCCTTCGTGACTGCAACATGAAGCGCGGTGTTTCCCGAACCAGGGGTTCTCACTCTAACTGCCTCTGGGTGTTGGTTGAGAAACAACTTAGCATTGTTCCAATCTCCGCTGTGCACCGCTCTGAAGAACGGCTCGTACTTTTCATAGTTGTTGCTTTCAGTTTCATTTTGGGGCTCTTCATCACTCCGCGTCCACTTGTCTGCCAAAGTATCCCAAGCGAGTTTTGCGGATTTGATTTTGAAGATCAATGAACGAAATTTTGGGCCGCAAGAAATCAGAATCGCATTAAGAGCGGCCGCGTTTTTCTGTCTCCAGTCATTAACTTCGTAACTCTGCTCATCTTCCATCGTAACGATGTCCCACAGATTTCGAGCCACCAAATAATGCTCAACTTCGACGACCCAAGACTCATAGTTGGTCGGAGAAAGAGACTCACTAACAACTGAATTGTAACACTGCCCTTCCATTTAATTAGTGCTCCTGATGAACAACCTATACGAGCGCTCAACAAGTTTAGAGATTTGTTCGAAGTAATAGATCTAAATCTGGATTTGATTTTCATATCTGGGTACCAAAAAACTTGGTTTAGATTTTCAAAATCCGCCGTTAAAACTCGTAGCTGGTTTTGAAACCAGGTTCAAGTTTTACCCGGATTTTCAAAGCGCTCGATCTTAAATAGTCCAACATATGTAAATAAATCTGGTATTTCTTTTGCTGAATTGAATCACTGATATCCGAGTACTTAAAATAGTAGGGTCTGTTAAATATTCCAGTCTTTTCACATTGTTTCGTAATAAGTTGAAATTTGGAAACGAGCTAGTCTGAGGCGAATTTATTTGGTGAAAGAGATAGGGACAGAGAAAATGAAAGAGGGAAGTGAAAATATTTTTTTTAATTAATAAATTACAATCTGGATTCTCAATACCCGGATTTTTGCAAACAAAACCCCGAACTCAAATCTTGTTTTTGACTACGAATGAGTGCTTTTGAATCCGGATATGGACCGATTTGAGTTTCAAAATCTACAACCTTGTGATTTTTGAGTTATGAACCCGTATCTGGTTCTAATTTGGATGTGTTATCCGAATCTAAAATCTGGTTTTGAACCCGGATGTGGTCCGATTCTGGGTTTCAAAACTGATTTTTAAGTATTATTTAACCACTATCAGTACGGGTTGTATCTTTGTGAGCTCTAAGTTCTGAAACCCGGTTGCATCAAAATTATGTCAACGAAGAAACCAAGCATGATCTAAACGAGTATTGCCAAATTTATCTACAAATGAACTGCGAAGAGAATCCAAAACTATCCACATGTTCTAAAAGAACATTATTATGAATTCCTAAAGAATAAATTTACATTCATACCTGATTTTTCCAACTTGAGCAACACTATTCATAACACTTTTTTGGTCATCGATGAGAGAGAGAAAGTTGCTAAGTAATAAGTATTAATAGACAGTTGACTTGAAGCTCTCGCGCCGTGTTATGCTCAATAATAATATTATTTTGACAGTCCCCATTTCACAAGTCAGCTTCAAGATGAGATAAGAGCTTGATAATATTGTGTAAACAAATCTCTCTCTCTCTCTCTCTCTCTATATATATATATATATATATATAATTATATATATGGGTTATTACCGGCATATGTTCCCGTTTTTTTTTTTTTTTTTGCGACATGTATTCCATAAGTCGTAAAACGTACTCAAACTCAACCACCGTCACGTATTGGAAGCCACCAATTAATCTAATGATCAAGGGATGTGTTGGTTGCAAAACGTATATGCAATTTTACGCAAGTGCATGTGTCGACAAGTGTGCAAGGCACAAAGATCGATCCCACGGAGACTAAGTCAATTTTCGTATTTAATTGTGAGTTATAAAATAAAATAACATATCATGAAAAATGGTTGTAAAATCAAGATCCATTCAAATTGTAAACTAAATTGATATTCAAACTGCTAATTAAAGATATTCGGAACAGGGGAGGAAAGTAATTTGATAAATGATGAGAGGAAACGGTTGGGCTCATGAATTACTTTGGGTTTTTACGAATTACCGAATGCGACAGGAATGCTATTGCATTTTCTTAGTGATCTGAAAAACTACAATAACTTAGGTTCTTCCGAACTTCCGTTTGAAAACCGATTGTAAGCTCATCCTTCATATTCCTATGATAAGACTACTTACGGGTTACAATTAGGTTCCAATTTCACATCTACACGGAGATTAATATATTCCTATACCCATCTCAATCCTATGACGAAATCACGAGATTATACATGTATCAAGGTTGTATTTCCAATTCAATTCATATTTTCCAATAGAAATTAAATCTGAAATTCTATTAAGTTGAAACAAGAAATAGAATTATGACAAATTAAGCATTCAACCAAGAACTAAGAAAACACAAAATCCCATCACAAATGATAATTCAATAGGACCCTTAGTTCATCAATCACCCAACCTTAGGAAATTAGTTCATGTTATGATAACAATAAACACAAAATAAAGATTGGTTCAAGATACAACTCATCCAAGAATTTCAAAGAACAAGCTCAATGAGAGTAAGAGTTTAGAAGAACTCTTTGTAGAATCTTCGTTGATGATGAGTAGTTCTTGAATCCCCTTTCAAAATAATCTTCTCTTCCTTTCTTTTCTTCAATTCCAGCAGCTCTTTCCTTTCCTCTACTGCAGCTCGTCTCCTCCTTTTTTCCTCTTCACTGCAGCCTTTTTTTTTTTTTTTTTGTGGCTGATTCCCTCTCATTGGCTGCCCTATCCAAAAATCAAGAATTAATTAGGGCAACTTTCCTTTTTTTTTTTTGTTCTCTCTTGACAATTGGGCCTAATTATTGAAGCCCAATCATAATATACCTTAAAGTGAGAGAACACATAATTACACACATTAATTTGGTTCTAAGTCTCAATTTATGTTCATTTATGTGTTTATTTTCAATGACACACAAATATGTTCAATCAATCACAATTTAGCTCTAATTGGACAATATTGTCAATTTTATATCGATCTTTCGTTCGGGTTTTAATTATTAACTAGTGGATACACCGCGCGTTGCGCGGTTGTGTAAATTTTATGTTTATAAATTTGATGCAAATATTAAACAACGATTAATTTATTTGTGCAATGTATGTAGAGGAAAACTAAATAATTAATTATTAGGATGCTTTATTGATGAAAATGTTTTATAAGACAATCTTTAATATGTATTTATTTGTGCTATGTATGTAGAAGAATAAAATTTATGTTTATAAAATTTGATGACAATATTAACCAACGTTAATTTATTTTGTGCAATGCATGTAGAGGAAAACATTATAATTATTAGGATGTTTTATTGATGAACATATAAGAAATAATGTTGGACAAAGTTGTGTAAAGAAAGTTATTTTTTAAACACTTACCAAGAAATTGTCTTTGCAAATTTAAAAGAATATTTGATGGTGGATGCTTTTGTGTTCTTCGAACAATATTTTGCCAGATATGAGGATAAACAACACTACTAACAATATGTGCGTTAATCCATAACTATTTCAAAGACAAAACTTGAAGACATGTCATTCTTCTATTAAGGATAAAAATATTACTTCCCGCGTGCGTAAACACATGGAAACAAACCTAAACGAATTAGATAAAATGGGACATTTGTCTTGCATAGCTCATGCCGAATAAATGTAAATCTCTGATAAACATACCGTTAGTGCTCTTAATTATTTGGAAAAACATATATTCACATACATTTAAATTAGTAAATTTTGCCGCCAAAAAAGTTATTAAATTTTGATGGTAAAATAAATTTAGAATTTACCTTTTATTTTCCCGGATTCCTTAGAAGGAGTATTTTTTGGTACTGTAAATCATCTTGTGTAATAGGAAATCTAGATACAGAGTATTATAGTAGCTAAATTGCCAATTGTGTTCTTGTATAATTTTTTACTTAAATAAAAATTGGAACACCATAACAACTAACACTTAAAAGGAAACAAATTACCCAAAAACAATATATAAACAACTTAAAAATGTGTACAACCTACAAAGATAATAAACAAACATAGTCTGTGTCAATTAATATATATTTTGTTAATTTTAAATTAGTAAAATATTGAAAACTTACAGTCCATCATGAACCATATCATAGTTTTTCAGTCAATTTCGCTTACGTGTATAGACGTTTATCGTTATTATTTATTTTTGATTTTTTTAATATTTTAATTGAAACAATTTTAAAATCAATTCTTGAATTATATTGTAGTTTTTCGAGTCTATTTTTCTTACGTGTACTATCGTCGTTATTGTTTATTTTTATATTTTAATTGAAAAAATCTTAAATTACAAATTCTGAAGATAAGAAAAGAAAAGAACACGACCTTTAGACATAATTTAAAAAAAAATAAAACTCACTTGAATAAATGGAACTAAAAAAAGCTAAGTCAAATTTGGAAGGAAAAAAAAACTATTGGCAATCATAATCTCTCAAACTTAGTGTAGATATATCTTAAATTTTTAAAAAATAAATATCAAAATTGCAAACACTTACCGAAAATTCGATAGAGAGGTTTATGTAGGTCTAAAATGTTACAAAAAATCGGATCACCAACCTAACTTAACACAAATAAGAAAATCTATATGAAAAAGTGAAAATGAAGAGAGTACGTATTTGAACATTTTTCTTACGTGTAATTATGTAAATAATATAACCTATACATATAAATATTTCTTGTTTATATATAATCATTTATTTGGATTCGATGTTTTTTTTTGTTTTTTTTTTTTTTACAATCGCTGTATGTCTTTATTCTCTTCAATGTCTCAATTAATGAATAAATAGATAAGAGTAAAAAATAAATAAAGTTTAGCAAGAAAATATATATAACATAGACTGATAAAAAAAAAACATACCCTGACATGCAAAATGAATGTGTTAAAGTGATTTTTTTAAAATAATTATTCTATTAAGTAACTATTGCACCATTTATGTAAGCAGTTTTTTTCTTTTCTTTATTTATGAGCTTTTAAATTAAATAGATTGTTGTATTATTCATTAAAATACCTTTTTTGCTATAATCTTGACATGCAAAAACTTTTGGCATTCTTAACCGCAACAAATAAATATACTTCTTGTAACGCTTGTTTTAATTGAAAACATTTTATGTATTGCTATGGATTATATAAATTTAATTCATAATTAAAATGTATATATGTTTACATAACTGCATAACATGATATACAAAGACTTATTTTTCAGTGCATATTAGATACCATAACATATTATGATATTTTACATAACTGCATAACATGATATACAAACGTATGAGAATTTTTTTCAAAAATAAAATAAAATTTCAATCCTTTATTTACATATTTTTCCTTCAATAAGTACGAAAATAATTTTAAACCCCAAATCCTTTAGATATTTTGCGAGCAATTTCTATCGGAAAAAACACAACACGTTACTCTTTTGATTAACAAAATGTGGTAATTAAACAATATCATGCTTTTAACATAGAAGAGTGGAAGAGTTAAAAATTGAGAAAGAAAAAAAACTGTTAAATGTAATGGATTTATGTTTAATGACTACCCTTTGGACTTTTGCATTCATTTGATATGAATTGGTTCACAACTGTCGCTATTTAATAAACATTAATGGGTGTGCAATGCATTTGCACGAATATTAGTTTGAAATACTAATAGCCATAGGCATAAAAGTTTTTTAGCATAAAAATTGCTTATTCATAGGATCTAAGCATAAACATTAGTTTGAACTTTGAAGTAACTTTCATGTTCTTGAGCATCAATATAAATGTTTTTTTTAATGCATATTCATAATTAGCTCTAATATTATATATCTCTCTATACAATAATATATAGCATAATGTTTTTATATATAAAAAAAACTCATGAGACGTTTGTTATTAATAGGCTAATTGAGTCCTTATTTAATGTGTTATGGCTCTTCATTTATCTCTTACAATTTATTTAATTAAAAGTTACAGTAGATCAATCAATATTGAATCAAATAGTTTGTTACTTTGTTATACACCATTTCTATCCATTACGCTATTTTACAAAAAAATTGTCTTCGATCTATAGTGAATATTATAAGATATATTGTAAATTTATCTAAAAAAAACAGCTATCACGCAAAATACCACAAAATTTGCATAATTGACAAAATCTATATTAATAGCCCGTGTGATCCAAAGTCTTGAAGAATCTCCAATTGAAGTGTTTTGAACATAAAAATACAATACATTGAGTGAAAATAAATTGATATTAGGTCTCACTTAATCCTTCAAGGTAAATGAAAATACAATAAAGTGAGATCTCCATCGTAGGCTGACCATTCCTTTCTGAATGAAGTCATCCGTTTCTTTCGGAGGTGCTGCTGGACAGTCAGCGGGAATTCCGGACAGTCATCTACTCGATTGTGTTTTTATTTTCTGCACCGCCAATCTTCTT
Source organism: Parietaria judaica (assembly GCA_954871525.1). Lineage (NCBI taxonomy): Eukaryota > Viridiplantae > Streptophyta > Magnoliopsida > Rosales > Urticaceae > Parietaria > Parietaria judaica. The sequence goes on from OX940869.1 coordinate 27,241,921, forward strand.
CAGAATGTCTCGTCTTGATCATTCAAATATCCGCTTTATTTTGTTAACTGAAACAAACAGTGAAAAATATATTTGAAAACATAGAGAAGAAGAAAAATACATGAAAAAAAAACGCAACAAAAATAGAACCAAAATCAGAGAGAAGAAGAAAAATATATGAAAAAAAAACGCAACAAAAATAGAACCAAAATCTTGGCAAAAATCTAACTTGCAAAATGGAGACCACAAATAGGGAAAAATGCAATAAACCAAAAACTCTGAAGAGAGTCTTAAGCGAAAAAATGCAAACATTATTGAAGAATTCGTTATCATCTTCGACACCAAAACTAAGCATTACCTTACTACACGTTTAAGATCACACCCATGATGGAACATGATGAAACCTTACTACATCACATATATATAGATTCATTTATTTATTAAGGGGGTCACTAATGCATTAAAAAAATATGACACTTGCAATTTGTTGGTTGCAAGACGTGTATGCAATTTTACGCAAGTGCACGTGTCGACAAGTAATACAATGTGCAAAGCACAAAGATCGATCCCACAGAGACTAAATCAAATTACGTATTTCTTGCGAGTTATATAAAAATGAGATAACATGAGAAAATTCATAAAAATCAAGATTCATTCAAATTGTAAACTAAATTGATGTTCAAACTGTTAATTGAGGATATTAGGAACAGGGGAGACAAACAATTTGATTATCGATGAGAGAAAATGGTTGGGCTCATGAATTACTTCGGGTTTTCCGAATTACCGAATGTGACAGGAATGCTATTGCATTTTCTTAGTGATTCTGGGAAACGACAATAACATTGGTTCTTCCGAACTTTTGCTTAAAAACCGATTGTAAATTAATCCTTCATATTCCTATGATAAGACTACTTGACCGGTTAAAATTAAGTTCCAATTCCACAATCTACATGGAGATTAATATATTCCTATACTCATCTCAATCTTAAGAACGAATTCACAAGATTAAACATGTATCAAGGTTGCATTTCCAATTCAATTCATATTTTCCAATAGAGATTAAATCTGAAATTCTATAAGTTGACACAAGAAATAGAATTATGACAAAATTAAGCACTCAACCAAGAACTAAGAAAACACAAAATCCCATCACAATCAATAATTCTTCAAACCTTTAGTTCATCATTTACCCAACTCTAGGAATTTAGTTCATACTTGGACAACAAAAATTAGAGAAGAAAAGTGGTTCAAGATACAACATCAAACCGAAAATATGATGAACAAAATGAACTCAAGTTGATGTGTTGATGATCCCTTGCTGCCCTCTCCTTTCAAAGCTTGTTGTTGCTGCCCTCCTTCACTGCTTGTTCAATGTCACCCTCACTGCAGCTCGTTGTCCTCTTTCTTACTTGGTGGCTGATCAGTTTCCTTTTTGCTTGGTTTTCAGCCTTTGATCATCAATTCCTCTCCAATCCAATGGCTGATTCTCTTGCCCAAAAAAGACAAAAATTAATTAGGGCAACTTTCTTATTTTGGCTCATTCTCTTGGTAATTGGGCCTAATTAATTAAGCCCAATCTTATCATGTTAAAATTTGGTGCTCAAGTGAGAAAACATGAAATAAACACATAAACTTGGTTCTTTTTGTCAATGTACATCAATTTATGTGTTTATTCCAATGTTATACAATTTTGTTCAAGCACTTACAATTTTAGCCTAATTGGACAATATTGTCAATTTTATATTGATCTTTCGTTCGGGTTTTAATTATTAATTCCGTAAAAACCGTGTAATAACTCTATTTTCATAGAGTTATCACCCCCCCAAACTTAAGATTTTGATTGTCCTCAAGCAAAAGAGAATACAAAGAGCACGCAAAACTCGGGAAAATTGTTATACCTTGACCACAAAATGTTAACTTAATGCTCGAACTTCAATTAATTAGCTAGTTATGTGATTACACTCTAATTGATCGAATACAATTACCTTTTCTCCATTTTATTGAAATTCATGTGTGTTTGCATAAGGATCCAATGTGTTATAAAATGTTTCAGTGCCCTTAATCTTCCTTCGACCAACCTAACATTTAGTCCCTCAAGATGAAAATGGAAATACTCCATACGCTTACATTTACTCACTCTTTCCACTAATCTAGATAGACTAAGACTTTGAGGATCAAAAAGCAACTTTCTCGTTTAATCGACCCCTCTCCCAAACTTTGATTGAGCTGCCCTTCTATTTCTTTTCTCTTTTTATTATTATTATTTTTTCTTTTCCGCGGGTTAATGATGTGTTGGGAAATCACTCAAACTCGGTACTTGATTGCAACATGGGTGAGAATACAACCGATCCCTCCTAAGAGTGATTATCAACACAACTCATTCCAAGTTGAATTACTCCCTTTTTCTTTTGGAAAACGGAAATTATTCAACCTTCGCCCCTTTTTGCGGTATAATGATGCGTTAAATGTCACTCAAACTCGGTACTTGATTGCAACATGGGTGAGAATACAACCGAGCCCTCCTAAGAGTGATAACTTAACGCAAAATTTTATATATATATATATATATATATATATTTTAAAAGGGCAGCATCATCAAAGTGCACCCCCCCCAAACTTATTAGGAACATTGTCCTCAATGTGTTCTAGGGAGGGAATGCTACGGAGGGGTCGTGTTATAAGAGCGGCCTTAATCATATCCTCGTCTATCGTCTATCTATTCTTTTTCGCCTCAAGAGCGAGCAAGCATAAGTTCTAGAGTAGCGAAATGGGAGGGACTATAACATTAGGCGATCTAAGGTTTCACAAGGGACCCAAAACGAACACACAGATATGGCACACAAGTTTACACTATGGAGAGCAATTTCTTTGATAAATGCAATTCGATCAACGGAGCATAATCAACAACATCACATCATAATCAAGTAACGAGCACTAAGTATCGACAAAATCCTAAGCCTAACGATAAATGATGACTAATAAAAACTAACTGAAAGAAAACACACAAAACAAAACACACAAAACAAAACAAAATCCGAACTGAAATCAAGGAAGGAATTGGAAAAACTTCCCTGAAATGGTTGTGTGACGATCATCGGCGACGTTGAATCTTCCGGCGGTTACGCCGTGCGGGCTCGGAGGGTGTTGTTGGGTTCCGTTCTTGTGTGGCAGCTTGGTTTTACCCCAGATGAAATCCAGAACAACCCGAAAATGACGGCGAGCAAAGAAGACGAGCGAAAATCAGCAATACCAAACCCAGAAGTTGAGCACGCTCACGAGCTCAGCAACTCAAATGAATGCATAGGGCTGATCGAAGAGAGCTTTCCCAGAACCGCGATGAACAACGAACCCAGAAGAATGACCCAGCGATTCGCCGAGCCCAAACTCAGAAGCGAGGAACAAGGCGAGCAAAACCCATTGAATCCAGATTTCGCGAACAAGAAATCGACGAACCTGCACACAGCCGACGATGAACGCCCAGATTCGCGATGAGGGTGGTTCGGCGAGAGGCTGAGGTTCGTCGGCGATCGTGGTGGTCGGCATTGGGTCTGGGGCACAGGTATGGTGGCGAGATGGTGAGCGATGGTGGTCAAGGCTAGGGCTTGAAATCCTTGTGATGCTGAGAAAAAAAATATCCCAAATAACATCTCAATACTGCTCAGAAATGACCAGGGTGCCTGTAAACGACATATGCTTTCCTCCAATTAATGAAACGCGCATTTTGAATTTTCTGATTTTTCTCTCTCCTGAAGCCCGATATTAGTGCAAAATGCAGTAGCAATCCTATTGCATTTTGGTCGTCACACTGCACCTTAAATAAAATAAAAATAAATAAAACTAGAAACTGTAACTTTTATTTAATTGGGCTGCCTCCTAAATAGCGCTTGATTTAGAGTCTTCAGCCTGACTTTCCCGTCTTCACACATCTTGGAGCGGTATGGAGGTCTTGCCCCGATCGATCGGACCTCCTAAATATTCCTTGATTCGTTGGCCGTTCACTTTGAATTTTCTTCCCGATGCAATATCTTGTAACTCTACCGCACCATGAGAAAAAACCATAGAAACGAGGAACGGTCCCAACCAACGAGATTTCATCTTTCTGGGAAACAAATTTAGCCTTGATTTGAACAACAAGACTTGTTGTCCCTCTTCAAACTCTCTTCTTTGACTTTTATTATCATGCCCTTTCTTCACTTTTTCCTTGTAGAACTTGGCATCATGGAAAAATTTCTTCTTTTGTTGTGAGTTTGGATCCGGGGGATGTTGACCTCTCATCAAATAATTTACGAAATCGGCGTACCATGGCGTTGTGGATTGGATAGCAAAGAGCTTCTTATCCGGAAGTGCTTCCTCAATGGATGGTTTTGGGGCCTTGAGATCTCGCTCTCCAAGTCCCAATGACTCATATTGGCGCCCGAGTCTCTCTTGGTTCGGTTCGGAATCTACCCATGCAACTTGGGCTTCATTATCGTCACTTGTATCGTCGAGCCCGTCTGGTAATGCTTCGAGTCCGTTTTGTCCGAATTGCTTTTGAACGACTTTGGCCACCAACTCGTCCACGACATCAATCGAAGAATACTCTTCAACTTCATCCGGAGATTTAAGAGCATTTAAGACACTAAAAGTGATCTTCTCGTCATCTAACGTCATGGTTAATTCACCTTTTTGCACATCAATGAGAGTTCGGCCGGTTGCAAGGAACGGTCTCCCAAGAATAATCGGAACATCTTGATCGGCTTCGAAGTCCAATACAATAAAGTCGGCCGGAAATATGAATTTGCCATCCTTTACCAAGACATCCTCGATCTTTCCCTCCGGATAAACTATAGAAAGTTCGGCGAGTTGCAAAGTGACGGTAGTAGGTCGGGCATCGCCAATGCCTAACTTCTTGAACACCGAAGTAGGCATGAGATTTATGCTCGCGCCGAGATCACAAAGAGCACGCCCGAAGTAAGAGTTCCCAATAGCACACGGAATGGTGAAACTTCCCGGGTCCTTCAACTTCGGTGGAAGCTTGTTTCTAAACAGGGCGCTGCAATTCTCCGTTAGCGCCACGGTCTCGAACTCTCCAAGCCTTCTTTTCTTAGACAAAATGTCTTTCAAGAATTTAGCATAGCTTGGCATTTGTTCCAAGGCTTCCACTAACGGGATGTTAATATGGAGCTGCTTGAGAACGTTCAGGAATTTACCGAATTGTTGCTCGTTTCTCTGTTTTTGGAGTCTTTGTGGAAAAGGCGGAGGCTGATTTAGCATTTTGCTCATACCAGGGTCGTCATCAGAAGGAAATGCAGCAGGATTGCTGTTGCATTTTGTTCCCAGAACTGGAGCTGAATTTTTTCGAATTTCACTCATTTTGTTAGTTTGACTTGGCGTTTCTTCCTCTTCACCTTGGATTGAAGTGGGCTCTGTTGGATCCCAATTCACGGATCTGCAAAGAACACGAATAACACCAAAAGAAATCGAACCAAAAATAAAGGACACAAACTTTTGGGAGAAGAAATTCTCTTGATTAATAATCGAAGGCAATACAAGAAGATAAACTCAAAATTCTAATGGACTCTACACACTTTACAAAGTGTACAATGCTAGGTTTATATAGCCTCTCATAGGCGAAACCCTAGCTAACCAAATCGCACAAAATCAGGAAACTACCCTAAATAATCCTATCAAATCTTTGACTTGATTTGCTTGCTCCTCAATCTACGCGTCTTCCTTTCTGGGTAGAGTTTCCTTTTCCTGCCCGGACAGCTTCTCTGTCCCCGAGCTGGCCTGCTCGTATGCTCCGGGCTGAGCTTGCCTTCTATCCGGACACTCTGCTCGTGTTCACCCGAGCTGGGCTGAACGGCTGTCCGTCTTCTGTTCTGGTCGGTACCCGGGCTGACTCCTCGCAAGTGTTTCTGCCCGTCCTGGGTTCTGGTCGTCACCCGGACTAAGTCAAGCTTAAGCTCACATTCTCCCCCGTAAGCTTGACTTGCTTCCACTCTCTTCACTCCGATCAGCTCTCTCATCTCTTCAAACTTGACTCTCCCTAAAGCCTTAGTAAGAATGTCTGCCCGTTGCTCCCTCGTGTTGACGAACTCCACGATGATCTCTCGCTTCTCCACACACTCACGAATGTAGTGAAACTTCGTGTCAATGTGTTTGCTCCGTCCATGGAACACTGGATTCTTCATCAACGCAATTGCAGACTTGTTGTCCACGTAGAGAGTAGCTGGTCTCTGCTCGGATCCGGTCATCTCACTGAGTAGCCCCTTCAACCACATAGCTTGACATGCTGCTGCGGTTGCCGCCATGAACTCTACTTCGCATGAGGATAGAGCTACTATCTGCTGCTTTTGAGACTGCCAGGTGATCAGGTTTCCGTTGAGGTAGAACGCCATCCCTTCGGTACTCTTCCTTTCATCGATATCACCGGCCAGATCACTGTCCGTAAAGCCGACTAGTACTTCTGCTCCACTTCCTCGGTTGTACTGGATCCCGTAGTCCGTCGTGCCCTTCACGTAACGCAAGATGTGCTTCACCGCCTGCTGGTGTGCACTCGTGGGCTTCTCCATGTATCGACTGACTATCCCGACTGCGTGTGAAATGTATGGTCGGGTGTGGGTGAGATACCTCAGGCACCCGATCACGCGTCTGTACTCCGTGGGATCCACTCTTCTCCCTTCAGCATCCTTCCCGAGCTGCAGCTTCGCCTCCATTGGGTACTTGCTCGAGTTACAGTCCGCCATCTCGAACTGTTTAAGGATCTTCTTCGCGTAGGCCGACTGCTTCAGCGTAATGCAGTCCTTCTTATGTTCCACCTCGAGACCGAGGTAGTACGAAAGTAATCCGAGGTCACTCATCTCGAATTCGGCCATCATCTGCTGCTTGAATCCATCTACGCCTCCTGCGCTGGATCCTGTGACGATCAGGTCGTCCACATACACTCCCACGATCAGAGTTTCCTGCCCGGTACTCCTGGTGTAGACTGCCTGCTCGCTCAAGCACTTTGTGAATCCAAGATTCTTCAAGCTCTTGTCAAGGCGGATGTTCCACGCTCTTGGTGCTTGTTTCAACCCGTATAAGGCCTTGGATAGCTTGTACACCTTCTGCTCCTTGCCCGTGACGCCGAACCCATCTGGTTGCTTGACGTACACTTCTTCTTCGAGGTCACCGTTTAGGAATGCCGATTTGACATCCAGATGGTGAATTTTCCCAACCTCGATGCGCTGCTAGGGCTAGGATGAGTCTGATCGTGTCCAGTCTGGCTACTGGAGCAAAGACTTCCTCAAAGTCTATGACTTTCCTCTGCACGTAGCCTTTAGCTACCAGCCTTGCCTTGTGCTTAAGGACATTCCCCTCAGTGTCCTTCTTCAGCTTATACACCCACTTCAGGCCGATGGGATTATGACCTTTGGGCAGGTCGGTAAGCTCCCATGTCCTGTTCTTCTCAATGGACTCCATCTCCTTCTTCATTGCTTCCTGCCACTCCTGCTCGGCTGCTGCCTCCTGGTAATTGGCTGGTTCTTCTGCACACAACAAAGAAAGTTCCTCCAGGCTCATCTCCACTTCTTGAGTCTGATCGTAGACGTCTGCTAGAGGTCGGAATCCTCTTGGGCCGTCTTTTATGGAGGAATCTCCCGAGCTGGACGGGCTGGTCCTGCTCGGACTTGGTGTCCTGGGTGTATCCGGGCTATTCTCTCCCGGGCTGGGTTCTCTCGTCTCTGGCAAGATTGTTTCCGAGCTGGGTGTTCCGGGCTGTTCCTGCTCGGCAACATCCATGTCGTCTTCGACAATGAACTCCACTGAGTTCTGCTCGGGTTCTCCATTCTCGTCGCGCCAATCCCACTTCATCTCCTCTTCGAACACAGCATCTCTGCTCACTTGGAGTCTGCCGCGTCGTGGATCGTAGAGTCTGTGTGCCTTGCTTCCTTCTTCAACGCCAAGGTACACCATCTTCTGACTCCTATCATCCAACTTCTTGAGATGTGGCCCCGCAATATTCACGTGTGCGGTGCATCCGAACACTTTCAAATGTTCTAAGTGGGGTTTCTTCCCTTTCCATGCCTGGTAGGGAGTACGCTCTCCTAGCGCTTTGGTCGGCAAACGATTAAGCAGGTAGACCGCATGTCTTACTGCTTCTGCCCAAAACCGGGCTGGAACTTGCATGCTCTTGAGCAAGCTCCTCGCTGTGTTCATCACAGTTCGGTTTCGCCTTTCCACTACGCCATTCTGCTGGGGCGTGTGGGGTGCAGATAGGTGACGTTGAACTCCTTCCTGGTCGCAGAACTCTCCGAACTGCTGGGAAGTGAATTCTCCTCCTCGGTCTGTACGCAAGACCTTTAACCTATGCACCGAGCCATTCTCCACGATCTTCTTGAACTTCTTGAAGACCTCAAAGGCTCCGCTCTTTTCCTTAAGAATATAAACCCACATCCAGCGACTGTAATCATCAACAAGTAAAAGAAAGTACTTGTTACCTGCCAATGTTGCTGGGGTGACTGGACCACATAGGTCTGCATGCACCAACTGTAGGGGTCTCTCTGCTCGGAATTTGGCCTTGATCGGAAACGGTATTCTCGCCTGCTTCGCGATCATGCAGCACTCACATAGCTGGTCGGGGTGTTCTATCTTGGGAACCCCGAAGGCCATCTTCTTCTCGCCCATCATCTTGAGCGCGTGAAAATTCACGTGTCCGAGCCGTGCGTGCCATAGCCAACCGGGTCCGCCATCGATGCCATGAGACAGACGTGCTGGCATGTCTTCAGGAGAATCTTGTAGAGTCTGTTGGGTGTTCGCTCCACCTTCATCAACAGCTCTCCTTCCTTGGTCCACATCTTCAGGTAGGACCCTTGCAGCAACACCGTGTTCCCGATCTCAGTCATCTGTCCTAGACTGATGATGTTGTTTTTCAACTTCGGGATGAAATACACCTGGGTCATCAGAGGCTGGTCGCCATTCTTGCACTCGAACAGGATCGACCCTCTGCCTCTGATCTCTACGACGGATCCGTCGCCGAATTTCACGCTGCCCGTGATCTTCTCATCGAGCTCTTCAAACTTAGCTCGGTCCCCAGTCATGTGGTTGCTAGCTCCGTTGTCTAAATACCATACGTCGGTACTGACCTTCTTCTCTCCGTCTATGAGGAGGTTTTCAATAACCTTATCCTCGATGAGGAAAACCTTCTCGCTGGTCTCCTCCGGACAGGTCTGCTCGGCCTCTGGGCTGATCGGCACACTGATCACTTCTGCCCGGGCCTTGGTGTCACATTCGCCATTCTTTTCGTCCAGGTGCGTTTCCTGTTCGGCAAACAACAATGCTGGCTGGTCGTCTGGGAATCTTGCTAGATTCGCCTCTTCGCCCTGGTTCCTGCTCCGGCACTCAGATGCAAAGTGCCCAAGCTTCTGACAATTGTAGCACTTCACTGTGCTCTTGTCTCTCCTGGTCGTGCCTTCCTGACGGGTAGATCCACTGCCGCGACCTCGCATGTCCCGACCTCGACCTTGTCCACGACCCTGTCCGCGTCCTCGGACTTCTCCACCAAAGCTGTTCCGACCTGAGGGTCTTGTAGAAAACTCGGCTCCCCCGGTTTTCCGCTGTCTGGCCGTCCACTCTTCATGCGTGAGCAGGAGGTTCTTCTCCTCGTCTTTGTCACCGTAACCCCGAAGTCTCTCTTCGTGGGCCTTGAGACGACCAACAATCTCCTCGACCGACATGGTCTTGAGATTGCCGAACTGCTCGATCGATGTCACGATCTGCATGTACCTGTGAGGCACTGCTCGGAGAAACTTCTTGACGATGGTGGTCTCCTCCACCTTGTCTCCCAGCGAGCGTATGCCGGTCACAATGGACGTGAGCCGCATAGCGAAATCATCAATTGATTCGCTCTCCCTCATCCTCATGACCTCGAACTCACTCTTCAAGGTCTGGACCTTTGCCTCCTTGACGCGATCTGCGCCCATGTGCATGGTCTGAAGAGTTTTCCATGCTTCCTTCGCGGAATCTTTCTCGGCGAGCATGAGAAGAACTTCTTCCAGAACTGCTTGGTAGATAGCGGCTAGAGCCATTCTTTCCTTGCGCCCTTCGACACCGCCGTTCTCTACGGCCTCCCATACTCCCTGCGCCTGCAGATTCACCCTCATCTTCAACGCCCACACGGCGTAATTGCTCTTCGTGAGCATGGGGTAATGGAGTGTAACTGTGCCTTCTCTGGAGTCTGATTTCTGCGCAACCAAAGCTCCGTCGATTGGTGACTCTGATGATGAAGACATTTTCTTCGATTGAAGCTCTGATACCACTTGTTGGATCCCAATTCACGGATCTGCAAAGAACACGAATAACACCAAAAGAAATCGAACCAAAAATAAAGGACACAAACTTTTGGGAGAAGAAATTCTCTTGATTAATAATCGAAGGCAATACAAGAAGATAAACTCAAAATTCTAATGGACTCTACACACTTTACAAAGTGTACAATGCTAGGTTTATATAGCCTCTCATAGGCGAAACCCTAGCTAACCAAATCGCACAAAATCAGGAAACTACCCTAAATAATCCTATCAAATCTTTGACTTGATTTGCTTGCTCCTCAATCTACGCGTCTTCCTTTCTGGGTAGAGTTTCCTTTTCCTGCCCGGACAGCTTCTCTGTCCCCGAGCTGGCCTGCTCGTATGCTCCGGGCTGAGCTTGCCTTCTATCCGGACACTCTGCTCGTGTTCACCCGAGCTGGGCTGAACGGCTGTCCGTCTTCTGTTCTGGTCGGTACCCGGGCTGACTCCTCGCAAGTGTTTCTGCCCGTCCTGGGTTCTGGTCGTCACCCGGACTAACTCAAGCTTAAGCTCACAGGCTCTGCCTGTTTCTTAGCGTCTTGGGCTTTCGGGTCGAGCTCGACCTCCTTTCCATTCCGTAAGGTGAAAATGACATTGCATTGTTCTTTTCCGTCTCTCCTTGGATCGTTGGTTTGAGACGGAAGAGATCCTTGCGGTCTATTGGAAAGAGCGCTTGCAATCTGCCCCATTTGAGTTTCGAGCGTTCTTAGAGCTGCATCTTGGCTTTGTTGTTTGTCCTTGGTTTCCGCCATGAATTCCTTCATCAATGTCTCCAAGGAACTCGTTGGAACGTTTTGTTGCGGTTGAAAACCCGGAGGAACCATTGGATTTGACCGTTGAAATTGGTTGCTAGAACTAGCTCCTTGTTGGTTCCACGGTTGGTTACCGAATTCTCTTCCCCCTTGATTGTAGGAACCTTGTTGGAAGTGTTGATTTCTTCCCACTTGGTGAAAGTTACCAACATAGCAAGCCGAAGCGGGATTGGATGGGCACTCTTCATAAACGTGAAGATTACTGCAATAGACACAAGATACCTCGCGTGGCTCAAAGGTTTGTACCGCATTGACGCTCGGTTCCGAGTTGCTCATCTTGGTCAATTGATGAAGAATGGTGGACATTTGAGCTTGAAGCGTTGTAATGGCGTCAAGTTCTAATTTTCCGCCAACCTTCGGAGTACTTAGCCTAGTAGTAGGCCATTGACTATTATTTCTAGCCATTTTCTCCAAGATTTCCAGCCCCGCATTGTAAGATTTAGTCATAAAGGCACCTCCGGCCGTGGCATCCAAGTTCGACCTCGTTGGAGCATTCAAACCATTGTAGAAAGTTTGCATTTGAATCCAATGAGGCAGCCCGTGATGAGGACATTGCCTAAGAAGCTCCTTAAACCTTTCCCACACTTCATAAATGGACTCGTTATCTTCTTGGTGAAACGAGGTGATGTCATTCCTCAACTTGGACACTTTTGTTGGTGGAAAATACTTCATGAGAAATTTCTCCGCCAATTCATTCCATGTTCGTACCGATCCCGGTTGCAAAGAGTTTAGCCATGCTCTTGCACTATCTCGTAGCGAGTATCGAAAAAGCTTGATTCGCAAAGCTTCTTCGGACACGCCTTGAATTCGAAAGTTGTCGCTCACATCCATGAAAACCCGAAGATGAAGATGAGAATCCTCGGTGGCTAATCCGCTAAATTGCCCCGCGGATTGCAACATTTGGAACATCACCGGCTTGAGCTCAAAGTGAGCGGCATGAATGGTAGGCCGAATAATGCCCGGATTTAAACTTTGAAGAACCGGGACCGCATAATCTTGCATTGGAAGGTCCAACTCATTAATGATAGGGGGCTGTTGTAAACCCCCGTTCCCACCAGCTCTATCCTCGGCCATAAATAAGTTTGGCTCGCTCTTTGAGGCTCGGATTTTAGCCAAGAGTGTTCGTTCTATCTCCGGATCAATAGGAAGCAATAAAGCTTTGTTTTTCTCCCGCATACAATTAGATTAATCCGCCTGAAAATAGAACCAAGAGAATGTGAGCTTAAGCTTGACTTAGTCCGGATGACGACCAGAACCCAGGACGGGCAGAAACACTTGCGAGGAGTTAGCCCGGGTACCGACCAGAACAGAAGACGGACAGCTGTTCAGCCCAGCTCGGGTGAACACGAGCAAAACGTCCGGATAGAAGGCAAGCCCGGCCAGAGGCAGACGAGCAAGCCAGCTCGGGGACAGAGAAGTTGTCCGGGCAGGAAAGGGAAAGTCAGAAACTACCCAGCAAGGAAAGCGCGTAGCTTGAGGAGCAAGCAAAGATCAAGTCAAAGATTTGATAAGATTATTTAGGGTAGTTTCCTGATTTGGTGCGATTTGGTTAGCTAGGGTTTCGCCTATGTGAGGCTATAAATATACCTAGCATGTACACTTTGTAATGTGTTGAGTCCATTAGAGTTTGAGTTTACCTTCTTGTATTTTGCCTTCGAATTATTAATCAGAGATATTCTTCTCCCATAAGATTGTGTCCTTTATTTTCTGTTCGATTCCTTTGGTGTTATTCGTGTTCTTTGCAGATCCGTGAATTGGGATCCAACAAGTGGTATCAGAGCTTCAATCGAAGAACATGTCTTCATCATCAGAGTAACCAATCGACGGAGCTCTGGTTGCGCAGAAACCAGAGACCAGAGAAGGCACAGTTACACTTCATTACCCCATGCTCACGAAGAGCAATTACGCCGTGTGGGCGTTGAAGATGAGGGTGAATCTGCAGGCGCAGGGAGTATGGGAGGTCGTAGAGAATGGCGGTGTCGAAGGGCGCAAGGAAAGAATGGCTCTAGCCGCTATCTACCAAGCAGTTCCGGAAGAAGTTCTTCTCATGCTTGCCGAGAAAGATTCCGCGAAGGAAGCATGGAAAACTCTTCAGACCATGCACATGGACGCAGATCGCGTCAAGGAGGCAAAGGTCCAGACCTTGAAGAGTGAGTTCGAGGTCATGAGGATGAGGGAGAGCGAATCAATTGATGATTTCGCTATGCGGCTCACGTCCATTGTGACCGGCATACGCTCGCTGGGAGACAAGGTGGAGGAGACCACCGTCGTCAAGAAATTTCTCCGAGCAGTGCCTCACAGGTACATGCAGATCGTGACGTCGATCGAGCAGTTCGGCGATCTCAAGACCATGTTGATCGAGGAGGTTGTTGGTCGTCTCAAGGCCCACGAAGAGAGACTTCGGGGTTACGGTGACAAAGACGAGGAGAAGAACCTCCTGCTCACGCATGAAGAGTGGGCGGCCAGACAGCGGAAAACCGGGGGAGCCGAGTTTTCTACAAGACCCTCAGGACGGAACAGCTTTGGTGGAGAAGTCCGAGGACACGGACAGGGTCGTGGACGGGGTCGAGGTCGGGACATGCGAGGTCGCGGCAGTGGATCTACTCGTCAGGAAGGCACAACCAGGAAAGACAAGAGCACAGTGAAGTGCTACAATTGTCAGAAGCTTGGGCACTTTGCATCTGAGTGCCGTGGTGGGAACCAGGGCGAAGAGGCGAATCTAGCGAGATTCCCAGACGACCAGCCAGCATTGTTGTTTGCCGAGCAGGAAACGCACCTGGACGAACAGAATGGCAAGTGTGACGCTAAGGCCCGGGCAGAAGTGATCAGTGTGCTGATCAGCCCAGGGGCCGGACAGACCTATCCGGAGGAGACCAGCGAGAAGGTTTTCCTCATCGAGGATAAGGTTATTGCAAACCTCCTCGTAGACGGAGAAAAGAAAGTCACGACCGACGTATGGTATCTAGACAACGGAGCTAGCAACCACATGACTGGGGACCGAGCTAAGTTTGAAGAGCTCGATGAGAAAATCACGGGCAGCGTGAAATTCGGCGACAGATCAGTCGTAGAGATCAGAGGCAGAGGGTCGATCCTGTTCGAGTGCAAGAATGGCGACCAACGTCTGATGACCCAGGTGTATTTCATCCCGAAGTTGAAAAGCAACATCATCAGTCTAGGACATATGACTGAGATCGGGAACACGGTGTTGCTGCAAGGGTCCTACCTGAAGATGTGGACCAAGGAAGGAGAGCTGTTGATGAAGGTGGAGCGAACACCCAACAGACTCTACAAGATTCTCCTGAAGACATGCCAGCCCGTCTGTCTTATGGCATCGATGGCAGACCCGGCTTGGCTATGGCACGCACGGCTCGGACACGTGAATTTTCATGCGCTCAAGATGATGGGCAAGAAGAAGATGGCCTTCGGGGTTCCCAAGATAGAACACCCCGACCAGCTATGTGAGTGCTGCATGATCGCAAAGCAGGCGAGGATACCGTTTCCGATCAAGGCCAGGATCCGAGCAGAGAAACCCTTACAGTTGGTGCACGCAGACCTATGTGGTCCAGTCACCCCAGCAACTTTGGCAGGTAACAAGTACTTTCTTTTACTTGGTTATGATTACAGTCGCTGGATGTGGGTTTATATGCTTAAGGAGAAAAGTGGAGCCTTTGAGGTCTTCAAGAAGTTCAAGAAGATCGTGGAGAATGGCTCGGTGCACAGGTTAAAGGTCTTGCGTACAGACCGAGGAGGAGAATTCACCTCCCAGCAGTTCGGAGAGTTCTGCGACCAGGAAGGAGTTCAACGTCACCTGTCCGCACCCCACACGCCCCAGCAGAATGGCGTAGTGGAAAGACGAAACCGAACTGTGATGAACACAGCGAGGAGCTTGTTCAAGAGCATGAAAATTCCAGCCCGATTTTGGGCAGAAGCAGTAAGACATGCGGTCTACCTGCTTAATCGTTTGCCGACCAAAGCGCTAGGAGAGCGTACCCCCTACCAAGCGTGGAAAGGGAAGAAACCCCACTTAGAACATTTGAGAGTGTTCTGGTGTACCGCACACGTGAAGATTGGGGGCCACATCTCAAGAAGCTGGACGACCGGAGTCAGAAGATAGTGTACCTTGGCGTTGAAGAAGGAAGCAAGGCACACAGACTCTACGATCCACGACGCGGCAGACTCCAAGTGAGCAGAGATGCTGTATTCGAAGAGGAGATGAAGTGGAATTGGCGCGACGAGAAGGGAGAACCCGAGCAGAACTCAGTGGAGTTCATTGTCGAAGACGACCAGGATGTTGCCGAGCAAGAGCAGCCCGGAACACCCAGCTCGGGAACAGTTTTGCCGAGCATGAGTGAATCCAGCCCGGAAGAGACCCCAGATACACCCAGGACACCAAGTCCGAGCAGGACAAGTCTGTCCAACTCGGGAGATTCCTCCATAAAAGACGGCCCAAGAGGATTCCGACCTCTAGCAGACGTCTACGATCAGACTCAAGAAGTGGAGATGAGCCTGGAGGAACTTTCTTTGTTGTGTGCAGAAGAGCCAGCCAGCTTCCAGGAGGCAGCAACCGAGCAGGAGTGGCAGGAAGCAATGAAGAAGGAGATGGAGTCCATTGAGAAGAACAAAACATGGGAGCTAACCGACCTTCCAAAAGGTCACAAGCCCATCGGCCTGAAGTGGGTATATAAGCTGAAGAAGGACACTGAGGGGAATGTCCTTAAGCACAAGGCAAGGCTGGTAGCCAAAGGCTACGTGCAGAGGAAAGGCATAGATTTTGAGGAAGTCTTTGCTCCAGTAGCTAGACTGGATACGATCAGACTCATCCTAGCCCTAGCAGCTCATCGAGGTTGGGAAATTCACCATCTGGATGTCAAATCGGCATTCCTAAACGGTGACCTCGAAGAAGAAGTGTACGTCAAGCAACCAGAGGGGTTCGGCATCACGGGCAAGGAGCAGAAGGTGTACAAGCTATCCAAGGCCTTATAGGGGTTAAAACAAGCACCAAGAGCTTGGAACATCCGCCTTGATAAGAGCTTGAAGAATCTTGGATTCACAAAGTGCTTGAGCAAGCAGGCAGTCTACACCAGGAGTTCCGGGCAGGAAACTCTGATCGTGGGAGTGTATGTGGACGACCTGATCGTCACAGGATCCAGCGCAGGAGGCGTAGATGGGTTCAAGCAGCAGATGATGGCCGAATTCGAGATGAGTGACCTCGGATTACTTTCGTACTACCTCGGTCTCGAGGTGGAACATAAGAAGGACTGCATTACGCTGAAGCAGTCGGCCTACGCGAAGAAGATCCTTAAACAGTTCGAGATGGCGGACTGTAACTCGAGCAAGTACCCTATGGAGGCGAAGCTGCAGCTCGGGAAGGATGCTGAAGGGAGAAGAGTGGATCCCACGGAGTACAGACGCGTGATCGGGTGCCTGAGGTACCTCACCCACACCCGACCAGACATTTCACACGCAGTCGGGATAGTCAGTCGGGATAGTCAGTCGATACATGGAGAAGCCCACGAGTGCACACCAGCAGGCGGTGAAGCACATCTTGCGTTACGTGAAGGGCACGACGGACTACGGGATCTAGTACAACCGAGGAAGTGGAGCAGAAGTACTAGTCGGCTTTACGGACAGTGATTTGGCAGGTGACATTGACGATAGAAAGAGTACCGGAGGGATGGCATTTTATCTCAACGGGAATCTAATCACCTGGCAGTCCCAGAAGCAGCAGACAGTAGCTTTATCCTCGTGTGAAGCGGAGTTCATGGCGGCAACCGCAGCAGCATGTCAGGCTATGTGGTTGAAAGGGCTACTCAGTGAGATGACGGGTTCCGAGCAGAAAACACCAACTCTCTACGTGGACAACAAGTCTGCAATCGCGTTGATGAAGAATCCAGTGTTTCACGGACGAAGCAAACACATTGACACAAAGTACCATTATATTCGTGAGTGTGTGGAGAAGCGACAGATCATCGTAGAGTTCATCAACACAAGGGAGCAGCGAGCAGACATCCTTACCAAGGCTTTGACGAGAGTGAAGTTCCCGGAGATGAGAGAGTTGCTCGGAGTAAAGAGTGTAGCAAGTCAAGCTTACGGGGGAGAATGTGAGCTTAAGCTTGACTTAGTCCGGATGACGACCAGAACCTAGGACGGGCAGAAACACTTGCGAGGAGTCAGCCCGGGTACCGACCAGAACAGAAGACGGACAGCTGTTCAGCCCAGCTCGGGTGAACACGAGCAAAACGTCCGGGTAGAAGGCAAGCCCGGCCAGAGGCAGACGAGCAAGCCAGCTCGGGGACAGAGAAGCTGTCCGGGCAGGAAAGGGAAAGTCAGAAACTACCCAGCAAGGAAAGCGCGTAGCTTGAGGAGCAAGCAAAGATCAAGTCAAAGATTTGATAAGATTATTTAGGGTAGTTTCCTGATTTGGTGCGATTTGGTTAGCTAGGGTTTCGCCTATGTGAGGCTATAAATATACCTAGCATGTACACTTTGTAATGTGTTGAGTCCATTAGAGTTTGAGTTTACCTTCTCGTATTTTGCCTTCGAATTATTAATCAGAGATATTCTTCTCCCATAAGATTGTGTCCTTTATTTTCTGTTCGATTCCTTTGGTGTTATTCGTGTTCTTTGCAGATCCGTGAATTGGGATCCAATAGAGAACACTAGTTAAGTACACAAATATGTAAAAACAAAATAAAAATAACTCGTAAAAAATGCGTAAATTGAATTTTAGTCCCCGGCAACGGCGCCAAAAACTTGTTGGTTGCAAGACGTGTATGCAATTTTACGCAAGTGCACGTGTCGACAAGTAATACAATGTGCAAAGCACAAAGATCGATCCCACATAGACTAAATCAAATTACGTATTTCTTGCGAGTTATATAAAAATGAGATAACATGAGAAAATTCATAAAAATCAAGATTCATTCAAATTGTAAACTAAATTGATGTTCAAACTGTTAATTGAGGATATTAGGAACAGGGGAGACAAACAATTTGATTATCGATGAGAGAAAATGGTTGGGCTCATGAATTACTTCGGGTTTTCCGAATTACCGAATGTGACAGGAATGCTATTGCATTTTCTTAGTGATTCTGGGAAACGACAATAACATTGGTTCTTCCGAACTTTTGCTTAAAAACCGATTGTAAATTAATCCTTCATATTCCTATGATAAGACTACTTTACCGGTTAAAATTAAGTTCCAATTCCACAATCTACATGGAGATTAATATATTCCTATACTCATCTCAATCTTAAGAACGAATTCACAAGATTAAACATGTATCAAGGTTGCATTTCCAATTCAATTCATATTTTCCAATAGAGATTAAATCTGAAATTCTATTAAGTTGACACAAGAAATAGAATTATGACAAAATTAAGCACTCAACCAAGAACTAAGAAAACACAAAATCCCATCACAATCAATAATTCTTCAAACCTTTAGTTCATCATTTACCCAACTCTAGGAATTTAGTTCATACTTGGACAACAAAAATTAGAGAAGAAAAGTGGTTCAAGATACAACATCAAACCGAAAATATGATGAACAAAATGAACTCAAGTTGATGTGTTGATGATCCCTTGCTGCCCTCTCCTTTCAAAGCTTGTTGTTGCTGCCCTCCTTCACTGCTTGTTCAATGTCACCCTCACTGCAGCTCGTTGTCCTCTTTCTTACTTGGTGGCTGATCAGTTTCCTTTTTGCTTGGTTTTCAGCCTTTGATCATCAATTCCTCTCCAATCCAATGGCTGATTCTCTTGCCCAAAAAAGACAAAAATTAATTAGGGCAACTTTCTTATTTTGGCTCATTCTCTTGGTAATTGGGCCTAATTAATTAAGCCCAATCTTATCATGTTAATATTTGGTGCTCAAGTGAGAAAACATGAAATAAACACATAAACTTGGTTCTTTTTGTCAATGTACATCAATTTATGTGTTTATTCCAATGTTATACAATTTTGTTCAAGCACTTACAATTTTAGCCTAATTGGACAATATTGTCAATTTTATATCGATCTTTCGTTCGGGTTTTAATTATTAATTCCGTAAAAACCGTGTAATAACTCTATTTTCATAGAGTTATCACAATTCCACTCAATGCATTAATCAATAATAAAAGAAAATACATTAAATTCTTATTTTAAAAAATTAAAAATTCTCAGAAAAAAGGATTTTCCAATCCTTTGTTATAATTGCTCTACATCTTCATTTTGAGTTGTAAAAATTAGAATTCTAAATACTTGAATAACACCATACCACATTACATATGAGTTCCTCCTTTTATAATATATAGATTCTGTAAAAACCGTGTAATAACTCTATTTTCATAGAGTTATCAGGATGAAAACCACACTCACAGTACAACGCACACACTTACAAGAGAGAATAAGAAAAACAAAGGAAGAATAAGGAGTAAGATTAAACTTGGAAGAATAATGTCCATTGCACGAATGTTGGAGTTGGAAATTAATAACATGCAATTACTAATGCTATTTAAAGGAAAAACAATTCCTGATTGTAAACATTATAGGAAATTCAAGATATAAAAGATAATTAAAAATCCACTAACAACTATTCGTAAAATAGCTCCATGTTTGACTAAGTCCAAGCTATGTCTCATACAATTAAGAAAAGATGATATTGTCGGTCAAGATTACATGTTTAAGAGAACAAAAAATTGCGACTCATTGAAATTGAACCCTGAAACTCTTGACGAGGAATGTATCGAAGTTAGCCCGTTACTTTGGCCAATTTTACTTGTTACATGGAGAAAATCTTTTGGGCAATTTATTGGAGAGATTTGGCTACAGAGTAGTATCTATCTGGCATGAAACGATGTCGTTTCTCGCCTAGGCTTGGCATAATAAAACCGGCCATTAACTATTAGCTTCTCACTCGGTGAAAATCACATACTAAAATCTAACTCCATCGATATTGTTTTTGGAGTAACTGATCTTCGCTTCGAAATGATCCATACCTAATGTGAATCTATCGTGCATATACCACATAATGTAGTAATATACTCACTCCACATCTTTGTTGGTTCCGGAATTTGTTTGACACACAGAAGGTTAACTTATACTCAAGTTGAAAGGCAAATTAATATGAAATATGGTGGATACACGATTATTTAGAAAATTGATGGACAAAATGAAAAGCCAATATCTGATTTAATATTATTTATTACAAGAAAAACTAGCGAAATAGCCTTAAAACCAGCATTTGACATTCTTATCAAAAATACTTGGTCCATAAGTGGAGTTGACTATGTCAACCAGTAGCCGGAACTGCATCAGCACAAATAAGGAAATGGGAACACATGCGAGACATATCAAGAGAACTACGACCCATAACATGTTATGAAACATTAGAGAAAAGCCAGCACAAAAGGTAATTATAATGGCCGCTATGGAAAGAAAAAGAGTCGAGAGTCCGATGATGAGCTTCTTCGGCAATGACTTGAGGAAATCTTCCTCCCTGTAACGTGAAGTCCCGACTCCGAGGAACATCAACACTGACGTTGTCGAAGCCAATAACGCCACGATATTGGACACCATGAAGACCCTGTAAAGCTTGTAACTTAAAAACATTGGAAACCCGGTGTTCTGATCATTTCCACCAGGAAATGTAAATGCTGCGGCGAAAGCGATTGTGATAATAAATGCGCCGACGATACTGTTGGCACTTGCTGTGTCTTTCATCCACTTCTCTCCCTCAACCACCAAATTTTTGTGGTTTTCTGTGAATAGAGTGCCAGCTGTCAGACCATCAAGGTTCATCCAGCCTCGGACTGATGGGCTTGTTAGTTCTTCAACCTCCTACATGTTAACCAATTTTTGAAGGACATGAGAAAAATTCAAGTAAAGAAAAACGTGTGACGCGCATATTCTTATCGTAAAATACAAGAACAAGCTCTTACAAAGTAATCAGCTTTACTTGTCCGCATAGCATAAAGGAACTCGAACGAATAAGCCAATAAGGACTCTACGGATATGTATATATATTATGAGACCAAACAGCAACCTTTTTAAATGATGGAAGTCTATAATCTCACAAAGAGAGCCTGTATTCTAAAAATATTGGTCCTCAAGAAAGGAAAAGCAAGAAATGAAGCTCACAATAATATATATACAAATAATAATTTAAGAATTTAGAAACAAAAGAACAAAGAACTAAAGAAAACAAAAAAATCCTTCCAATTCAATCGTCATTAACAAAAGACGCAGTAAAAACAAGGAGACAAGAGTGCCAATGATGATCCAAATATTGAGCACAAAAACTTGTTAAAAGCATATTCCGCTCTATCACCATCTCTATATACCAAAAAAACAAAATATTCACCAAATAAGTTGAGCATTAAACTCTTATTTGAATAAAAGGATTCTTATTCATGAATAAAGATATAAGTAAAGTGATAAAGAATAATCTTTATATTATGTTTTGTCTTATAGTGATTGAGAAGAAAATAACTAGTACATTGAATTTTTGTTAGAATTTGAAATATCCTATTGGAAGACAACTGTTTTGGGACATGTTATATATATCACTATCGACTTGGGAGAAGTCAAATGAGGAAAAATTGAGTTGTTATGTGAGTTTAAGCCTGACTTGGCTAAACGAAGTCTAGCAAAATCACATACTAACAAAACAGAGCCTAGCAGAATGTAGACGAGCAAAACCGGAGCCGAGTAGAATCAAAGCTTAGCAGAAATGAAGCATATCAGAAACAAAGCCTAGCAGAAATGGAGCCGAGTATAAATGGAGCCTAGCAGGATGAGTCTTCGGATGACAAAAATTGGCAAAGCTTCCAAACAGATCGGTTCGGATGAAAAGACTAGCAGCTCTGTTAATCACACGCAAGACTGTCGGATCCCAAATCACGGATCTGGAAAGAACACGATCACCACCAAGAAAAATCGAACAGATAATTGAATTTTTTGGGAGAAGAATTTCTCTATTGATATCGAAGGCAAAATACAAGAAGATAAACTCAAAAAATCTAATGGACTCAGCACTTTACAAAGTGTACAATGCTAGGTTTATATAGCCTCACATAGGCGAAAACCCTAGCTAACCAAATCGCACAAAATCGGGAAACTACCCTAAATAATCTTGTCAAATCTTTGACTCGATCTTTGCTTGCTCCTCAAGCTACGCGCTTTCCTTGCTGGTTAGTTACTGACTTTCCCTTTCCTGCCCGGACAGCTTCTCTGTCCCCGAGCTAGCCTGCTCGTCTGCCCCGGGCAAAGCTTGCCTTCCATCCGGACACTCTTCTTGTGTTCACCCGAGCTGGGCTGAACTCTTGTCCGTCCTTGCATCTGGTCGGTACCCGGGCTGACTTCCTCAATGTGCCGGACTAAGTCAAGCTTAAGCTCACATTCTCCCCCGTAAGCTTGACTCGCTTCCACTTTCTTTACTCCGAGCAGCTCTCTCATCTCTGCGAACTTGACTCTCGCTAGAGCCTTGGTAAGAATGTCTGCCCGTTACTACCTTGTGTTGACGAACTTTACGATGATCTCTCGCTTCTCCACACACTCACGAATGTAGTAGAATTTCGTGTCAATGTGTTTTCTCCGTCCATGGAACACTGGATTCTTCATCAACGCAATTGCAGACTTGTTATCCACGTAGAGAGTAACTGGTCTCTACTCGGATCCGGTCACTTCGCTAAGTAGCCCTTTCAACCACATAGCCTGACACGCTGCTGCGGTTGCTGCCATGAACTCTGCTTCACAAGAGGATAGAGCTACTGTCTGCTGCTTTTGAGACTGCCATGTGACCAGGTTTCCGTTGAGGTAGAACGCCATCCTTCTGGTACTCTTCATGTCATCGATATCACCGGCCAGATCACTGTCTGTAAAGCCGACTAGCACTTCTGCTCCGCTTCCTCTGCTGTACTGGATCCCGTAGTCCGTCGTGCCATTCACGTATCGATAGATGTGCTTCACCGCCTGCTGGTGTGCACTTGTGGGCTTCTCCATGTATCGACTGACTATCCCGACTGCATGTGCAATGTCTGGTCGGGTGTGAGTGAGGTATCTCAGACACCCGATCACGCGTCTGTACTCCGTGGGATCCACTCCTCTCCCTTCAGTATCCTTCCCGGGCTGCAACTTCGCCTCAATTGGGTATTTGCTCGGGGTGCAATCCGCCATCACGAACTGCTTGAGGATCTTCTTCGCGTAGGCCAACTGCTTCAGCGTGATGCAGTCTTTCTTCTATTCCACCTCGAGACCGAGGTAGTATGAAAGTAATCCGAGGTCACTCATCTCGAATTCGGCCATCATCTGCTGCTTGAATCCATCTACGCCTCCTGCGCTGGATCCAGTGACGATCAGGTCATCCACATATATTCCCACGATCAGGGTCTCTTGCCCGGTACTCCTGGTGTAGACTGCCTGCTCCCTCAGGCACTTTGTGAATCCAAGGTTCTTCAAGCTCTTGTCAAGACGGATGTTCCATGCTCTTGGTGCTTGTCTCAACCCGTATAGGGCCTTGGATAGCTTGTACACCTTCTGCTCCTTGCCCGTGAAACCGAACCCCTCTGGTTGCTTGACGTACACTTATTTTTTGAGGTCACCATTTAGAAATGCCGATTTGACATCCAGGTGGTGAGTTTCCCAACCTTGATGAGCTGCTAGGGCTAGGATGAGTCTGATCGTGTCTAGTCTAGCTACTGGAGCAAAGACTTCTTCAAAGTCTACGCCTTTCTTCTGCACGTAGCCTTTGGCTACCAGCCTTGCCTTGTGCTTAAGAACATTCCCCTTGGTGTCCTTCTAAAGCTTATACACCCACTTCAGGCCGATGGGATTATGACCTTTGGGAAGGTCGGTGAGCTCCCATGTCCTGTTCTTCTCGATGGACTCCAACTCCTTCTTCATTGCTTCTTGCCACTCCTGCTCGGCTGCTGTCTCCTAGTAGTTGGCTGGCTCTTCTGCACACAACAAAGAAATTTCCTCCAGGCTCATCTCCACTTCTTGAGTCTGATCGTAGACGTCTACTACGGGTCGGAATCCCCTTGGGCCGTCTTTGATGGAGGAATCTCCCGAGATGGACGGGCTGGTCCTGCTCGGACTTGGTGTCCGTGGTGTTTCCGGGTTGCTCTCTCCCGGGCTGGATTCTCTCGTGCTTGGAAAGACTATTCCCGAGCTAGGTGTTCTGGGCTGATCCTACTCGGCAACGCCATTTCCATCTTCAACTGTACTGAGTTTTGCTCGAGTTCTCCTTTCTAGTCGCTCCAATCCCACTTCATCTCTTCTTCGAACACAACATCTTTACTCACTTGGAGTCTGCCGCGTCGTGGATCGTAGAGCCTGTGTTCCTTGGTTCCTTTTTCAACGCCAAGGTACAACATCTTCTGACTCCGGTCATCCAGCTTCTTGAGATGTATCCCCGCAATCATCACATGTGCGGTGCATCCGAACACTTTCAAATGTTCTAAGAGGGGTTTCTTCTCATTCCACGCCCGGTAGGGAGTGCGCTCTCCTAGCGCTTTGGTAGGCAAACGATTGAGCAGGTAGACCGCATGTCATACTGCTTCTGCCCAAAACCGGGCTGGAACTTGCATGCTCTTGAGCAAGCTCTTCGTTGTGTTCAGCACAGTTTGGTTTCGACTTTCCACCACGCCATTCTGTTGGGGCGTGTGGAGTGCGGGCAGGTGAGGTTGAACTTCTTCGTGGTAGCAAAATTCTCCAAACTGCTGGGAAGTGAATTCTCCTCCTCGGTTTGTTCGCAAGACCTTTGACCTGTGCACCGAGCCGTTCTCCACGATCTTCTTGAACTTCTTGAAGACCTCAAAGGCTCCGCTTTTCTTCTTGAGCATATAAACCCACATCCAGCGACTGTAATCATCAACAAGTAAAAGAAAGTACTTGTTACCTACCAATGTTGCTGGGGTGACTGGACCGCATAGGTCTGCATGCACCAACTGTAGGAGTCTCTCTGCTCGGAATTTGGCCTTGATCGGAAAAGGTATCCTCGCCTACTTCGCGATCATACAACATTCACATAGTTGGTCGGGGTGATCTATCTTGGGAACCCCGAAGGTCAACTGCTTCTCGCCCATCATCTTGAGCGCGTGAAAATTCACGTGTCCGAGCCGTGCGTGCCATAGCCAGGCCGGGTCTGCCATCGAAGCCATGAGACTGACGGGCTGGCACGTTTTCAGGAGACTCTTGTAGAGTCTGTTGGGTGTTCGCTCCGCCTTCATCAACAACTCTCCTTCCTTGGTCCTTATCTTCACGTAGGACCCCGATAGCACCATTGTGTTCCCGATCATAGTCATTTGCCCTAGACTGATGATGTTGCTCTTCAACTTCGGGATGTTGCTCTGATCTCTACGACTGATCCGTCGCCGAATTTCACGTTGCCCGTGATCTTCTCATCGAGCTCTTCAAACTTAGCTCGGTTCCTAGTCATGTGGTTGCTAGCTCCGTTGTCTAAGTATCATACGTCGGTACTGACTTTCTTTTCTCCGTCTAAGAGGAGGTTTGCAATAACCTTATCCTCGATGAGGAAAACCTTTTCGCTGGTTTCCTCCGGACAGGTCTGCTCGGCCTCTGGGCTGATCGGCACACTGATCACTTCTGCCCGGGCCTCGGCGTCGCTTTCGCCATTTTGCTCGTCCAGGTGCGTCTCCTGCTCGGCAAATAACACTGCCGGCTAGTCGTCTGGAAATCTTGCTAGATTCGCCTCTTCGCCCTGGTTCCTGTTCCGGCACTCAGATGCAAAGTGCCCAATTTTTTGACAACTGTAGCACTTCACTGTGCTCTTGTCTCTCCTGGTCGTGCCTTGCTGACGGGGTGCACCACTGCCGCGACCTCGCTGATCCCGACCTCGTCCTCGACCTTGTCCGCGACCTTGGACTTCTCCACCAAAGCTGCTCCGACCTGAGGATGTTGAAGGAAACTCGGCTCCCCCAGGTTTCCGCTGTCTGGCCGTACACTCTTCATGCATGAGTAGGAGGTTCTTCTCCTCTTCTCTGTCACCGTAACCCCGAAGTCTCTCCTCGTGGGATTTGAGGCGACCAACAACCTCCTCGACCGTCATGGTCTTGAGATCGCCGAACTACTCGATCAATGTTACGATCTGCAAGTACCTGTGAGGCACTGCTCGGAGAAATTTCTTGACGACGGTGGTCTCCTCCACCGTGTCTCCCAGCGAGCGTATGCCCGTCACAATAGACGTGAGCCGCATTGCAAAATTATAAATCGATTCGCTCTTCCTCATCCTCATAACCTCGAATTCACTCTTCAAGGTGTGGAACTTTGCCTCCTTGACGCGATCTGCGCCCATGTGCATGGTTTGAAGTGTTTTCCATGCTTCCTTCGCTGAATCTTTCTCGGCGAGCATGAGAAGAACATCTTATGGAACCGCTTGGTAGATTGCGGCGAAAGCCATTCTTTCCTTTCTCCCTTCGACACCGACGTTCTCTACGGCCTCCCACACTCCCTGCGCCTACAGATTTACCCTCATCTTTAACACCCACACGGCGTAATTGCTCTTCTTGAGCATGGGGTAGTGGAGCGTAATTGTGCCTTCTATGGGTTCTGGTTTCTGCGCGACTAGAGCTCCTTCGATCGGTGACTCTGATGATGAAGACATATTCTTCGATTGAAGCTCTAATACCACTTGTTGGTTCCCAAATCATGGATCTACAAAGAACACGATCACCACCAAAGAAAACTCGAGCAGAAAATTGAAGAACACAAGCTTTTGGGAGAAGAATTTCTTTATTGATAATCGAAGGCAAATACAAGAAGATAAACTCAAAAAACTCCTATGGACTCTACTCTTTACAAAGTGTACACTACTAGGTTTATATAGTCTCACATAGGCGAAACCCTAGCGAACCAAATCGCACAAAATCGGGAAACTACCCTAAACAATCTCGTCAAATCTTTGACTCGATCTTTGCTTGCTCCTCAAGCTACGCGCTTTCCTTGCCGAGTAGTTGCTGACTTTCCCTTTCCTGCTCGAACAGCTTCTCTATCTCCGAGCTAGTCTGCTCATATGCCCCAGGCTGGGCTTGCCTTCTATCCAAACCTTCTGCTCGTGTTCACCCGAGCTGAGTTGAACTCTTGTCCGTCCTCGGTTCTGGTCGGTACCCGGACTGACTCCCTCTTTGTGAAGGACTAAGTCAAGCTTAAGCTCATGGCGGCGAATCAAACCAACGCTTTAAATTTGAGGACGAATTTTCGCAACCTTGGGAGAAACGATGGAGCATGGAACGTGGAAGTTTGTTGTGAACCGGGTTCATACAAAGGAAAAGCTCGCTCTTGTTCCTCGTTTGGACCTTCATCGTAAACGTGCTCGACCATTTTTCTTCAACCCTAATATTCTTAAGTTGAGCTAAGCTGCATTTTGCATTCGGAATTAAGAGAGAAAGTGAGGGAGAAGGAGAGGGAGAGAGGACCCACAAATACAATTTGTTTTTTTTTTTCATGAAAATAAATAATAAATCTAAAAATTTAAAAACATATCAAAATGCAACGTAGAAATACCACGTGACATAAGATGATGTGGCAGTGCAACGTGGATGTTTGTCTGCTATGTGGGCGTTTGACTAACACACGTTGGTTAATCATGGACACAACCCATTTTTTGGTACTTAGGCCGCTATTAAATGGATTTGGACCCATTTTGTCCCAGTTGGCCTAAAGTTAGGAACTTGTGTCGCGATTAACTCAAATTTAAAAAAAAAAAAAAGCGAAACTCAGATGTTTCATGTCTTACTAAATGCCCAGGTTCTCTTAGAATCTCGTTATCTGAAAGATATATGTTTGTTTGTATATATATATATTTATATACCTATGTATATGTATATGTATATATATATATATATATATATTTATATACCTATGTATATGTATACTTTACCTTAAACCATTGAAGTTCTCTTTGCATTTGCAGAGCTGCTCCTGGGATGAGCTTCAGCTGCCTCAAAGGTGCTACAGCAGCTACCTTGTGCAGCATGGTGTTGTCTTCAGTGTGGTAGTCCATGATGTCTAATTTATTATGAAGACTGTAAATGAGGTTGAAAATTTGGGCTTGGCGATTCTCAACAGCCTCCTCAATCACTCCCTTCGCAATGTCTGGATCCCAGACGAGAAGCGGATTCGCTTTCACTATGCTTGATATGAACTCGACATTCCCAGCACGCGCAGCTAAATAAAGAGCATCATGTATCCCCGCCTTTTCGATCTTCGCATGATCCGAAGTATTTTCGATTACTTTACATATTTGTTTCAAGAGTTCCATACTTTGAACATGGAACAATTTCATCTCATATAAACCCTTTATATCTGCATTTGCAGTCCACACAATTGATAAGGCAAGGATCAAAACTATTAACACGACACATTATATAACTGGGAGACTAATGTGTCTAGGGACAAATGTGTATATATATATATATATATCACTAACCATATTTTCAGGCAACGAGTAATTATCACTATTCCCCTTTAAATTTGCGAGTATGTAAATTTTTGATGCAACAGAGAAACTAAAAAAATGCTCGGTTATTAATTTGTGCACGAGTACTGCCAATTAGTCCCCAAAATACCTGGGCCGAGTTTAACCCGGAAGGCAATTTTTTTTTTTTAAAAAACCCGGATCCGGATATATCCGGATCCGTGATTTTCCGGATCCGGATATATCCGGATCCGGGTTTTATTAACCCGGATATTAAAATATCCGTTTTAAAAAAATATATATTAAAAAGCCAACGCGTGTGAGCTTAAGCTTGACTTAGTCCGGATGACGACCAGAACCCAGGACGGGCAGAAACACTTGCGAGGAGTCAGCCCGGGTACCGACCAGAACAGAAGACGGACAGCTGTTCAGCCCAGCTCGGGTGAACACGAGCAAAACGTCCGGATAGAAGGAAAGCCCGGCCAGAGGCAGACGAGCAGGTCAGCTCGGGGACAGAGAGACTGTCCGGGCAGGAAAGGGAAACTCTACCCCGA
This sequence comes from Parietaria judaica, assembly GCA_954871525.1. Lineage (NCBI taxonomy): Eukaryota > Viridiplantae > Streptophyta > Magnoliopsida > Rosales > Urticaceae > Parietaria > Parietaria judaica. The sequence continues at coordinate 27,270,990 of OX940869.1, forward strand.
AAGGAAGACGCGTAGCTTGAGGAGCAAGCAAATCAAGTCAAAGATTCAGCGAGATTATTTAGGGTAGTTTCCTGATTTGGTGCGATTTGGTTAGCTAGGGTTTCGCCTATGTGAGGCTATAAATATACCTAGCATGTACACTTTGTAAAGAGCAGAGTCCATTAGAATTTTGAGTTTATCTTCTTGTATTGCCTTCGATTATTAATCAAGAGAAATTCTTCTCCCAAAAGTTTGTGTCCTTTATTTTTTTCTATTCGATTTCTTTTGGTGTTATTTGTGTTCTTTGCAGATCCGTGAATTGGGATCCAACAAGTGGTATCAGAGCTTCAATCGAAGAACATGTCTTCATCATCAGAGTTACCGATGGAAAGAGCTTTGGTCGCACCGAAACCAGACACCAGAGAAGGCACAGTTACACTCCATTACCCCATGCTCACGAAGAGCAATTACGCCGTGTGGGCGTTGAAGATGAGGGTGAATCTGCAGGCGCAGGGAGTATGGGAGGCCGTAGAGAACGGCGGTGTCGAAGGGCGCAAGGAAAGAATGGCTCTAGCCGCTATCTACCAAGCAGTTCCGGAAGAAGTTCTTCTCATGCTTGCCGAGAAAGATTCCGCGAAGGAAGCATGGAAAACTCTTCAGACCATGCACATGGGCGCATATCGCGTCAAGGAGGCAAAGGTCCAGACCTTGAAGAGTGAGTTCGAGGTCATGAGGATGAGGGAGAGCGAATCAATTGATGATTTCGCTATGCGGCTCACGTCCATTGTGACCGGCATACGCTCGTTGGGAGACAAGGTGGAGGAGACCACCGTCGTCAAGAAATTCCTCCGAGCAGTGCCTCACAGGTACATGCAGATCGTGACGTCGATCGAGCAGTTCGGCGATCTCAAGACCATGTCGGTCGAGGAGGTTGTTGGTCGTCTCAAGGCCCACGAAGAGAGACTTCGGGGTTACGGTGACAAAGACGAGGAGAAGAACCTCCTGCTCACGCATGAAGAATGGACGGCCAGACAGCGGAAAACCGGGGGAGCCGAGTTTTCTACAAGACCCTCAGGTCGGAACAGCTTTGGTGGAGAAGTCCGAGGACGCGGACAGGGTCGTGGACGGGGTCGAGGTCGGGACATGCGAGGTCGCGGCAGTGGATCTACCCGTCAGGAAGGCACGACCAGGAGAGACAAGAGCACAGTGAAGTGCTACAATTGTCAGAAGCTTGGGCACTTTGCATCTGAGTGCCGAAGCAGGAACCAGGGCGAAGAGGCGAATCTAGCAAGATTCCCAGACGATCAGCAACAGCCGGCATTGTTGTTTGCCGAACAGGAAACGCACCTGGACGAACAGAATGGCGAGTGTGACGCCAAGGCCCGGGCAGAAGTGATCAGTGTGCCGATCAGCCCAGAGGCCGAGCAGACCTGTCCGGAGGAGACCAGCGAGAAGGTTTTCCTCATCGAGGATAAAGTTATTGCAAACCTCCTCGTAGACGGAGAGAAGAAGGTCAGTACCGACATATGGTACTTAGACAACGGAGCTAGCAACCACATGACTGGGGACCGAGCTAAGTTTGAAGAGCTCGATGAGAAGATCACGGGCAGCGTGAAATTCGGCGACGGATCAGTCGTAGAGATCAGAGGCAGAGGGTCGATCTTGTTCGAGTGCAAGAATGGCGACCAGCGTCTGATGACCTAGGTGTATTTCATCCCGAAGTTGAAAAGCAACATCATCAGTCTAGGACAGATGACTGAGATCGGGAACACGGTGTTGCTGCAAGGGTCCTACCTGAAGATGTGGACCAAGGAAGGAGAGCTGTTGATGAAGGTGGAGCGAACACCCAACAGACTCTACAAGATTCTCCTGAAGACATGCCAACCCGTCTGTCTTATGGCATCGATGGCAGACCCGGCTTGGCTATGGCACGCACGGCTCGGACACGTGAATTTTCACGCGCTCAAGATGATGGGCGAGAAGAAGATGGCCTTCGGGGTTCCCAAGATAGAACACCCCGACCAGCTATGTGAATGCTGCATGATCGCAAAGCAGGCGATGATACCGTTTCCGATCAAGGCCAGGTTCCGAGCAGAGAAACCCTTACAGTTGGTGCACGCAAATCTATGTGGTCCAGTCACCCCAGCAACTTTGGCAGGTAACAAGTACTTTCTTTTACTTGTTGATGATTACAGTCGCTGGATGTGGGTTTATATGCTTAAGGAGAAAAGTGGAGCCTTTGAGGTCTTCAAGAAGTTCAAGAAGATCGTGGAGAATGGCTCGGTGCATGGGTTAAAGGTCTTGCGTACAGACCGAGGAGGAGAATTCACTTCCCAGCAGTTCGGAGAGTTCTGCGACCAGGAAGGAGTTCAACGTCACCTGTCTGCACCCCACACGCCCCAGCAGAATGGCGTAGTGGAAAGGCGAAACCGAACTGTGATGAACACAGCGAGGAGCTTGTTCAAGAGCGTGCAAATTCCAGCCCGATTTTGGGCAGAAGCAGTAAGACATGCGGTCTACCTGCTTAATCGTTTGCCGACCAAAGCGCTAGGAGAGCGTACCCCCTACCAAGCGTGGAAAGGGAAGAAACCCCACTTAAAACATTTGAGAGTGTTCGGGTGTACCGCACACGTGAAGATTGTGGGGCCACATCTCAAGAAGCTGGACGACCGGAGTCAGAAGTTAGTGTACCTTGGCGTTGAAGAAGGAAGCAAGGCACACAGACTCTACGATCCAAGACGCGGCAGACTCCAAGTGAGCAGAGATGCTGTATTCGAAGAGGAGATGAAGTGGAATTGGCGCGACGAGAAGGGAGAACCCGAGCAGAACTCAGTGGAGTTTATTGTCGAAGACGACTAGGATGTTGCCGAGCAAGAGAAGCCCGGAACACCCAGCTCGGGAACAGTCTTGCCAGAAACGAGGGAACCCAGCCCGGGAGAGAGCACCCCGGATACACCCAGGACACCAAGTCTGAGCAGGACCAGCCCGTCCAGATCGGGAGATTCCTCCATAAAAGACGGCCCAAGAGGATTCCGACCTCTAGCAGACGTCTACGATCAGACTCAAGAAGTGGAGATGAGCCTGGAGGAACTTTCTTTGTTGTGTGCAGAAGAACCAGCCAGCTTCCAGGAGGCAGCAGCCGAGAAGGAGTGGCAGGAAGCAATGAAGAAGGAGATGGAGTCCATTGAGAAGAACAGAACATGGGAGTTAACCGACCTTCCAAAAGGTCACAAGCCCATCGGCCTGAAGTGGGTGTATAAGCTGAAGAAGGACACTAAGGGGAATGTCCTTAAGCACAAGGCAAGGCTGGTAGCTAAAGGCTACGTGCAGAAGAAAGGCATAGACTTTGAGGAAGTCTTTGCTCCAGTAGCAAGACTGGACACGATCAGACTCATCCTAGCCCTAGCAGCTCATCGAGGTTGGGAAATTCACCATCTGGATGTCAAATCGGCATTCCTAAACGGTGACCTCGAAGAAGAAGTGTACGTCAAGCAACTAGAGGGGTTCGGCGTCACGGGCAAGGAGCAGAAGGTGTACAAGCTATCCAAGGCCTTATACGGGTTAAAACAAGCACCAAGAGCGTTGAACATCCGCCTTGACAAGAGCTTGAAGAATCTTGGATTCACAAAGTGCTTGAGCGAGCAGGCAGTCTACACTAGGAGTACCGGGCAGGAAACTCTGATCGTGGGAGTGTATGTGGACGACCTGATCGTCACAGGATCCAGCGCAGGAGGCGTAGATGGGTTCAAGCAGCAGATGATGGCCGAATTCGAGATGAGTGACCTCGGATTACTTTCGTACTACCTTGGTCTCGAGATGGAACAGAAGAAGGACTGCATTACGCTGAAGCAGTCGGCCTACGCGAAGAAGATCCTTAAACAGTTCGAGATGGCGGACTGTAACTCGAGCAAGTACCCTATGGAGGCGAAGCTGCAGCTCGGGAAGGATGCTGAAGGGAGAAGAGTGGATCCCACGGAGTACAGACGCGTGATCGTGTGCCTGAGGTATCTCACCCACACCCGACCAGACATTTCACAAGCAGTCGCGATAGTCAGTCGATACATGGAGAAGCCCACGAGTGCACACCAGCAGGCGGTGAAGCACATCTTGCGTTACGTGAAGGGCACGACGGACTACGGGATCCAATACAACAGAGGAAGTGGAGCAGAAGTACTAGTCAGCTTTACGGACAGTGATCTGGCCGGTGATATCAATGACAGGAAGAGTACCGGAGGGATGGCGTTCTACCTCCACGGAAACCTGATCACCTGGCAGTCTCAAAAGCAGCAGACAGTAGCTCTATCCTCATGTGAAGCGGAGTTCATGGCGGCAACCGTAGCAGCATGTCAGGCTATGTGGTTGAAAGGGATACTCAGTGAGATGACGGGTTTCGAGCAGAAAACACCAACTCTCTACGTGGACAATAAGTCTGCAATCGCGTTGATGAAGAATCCAGTGTTTCACGGACGAAGCAAACACATTGACACGAAGTACCATTATATTCGTGAGTGTGTGGAGAAGCGACAGATCATCGTAGAGTTCATCAGCACAAGGGAGCAGCGAGCAGACATCCTCACCAAGGCTTTGGCGAGAGTGAAGTTCGCGGAGATGAGAGAGTTGCTCGGAGTAAAGAGTGTAGTAAGTCAAGCTTACGGGGGAGAATGTGAGCTTAAGCTTGACTTAGTCCGGATGACGACCAGAACCCAGGACGGGCAGAAACACTTGCGAGGAGTCAGCCCGGGTACCGACCAGAACAGAAGACGGACAGCTGTTCAGCCCAGCTCGGGTGAACACGAGCAAAACGTCCGGATAGAAGGCAAGCCCGGCCAGAGGCAGACGAGCAGGTCAGCTCGGGGACAGAGAGACTGTCCGGGCAGGAAAGGGATACTCTACCCCGAAAGGAAGACGCGTAGCTTGAGGAGCAAGCAAATCAAGTCAAAGATTCGGCGAGATTGTTTAGGGTAGTTTCCTGATTTGGTGCGATTTGGTTAGCTAGGGTTCCGCCTATGTGAGGCTATAAATATACCTAGCATGTACACTTTGTAAAGAGCAGAGTCCATTAGAATTTTGAGTTTATCTTCTTGTATTGCCTTCGATTATTAATCAAGAGAAATTCTTCTCCCAAAAGTTTTTGTCTTTTATTTTTTCTATTCGATTTCTTTTGGTGTTATTCGTGTTCTTTGCAGATCCGTGAATTGGGATCCAACAACGCGTGCCATATCCAACGGCCCAGACTAAAGAGCCGTTGGGAGTTTTAATGGGTCTGCGGAAAAAGTACCAGACACGAGTCAGAATCGTGTTACCGTTGGAGGAAACGGTAAAATTGCCTTGGGGTCCTCAAAAATAGCCGTTGGGGCTTTATTACACCACTTTACTCGAATTCCTACGTACATTTTTCCCTATAAATACACCATTTCACCCCCATTTTTTTCACACAAACTCTCAATTTTTTTCACACCATTTCACCCCCAATTCTCTCAAACTCTCTCAAGCATCCTTTGTTCCGAAATTAGCCTATAGTTTAGCTACTTTATAATTATATAAATACTCTCAAATGCTAGTTTAATATATAGTTTAGGTATTTTAGTTGTTATTATTAGTTATAATTTTTATTAGTTATTAGTTTAATTTAGTTTTTATTTTTTTTATTATTAGTTTAATTTATCATTTTTTAATTTAATTTAGTTTATATTTCCGTTGTTATTAGTTTAATTTATCGTTATTATCGTTAATATGTCGAGTGGCAACAACCGTTCTCGAGGACGTCCCGATGTCCGTGGAAAAGGACGGGCTACTATTCCGTCGCCGCGGTCGATTAATAGCGGGACGGCTTTTAGTCAACATAATTATAATGTCGGAGTTATGAATCAACATAATGTTCCCGGTTCTTCTAGCCTACCGTTACCGGCTCATCCTCAATATGGTGCCGATGGCGTCGGTATGAACCAATAATTATTATTTTCTCAAGGTCACGTTGGTGGTTTTACGAACTTACTTAATTATCAAGGTACAAATATTCCGGACTGGGAAAGCCTTAGCAACGAACAACAATACCAAGCACAACAAGCCCACCATCACGAGCAACAACACCAAGTCCAACAACATCGTCAACAACATTATGTGTCCCCCGACGTCGAGGTAAGTCGAGTTTAATTTAAGTAGTTAATTAATTAAATTATTATTTTATTATATTTGAAATTGTTAGATAATAAATTAAATATTAATTTGTTAAAAATAGGTACTTACTTAATAAACTGTTGGTTAAACTTAAAAAATAGTTACTTACTTTACATAATAAATAGTCATTACTAGTCATATAAATAATAAATTAATTAATAAGTTAAATAAAAATTTACGTAATAAAAAGTTAATTAATAAAAATTAATAAAAATTTAAACAAGTTAATAATTATTAAATATTAATTAATAACTAATGTCTAATAAGTTACTTAATATTTAATAAGTTAATTAATAACTAATAACTAATAAATTAATAACTAGTAACTTAATAATTAATAACTAAATATTCATTAGTCATATTAGTTTAGTTAAATTTTAAATAGTTAAGTAAATAAGTTAAAAAAATAAAATTATAATTTTTATGTGTGGTGATAATTATAAAGTTCGTAAGGATTATGGTTTCTTAGAAAGATTGGTTTTTAAATAAGGTTTGCTTTGCAATCTCCTCCAAGTTAGCCTGGGAACCTCAGAGAGTTCTGTCTAAAAAGTTTGGGCCTAAAGTGAGATCATAGCATCCTTTCCAGTCGATCTGGCCGTGGAACCTCCGGGAGTTCCGTCTAAAAGAGCTTGATAATTATTTCCACACATAGAAAATACCATTTTTAATTTTGATAACTTTTTATTTAACTATATAAAATTTAATTAAATTAATATGGTTGATATTAAAATTTAATAATTATAATATTCCTTGTAATATTTAAATTAATGTTAAAATCTCACCCTTGTAATATTCCTTTGTTTTTTAGGAAACGAGGTCGAGGAACCAATCCAACGACCCCGATGGCGGCGATGATGATGATGATGATGATGAGAACGATGATGCGGAGGACCCGAACTATGATCAAGGCGAGGAGGAGGAAATCGGAGAAGTTGAGGAAGTTCTACCAGCACCGCGAGCTGGACATGGACGTGGACGTGGTGAACAACGCTTAGTTTCGGGTGTGGGCGGTCTGCCCCCCCATCTACGGCCGAGGAAGCGAAAGAAATTAACAGGAGCGGTTTGGCACCACGACTTCAGAGCCGAGTACAGATACAACTACTAGACTGGCTTGGAAGATAGGTTCGGGATTTGCCGACATTGCGGGAAGGAATTTGCGGCCCATCCAAAGAACAACGGCAACAGCCGCCTAGAACAACACGCCAAGACATGCAAAAAGAAAAAGCGGGGGAGAATGATTATTGCTCTATGGACTATACGCGATGGTTTGCCTATATCGGCGCCCGAGGGAGAAGGTTTTAACAAAATTATGATGAAGTTGGCGCCGATAAACTATAGGGAAATCTCGTATTATTTAAACCACGAGACCATAATCAAATTATATAACCAGCAAAGAGAGGCTTTACACAAATGTTCCAACAATCTTCTTACAAAATGTCTTTAACGTTGGATTGTTGGAAAGGCCATGCTGATGATGATTATATTACGGTCGTAGCTCATTTTATTAACGATAATTGGCATATGGAAAAGCGTATCATAGGTTTTAAGCCGATGAGGGTTAGGCACACAGCAGTAAACCTAGCCGAGGCTATATTAGAAGTTTTGTCGGATTGGAACGTTTCGGATAGAGTAGTTTCCATTACGTTAGAGAACGCTAGTGCCCGCGCCAATGCCGTACAAATAATAAAGGAGAGTTTGACCAATTTTAGGGAGGATTGTTTTCATCAAAGGTGTGCATGTCATATTATAAACTTGATAGTTCAATCCGGTATTGGCGTTATTTTCGATAGTATCGCCAAAATTAGGAACACAATTTTATATATACGATCATCTACTATGCGTACAGTTTCTTGGGAAGATTATTGCAGGGCTCACGGTTACCAGGTCAGAACGTTTCAACCGGATATGCCAATCCGCTGGAACTCAACTTACACGATGTTGGATGCTGTCATACCATACAAGGAGATTCTTACAAATTGGATCAACGGCCTGGAGCACAACGACTGCGAAGACCTCACTCCGGACGATTGGCTAACCGCCATGCAATTCCAGGCTTTTCTTCACCTTTTTAATCTAATTACTATTGATTTATCTCATGTTTACTCACCCCCGTCTCAGAGAGCTTTGCCCGCTCTTTTCGATATACTTTGTCATTTTGAAAACGCAAAAAGTAATACTTTATTTACCGATGTACTAACCCCGATGATTGCAAAGTTCGAGTATTATTGGGGCTCTGACAAAATCCCATTTTTATATTGCGCCGCTGTAATCTTGGATCCGACACTTAGGTGGCGTTTGGTTATGGTCTCCGAGACCAGATTCTGGTTTTGGTTTCAAACAGTGTCATATTGGTTTCGCAGACCACGTTTGGTTGTCAGTTGTCTCTGTTTTCTCAGACCGGTCTCGCAGACCACTGAAATTTTAATGAAGGAAAACAGAAAACGACTTGAAGTTGTTTTCTGCCTTTGGTCTTCAACTCAATCGTACAAAATAAAACAATAATAATATATTATCATTCTATAATATTATTATATTATTTATAATAAGATATTAACTATGAAATTAACTTCTTAAATAAATTATTAAAATCATTTTTATATATTATAAATTTTAATGATATTACTATCATATTAACAAATATACTTAAATTATGTATATTATTAAATACTAACTTAATTACAATGATATAAACTCTTGAAACAGAATATTTACTACTTTATAAATATTTAATCATGTAATTAGAGTCATGAAATATGAATAATTTTTTTTATCATGGCAAATATATTTTAGACATAATATTAATATATATTACTTTCAAATAAAACATACTTTCTTTTAAGTAACATAAATTGTGTTCTATTGGATTTTTTTCATTTAAATTCAACCACAGATTAACAAAAGACTAACCAAACAGTGTTTCAAAAATCAAACTCCCAAACTGGTTTGGTAAACTAAACTCTCAGACTGGTTTCCCAAACCAAATTGCAAAACTGGTTTCCTAAACCAGTTAACCAAACACCACCTTAAGCTTTCCAAGTTGCAGGATGTCTTACATGCCATGCAAGCTATGACGGGGGAGCCCTATATGACGCACAATTACTTCGATGCGGATAAGAAGATGAAAGCCCTTTACCGAGAGTACGAGCAAAAATATAACAACTTAGAAGATCAGATGGAGGAAACGAATCCTCAACAACAAACTCAGGTAATTTTTCTAAATTTATTTCTTAAGATTATTTTTTTTAATTTCCTAACATTACTCTAAATGTAATTATTTTTTTGTTCAATACAGGGCAGATGCGGGGCCGGTGGTTCACCATACGTGTACAATCACTGGTTATTCTACAACCTTACGGCTATTGGGCGCGGTGGCAATACGGCATCGTCTTCTTGACCGGGTTCGCACGGAAGTGGCAATTCGGGAGCTCGTGTTCTTGGTCGACGTCAACGACGCAACACGGTCGACGAGTACGCCCGATTCTGCAACCTTCCTCCGACACCATGCCCTAACGAAGGCCTCAACATCCTTCAATGGTGGCACGCAAATCGATCGGAGTATCCGATTTTATCCTTGTTGGCTCGTGACATTCTCACAATCCTGGTCTCAACGGTATCATCGGAGGCGGCATTCTCAATGGCCGGAAGGATGTTAGAGCCTCGCCGCAAGTCTACGAGGTCATTGATGGTCGAGATCCTTACGCTTTCGAGAGATTGGATTATGGCCAACAAGCGACAACAAGATTAGATTATGGCCAACAAGCGACAACAAGAAAACGATATGTTCAACCGAGAATTGTGGAATTACTTTTCACATATTCAAATGTAATTCGTTTTCAATTGTTCGTTTTCTTATTGTACTTTCAATTTGTAGCTTTGTTTGCCTTTCGACATTTGGTTGTATTTGTACTTTCCCGTATCCGACCTTCGAGTTTGTTGAATAAAAAATGCATATTTACTTTTTTTGTTGTATGTTTTTATTTATTTCATATTTATTTTTAAATATTTAAAACACACAAATTAAAATTAAGAATTTAAACATTTATTTTTTTCAAAATCGAACTTAAGTACCAAAATGTTAGATTTGAACAATTAAACTAAATTGGGGACTAAACAATATATAAAACAAATTTAATTAAAAAAACTAAAAATAAATACACGGATCCGGATCAGTCCGGGATTTTTTTTCCCGGACCGGACTGATCCGTATCCGGGATTTTTTTTTTTAAATAAATAAATTAACCCGGATGGGTTTTCAGGTTGTATTTTGGGGATTACTGCCAATCGAAACTCTTCCAGTACCTGATTTTTCTCCCAGTACCTGATTTTTTCTCGCACATGTCAAAGAGTTTCGAGAATCAATTTTGCGTCCTCACAAGAACACTCGAATTTGAGAGAGAAACTTTGAGGGTTTTCAATCAGCATCGATCTATTGAAAAGATTACCAAAAATGACCCAAAAAAAAATACAAATAATGATGATAAGCGGACAAAAGCAAAAAAAAAAAAGAAAAAATACAAAAAGTTCGGTGTATAATGCCACAACGGGGGGGGTAGGAATGTCGTAGTTTTTTTTTCTATTTCTTTTTCTTTTACGCTGTGTGATGTGGAGAAATTGTGTAACCAAGAGATTTGGACAGAAGGACATTTCTGACGTCAACGACATTTCTAACAACTCGCCAATATCATTTTCGGAGTTCTATCGATTATAAAGAGGTTTGGAAGCTATTTGAAACAAGGGATTTTTTTTTTTGGGCTGATGATCATAAAATAGAATACTTAATAAATGATATAGAATTAGAGCATACCTAAAAGCTCGAGAATGTATGACCACCCCCATCGTAGTGGACCCAAGATTACTGCAGTGAGTATGATGCATTAGTTAGATATATTATATACGTAACAATTATTGGTATATTATGACAGTAAGTACCAAGTAGTAATTTTTTTTTTATTATTTGGATAAACTTATTTAATTGATTTTTTACAAATAAAATAAGAACTGTTTTATTTCAAATGTGTATTAGTTATTCATTTATGTTCACAAAACTATCAACAAATAAATAATCAAGTAATAATGAAACTACTTAACGATTGAGCTAGACCATCCCATTCGAAAGGAATGGCATACAAAATTTATAATGTTGCCCTTGTATTTCGAGGTTATTGCATACAAAATTAATAAAAGTTGCTTAATATATTATGATCCATATAATTATGTAATTTACGATACTAAAGATCATTAATGTCTTACTGATTTTTTGTATGTAAACAATAAAGACATTTAATATAATTTTTTTATTTATAGTGATATGTAATAATAAATTAATAAAATCTAAATTGTTTAGTTCTTGTTTTGTCGTTACATGTAACAGAGGTGTTCGACGTCTTGTGAGAACAACAATCCAAGTCAGTAGAGATCAACAATGTGTTGAAGATCCCCGCATTAAAGGAATGGATGCGCTATGGAAGTAAACGATCTTCAGTAGAGTTATTTTGTGAGCTTAAGCTTGACTTAGTCCGGATGACGACCAGAATCCAGGACGGGCAGAAACACTTGCGAGGAGTCAGCCCGGGTACCGACCAGAACAGAAGACGGACAGCTGTTCAGCCCAGCTCGGGTGAACACGAGCAAAACGTCCGGAAAAAAGGCAAGCCCGGCCAGAGGCAGACGAGCAGGCCAGCTCGGGGACAGAGAAGCTGTCCGGGCAGGAAAGGGAAAGTCAGCAACTACCCAGCAAGGAAAGCGCGTAGCTTGAGGAACAAGCAAAAATCAAGTCAAAGATTTGATAGGATTATTTAGGGTAGTTTCCTGATTTGGTGCGATTTGGTTAGCTAGGGTTTCGCCTATGTGAGGCTATAAATATACCTAGCATGTACACTTTGTAAAGAGTTGAGTCCATTAAAATTTCGAGTTTATCTCCTTGTATATTGCCTTCGATTATTAATCAGAGAATTTCTTCTCCCAAAAGCTTGTGTCCTTTATTTTTGGTTCGATTTCTTTTGGTGTTATTCGTGTTCTTTGCAGATCCGTGAATTGGGATCCAACAAGTGGTATCAGAGCTTCAATCGAAGAACATGTCTTCATCATCAGAGTCACCAATTGACGGAGCTTTGGTTGCGCAGAAATCAGACTCCAGAGAAGGCACAGTTACACTCCATTACCCCATGCTCACGAAGAGCAATTACGCCGTGTGGGCGTTGAAGATGAGGGTGAATCTACAGGCGCAGGGAGTATGGGAGGCCGTAGAGAACGGCGGTGTCGAAGGACGCAAGGAAAGAATGGCTCTAGCCGCTATCTACCAAGCAGTTCCGGAAGATGTTCTTCTCATGCTTGCCGAGAAAGATTCCGCGAAGGAAGCATGGAAAACTCTTCAGACCATGCACATGGGCGCAGATCGCGTCAAGGAGGCAAAGGTCCAGACCTTGAAAAGTGAGTTTGAGTTCATGAGGATGAGGGAGAGCGAATCAATTGATGATTTCGCTATGCGGCTCACGTCCATTGTGACCGGCATACGCTCGCTGGGAGACAAGGTGGAGGAGACCACCGTCGTCAAGAAATTTCTCCGAGCAGTGCCTCACAAGTACATGCAGATCGTGACGTCGATCGAGCAGTTCGGCGATCTCAAGACCATGTCGGTCGAGGAGGTTGTTGGTCGTCTCAAGGCCCACGAAGAGAGACTTCGGGGTTACGGTGACAAAGACGAGGAGAAGAACCTCCTGCTCACGCATGAAGAGTGGACGGCCAGACAGCGGAAAACCGGGGGAGCCGAGTTTTCTGCAAGACCCTCAGGTCGGAACAGCTTTGGTGGAGAAGTCCGAGGACGCGGACAGGGTCGTGGACGGGGTCGAGGTCGGGACATGCGAGGTCGCGGCAGTGGATCTACCCGTCAGGAAGGCACGACCAGGAGAGACAAGAGCACAGTGAAGTGCTACAATTGTCAGAAGTTTGGGAACTTTGCATCTGAGTGCCGAAGCAGGAACCAGGGCGAAGAGGCGAATCTAGCAAGATTCCCAGACGATCAGCAACAGCCGGCATTGTTGTTTGCCGAACAGGAAACGCACCTGGACGAACAGAATGGCGAGTGTGACGCCAAGGCCCGGGCAGAAGTGATCAGTGTGCCGATCAGCCCAGAGGCCGAGCAGACCTGTCCGGAGGAGACCAGCGAGAAGGTTTTCCTCATCGAGGATAAAGTTATTGCAAACCTCCTCGTAGACGGAGAGAAGAAGGTTAGTACCGACATATGGTACTTAGACAACGGAGCTAACAACACTTAGACACAGATGACTGAGATCGGGAACACGGTGTTGCTGCAAGGGTCCTACCTGAAGATGTGGACCAAGGAAGGAGAGCTGTTGATGAAGGTGGAGCGAACACCCAACAGACTCTACAAGATTCTCCTGAAGACATGCCAGCCCGTCTGTCTTATGGCATCGATGGCAGACCCGGCTTGGCTATGGCACGCACGGCTCGGACACGTGAATTTTCACGCGCTCAAGATGATGGGCGAGAAGAAGATGGCCTTCGGGGTTCCCAAGATAGAACACCCCGACCAGCTATGTGAATGCTGCATGATCGCAAAGCAGGCGAGGATACCGTTTCCGATCAAGGCCAGGTTCCGAGCAGAGAAACCCTTACAGTTGGTGCACGCAGATCTATGTGGTCCAGTCACCCCAGCAACTTTGGCAGGTAACAAGTACTTTCTTTTACTTGTTGATGATTACAGTCGCTGGATGTGGGTTTATATGCTTAAGGAGAAAAGTGGAGCCTTTGAGGTCTTCAAGAAGTTCAAGAAGATCGTGGAGAATGGCTCGGTGCATAGGTTAAAGGTCTTGCGTACAGACCGAGGAGGAGAATTCACTTCCCAGCAGTTCGGAGAGTTCTGCGACCAGGAAGGAGTTCAACGTCACCTGTCTGCACCCCACACGCCCCAGCAGAATGGCGTAGTGGAAAGTCGAAACCGAACTGTGATGAACACAGCGAGGAGCTTGCTCAAGAGCATGCAAGTTCCAGCCCGATTTTGGGCAGAAGCAGTAAGACATGCGGTCTACCTGCTCAATCGTTTGCCGACCAAAGCGCTAGGAGAGCGTACCCCCTACCAGGCGTGGAAAGGGAAGAAACCCCACTTAGAACACTTGAAAGTGTTCGGGTGCACCGCACACGTGAAGATTGCGGGGCCACATCTCAAGAAGTTGGATGACAGGAGTCAGAAGATGGTGTACCTTGGCGTTGAAGAAGGAAGCTAGGCACACAGACTCTATGATCCACGACGCGGCAGACTCCAAGTGAGCAGAGATGCTGTGTTCGAAGAGGAGATGAAGTGGGATTGGCGCGACGAGAAGGGAGAACCCGAGCAGAACTCAGTGGAGTTTATTGTCGAAGACGACCAGGATGTTGCCGAGCAAGAGAAGCCCGGAACACCCAGCTCGGGAACAGTCTTGCCAGAAACGAGGGAACCCAGCCCGGGAGAGAGCACCCCGGATACACCCAGGACACCAAGTCCGAGTAGGACCAGCCCGTCCAGCTCGGGAGATTCCTCCATAAAAGACGGCCCAAGAGGATTCCGACCTCTAGCAGACGTCTACGATCAGACTCAAGAAGTGGAGATGAGCCTGGAGGAACTTTCTTTGTTGTGTGCAGAAGAACCAGCCAGCTTCCAGGAGGCAGCAGCCGAGCAGGAGTGGCAGGAAGCAATGAAGAAGGAGATGGAGTCCATTGAGAAGAACAGAACATGGGAGTTAACCGACCTTCCAAAAGGTCACAAGCCCATCGGCCTGAAGTGGGTGTATAAGCTGAAGAAGGACACTGAGGGGAATGTCCTTAAGCACAAGGCAAGGCTGGTAGCTAAAGGCTACGTGCAGAAGAAAGGCATAGACTTTGAGGAAGTCTTTGCTCCAGTAGCAAGACTGGACACGATCAGACTCATCCTAGCCCTAGCAGCTCATCGAGGTTGGGAAATTCACCATCTGGATGTCAAATCGGCATTCCTAAACGGTGACCTCGAAGAAGAAGTGTACGTCAAGCAACCAGAGGAGTTCGGCGTCACGGGCAAGGAGCAGAAGGTGTACAAGCTATCCAAGGCCTTATACGGGTTAAAACAAGCACCAAGAGCGTGGAACATCCGCCTTGACAAGAGCTTGAAGAATCTTGGGTTCACAAAGTGCTTGAGCGAGTAGGCAGTCTACACCAGGAGTACCGGGCAGGAAACTCTGATCGTGGGAGTGTATGTGGACGACCTGATCGTCACAGGATCCAGCGCAGGAGGCGTAGATGGGTTCAAGCAGCAGATGATGGCCGAATTCGAGATGAGTGACCTCGGATTACTTTCGTACTACCTTGGTCTCGAGGTGGAACAGAAGAAGGACTGCATTACGCTGAAACAGTCGGCCTACGCGAAGAAGATCCTTAAACAGTTCGAGATGGCGGACTGTAACTCGAGCAAGTACCCTATGGAGGCGAAGCTGCAGCTCGGGAAGGATGCTGAAGGGAGAAGAGTGGATCCCACGGAGTACAGACGCGTGATCGGGTGCCTGAGGTATCTCACCCACACCCGACCAGACATTTCACACGCAGTCGGGATAGTCAGTCGATACATGGAGAAGCCCACGAGTGCACACCAGCAGGCGGTGAAGCACATCTTGCGTTACGTGAAGGGCACGACGGACTACGGGATCCAGTACAACCGAGGAAGTGGAGCAGAAGTACTAGTCGGCTTTACGGACAGTGATCTGGCCGGTGATATCGATGACAGGAAGAGTACCGGAGGGATGGCGTTCTACCTCAACGGATACCTGATCACCTGGCAGTCTCAAAAGCAGCAGACAGTAGCTCTATCCTCATGCGAAGCAGAGTTCATGGCGGCAACCGCAGCAGCATGTCAAGCTATGTGGTTGAAGGGGCTACTTAGTGAAGTGACCGGATCCGAGCAGAGACCAGCTACTCTCTACGTGGACAACAAGTCTGCAATTGCGTTGATGAAGAATCCAGTGTTCCATGGACGGAGCAAACACATTGACATGAAGTTTCACTACATTCGTGAGTGTGTGGAGAAGCGAGAGATCATCGTGGAGTTCGTCAACACGAGGGAGCAACGGGCAGACATTCTTACTAAGGCTCTAGGGAGAGTCAAGTTCGAAGAGATGAGAGAGCTGCTCGGAGTGAAGAGAGTGGAAGCAAGTCAAGCTTACGGGGGAGAATGTGAGCTTAAGCTTGACTTAGTACGGATGACGACCAGAACCCAGGACGGGCAGAAATACTTGCGAGGAGTCAGCCCGGGTACCGACCAGAACAGAAGACGGACAGCTGTTCAGCCCAGCTCGGGTGAACACGAGCAAAACGTCCGGATAGAAGGCAAGCCCGGCCAGAGGCAGACGAGCAGGCCAGCTCGGGGACAGAGAAGCTGTCCGGGCAGGAAAGGGAAAGTCAGCAACTACCCAGCAAGGAAAGCGCGTAGCTTGAGGAACAAGCAAAAATCAAGTCAAAGATTTGATAGGATTATTTAGGGTAGTTTCCTGATTTGGTGCGATTTGGTTAGCTAGGGTTTCGCCTATGTGAGGCTATAAATATACCTAGCATGTACACTTTGTAAAGAGTTGAGTCCATTAGAATTTCGAGTTTATCTCCTTGTATATTGCCTTCGATTATTAATCACAGAATTTCTTCTCCCAAAAGCTTGTGTCCTTTATTTTTGGTTCGATTTCTTTTGGTGTTATTCGTGTTCTTTGCAGATCCGTGAATTGGGATCCAACATATTTCCCATAATCATAAGCATCCGCATTATCAATAAGAAATTGCAACATCAACGGCCTCAATCGAAGTGATTGAAGATTGAAAATCAACCTTCCAATCAGCCAAGATCGTGGAGTTCTTACTTTCCTGATATTGTTGCCAGCACTGACCTTTACAGCCTTCGCTAGATGTGGTTGGACATCGAGCACTTAGAAAGAGGAATACATACGTACACTCGAATAAGAGCTAGAAGGTCGTGCGATCTCATTCCTGAAATGACATCTAGTTGTGCGACAATTGAAGAATCGAAGACCATTCTAAAGAGAAGTGTACACTATTTCCCTGGAGTTGGATCTCGTGTTTCTAGTCTTGATGGAGGATTGATTATTTGCAAAACTCAACTAACTATCATGTATAACAGTATAATATTTCAGTGGAATAAAGGGTCTAGGTTAATGCCTCTCAGAGTAGGCTAACTCATGTAAGTTTCACGAACTGCGTTAACAAATATCACGTGTTCAATTATATTATCTTTGTACGCTTTATTTGTTATCTAAGAAATCTTTACTGGTTGTTGATTTATTATCATGAAAAAGCATCCAACATCGCTAGTACCCCGATTTCAATGGGTATCATAGCTAGTTCACATCTTAGTTCTTGAGTTTAGGAAAGTTTGATCTTGGGTGAGATTCGATACCTTATCAAAGCTAGTGTCTAACAGTTTAAGCATTGCAAGATCGCTCTGAAGAGAAGTTGTTATGCGTATTTTTTGAATTATTAAAAATTTGGGGTCAAAAGAAAAAAGTCAAACCCCGCTAGCAAAAGTCAAGGCCCGTCGTCCGAAGTCCCAGCCCATTAGACGAAGCGCAGAAGAAAAATTCGCAAAAGACGGAGTACGGAAGCCTAAGACAAACATAAAAGATCCCCGAGGCAACCCGAAAATAAACCTGACTACCCGCGCGCATGGAGTGAGAAACCTTACATGGTCCTCGGCGAGGTGAAGATGACCTTAGAAGGTTCCTAGCGACCCCATATGGCGACCACTGAAGTCATCAACGACACTCTTAACGAGGAAAGCTCTCAAGGCGACCCTCTCAATGAGGCGAGCTCTCCAGGCGACCCTCTGGCGAGGGCGACCTTCCGTTGATTTAGTCAACGGAGTCCCCTCTCGCCCAGGTAAGCTCCCCTGGCGAGGACGACCCCATTGGACCAAGTCAATATAAAGGTCTTCAACATGGCAAGCGCCCACTGACGACGTACAGCCCTAAGTCTACAAGACTTGACGAGGCATAAATTCAAGACAAATACAAGCAAAAAGACAATTCAAGTATACCGGGACCTCAAGGATGCATAAAGGACACATTAGGACCCGACAGACACGCTCGCGGAGCCCCCGAAGGACTCCGAGGCGATATACCAGCTACGCTCGCTTGACGACCACCCTGTGACAAGGAAGCGTGACAAGCACTCAATGCAAGGGTATTTGGGTGAGGACAATAAGGGAATTTCCCTTTAATCCCCCAAAAAGGTGGAAAAGTTAATACTTTTCCTCTATAAATAGAAGCGCCTTCATTTCACCATTTCACACAATTTTCTCACCAGAGACACCATAAATCGCCCGGGAGCTCGCCGTCTCTCTCCTGGGCGCTTCCCTCTCCTCTCGCTGGCTCAAGAAATCGTCTTACCCTTATGTACGGGAAGCGAGGGAGTTGTTCATCAAGGGTTCTCCTCACGCGACCATTCTTGAGTCCGCGCTCGAGAGGGACACGGCCTGGTCTGAGTTTTGCCTCGACAGTGGTCGTTCCGACACTCGCCAAGGGTCTGAGTTTTACCTCGACCTGGTCTGGTCTCAGTCGTCTCTTTCCGACCCTCGTCGCCTCGCCGGTAATACCCTCGCCATCCGCGACGGTCACCCCCGCACCTTTAACGGCTCCAATGACGATACAAACCACCTCGTCATTCCTCCATTTATCACTAATTAATGATGAACTACGTAATGACCCGATTCTCTTTAAAATACGTAGGCAGCTCGGCGATAAGTGATGGGGTGCGATATCAATATTTTCTTTTTTGCAGGCGTCCCGCAAATACCTATTTTTTCTTTAACATCCTATTGTGTATTCTTTCGGCACATTAATATATTTAGAGAACTACTTCACCATTTTTTCTCTTGCATAAAGCCTGATTGCGTAATCACACACACATATATATATATATATATATATATATATATATATATATATTTATTGACATTGAGAAAGTGTTTTGGGAGTTACTAGATTCTGGAGTTCTTGAATTTCATCCCAGAGCGTGAGTGGTGGGGCTTAGTTTCGGCAGCAATCTCGATTTCTCTCATTTTTAGTTTTCGGACACTCTTTTCTTATCTCATTTTTCCTTTAGACCCTTTCAATTGCAAACCTAGTTACCCCACTGACGGTCCCACCCCGGTTTATCGTTTAAGTATTTTTTTTTTAATTTATAATTAGTGTAGTATAGTCTTAGAAGAAAGAGTTTTATTTATTTCATTTATTATTTGAAGATTGAATTTTGTTTAATATTTGATTACAATAATAAGTAAAGAAAAATTGAACTCGGTATCAGTCTTGTCTCTATTCGCTTCCTAGTTTTAAATGGACTTCTTCGAAACCAGAAGTTGGGTGGGGATTGATTTTAGTAGAAACCCCTGAAAATCGAGTTCGAGTTGAAAATGTTCAAGAGCCTCGTACCTGGTAAAAGTTTCATCTGATTATATATTGGTTGTGTTTGGTACATATTATTTAGCACTTTTTTCTGTTTTTAGAATAAACAAAACCGCTTTTCATGTGTTTGGCAAAATTGTTTTTATAAAAAATACAAAAAACGATTATAGATGTTTGCACGGCATGGTTAAAGAGCTAGGATTCGTAGCTTTTGTTTTTTTAATCTATTTTTGTGTTTTTACTCTAAATATATTTATTTTACTAAACACTAAATTATCTTATGTTACCATCGACAATTGTTTTGTAAATAATTTACCAAACACCTGTCACTTAAAAAAAAATAGTTTTTTTTTTTTCTTTTCACAAATTGAAGTAAAACAATTTTTTTCAAAAATAAAGCTATACCAAACAGTGTCATAATTTGATTTCTCAATCAGTGAACTTTCTTACAACGGACTAATATCTCGACACCTATTGTGCTCAAATTTCATCGGAATAACATGATTTACATATACAAACTTGTGCCATATATCTTGTAGGAGAATGACTTTAATTTGTCCTTTCTAACGAGAAGGTGAACTAAAAAAATAATAAAAAAAGCACTCAAACCTAGAAAAAAAATGTTATAAGCAACATTACCTTCGTTGTAGCTTATGCGGAGCCAGGTGAAGTACTTTGCTTGTTTCAACAATTGACTATCTTCAAAATCTTGAATATCTAAAGGTACGTAATCTTTCATGCTATCACGGACTTGTAGACCTGTTAATCAGAAAGGACCAAAGATCTTTAGGCACGTGGAAATCGGTTTTTGATCTTTAAGAACAGAAAAAACAAAAAGTATTAATACTTACAATTGTAAATACTTTTCTGCCAGAAATTTAGAGTGCTTCCACTGGGAAATACCTTGGAATTTGCTAAAGCACACAGCGTTGAATTCCCAGGAGAATACTCGGTTATGGCCAAATACGGGGCACGCTTCATCAAATGCAAGGCGATATCTAATTCATAATAGCACGATAATAGAGAAAGAGATGTCAAGAATTAATATATGTTCAACAAGACCTTTTTCAAATATTTAAACGAAATAGTGTAATGGGTTCAAATCAGATTAAAAGAGAACCAATTCTATAAGTGAGAGAAAGAGAGCTTATATTACTGTAATGTTGATAATCTATACAGACAGGAAGAAGCAATGCAGCGCGCATTCCCTCTTCGGGCAGTATTAGATCTTCGTCCCGGGTAGCAGAGTATAGATAGTGAATCATATGTTTTTGACCCACCGATATAGCATGCATGACAGGAATCCCATAGTGGTGGTGATCGATGCTAACTAGTCTTCTGTTCTTCCGAATCAAACATATGGCAATCTCTAAGTTGCCCACTTCTATGGCAGTTGCAAGAGCCGTGAAACCGTCCTCCCGAACTATTTCTACCTCTTCCTCTGTCATTATATCCACCAGTTCTCTCACAATATTAATATGCTCCTCCGTGACTGCAACTTGAAGCGCGGTTTTGCCCAAACCAGGCGTCCTCACTCTCACGGCCTCAGGGTGCTGGTCAAGAAACAACTTGGCGTTGTTCAAGTCTTCGTTTTGGACGGCTCTAAAGAACGGCTCAAACTTTTGATAGTCGTTGCTCTCACTTTCTATATGGGGTTTGTCATCACGCTGCCTCCCCATGTCTGCCAAGGTTTCCCAAGCGAGTTTTGCGGATTTGATTTTTAAGATCAAGGGGCGAAATGTTGGGCCGCAAGAAATCAGGATAGAATGAAGAGCGGCTGCGTTTTTTTGTCTCCGAACATTTGCATTATCGTTTATCTGCTCATCTTCCATCGTTATGATGTCCCACAGATTTCGAGCCACCAAATAATGCTTAAGTTGGACGACCCAAGACTCATAGTTGGTCGGAGAAAGAGACTCACTAACAACTGAATTATAACTCTGCCCTTCCATTTAATTAGTCCTGATACGAGAGCGCAACAAGTTGAGAGATTTGTCCGAAGTAATAAACATCACATAATCAAGTACATGACTGGGATGAAAAATGATTCGAAACATTATTTGGGGTTTTATAGTACTCATTAAAAAAATTTAACACTTATTATTTACCCTTTTCCAATCCTAAGTTAGGAATGACGCGAACACTAAGAAATAAAAGAAGTAAAAGTGGCTAAAGAAATATGCAATTACACTTGAGGTCCACATACAACATTATTTATTTTTTTTATTTTTTTTGTTGTTGTTGATACTCAAAACCCGGATCTGTAATTTGGGTTTTCAATAAAACCTATTCAATCCGTAATCCGGGTTCTAAATAAATCTATCTGGATATGGATTTGAAAACCAGGTTTTAGGTTTTAAATATACTTGTCAGGTTTTAAAAATATTTCATAAATAAGAGAGTTAAAATACTTCTAGAATTGTTCATAGATCTGTGTTTCACACCGGGGTCAGGGTATCCAAATTTTGGCAAACAATACCCGAAACCCAAATATGAATTTGAATCCGGATAAGGTTCGGTTATTTAGTTCCAAAATCTATTTCTAGAGATTATTTTTACCCCTAGTCGTAGGGGCTGTATCTTTGGGAGTTCCATGTACTTATCCCGAATAAAAATTACGATAAATCATAACTCAGCGAGGTATGTCAAGAAAGAAACCAAGCATGATCCAAACAACTATGCCAAATTATCAATAAAGAACCACGAAGACAGCAATCAGAACCCAAAACCGTACACATCTGTTTCAAGAAGCATATATGTATATATATACATATATACTAATTCCTAAAGAGTAAATCTACGTTCTTACCTGATTTTTCCCAGCTGGGAATCACTCTTTTTTGGACATCAAAGAGAGAGAGAGAGAGTTGCAAGGTATTTTAAGACAGTTGACTCCCAGCTCTCGCGCCGTGTTAAGATCAATAATTTTACTTTGATAGTGCACAGTTTACAAGCGAGTTTCAAGTTAGACAAAATTAAATACTTAATAATGTTGGGATAACAATTAGGGATATTTTTCCCAAAAAAAGAAAAAACAATTAGGGATATTTGCGGCAAAAGTACCCACATGTTACGAAATTTTTTACTTATGCTTATTTTTGTCTTGCAAAAGTTCTCAATGTACAAAAAATGTCTTGCCGTAAGTTTTCAATATTTTAACTTTGTTAAGTGACATGAGTCGCGTTATAAGTGGTGCACAATAAGTGGCGGAGCCAGGATTTCAATTCAGGTGGTGCCTAATATAATTTATTTTATTATAAAAAATAATGTATTAGGCAAACAAGCACACCATTAACAACAATCACAACAAGTTACAAGAATCAATAATAACATTGTAACATATATATATATATATATATATATATATATATATATATATATATAAAGACAAATAGATATGACTTAGCCTAGTATAAAACAAGAGGTCGCCTTCTCATTTTTGAAAGTGTATTGCATTGTAAATTCATCGTTTGTAGAAATAGAAATGTCCAAGCGACTATAATACATTGTTAAACGCTAAAATAGAAAATTAATAATATTTTTAGTAATGTAATAAGCTAGTGTAAGAGTGTATCCATATTTTTAGTAACTCAAACAAAATAAAAAATAAAAAATAAAACTGAGAAAGAAAAACAAACAAAAAATAAGACTAAACCAAGAGTCGAACGCAACTCCTCTCTCGTAAGAAGAGAGAATTGGGAAAATTACTTATACCATTTGGGGTGAATACTCTTACATTTCCTATATTGATCCATCAAATAATATAATGATATAGAAAGATTTTTTTTTTACTCAAACACTGTTATTTTAATATTTTTCACGTCGTTTTTAGATGGTGCTCAAGCGTACACTAAACCCTACGTAGCTCCGCCCATCCACATGTCCCTTGGGTTTCACGCCTTCTCTGTCTCAAAGAAAAAAAAATCGAGTTTCTAGTAATTTATAAGTCGCGTTATGCTACTGCGTTATATTAAGACTTACAGTGTAAAGTAGGCATAATTTCTTTCAACTATATTTATTTGTAATAGATTCAACTTTCTTAGTTCTATATATCACATAATAATATTAATTTTTATGATTTAATAACGATAGATAGGTCATAGGTGAAAAAATAGAATATTAAAACACAGTAGAGCTTCATAAAGTTGAATTTGAATATTATCTTATTAAGTAGTGAGAAACTTTAACTTGGAATTCTCATTAATAATTACAATGCCTTGTGATTTGTGATCCATAACTTCTTGTTGAGCAGGAAATAAAAAAAAAAAAAAAAAAAAAAAAACTTGCGCGACAGCTTCGAACAAGCCGACAAATCTTCGACTTTTTCATTCTGTTTCTGCAAACCATCTCTTTCATAATTTAATTCAGAATCCGAGAATGAGTCTAAAAAAAAAAGTCAATGGGCTTTTTGGCAGTTGATTTTATTGAGTTTTTCTAAGATTATACATATTTTCGGAAGCGAAAATTTCGAGGAATCCTAAAAAACATGATTTTGATAACAATGTTATATCACTAGTACAAATTGTTGATCCTACCACGGTGTTTCAACCACGGATTTTTTTTTCCATGATCGAAATCCAAGTTTCTACCATGGAATTTTTTTACATGGTTAAAAATCGAGTCACGCCGCGGCACGCCATCGCACGCCACGACATGCTCTCAAATTTACTACAGACATATTTTCCGTTGTTGAAAATGTGTCGTTGAGATGTTTATAAGCCGCGGCGGATAAATGATGCCGCGGCATGGGTGGTACACGACGACACTTTTTAAACCGTTGTTCATACCACGAAGTGTACGCCATGGCGTGTATTGAAAGACGCCACGGCACGTCGTTTTTTAGAGATAAGCCACGGCATTCTCCACGACACGCCGTGGCATGGGTGGTACACGACGACAGCTTGAAAACCGTTGTTCATAACCCGCAGTAAAAATCCTAGTAGGCCGCGGCGTGTCTTGAAATACGCCACGGCATTGCGTTTTTAGTGACACGCCACGGCATCATTTATAACAAGCCGCGGCGTGTCTCGTATACAAACCGTTGTTAATAACCCGCAGTAAAAATACTAGTAGGCCGCGGCGTGTCTTGAAATACGCCACGGCATTGCGTTTTTAGTGACACGCCACGGCATCATTTATAACAAGCCGCGGGGTGTCTCGTATACAACCCTAACTTTCTCACTTTCTCATTGCGCCGTCGAAACCCAATACCTCGCCTCTCAACCCTAGCCTTCGACCTCGCCCTCGACTCCTACCCCTTCGTCGTCGCTCCCGCCCTCGCCCTCGCTCTCGTCCTCGCCGTCGCTCCCGCCCTCGCCCTTGCCCTCGCCTATTTACCTAGCCCATCGCCGTCGCTCTCTTTCTCGCCGTCGATTCGCCGCGACACGCTTCTCGCCGTCATCCGCCGTTGCCTCTCAACGTTAGTATCGATTTCAAGCTTGTTTTTATAGCATTTTTTTCGCTTTTTTTATTATTCGAATCAATACTTGAATATTGTTTGTATTAGGTTCATGGTATTGGTTTTGTGAGTTTCAATTAGGTTTTAAAATTAGGTATTGGTTTTGTGAGATTAAATTAGCTTTTGAAATTAGGTATTGGTTTTGTGAGATGAAATTAGGTTTTGAAATTAGATTAGGTTTTGAAATTAGGTATTGGTTTTGTGAGATGAAATTAGGTTTTGAAATTAGATTTTGTAATTAGGTTTTGAAATTAATTGGGTATTGAATTTAGGTTTTGCGTATTGAAATTTAGTTTTGGGTATTGAAATTGCGTTTTAAAATTAGGTTTGCGTATTGAAATTGCGTTTTAAAAATTTGGATTAGTTTTGAAATTGCGTATTAAAATTCGGTTTTGAAATTAGTTTTGTAATAATTAGGTGTTAGGGAATTGAAATTAGTTATATTGATTAATTTTTTTTTGCTTGAAATCAATAATTTAATATGTGACGTTATCTTTTTTATAGATTTCAATGGCACCCCAAAGAAAACGAGCACGTGGATATTAGTGGTTCGATCCGGATCTGGGAGCCGAGCCCAGCTAGAGGTCCCGGAGGATCTACCAGTTGATCCACCACCTCCCGTTGAAATACCGAACTTCAACACCGAAGCGGTGAAGAAACGATTTCTACAAATTAGCACGCGGAAAATATGCCCAGAGCGGGGATTTGCCAAATTCCCGATTTCAGATATGGGTGAACTCGGCGAAGCTCTCAATGAGAGCATCATACAGCGCGGTTGGCAGAATTTCATACTCCAACCAAAGATCAAGGCGAGAAGTGTGTTGGTGCACGAATTCTATGCAGCTCTTCCCGATGAGTCAGCAATCGGGTATGTCAGTGTTCGGGGTACTCGATTTGAGATCAATCCTCGAATCATTAATGAGTACCTCGGAACCCGAAATTTTATGGACGAGGAAAACGAGCACAACTACTTGCACGGCCAAGAGTTTATTCAAGTGTTCTACGACGCCATAGCGGCGGCAATTGCTACGCCCGGAGCTCAATGGCACGAGAAGGGCGGAGAGAAACGGCTGGTCAAAAGTCAGCTGAATCGGAAAGCCAAAGTGTGGATGCTCTTCTTTGGGAGCAACCTATACCCGCATTTGCACTTCACGGAGCTGCAGTTTGACTTTCTCAAGTTGATCTACGCTGGAGTTACGGGATTGAATATCGACGTCGGTCGTTTCATATTCTCCTACATGCGTGGCATGGTGTACGAGCAGTCGAAGAGCTCATTGGGCTTCCCGTTCCTTATCACAGCTCTCTGCTTAAACGCCGGGGTAAGTATAGCTTCATTTGTGTATAAGTTTAGTTGTGAAATTTAGTTGTATCAATATTGATTTAATCTGTCTTTGAAACTATCATTTAGATCAAGGAGAATGAACTCGACATTCAGGTGCCGAATGGAAAGAAGATGTACGCGGCCTGGATCCGGAGTTTGAAAGAACCCGAAGATGAGGAGCCAACGATCGTACCTGAAAATCCGGTAAAATTATAGCTTCATTTGCTTAATTATTTATAATTGATTTTATATTAATCTAATCTTGCTTGAATTTCATGGTTCAGGCCGTTGAGATACCGCCTGCTGCCGCCCCCCAATGCCTGAGCTTAAATACGATGCTCCGCCGATGAGAGCCTTCGTGGCTCACGGTGTTCGTAGTCTTCTGGAGTTCACTGCATATTGTAGGTCCTTCTGGCCGGGTATCTACCCAGGTTAGAATCCTATCCCTAATCAATATTACATATGTATTGAAATATTTTTTTAATCAATAAATGCAATCTGTAAAATTTACCCAGGATTCCAGGCGCCAAATCAGTTCCAGGATTCCAGGCGCCAAATCAGTTTCCACCGATGCCGTGACCAGCAAGATATCGTAATCAGTATCCGGCGCCGGCATTTGTTGACGGAGACGGGAACGGCGAGGGCCAGAACGGCGGCGAGAACGTAGGCGGCGAGAACGGCGGCAACGAAAACCCCGCCAACCCCGAGATCCCCGAGAACCCCGCCAACCCCGAGATCGCCGAGATCCCCGAGAACCCCGCCAACCCCAAGATCCCCGAGAACCCTGCCAACCCCGAGAACCCCGAGATCCCCGACGAAATCAACAACGAAGGCGAGAACAACGAGCACCCGGTCGAAGATTAGTATTTGTATATGTTTATTTTATTTGAACAATTACTTACTATGTTTATTTTGTTTGAACAATTATTTAGTTAATATTACTATGTTTGTTTACTTTGAAAAATTATTTAGTTACTTTGAAAATTGCATTATTTTGAAAATAAAATTATCAACATTTTCATATTTTATTGTACTTCGTTTTGTAAAATTAATAAGATAATTTAATTGTGTAAAATTGTGTTACAATTAATAAGATAATTAATAATTAAATTGTGTAAAATTACTTATCATGCCGCGGCCTTTAAATGAACCCGCCGTGGCCTGATTCAAATTTACCAATATACCCTCTGGATTATGCAACTCGCCGCGACATCATTAAAGAAGGCCTCGACGAGTTGCATAATTCAGAGGGTATATTGGTAAACATAAAAGATAAGTCGCGGCATTCTGTTACCCATGCCTTGGCATTGGCCGATGAAGCCTTGGCTTGGGGATACCGTGCCGCGGCACGTATGCTGTTTCAAATTATACTGAGAGCATGGATTCTGTAAGTCGTTATATGCCGCGGCGTTACCATCTATATGCCGCGGCGTTACTTTAAAGGCCGAGGCATAGTTGTCAACATGCCGTGGCGTGACTTTGACTACGGTTATTACCGTGGTTCAATAAATCATGCCACGGCAAGGTGAACATCGTGCCGCGGTCAGTTTCATACTTCATTCATTTGGAAAATTATAAAAAAATACTATTATAATGATAATATCACTCACAACAATTCAATATTATATTTAATACTTAAGAACTACAATAATTAAAATATATAGAATTATGTAAAATATATAAAATTATGTAAAATATATAGAATACAAATATGTAAAATTATTTAAAATAATTAATACTTTTAAAACAACAAAATCACTTACAACAATTCAACATTACATTTATTACTTTTAAAACAACAAAATCACTTACAACAATTAAACATTACATTTAATACTTTTAAAACAACAAAATCAGTTACAACAATTCAACATTACATTTATTACTTTTAAAACAACAAAATCACTCACAACAATTCAACATTACATTTAATACTTTTAAAACAACAAAATGACTCACAACAATTCAACATTATATTAATAAAACTACAACAATTAATATCATAATTCGTCATCAATACCTAAAAATCTACGACAACGATCGGCATGTCGACGTAAATGAGTCGTGCCTCGTTCAACGATTGCGAGAATCTCTTGTCGGCACCATTTGCATTTCGCGTACCTATTTTGAGTTTGAGTCTCAACGTTCCATTTAAGCCTCATTTGAAAATCTGATTCCCATAGTGAAGACGGTGGCCTACCACGCCCACGCCCCCTCGTCGGTCGTGGCCCACCGGCACGAGAGGTAGGCATCCGATTTAGAGTTGGATTCGGAGGAATTTCAAACTCCTCGGTGTCGTCGGAGGTATTTGGAACACTTTCAAAATCGGAGGAGATGACAATAGTATTATTGGAACTTGTTTCCATGGAAAAACTATCATCATCGGAGGAAGAGGAAGAGGAAAACACGTAAATGACCGGGTGAAATTCCGATGACAAACCGAAACGAGACGGATGATCATCCATAACTAAGAAAAATGATGATATTTTTGAACCTAAGGATAAATTTGATGAAACATAGAATAAAATGTGAGCAAGTAGGTTTAAATAGAAGATTTACGTGAATTTTAACGTTTTTAACATTATTTTGACAAATATATATAGCCGTTTATTACCGTTGTGGGGTAATAATTCGGGAGAAAAAAAAACTAGCCGTGTTTGTGTCAGCGACAGTAAGCCGCGGCATGGATAAAAGATGCGGCGGCGTGTCAAGTTTCTACAACGGTTATTTCCGAGGTGTGAGATAGAGCCGTGGCTTCTAAACAATAAGCCGAGGCGTGTTTAATTAATTTGTACAATTTTTCCCTAAACTTAAACCCTAAATTTTAAACCCATAAACTTAAACTGTAATTATTATGTATGAATACAAATATGTAAGAATGCATATGTGATTAATTATAAAATATATAGAATTATGAATACACATGTTTATATTATAAATACATTAGCATCACTTAACAATTCCACATTACAAGTACCACATATGAAAAGTACCACATTACAACACATTACAAGTATCACATTACAATAAGTACCACATTGCAACACATTACAAGTACCACATTACAACACATTACAAGTACATTATGATAAGTGCCACATTACAACTCCATTACAATTTAAAGCTACATTTGTCACATAATTTTAACAAATACAATTAAAAAACGTAAAATAAAAAATATTTAAAAACCATGCCTTCTACGACAACGCACGACATGATCACGAAGAGGATAGATGTCTCTATCTGGGTAGGGAAGAACAAACAATAGTCTGCACCATATGCATTTAGCGTGCTTATCTAAATTTTGAGTCGAGTTATTCCACTCATGCCTTATATGGAAATCGGTATCCCACGATGAAGAAAATTGAGATCCACTACCTCTTGTGCGGCTTTTAACCAACGGAACGAGCGGTGCGAATCTGACGTGGAGGCATTTCAGACTCTACGGTTTCTTCAGAATTTTGAACGCTTTCTTGAGAATTTGTTTCTGGGACTATAGTATCATTGGAGTTTATAATTTCTGGGACTTTCAAGTCAAAGTTTGTTTCTGGGACCACAGTATTATCGGAATTTGTTTCTAAGACTATAGTATCATCTGATAGATTTACCTGGTGATCGTTGTCATAATCGGAAGAAGACGAAGAATAGGACGAAACAATAACGTCTGGGACATTACCGATAGAAGACGGATGATCATCCATAATAATTTTAAATTTTTGTAGTCAAGATATTTTGTGTGGGTTAAAATATAAGTTAACATGGTTGTATATATAGAACAAAGTTATGAATTTTAAGTTTTTTTAAACTATTTTTTAAAATATAGCCGTTTTTAACCATTGGATGGTAATAATTTTAACCATAGTAGCTAGTAAAAATATAGCCATTTTTACGTCAGCGGGTACACGCCGCGGCGTATAACTGGAAGGCCGCGGCTCGTGTCAAAATCAGGGGGTATAATTGTAAATGAAAGCAATATGCCGCGGCTTTATGTCACAAATGCCAAGGCATGAGCGAACAAAGCTTCGGCTTCCTGTACCCATGCCGCGGCGTAAATAGAGG
This sequence comes from Parietaria judaica, assembly GCA_954871525.1. NCBI lineage: Eukaryota > Viridiplantae > Streptophyta > Magnoliopsida > Rosales > Urticaceae > Parietaria > Parietaria judaica. The sequence continues at coordinate 27,301,408 of OX940869.1, forward strand.
AAAATCTTCCCCGAGGGTAGATCAAATTTGATCGAGTTTGTATCAGATTATGCCGCGGCATGAATATATATGCCGTGGCAGGAGCGCACAAAGCCTCGGTTTTGGGTAACAATGCTGCGGCGTAAATAGGGAAAAATCTTCCCCGAGAGTAGATCAAATTTGATCGAGTAAACTTTATCAGGTCATGCCATGGCGTTAGTGGGGTACACCGCGGCGCGTTTCAAAATTAGGGGGATAAAATTTTATCAGGTCATGCCGTGGCATGTATAGGTATGCCGCGGCTTGATGACGACGACGGCATTTATCCATGGTGGATATTCAACATGCCGCAGCGTAATTTACATCACGCCGCGGCACTCGTCGAAGATCTGCCATTATTATTTTGTTTTCATACACATTTACACCATAACTCCAAAAACCCTATTTTTTCCTCCCTTAGGCGACTTTTCCATCGATTTTGAATTTGGGCTCAGTGCTTCGTCACGGAAGAAAAATGTATTTAATCTTCAAATTCTTTATTTGCAATATGGCATCTAGGGAATGGATGACGAAAAATAGAATGAGCGATGATTACCGACATGGTGTTCAAAAATTTATGGATTTTGTGCGTTTAAACTTTGAAGAAGGAGATTTGATTAGGTGTCCTTGTCTTTTATGTGGAAATTTAGTTTCGAAATCTATGAAAGTAGTCAAATCTCATTTGTTAGCAATTGGTATTATGAGTTCCTATGATCATTGGTATTTTCATGGAGAAAAAATGCGTGGTAAAAAAGTCAATGATTTAGTTGAAGAAGAAGAAGATGAAGACGAAGCCGATGACATTGGTGGTTTGATGGATGATATCGACTATAATTTTGTGGGAAGACCGCAATTATTAGAGTCGATGGTGGGGGATTTCGAAGCGCCTTTGTATGATGGGAGTAACACAACGAAAATAGGGTTTTTAGTATCATTATTCCATTTAAAGGCGGCAGGAAGTTGGACAAATTCTAGCTTTACGCAATTGTTGGAACTCCTTCGTGAAACGTTGCCGGTCGGTAATAAAGTTCCTTCAGGAATATATGCGGCAAAGAAGACATTGGGTTTGTTAGGTTTAAAGTTTGAAAAGTTTCATGCATGTCCAAAAGATTGCGTACTGTATAGGAACGAGCATACAGAATTAAGTGAATGTCCACTGTGCAATGAGTCAAGGTGGAAGACAGGAAATGAGCGACATGACGGTATCAAAGGGGTTCCGCAGAAAGTATTATGGTACATTCCCCCATTCACCCGCCTCAAACGCATGTTTAACAATATTAATCACGCGGAGAACATGGTTTGGCACACAAAAAATCAGAGTAACGATGGCATTTTAAGACACCCTTGTGATGGTTCACAGTGGAAAAGTTTTGATACTCGGTATCCGGAATTCAGCTCAGATCCCAGGAATTTGCGTCTCGGTTTGGCAACAGACGGGATGAATCCTTTTGGTAACATGAGTAGTCGCTATAGTGGCCGGTAATACTTTGCAACTACAATCTCCCTCCGAAGTTGTGTATGAAGCAGAAGTTCTTGATGTTGACTCTTTTAATTTCGGGACCGAGCCAACCAGGAAATGACATCGACGTCTACTTGGCACCTTTGGTCGATGATCTAAAAATGATGTGGAACGAAGGAATTGAGATCAACGATGCTTACCGACGCGAAGTGTTCAAGTTGAAAGCAATGTTAATGTGGACAATCAACGACTTCCCGGTGTACGGAAACTTATCTAGTTACTCGGTGAAATGTTCTATTGGTTGTCCAGTCTGCATCAAAAATACATCTTCAATCTGGTTGAAACATGGGAAGAAAACAGTTTTTCTCGACCATAGGAGATTTTTACCGAGAGATCATCCGTACAGAAAGAAAGAAAAAAAGTTTAATGGGAAGCAAGAACATCGACCTTCTCCAAAAATTTTGAACGGTGAAGATGTCTATAAATTGATTTGTGAAGAGACTTATGAAGTGCTTGGAAAAAGAACGTCGAGTGGTAAGAGGAAGCAAACGAAATTTGAAGATAGACCGTTCAAAAAAGTATCAATCTTCTACGAGCTTCTGTATTGGAAGATGCATTACGTTCGACATTGTTTGGACGTTATGCACATTGAAAAAAATGTATGTGAAGCGATTGTTGGTACATCGCTTGACGATCCAAATAAAACAAAAGACGGGAAAAATGCTCGACAAGATCTTGTTGAATTGGGTATATGACCGGATTTGCATCCTAAAATGGTTGGAAATAAGACATTACTACCACCGGTTGTCCACACTTTATCAAGAACGGAGCGAAGGAAGCTTTGTGGATGGCTTGCGGCGATTAAAGTTCCCGAAGGTCATTCTTCGAACTACAAGAGGTTTGTATCTATGAAGGATTTGAGACTTATTGGAATGAAGACTCATGATTGTCATATGTTGCTTCAACAAATACTGCCTCCTGCATTGCGAGGGTTTTTGCCAAAGGAAGTTCGATTGGCAATTTCAAAGTTATGTGAATTTTTCAACAAAATTTGCTCCAAAACTATTAAGGTTCAAGATCTTGACAAGTTACAAGCGGACTTGGTAAAAACCCTATGTATGCTCGAGATGTTCTTTCCACCCTCATTTTTTGACATCATGTTTCACTTAACCGTTCACCTAGTACGCGAAGTGAAGTTATGTGGACCTATATTTCTACGGTGGATGTATCCAATCGAACGGTATATGAAAGTCTTGAAAGGGTACGTGAAGAATTACAATCGACCAGAAGGGAGCATTGTCGAAGGATATATGGCAGAAGAGTCGGTTGAATTTTGTGTAGAGTATTTCCCGAGAACTCGGCCAATTGGTGTTCCCAAAATAGCCAAAGTGGAATCCAAAGGCTTATCTGCAGGTAATTATTATAATTTTTTATAAATAAATACGATGTTAATATTTAGATTACGTGTTGAATATAATATTTATTTTGATGTTTTTATGCACAGCAAATCCTTCAACTGTCAACCGAAAAGAATGGGAGCAAGCCGTTCTCCATGTGTTGCACAATTTAGACGTCGTGGAACCCTTTATCGATGTGCATATGAATGAGTTAAGGTCTACTTATCCGAAAAAATAAAAAAATGAAAAATGGCTAAAAGAAGAGCATAACCGTACGTTTGCAAAGTGGATCGATGAATATTGTTATGCAAGAAGAAAGAATTTAGATGAGACACTATTGAAGATCTCTGGCGGGCCTTCATAAGTAGTTACCAGGTACACGTCATGGTACATTAACGGGTACACGTTTACACAAGGGAAATGGACGAAAAACACCCCGTACAAAATAGTGGTGTTACATTCTTTGCGGAAGGAATCCATGTTGCGTCGGCCAAGGATAAGAATCCAAAACAAATTTTTATGAGCTATTTTGGCTATGTAGAAGATATTTGGGAGCTTGATTATTGTGGTTTGCGAGTTGGATTGTTTAAGTGCATATGGGCGGACAACAACCACGTCAAAGTTGACAATGATGGAGTTACAGTTGTTGACTTTAGACGGATGAGTTATGCCAATGATTCATTCATGTTGGCATCCCAAGCATCTCAAGTGTTTTATGTCTCAGACCCGGTCGATTAAGAATTATCTCTCGTCGTGCATCTGAATGCGAGAAATGTAGAAGAATCGAATGAAGAAGTTGAAGACATCACTACCATCGCACCATTCTCCAACGGGCTACCATCGTTTGGAGACGTTGATGATGATGATGATGTTTCGTTTTTGCTACGTCGACATATCCCGGCATTGGAAATTGATTGAATAATAATTTAATTGTAATAATGTTATATTTCGATCTTATTTTTCATGTATGAACAATTAGTTATCATGTTTATTTAATTGGAAATTGATTGAATAATTGTTTTTCAATTAGTTATCTTTAAAAATTTTACAGTTTGGAAATTGATTGAACAATTGTTTTTATAAATTAGTTTGTCAAATACATATAAATTTGGTTCATTTTACAGTTAAATCCGCGGCCTTTGAAGAACGTGCCGCGGCGCGTTTCATACGGGATAAAAATGCCGCGGCGTTTTAATATACAGGCCGCGGCGAGTTGCATAGTGCAGAATGTATATAGGTAAATTCAAAGGGAAGCCGAGGCTTATGTATACCGACGCCTTGGCATAAGTACATGAAGCCTCGGCGTGCTTCAGTAGTGTCGCGGCATAAATTGCATACAAATTATACAGAGAGCATGCATTCTGCAAGCCAAATCTTGCCGCGGCGTACTCAAGATAGGCCGTGGCATGACCGGAAGGCCGAGGTGTATGTTTACAAAGCCGCGGCATATATAGGCAAAAAATCTACACAGAAACCAAACCAAAATTTTACGTGTGCGTTGTATCAGGTTATGCCGCGGCATATCTAAGAGATGCCGCGGCGTACACATACGAGCCTCGGCTCCTTGATTTCGTGCCGTGGCGTATTTACATCCCAAAATTTTATAGAGTCTGTGTTATTTTGAACCTTAACGTGCCGCGGCTTATTGACACCACACCGTGGCGTGTTTTTTTCCACGTAGGACTACGCAGCGGCGTCTGAAGTATAAGCCGCGGCATGTATCGGGATTTTCAGACCACGGTTGCGTTTTTCCATCGTCCAAAGCCATTTTTGAAATTTTTTATTCGAGTTTAACCTCATTTCCCTCCATCTCTCTCACATTTCAGCCCTATTCTTTCCTTCCTTTTCTTCTCTCTCCTTCTCTTCTCTCTTCTCTCTTCTCTCTTCCTCTCTTCTCTCTTTCTCTCTTCTATTTTCTCCCATCACGTCGCCGTCGCTGTTCTCCGCCGCCGTCGCCGACGTCGCCATTGCCGTGTCCTAACTCCCGTGCCCTAACTCCGTTGAGGTGTGCTTCATTTTGTTCCTTCAACAAGCTAAGTCCTTCCCCGTGCCCTAACTCCGAGTTATTGATTCTAACAAGGTTATAATCCTATCCCTAATCAATATTACATATGTATTGCATTTTGTTAATGTTTGCCATGAAATGTTTTTATGCTTTTGTTGTCTTGAATGTTTGCCATGAAATGTATTTGTTGTCTTGAGTTATTTGATGTTTATGAATTTTTGGAAACGAGTCAAATATATATTTAGGAAAGCTAGCTACTACGTCAATATGTCGGAGCGAGAAGTAACTAGGCCATCAACCGATCCAGAAGAAACGTCATCATCCGATGAAGAAGAAACTACGCCCGGTTAGTAGTATTGTTATTTTGTTTAAGGTCTTGTAATTCATTGAATCTATCTAGTATTTAAAATTTAAAATTTATTACTTTAATTGTTTCCGGTTCTTAATAAAGTTGACGAAGTAGCAAAATATAGAAGAAAACTTAAAGGAGAAGGAAAAAGAAAAGTGAACCTCATGAAAAGAATCACTATCTTAAAGCATAAGGGGGAACAAATACTTATGAGATTTGATGGGAAAAAACAACCGGATAGAAGAGATGGTGATCTTTTAGCTAGTTGGATTGGTGTTTTTGCTCGGGAATTTGTTCCAATAACTATATGTGATTGGAGAATGAAGAGTTTAAAAAAGGTGAAACATAGGATATGGAATGAAATCCAACAAGCATTTGTTATTCCGGACGAGTACAAGCGTATGTGTTTATCTAGTGCCGGGGAATCAACAAGATACTTCCGGTATGATCTCTTTACCCTATTCAAGAAAGATCCGAATGATAAAAGAATCTTCGACCGACCGGATATTGTTAAGAAGTATTACACGAGCATCACGGACGAACATTGGAAGGAGTTTGTTAATATTAGATTAAGTGATGAGTTCAAAGAAGTCTCGGATCAAAATAAAGCTAATAGGGCTCTCGTTGAGTACCCCTCTAGATCGGGTCAAAACGGATATCGGAAGCTCGATCAAATGCTAGTAAGAGTTTTAATTTTATATTTTAAATTTAATCTATTGTCTATAATTGAATAACATTTTCATTTGTTTCGTAGTATGAACAAAATGGCGTATGGGCGACAAATTCGGAACTTTGTATCGAAATGAGGCACAATGAGGATGGTTCATTAAAGGATCCAAATCTAGAGCCTATTGTGAATAAAATAGTAAGTGCAATGAGTTTATGTTATATAGTTATATATAAATTATCTTGATGTTATTTGTATATTATTGACTTAAGTATTTGTAATAATTCATTTTGTTATTAGATTGAATGTACCACTCAAGTGGTGGACGACGATGAGGAAGACGATATTTTGACAAGAGCTTTGGGGAAGAAAGAACATCCCGGACGAGTTCGGGGACAATCCAAATACGTCTCAAAGCGAGCATGTTACAACCAAGCCAAAGAATCAACGAATCCCCTCGTTCAAAGTCTCCTAGCTGAAATTAAAGATATGAAAGTCAAGCCGGAAGCGAGAGATGCGGCTTTCGAGGAATGGAAGGCTAAAGTGGAACAAATGATCCAAGGATCATCTTCAAGAAATCTTCAAGGTAGTAATGAACCACTTGATGCGCATAGTCCAGTAAGTCAACCTCTTTCTCCTTTAGCACCGATTGAATTGAATTTTGATGACGATCGTACTCCCGCAACAAAGGCTAAGGGCAAAGATTTTATTTCGAAAGGACTGAGTCTAGGGAGTAACGAGCCTTGTGATGTGCAAACTCCGGGAAGGCCACCGTTTACTCCCGTAGCGCCAGTTGATGTGCAACTTGATGAAGGTCAAATTCCCGCGAAAAAGGCTAAGCGTAAAGGGTTCCTTTCGAAATGACCGAATAAAGGGAATATCAAATATTTTAACGTGCAAAGTCGCGCTAGTCAACCGATTGCTCCCTCACCGGAGCTTGCGAACATTCAAATTCTCGCTAAAAAGGCAAAGAGCTCGCCTTTGGTTTCAAAAGGACCTATTGTAGGTATTGGCGGAACTTCCGCGATTGATCCGGCGTCGTCTATTCCAAATACGCCCATTTCATTTAATGATGGTGTTGATTGTCTCCTTTTTTCGGAGGGAATCGTTGAGCACGTCGCAACCGGGAAGGTGTTCCTAAAAAATGGAGAGGTTGGCGACAAAATTCACAACATACTGTTGGATAGAGATCATCGTCGGGTGTTAGTAGAAGTGTCGATGTCTAAAGACCCTATTCCTCTCCCGGTATCGGTTCAATGGATCAAAACAATTGATGACGCGGTGGGGACCTTTGTGCCTTGGCCAGTGTCCCTTATTGAAGAATTAAACTCCAAAGGTAATCAAGCTCCCAAACCGAAGCCCAAAAATATAGCCAAAAGTTCGTATTACAATGAAGTGGCACAAAAGATTAAGTTGAACCTTGTTCATCCCGGATAAGAGCGTTAGCGTCTTATGCAAACGACTATATGTTTGCAAAGGGAAAGAAAATAGTAGTTGAGCTTGATAAAAGTTTGTGTGATTTCACTCCGTTGTTGAATTTCGATGATACACGTGAATTTCTCTTCTCTCAAGACTTGACCGTACTATGGATAATGATTTGTCAAAGGTATGTTTCGATTTTCATTTGCGATTTCTTAATTATTAAATATATGAATTATTGATTCATTTGTTATACATTAATTATTGTTATTTTTATTTGTAGTTATTTGCTAGAAAATCACCTTCGCAATCCGGACACTTACGGTTTTCTTCTGCCATATGAAGACATCGGGTTCAACACAAAACTAGGAGATGCTAAGAAAAATGCATTAAAACTTGATGTTGATCGATACTACAAACTTATACAAAACTGCAAGAATGGCAAAAGATGGTTAATGCCTTACAATAGTCGTCACCATTGGATTCTTCTTGTTTTTAACCCTTGGAAGGCTACCGTAGCAAAGTTTAATTCTCTCCCCAATTCAAGCGGTTTAAATAACCACTTAGAGCAATTTTTTCAAGAGTAAGTATTCATAAACATAATCATTTTTATGTTTATGGATGATATCTTTTTAACTCAAGTTATTTGAATTCTTTAATTTTTTTTTTTTGTAGTATTGAAGACATATTCAAGGTTAATCACGACACCGGCCTCATGTCCTAATCGTTGATAAAATTGATGAATTCAAAAGGATGTCCGAAACAACCGGGAAATCATGAATGCGGATACTACGTCATGAAGTTCATGCACGACGTTGTGAGAAATGGTATGAATTTTGTTGATAGCAAACTTAATTATAGTGTAAGCGAAATAGATGGATTGAATGTAGATTTAGGTATGTATGTGCTATCAAAGTTTGCTAACTATGACGATGAAGATTAGAACATATTTTGGGTTTGTTTGTTTATATTTGGACAGTGAATTTTGTATGGTGGATTATATGTTTTGTATGTATCGATGATATAATCTTTAACCGATGATATTTTAGTGTATTAATATTTTGTATTAATGCTTTTAATTAAAAAAATTAATTTATATTTTATTTAATAAAATATCAATTATTAATTACAGGTTCTATCGGTAACAGAAAGAGGATAACAAAGCTACCGGGCGAATTTTTCAAAATATCGCCCGGTTTTTTATATTTTTTTAGTGTCACTTTTTCAACAACGCTTAAAAACCGTCGCCCAAAACAACTAAAAACCATTCCGGAATACAGTTTATGCCGCGGCTTGCTGTCAACACGCCGCGGCTTTATAATACGTACGATGGTTAATTCCGGCGTTGGTAATAGCATAACGCCGCGGCTTTCATGACACAATGCCGCGACATACATGACCCTATGCTGCGGCATGTATTTACAAGCCGAGGCTTATTTTAGACATTTCGAAAACACACGCCGCGGCGTGGTTAGGTCATGCTGAGGCGTTTGAAAGTGTCGAAATGTCTAAAATAAGCCTCGGCTTGTAAATACATGCCGCAGCGTGGTTAGGTCATGCCGTGGCGTAAATCCACAAAGCCGCGGCGTGTTTATGTCTCTGACATCAAAACCAACTACGGAAATATTACGTTGTTCATTCGTTTCTAGCCGCGGCCTGTTTGATTTAACGCCGCGGCGTGTTTGCGTTCGAACCACGGATAATTCTGTTGTAGGAACTTATTCTCAACCATGGAAATAATTCCGTGGTTGGAACTTACTACCATGCTGGATTTTACCATGGTTAAGAACCATGGTTGAAAATTTTCAACGATGGTTGAAACCCGGATTTGTACTAGTGTATTAAAGTTACCGGTCGATAATTAATTCTCTATAGAACGCTTCCAGTATACTTCTTGATTAACAGATTCCACGTGCACGTCGGGGTTAAATCGCCTTGCTAGTCCACGCTTCTTCAGTCGATCACAAGTCGTCCATTTGCACGATTCTGTACTTCGTACACTATATCATCCAACAGAACGTCTTTAAAGCCGTAAATCACCGAATAAGAATACTAGTTCTTATCTAAAGATTAGGAAACGAGCAATGAACCTTTCGGGAGGTAGAAGAAATCGACCACACCCTAAGGAATAGGAGTGTGCGATTTCTAGAGCTAGGGAGACAGATCGGGAAGCTTCATTTGTTGTGTGTGTGTGTAATGAATGGCTTAGGTTTCCTTTTTTTCTTTTCCCCCATATATAAGAATATGGTTTAGTGTTAATGGGCATTATGAATCACATTAATCAAGCTCATTAATCATATTAATCATCTAATGGATTAACCCATTAATTCATATGGCCCATTTGGCTAAATCCCTAATCTTTGGGCACTTACGCCACAAAGTTTCTATAATCTCCCACTTGCACAAAGATTGCAGAGATTTGAATTCCTATTAATAAATCTTTAGTGCCTTTAGACCAGTTACAGTCCTTTAGATAGGTCTTCCTTTTTCTCAACATCTTGTGTCTTGAAACTTTGTTTCTTACTCCGATCCTGTTGCGAGTTTGGTGTGATCTTGTAGTATTTTGCTGTGTTGGCCATGCGTGATTAACCCATTAGTAGAAAGAGGTCTCTAGTAAGACCTCGCTACTCCCAATTCACGAAATTGGTGATTCGACTTTTTTCCTGTCTTCGACAATCAAAATAACATATTTTATTTTCATCCATACATCTCGGAGAGTGACACACACCATGGATTCGGTACTTATGTATTATCAGTTTCCAGTCTCCTGTCTTTCTTGGATCAGTATCATTGAATTAACCAAGTGTATGTTGGGAATTTCATTATGATTCTCGTCATTTTTATGACGATATAAGCCATCAATCCGTACGGGTAACATTTAAAAAATTATTTAAAGCGGAAAACTTGTTACACCGTACAACGGACTAACAATCGGATAATCACGATTACAAGATCTGATAAACTATTAGCAATTTTATTTTTCATAATTCATTATTAGTAATCTAGTCAATAGGAAATAAAGAAAATGTAACTAAAGGTTTGCATTTATTGACCTAACGCATAAGGCCATACATCATATATGACGACTTCCGGTTGCCCGTTCTGAACTGGGAAGTGCTCCGCCGATGCTAACGGAAACTCCCATTATCTTCCGAGATATTCTCCTGGACTCCTCATATCAAAGCGAGGGCTTCGCCGGCAGGACTCCGTCGCAAAACTTTTAACTGAAGGTTATTTTGATGCTTCTGGAGAAAAAACGTCTCACTAAGTCGAACCAGAAAAGACAGATCAGAGGCAAAAATTAGCAGACTCAGAGAGAGAGAGTTCGAATTCTTGCTCTGGGGAGAGGTGTGTGAAATGTGTAGAATGAGCGTCCTATTTATATGATCAAAATAAAACAAATTAGGGAAGCTTCCCTCCCTAATTTTTTAATTCTATAATGGGCAAATATAATTAATTCTCTTAAATCAATGGTCTAGATTGAATCTAGAAATATCCTATGGTTCAAATTAATTAGGGATTTAACTAAATAAGGAAGTCATGGTAAATCAATTAATTAATTAATTAACCAAGCACTTCCTTATATAGTTGAATTCGAATTCCCTTATATGCATATATATATTTTCGAAATCAATAAGTTAGATCCAATGGTTGGAATTAATTACATAACCAATCTAATGGACCATTATTGATTCTTGATAAAGTCAACTCTCCAAGCTTAATTACCAAGCAATAGAATCGAATATATCTCTCCATTAATTCGAATTATATATGCCATATATACATGTTAATTAATATCCAATCCGACGGTTAATATTAAATCCTAAACCGATCCAACAGATGTAATTAATTAAGCATATTCGAAATCCAAACTTGGTCACCAAGTTATTATCGAATTAGGGTTTCCAAATTAATTATCATGATCCAACGGTTGAGATTAAATCTTCACATATCTAATGAATCAAATTATTTTTATGATTTTTCACCAATACCTAAACTTAGGTACTTATGCCACAAATTTGAAAAGTCCAAACCAAGTCAAAACTCGTGTAGACCTAGTCACACATTTCTTGGGCAGCATCAAATATACACATATGACATATATATATTTACCAAAAATATATATTTTATTATAATATAAATCTCTTAATTATTACTTAATTATCAATAAAAATATTAATAATTAAATTATATTATGATTCGTTGATCTCAATATCACACATTAAATATCATGGTGAAACACCATCATTTAAATTCGTGACATATGATTTAATTTCATAGTTTACCGATACCGATCAGAAACATAGAAATTATCTAAATCACAAACCGTACGTCGAAATGACTCAGTTTCAAAAGAAAAAAAATTTAGAATGAAATTTCCAACAACTTTCTAGTTGATGAAAAATCCAAATTCTACTTTCTTTTATCAGTTAAATTTCTAGCACCAAACTTTGGTACTTCTGTCACGTAAAAAATAAAACTTCTAAAATCTGACACAGCCTTTACTTTTATGAATCTTGACAAATGATAAAACATATTGAATGTTTAATTCACGTACATATCATCCGTTCCGGAGCTATCCTGGGGATCATGGACCCATATCGCTAAAGCTCCAACTAACTGCTAGTGGTTCGTCAAACCTCAATTTTATTCCACTATAAACCCGATGCTGCACTCTCTTGTGATAAAGTATATATTATTCCCTTTATGGCAAGGTGTCCATTGATACAATCAAATTCGGGTTATTGATATTTCAATTGATAATCCACACACGAGCATGCAGTTTTTACCATTTTGCCTCTCATTGCATTTTCATCCTCAACTCAGTTAGTAATATTATGAGTAACCCACTTATGGTTTTGATTCATAAGTTGCGCACAGGTACCTCTCACTTCTAACCACTAACAATCAAGGGAATCATCTTGACTCTGAAAAGAGCTATGTGATGTCCGTTTCTATGACCAAGCTACCCTTATCTTTTGACTATCATGTTCCCAAAATAGCAGCATTGGGAATGACAATAAATGTGTTCTTTAACAGTTAAATTAAATAACAATCAAGTCAACAGTCCAGGCTCGAGGTCACTCAGGACTTATATCGAATATCCATTTGATCATCTACTAGTGACTCAACTCCAAGTTATTAGTGACGGTCTTATATGACAACTTCCGGAGTTTAAGTCAGGTCCAGTCCAGTATGAAGCCGCTTCATACATAATGCACTTCTAGTGAGTGTGACACAAATACTTAATCCAGAATACGATTACGTCAGTTAGTCACATTAATGACTTTATCCGATTAATAAGCTCCCACTCAGTTAATCATGTCACGGACATTTTAAGTTCATATATTATGATTATTATTTCTTCCTCATATTGACTCGGTTGTGATACTAATAACATAATTGCATCCTTTACGAACTATGGAATGAACATTCTATTTTACTCTACTAGAAACTATAATAAGATTAACATAATAAGTAACATCTTTTATTCAACAACTTTGGTCAAAATCTTTTACAATTAGGGAAAAGACAACTTATTTAAGGACTAATGTCCAACAATCTTCCACTTGTACTTAAAGAAGATGACCCATGTCTTTCAGACCTATACCCCCCATATGCCTCCTGAATATTTTCTTGGTGAATAGATCAGCCAAATTTTCTCGCGGAGCTATTTTCACAACCCTTACGTCTCCATGACGTACTATCTCTCTGATGATATGGTATTTGTGTTCTATATGTTTCACCTTGTTATGGTCTCTAAGCTGTTTAGAATTTTCTACCGCGCCACTATTATCACAGTACATCGTTAAAGGCCCTATCTACATCTGGAACTACTCCCAGCTCTATGTAGAAATTCTTAAGCCAAACTGATTTTTTGGCTGCCTCACAGGCTGCCACATATTCAGCTTCCATTGTGGAATCTGCGATACAGGATTGCTTAACGCTTCTCCATAATATCGCTTCACCAGTAAGGGTGAACACTGCTCCTGACGTTGATTTTCTCGCATCTCTGTCAGACATAAAGTCCGAGTCAGTGTATCCTAGTGGATTCAGTTCTGATCCTGAAAACACTAACATATAGTCTCTCGTTTTCCGAAGATACTTGAGAATGTTCTTCACTTCTGTCCAGTGAGCCATACCAGGGTTGGATTGGTACATGCTAATAATTCACACAGTGTAACAGATGTCTGGCCTAGTACACTGCATATCGTACATCAGACTTCCCACTGCTGAAGCATAGGATATGCGCTTCATCGCGTCTTGCTCTTCCAGAGAAGTTGGGCACTATTTCCTATCAAGGAATACTCCATGTATGGTTGGTAAATTACCTCCCATGGAGTTTTCCATTACAAAACGTTCAAGCACCTTATCAATCTAGGCTGCTTGCGATAAGGCCAGAAGCCTGTTGTTGCGATCCCTAAAGATACGAATCCTAAAACATAGCTGGCTTCTCCCATATCCTTCATTTGGAATTGCGTAGTTAACCACGCTTTCACGTTCGATAACTTCTTCACACTATTATCAATGAGCTTATAAATGCAGGCCTCAGTGATGTTTTGCACGAATCCATAGATCTTGATGGTTTCATTAAACCTTAGATTCTCGGATCTGGAAGCTTGCTTCAATCCATAGATGGATTTGAGTAATCTGCACAATTTCCCTTCCTGATCTTTATGCACAAACCATTCTGGTTGCACCATATAGATGTTCTCGTCAATGTACCCGTTCAGGAAGCGGTTTTGACTTCTATCTCCCAAATCTCATAGTTGAGACATTAGGCTATGGTTGGAATGGACTTTAGTGACAGGAGAGAAAGTTTCCTCGAAACAAATTCTTTCTCTCTGGGTTCAATCCTTGTCCACTAAACTAGCTTCTAAGATTTCAACCATCCTGTCCATTCATCTTTTTGTAGATCCACTTACAGCCAATGAGTTTGAATCCATCAAGTAAGTCTACAAGTTTCCACACCTGATTATAATCCATTGATTCTATTTCTTGGTTCATGGCTTCCCGCCATTTTCTCGTATTAGTATCCTTTATTTCCTTGCTAAAGGTCAAAGGATCATCAACGTTACTATCGACACGACAACGCTAATCTCTTCCCGGTGCTCGTAGCGTTTAATCTAAAGATTGAACCTCCTACTACATCTGAGTACCCAGAGTTCTGATTTGGGACCTGTGGTTTCCTCTATCTGAATATCAACAGGGACTGTTGATTGTGTAATTACTTTGTCCTCTAACAATTCCTCTAGTAATGTTTTACCTTGACGTTCATAGTTACTATTGTTGAAAAACATTTACTCTCTTATATAATCATAAACTATATCTTGACCAAATTAAATTAAATGATTAATGTAAAATGATTATCTCCCCTTAGTCATATCTAAAAGGTTTTTGTTCATTCTTTCTAGAACACCTCATTGTGCTGGTGTTCTAGGAACCCTTGACTAACAGAGAATTAATTTCTCTTTTAGGTGATTACTGAATTAAACGTTCAGACTCACCCCTTTAGTATAGCTAAAAAGTCATTAGTGATTTGTCGAATTAAAAATTCGGTTCATGCAATAAATTACTTGAACTCACAAAAGTTCTAATTTACTTTGAATTCATACCATTACCTTGAATACTTGCCAATCATTAGATAAAGTATTCATATTCCTATCGAGCTTGTATTATGGACCACATATACAAAGTATGTACAAGCTTTATAGGAACTCTGGCTCTTTAGACCTTTTCTCATAAAATGGTCTTTTAATCATTTTAATCCTTAGACAAGATTCTCAAACAGGCAGGGAACTGACGAACAATTCACGCATTGGTCTATTCTGTTAATCTCATCCAAATTTATATGGCTATCTTTTAGATGCCTTAGGTATGATCGATCACTTTCATAGTTAACCTTTTTCTGGATGTCACATCCATATTTTTCATTCATTATTTCATAATGGTATGAGCTCCTTTATTTCATTTTACCGGACAATCAATATAAACAACTAGATCATTCCATAAATAATAATTTCACTATTATCTATAATAATAAAACATTGTTTATATAAGTGGACACTTGAATTTCCACGTAAGTCACAAGTATAATAAATATTGTTCTTGAAAACGAACAATATTTTATTATATTTAAACGACTTGCTCCCACTGAAATAATTACCCCATTACTTTGACTAACATAATTAAATTATGATTGTCTTGCGAATCCTAGATTCAGTCAAAGGTTTCAACCTTAACCAATCATAGATTTTGGGTTGGGTGATTATCTTATCTTTGCTCATCTTTCAGCCATTTCACATATTCAAGAACTTTCGAATTGCTCTCTTGCAATTTCGAGTGGAAATACCAGCCAGACGCAAAGGATAATCAATAAGTGAACAAAATCATTTATTCGGACTTTTATTGTCTTGACACTAAATACACATCAGATTATTCAATATAATTGGGATTGGCATTTTAGAATGACATTGAAAAAGAAACTTATTAAACTTTATTATAGGTACAATGTTTTAGGAAGTTATAGGTTTGAAATAGTTACATGATGCAAACATGTTCCGGGAAAAAGTTAATTAAACCCATTAACTACTTCGTGATAATTTAACCGACTGTACACGTCGTTGCCGTCCTTAGGGAATGGTCACTCTAGGGTGACTCAGTGGGATCAACCGTTTAGTTTGGTTAAACTAAGTTTTAGTCATAAACTTAATTAATATTCAAAATAAAAACTACCAAAGTTCCCTATGATTATTAACTATCACCATAGACGGTCGGGAAGCACCAACTTCCGTGCAAGCTTAACCTATCATTTTCCGTTCTCAGATTAGTCTTGGAAACGTCGTCCTTAGGGAATGGTCACTCTAGGGTGACTCGCGGTCCATTTCCAAGATTCCTTCGTCCCCATATTCTTTTGGAACTATCACGGTGTCAAACATTTCACAAGCACACCTTCCTTGGGGAATGGACACACTAAGGTGACTCGTGGCGGTATGGTCTGCAGACATTGTGACAATAATAATGGAGACCTTTCTAAGATATTCTATACATGTCATTGTTTTAGAAAAAAAAAACGTTTTTAAACTCCTAAGTTATTAAAACTTATTATAAACTCCATTTAATGACACACATTAAAAACGTTTATCATAAGGCGTTATAATTACCAAGGTAATATCTAATTAGCCTAGTCATTTATTTATTACTTCATCGGTAGTGATAGATCAAAACGTACTCTCTCCAGATAGATAGAAGGGGTCCTAACCGGTCACCTAGAAGTGGATGATGAACTGGCCCCACTTTTGATTTCTTATTCCTTAAGCAAGATTGTAAGTTTGAAAATTTTCCAACTAACAACAAATAAATCTTATTTACGGTTCATTATTTATATCTATCCTACACCGACATATTAATAAAGACCTAAACATAGACACTATGTTTTAAGGGTTATGAAAATAGGTTTAACAGATTAAATCTATGATGAATTTATAATTATAAATCAATGATACTTATTCTCCAAGAATTATCATCCATATAAGTAGCCCATCAATAACTATTTATGAAAAATTAAAATAAGACAATGATATAATTCTTTAAAGAATTAACATCCATATTTTAAATTATGAATTTTAAAAATAAAACAATGTTATTTAACAAAAATAACATCCATATTTTATTTAAAATAAGACAATATTATTTACCAAAAATAACATCCATATTTTATTTAATTAATTAATCAAACATAATTAATTTAATTCCAAAATAAAAATTAATATTTAATCCTAATTAAAAATTGCACGTGGGCCATCCGGGTTTAACCCGGGCCCACGCGCTCAAGGATTTGAGCACGCGCCCAGCCCTAGCGAATCGGGCTGGGTGACGAGGCCCACGGTGCTGCTAGGCAACGCGCATGGCACCCACATGCGAGGCCTGCTCGTAGCGTCCCATGGGCGCGCCCGTGCGCTGTCCCTGTGGGCTGAGCTTGGCATAATGGCCTGGGCTGGGTTTACCCGTGGCCTGGGCCTAACCGAAGAGCTAGGGGCTGCAGTGCAGCCCCTTTTCGTGGCCCCCACGGGTTGGGCCCCTTTTCTGGCCAACTACCCGGTCCGATAATTTCGGGTCAGGTATTACCCAATATTATATTAACTTTAAAATATCTAGAAATATAAATTTTAATTTTAAAATCAATTTTATTCGTCATATAATTCATTCATTCAACAACCTTTAATAAATTACGTAATTATTTATCCTTGAACCATGACTCTGATACCAATTGTTGGGAAGTTCATTACGTTTCTCGATAATATTATCATGATTCATCCCGTCAAAGCGTCCGGGTAACATTTAAAAAAATATTTAAAGCGGAAAACTTGTTATCCGTGCAACTACGGTCCGACTATCGGATAAGAACAAAAATCAAGATCTGATAAATTATTACTAATTTAATTTTTCATAAATTCATTATTAACAATCTATTCTATAGGAAATAAATAAACTGTAAATAAAGGTTTGCATTTATTGACCTAATGCATAAGGTTGTACCTCAGGTGATGACGATTCCGGCTGCGCGTTCTTAACTTGACAGGGCTTTGCTGATGCTTCGGGAAACTTCCGTTATCTTCCGGGATATTCTCCTAAACTCCTCGTACCGAAGCGTGGGCTTCGCCAGTAAGAATTCGTCGCAAAACTTTAACCGAAGCTTCTATTAAAGCTTTCGGAAAACAACGTCTCACTAAACCAAACCAAGAAAGGAGATTAGAAGCTAAGAAAATTCACAGACTCTAGAGAGAGAGAGATCGAATTCTTGCTCTGGTGAGAGGTGTGTGAAATGTGTAGAATGAGCCTTGTATTTATAGGCTCATGGAAAAACCAATTAGGGAACCTTCCCTCCTAGATTTCGAATTCTATAATGGGCAAATATAATTAACTAGTCCAAACCAATGGCCAAGATTGAATCACCAAAGATTCAATGGTTCTAATTAATTAGGGATTAAACCAAATAGGGAAACCATGAATAAATCAATTATTCATTCACTTCCTATAATAGAATTCGAATTCCCTATGTATTCGTATGGAAATTTTGAAATCAATAAGCTTGATCCAATCGTTGGAATTAATTCCATAAACCATCTGATGGACCATATTGATTTAGGACAAAGTCAAGTCTGTAAACTTGATTACCAAGCAACAGAATTCGACCTCCCTTTATAATTAATTTGAATTTTTCATTCCATATATACATGTTAATTAATTTCAAATCCAATAATTAAGATTAAATCTTAAACTAATCCAATGGATATAATTAATCAACCAACTTTGAAATTTATGCTTGGTAACCAAGTCATTTTCGAACTAGGGTTTTCAAATTAATTATCATGATCCAACGGTTAAGATTAAAGTTTACCGATCTAATGAACCAAATTAATTTCAATGTTTTTCACTAATACCTAAACGTAGGTATTTATGCCGCATATTTGGTAAGTCCAAATGCAAGCAAATTTGTGTAAGCCCAACATACACATTTACTTGGGGCCGCATTAATTCTACACATTCATATATATATATATATATATATATATATATATATATATATACCAAATGTATATTTTATTTAAATAATATAAATCTATTAATTATTAATTAATTATCAATAAGAATATTAATAATCAAATCCAAATAATTAAAATATATTATTAACCTCTGATCTCAATATCACACATCAAACGTCATGGTGCAACACCACTATTTAAATTTGTGACATGTGATTAAATTTCGCATATTTACGAAAACGGTCGCAAACTTAGAAATTATCTAAATAAAAAACCGTACGTCGAAACGACTCGGTTATAAAAGAAAAGTCTCTTAGAGTTTAATTTCCAAAAACTTTCCAGTTGATGAAAATCCAAATTCAACTTTCTTTTATCAGTTAAATTCCCAGCACCAAACTTTGGCATTTTTGCCACGTCAAGAAAATAAAACTTTCAAAATCTGACACAGACTTTAGTTTTATGAATCCTGACAAATGAAGCCGACCGGGATGTTCTTTCTTACCCAATGCTCTTGACAACACATCGTTCTTCTCATCGGGCTCTTATTCACCATTTGAAGCCGATGCGCTCCTATTCGCCATTTGAAGCCGATGCGGCCAATTGGTTCTGTGATCGCCATAAACAATGCACGCACGACTGATACTTGAGATTTTTTGCACTACAAGTTCTAAACAATTATCCTTTAGTTCCCCGTCTTCGGCTGTTCTCATATATTCACTCATAACTCAGACCGAGAAGCCCATTCTCCAGTTTTGTCAAACTAAAAGATAAGTGAAAAATCTTTTACAAATTAAATTAAAATATAAAATTATGATGACTAAAATTATTTCTGATGACTTACAAGTTTTTGATCGAGTGGTCGGTATCCAGCTCGACCTCCTTTACATGAGTATTCGACTTGTGCTCGCTCTTTTTTGTTGCGTTAGGAGATTTCTTTCAACTCATCACTTTTTATTTTCTGGGTGAAATCATTCCAATGTATGTCAGTGACTCTCGAGTAATACACCTTAACAATCTCAGGCCGCTCGAGGATGTCTTCGTCATCGATAGTGGGTTGGACGCATAATGCATTTAAATCGTGCATAAAACACTTTCCCGATTCATGGACACTCTTTAGACAAGCTTTTTTGAACCCACATGGAACTTCAAATCCATGTTTTACCGTCCCATATTCAATTTTTCACGGGGCCGTGTACCTTATTTCTCCCATTCGGCCCGGAAATAGGAATCAAATCCCGAGCGAGCACGCCAATATAGCTCATTAGCACGCTGCCCGCCTTTCCCCTTGGTTTCCACTTTTCATCAAATTTCACCGGTATTTTTTTACTTTTATCTCTTAGTTTATTAACTTTATACATATTCGTGGTTTTTCTTTTCCATTATTTCCAACTACAAGTTTTCTTCAAGGTACATGTTTCTTAAGCAATAAGTCAACACCTATATATATTTAATAATAGTGTTATTTAACAACCATGCATACATAATATTAACGAAAAAAAATATTTAAACATAATTAATATCATATAACAATTTAATTAACGCGCCAGCACACTTTGAGGTCGTCGGATTGTCGTGCGGTAGCGATAGACATTTTCGTGGTTGCGACTCTCTTAATTATTTAATAACAATATTGCATACATAATATATAATGAAACAAATTCTAAACTTAATTAATATCATATAACTATTTAATTAACGTACTGGCACTTTTTGAGGTTATCGGATTGTCGCGCGGTGGCGATAGACTTTGTCGTGGTGGCGACGCACATAATTATTTAACAACAATATATTGCATAAATAATATTTAATGAAAACAATTATAAACATAATTAATATCATGTAACAATTTAATTAACGCACCGGCACTCTTTGAGGTTATCGGATTGTCGTGCGGTTGCGATAGACTTTGTCTAGGTTGCGATGCTATATAATCTCCTACGTACTCATCATCGGAATCTTGCGACATATTGATATTGTGGTACCTAGGTAAGACCATATCACACTTCACAATAAATTATAACTAATTAACATTCCCATTAAATGAAACTAATTAATGTAACTAAAATAATTAATTAATCCCAATAAACATTCCTAATAAAAGAAACTAATTAATTAACATTCCAACTAAACAAAAATAATTAATTAATCTCATTAATTATCAGCTTCAAAAAACTTAAAATAACATTCCCAATAAATGAAACTTAAATGGCATTCTAAAATAAAAACTTGATTCACCAGACCAAAACTAATCAACATTCCCAATATAATAAGCCTAAAACTCATTCGAAAAGATAAAACAAGATAAAACATGATTCGTACATTCGAAACCTAATATGACATTCTAAATAAACAAACTGTAAAAGTTATTCTCAATCCTTGCCTAACCATAGTAATGGTAGCGTTGGACTGCGGTAAGAACATTCTGTAGGGAGGGCAGGAGAGAGAGAGTGTGGGAGTGAGAAAGAGAAAGAGAAAGAGAAAAAGAAAGAGATACGGCGGATACGGATACCGCGGTGGTGTAAGACGACGACAGCGACGCCAGCCTTCTGCGCTGGCGATGGTGGCTGTTGAAGGTGGCCAACAGTAGAGAGTTAGGGAAAAGTGAGAGAAAGAAAAAAAAACAAATGAAGGAAAAAGGAGGAAAAAGTAAAATAAATGCTGCTAAACTCATCGAGCCACGACCGTATAAAAAACTGCATGGGCTTAACTGACCTGGATAAGCAAATAATCGCGGCGACGGGATGCAGCAGCCGCGGCTTACTGGAGGCAAAAACGTGTAAGGGAAGAAATCAAAAAGCCACAACTTAAACCTTCAAGGCCCACGGCTCTATAAAATGAAAATTCAAACCAAGGCTCTAAGCTCATCGATTGTTTTTTATAGGGCCTATGCATATGGTAAAATAAAAAATTTAGCAGAGAGCTCAATTTTTGGTCTGGTGGAAAAGCCTTGGTATTCCATAATATACCGCGGTACATATCAAAAAAATCCCGACATAATGTATGTAAGCCTCGTCTTTGGAAAAAGGAAAAAGTTTGTCCGAGAGCTTGTTTTTGGTCCGATGCAATAGCCGCGTTAAAATATCATCAACCGTGGTATTTATAAAACAAACCTCGGCTCAATGCAACAACGCCCCGGCTTGTATAAATAAAAAAATTTACTCGAAAAATCAGAAATTGGTATGTGTCATAAACTGCGATTGACGGTATTCCTACCACGAAAATTTTCTTCAACAGTCGTGGCATGGTTATAATTCCCTGAAAATCGATGAACAAGGCCACGGCTACACCAATGATGGCTCTCGAAAAATAAAATAGGATAAAAAATAACCATTAATGATAGCAGGCTAATGATGAGATTAAACACGGGGAATAGTGAAAGGTTGGTGACAAAGCCACCCATTATAACATCAGCGGCGACGTCATGGAGTGTCGTAGTTGGAAAACACACGGAAACCCTATCATGTATAGACATGTATCCCATGCCTACAAAGAAACTGAAACACCAAGAAATGCTTCTGTTTAAGCCGCGATACATTTTAGATGAACCGCGGCTTAAACAAAGTTGTAAGATAAACCCGAGAGCAAAACTTGATCGCTTTGAATATGTCGAGGTGTAGTTTCTGTATGCCTCGGCTAACGTGTGTATGCTTCAGCTTAGCAAGCATGCGGCTCAATTTTTTGAATTTTCTTGCCAAGTTTCTTTTTCTAGTTTTAAAAAATGCCGCGGTTAAACCTATGTGGCTTCCATATCAGCCGGGGCTGCGCTGTGCCTACCACGGTTATCATTGTATTTTTGTTGGACATGTGTCCTTAAACAAGTTGTATTTTTTTGTTTGTAAGAGATTTTGTACTAAAGTCGTTGAATAAAAGATGTAACTTATTATGTTAATCTTATTATAGTTTCTGGTAGAGTAAAATAGAATGTTTGTTCCTTGGTTCATAAAGGATGCAATTATGTTATTATTATCACAACCGAGTCAATGTGAGAAAGAATTAATAATCATAATAAATGAACTGAAAATGTCTGTGACTTGATTAACTGAGTGGGAGCTCATTAATCGGATAAAGTTATTAATGTGGCTAAATGATATAATCCTATTATGGATTAAGTGTATGTCACACTCACTAGAAGTGAATTAAGTATGAAGTGACTTTATACTTGATTGGACCAGACTTAAACTCAGGAAGTTGTCATATAAGACCGTCACTGATAACTTGGAGTTGAGTCACAAGTATATGATCAAATGGATATTCGATCTAAGCTCTGAGTGACCTCGAGCCTGGACTGTTGACTTGATTGTTATTTGATTTAACTGTTAAAGAACACATTTACTATCGTTCCCAATGCTGCTATTTTGGGAACATGATAGTCAACAGATAAGGGTAGCTTGGTCAAAGAAACGGACATCACATATCTCTCTTTAGAGTCAAGCTGATTCCTTTGATTGTTAGTGGTGAGAAGTGAGAGGTACCCGTGCTCATCAAAACCATAAGTGGGTTACTCACAATATTACTAACTGAGTTGAGGATGAAAATGCAATGAGAGGCAAAATAGTAAAAACCGCTTCCTCGTGTTTGGATCATCATGTGAAAGATCAATAACCCGTATTTGATTGTATGAATGGGCACCTTTCTATAAAGGTAATATATATATTGTATAACTAGAGAGTGCAACCTCGGATTTATAGTGGAATAACACTGAGGTTTGACTGTCACTAACAGTTCGTTGGAGCTTTAGTGGTACGGGTCCATGGTGCCTAGGATAGCTACGGAACGGATGATGCGTACGTGATTTAAACATTCAATTTGTTGTATCATCTTTCAGGATTCGTAAAATAAAATTCCGTGTCAGATTTTGGAAGTTTTATTTTTGACGTGGCAAAAGTACCAAAGTTTGGTACTGGAAATCAAACTGATAAAAGAAAGTATAATTTGGATTTTTCATCAACTGGAAAATTATTGGAAATTTAATTTTAAGGAACTTTTCTTTTGGAACCGAGTCGTTTTGACGTACGGTTTGTGATTTAAATAATTTCCAAGTTTCTGATTGGTATCGGTAAACTGAGAAATTAAATCACATATGACGAATTTAAATGATGGTGTCGCTGTTGGACATATTCTGTATATGCCGTCGATTCAGATGCTAATCCCACTGTATAAGATTATAGTCAATTTCCTAGGAATAAATGGTTCTTATTAATGTTAATCTTATGTAGTTATCTGCGGATTATACATATCAAATTGAATGTTTTGATCCTTAGTTCTTTACCTTTGCATTTATGTTAAGTCATCAAACTGGTTCTATGTGAGGAGGTTTGACTAACATAAATAAAGAACTTAAAATTGGTCCATAGTCTAGATTGGAAGTGGGAACGTCTGATCGGGTACGACTATTGGTGAACTTAATAGATCACATACGTGTGGTAATGTTGCCCGTGCAGTGTTAAGTTCATCAGGTATGAAGTGTTTTCATACTGGACGGGACTAGACTTATATAAGAAATCATCATATAACTTAAGTGTGTCACTGATGAAAGTACAATAAGGTCGCTATGATGATCAGATGAAATCGGTTGATGTCCTGAGGTAATATGAGTTTGTGCGGTTCAACTTAAACGATCTTTAATTTAATCGTTTCAGTTTGCAATTGAGTATTCCCAACACTTTTATTTTGGGATCGGAAGGTTGACCGTGACAAACAACATGATTTCAGATTTGGATAATAACTTTATGATTTCCTTATTATGATTTGTGGGAAGCAAATAAGTACTCATGCGCAGCTTACAGATTCATAACCCGATAAGTGAGTAGTTTGCAGCAATCATAGATTAAGGTAGTGTCGTCAAAAGGGCAGAACGGTAATAATATATTTACCCTTTTGATGAGAATCATATAATACGAAAACTGATCTTCACATATCTGATTGTATCAATGCAAACATGTGGTCAGGAAGATATAATATAAACACACTTGAGAGTTCAGCTTTGCGCTATAGTGGAATGTTACCGAAGTTGGTGAAAGCTCTACACTTTCACCGGTAGCTTGAGTATGTTGTCTATTTGTCCCATTTGTAGCTCCACAAGGATGACACCGCAATTATGTTTAATATACTATTTAAAAATTGAATAGATCCAATCAAGAGCGATTCGTGATTGTTGTCACGAATTCATTTATTACAATAACAGTGGTAAAAGTACCAAAGTTTTTGGTACTGGCCGGGAATATGAAAAATTGATAATTGAATTTGAGCCGTGGATAATTCTAGGATTATGGGTAATAAAATTTTGTAAATTTATCATTTTGAATCGTGAAATTTTGATGTACGGTTTGAGAGTTATGGTTAAAATAGTTTTTCGGCTAACGCCGAAATAGTCATTATTTTTACCTGCGAATTTAAGAGAGAATTAAATATTGGAATTAAATCCTAGAATATTTCATTAATAAAATAATAATAATCATATTCGAATTATGGTTATGCGACTTTATGATTTAATCTTGAAAATAATATAAGATTTAATTTATTAAATCTTATGTGATATTTTCTGAAAGATTTCTTTTTGGATTTATTCTTTATTTGATTTAATAATTAAATCAAATCTTTGAGTGAATATCTCTAAATTGGTTGACAGAATCTCTCCCAAGTGATTGGGCCAGTTTCCTATAAATAGTGGAGCCCTCGAACCCTAAAACACATCCATCAGACTTTAGAAAAGTCGCTTTCTCTCTGCCTCTCTCAGTTCCTACGAATTTCTCAGGGAAAATTCTTCCCGTGATTTTGCTTTTAGGTTTTAGAGGTTATTCTAAGAGAGCCAACGCTCTCAGCGACGTAATCCCGGAGAATACATCGGAAGACAACTGGGAGCTATCTTCTCATGGAAAATTGCAAAGAGCAAGAGGATCGGAGTCACAGAGTTCTTGAAGATCAGAGAACGCAGGCAGAATCGTCGAAGGTGTCAGGTACGCGTTTATGTGTTTATCGATTATGATATTATTTACTAGTTACTCATGACTCAATTAAATCAGATAATAATGGGTTAAGAAAATTATTTTATCACGATTGGACAAATTAATTTTTGTTTTATGTATAACCTAATGGGGTAATTTTATCTTGGCCAATCAGCGTGCTCCTGGTGTGGCCAATCAGCCAGCGAAAACCCAATAGGGTCTTCCCTTGATTTGTCGCATGCTCGGCAATAAAGCCCAGCGAATACTCATCAAGCTGGTCCATTCATGGACCAGCAGCATTTGAAGACAAGTTGGGCCTAAGGCCCAGCAAATAAGACAAAGCGGCTGGTCCATTTGGGCCAGCGCTGCTGTGTGCTCAAAGCCCGGCCCGCACGACGCGGGCTGGTGGGCTGGAGAAAGCAGTGGGCTTTTGCCCGCTGCAGTAAATTGGCGAGGTCCATTGGGCCTTGCATGATGGATGCCGAGCCCATTGAGGGCTTGGCTGGGCTGGTCCGGCCCATGAGCTGGACCGTGAGCCCACGCGCAAGCCTAGCGCGTGTTTTTACACGTATATGCAGATTTTTTTTTTTTATTATTAGCAATAATTTTTGGTAATTTTATAATAACCCAAAATGTATTAATTCGGGTTGATAACCCGAGGAAGCGCGGTCCAATTTTTAATTTCTCCAGAAGAATAGAATAACTTTTTTTATTTTATTTTATAAAACCTAAGAAAATAAAAATCAGATTAATTAGTTTGTCTGATTAATTATTAAAAATGCATAATTAATTTCTTTTGATAAGAATTAATTAAGTACATTTTTAATTGTATTCCATAAATAATAATCTAATTATAATTGAACCCTCCTAACACGTTTATGTTATATAGTGGGCTATATAACATTGGGATTTAATTGAGAGGTTATTGAGTAATAGATAGTAAATAATTAATTGATAAATAAAATCATTTAATATATAGGGAAAAATTCTTGAGGACCGTGTTCTTGTCTTATAAAGAGGGAACCAAAAGTGGGGCCGGTATACGTCCTTTAGGATGGACTGTTAGGGACCCTTCCCATCTGACTAGAGAACACACCTCATTCTATCACTACCGTAATTAATATATGATTTTATTCTAGGTTCTTAGTATACCTGGTATATGATAATATCCTAGGAATAAGCTTATTAATGGGTCATTAATGAGAAGCTTATTATGAGATGATAAAATGATAGGATTTCTTTTAATTCTGGATAAATAAAATGTAAGTTCCTAGTGTAGAGATCGGTTAGATAACTATCAAATATCTTAGATACCCTAAAAACATTTGTAATTGAGAAATAGCAAGAGTTAGCGTAAGAAGGTCTCCACTTTTGCCGGTACAACGACAGGTTGCATAACACCTCTAGTCAGCTAGATCTGGCCTCCTACAGAAAGGTTTCAGTTATGCAGCTGATAAGTCACCGTACTGGTCTGTTTATAGATAAGAGTTGAAGATGTATTTCAACGGCCGTGTGTCAGCTAGATCTGGCTCCCTAAGGGTGGTGACTGCTTGAGTTAATTCTGTGAACCGAAAACGGTGAGTTACTCTTGCATGTGATGATTTAATTCGTTGCATGGCCGTTCTAAAGTGGGTAGTTAGTTCACGTGATAACTTTTGGTAAGTTTTCGTGGATTAATAAGAGTTGAGACCAAACTCTGTTTAGCTAAATGCATGGTTAAAGTGTTTTAG
Source organism: Parietaria judaica (assembly GCA_954871525.1). Classification (NCBI taxonomy): domain Eukaryota; kingdom Viridiplantae; phylum Streptophyta; class Magnoliopsida; order Rosales; family Urticaceae; genus Parietaria; species Parietaria judaica. Next base: position 27,328,942 of record OX940869.1, read on the forward strand.
GAGCAGCAATCATGTGTCAGTTGCTAAAATTACCTTGTGAATAGTGAGTAAGGATTTTTCCTATGTTTAGCCTTCGATACGTTGCAAACGTATTCTATTCCCAAATTTTCTAGAAACACTCTCTTATATAACTTTTAATAAAAGTTTCATTCTTCATTTAGCTATGTCACACCCCATCATGTTGTTGTTGTCGAACAACAGTGGATTGGAATAGTAACAACAATTGTCCAAAATAAATGATTTGTTCACTTATGAATTATCTTTTGTTCACAATTAGTATTTTTGCTAGAATTACAATGGAGTAGTTCTATGTATTTGAACATGGTTCAATAATGAGAAATTACTAGAACTTGAACATAGAAAAAATAATAACTTAACCCGTGTATGTGATTGGTGAGGTAAAAAAACCTTTAACTGAATTCGACATTCAGTTTTGACCATCATAAATATTCTTTGGTAAAATAAAGACATGTTTGACTACGTTAGACAATAACGGGAGAATTATTTCAGATAAGATAGTGGGAGCTATTCGTCAGTATCAATAAATATCGTTGGTTAAGAAACATATTTATTTACAATCAAGACTTAAGTTGAAATTCAATCTCCACGATATAAACAAAAGTCGCAAGACTTAATCATTTGAATAATCTGGATATTATTCGAGAAGTGATTTGATCGTTTATGTTGACCATCTTGATAAACGAAAAACTCTAAATCTTATGAAATAATAATAATAAATGTTTAATAGATTCGTTGATTGGTTAGTAGTGATTAATATACCATAGGGATCATGAATCATCGTAATATAGATAAGATAAACAAGATTGACCAATGAGTGAACTGTTTGTAAGTTCCCGGCTTGTATGAGAATCTTATCTAAAGGTTAAAATGATAAATAGACTATTCTTTCAGAAAAACTCTTAGATCCAGTATTCTCTAAGATCTTGTTAATACTTTGTGTATTATGGTCAATTATAAAAAAGCTAGAGAATATGAATACTTTGTCAATTGACTGAGAGTTATTCAAGAATTATGGAATATATAAATAATGTTAGAAATATAAACTTTTTCTACGTTTTTGGATTTCAAGCATAAATGTCGTCGACTAATCACTAAGTGAGTCTGAATTTTGAGTTCAGTAATCACATGATAGAGAAATTGATTTCTTTATCAGTTAACGGTTCCGGGTACACTATTACAGTTAGTGTAGCATGATACTTGAACCGAACTTAGAAATTAATGCGTAAATCTATGATAAACATTTAAGGATGTTTGCTTTCTAAGCAACAAAGATGTACAATCAATGCTTTGATTTGTGATATATGAACTTGGACTTGAACTAGTTTATGATTATATGTAAAGAGTATTCGCCTTCGTGAATACAAGTCTTTTGGAATATAATTATGTGATAAACTAAGTTGTTGATAAGTAGACTAGATTCTTTGGGAATCAGGGTCTAATCAAAAGTGATTTGTTCACTTTATTCCATGAACATCAAGTTGATGTTAAATCTTGATAGATTTCTAGAATATGAAACCATAGTCATAATTAGAGACAATTAAGATACTCAGATGTAGTGGGAGTTGTGTCAACTGATCTCTGACTACGAGTATCGACTAATATCAACGTGTTTATTCAGTAAACAGATACGTTGAACTTCATATAATTATCGAAGAAGTTCAATTATGAATAATGGTATGAAGGATACAAAACAGTTAACTACAGTCAACATCTGGAACCAAGGTACTTAGTTAACTACAGTCAACAGAGGAATAGACGGAAGGGTAATGCCTTAATAGCTAGAGTAGTAATCGAGTGTTATTCCCTATAAAAATAAGAGAGAAAACAAAAGGTAGAATCTTTTGCTCTCTAATTACTATGCTATCTATCCGTATTCTCTTGTCCATTGCCTGAATCGTCAAACGACGATGGCGGATAAATATCAATTGTCTTTATGAGTGGCAAGGTTGACTAGAATTATCTTTATGGATTTGTTCCGGATTTTATTTTGTATAATTAAGATTTGGAGATAAATTTACAGTTTAATTTAATCTATGTCGGATTAATATAAATTTTCAAATCTTAGCTTATGGTTCTTAAACCTGAAAGCAGAAGCGTAAACGTTATTGAGACCTGCATTTAGAATCTCACTAACTCAGCTTAATTATGGTTTTCTGAGTTCGATGTATAAACAAGTAATTATAAATCGAATCACATGATCGATTTAATTAAGTATGACGACATGATAATATTGATTTAACATATATTACCTATCCTGTTAGAAGTTCTGAGTGCGCAACGAAAGCGAACTAGAAAGAACCTCTATGTAACAGTGGTAATTATTTAAACCAATATAGTCCTTGATAAATTCACCATATGAATAAAAAGCTCTTGCTATATGGATCTTATGGAAGAACTTAAATGCTATAACATTAAGTGATTTTTCAATATCTCAAAGTAAAGTGTCATTTTCTGACAGAGTCATAAGTGGGACACTAAGGATCTTTGAGATCCGTGAATTAGTGTCTAACCTTATTAAAAGAACGATCACAAGGATTAATGCTTTACGGCATTCCTGGATCGCAGTTTCCTCATGGTGGCTGTTTTAATGTCAATGACATTAATTGATATAGTCAAGCTCAATATCCTCATGGATATAAAAGCAATTCAAATTGCAATATACCGCTAACGTTATACTAATTTAAATTAGTAGTTGAGTGGGAGCTTTGAACCATATAAGGGTAAACAAGGAATACAATCTTTTGCATAAGATTGTAGGCGACGGAGAAACATAACAATAGTTATACTAATTGATCACTCTGTTTTTTTAAGAAAAATGTCTAAAGTTGGACTTTTCTAGAAAAATAGATTTATGGAATCGATGAATCTTCTTTATAGTGCAACTGGTAGATTGTTGGACATATTTTGTATATGGCCTCTATTAAAATGCTAATCCCATTGTATAAGATTGTGGTCGTTTTCCTAGGAATGAATAGTTTGTTATTAATGTTAATCTTATGTAGTTATCTGCGGATTATAGATATACATATCAAATTGAATGTTTTGATCCTTAGTTCTTTACCTTTGCATTTATGTTAAGTCATCAAACTGGTTCTATGTGAGGAGGTTTGACTAACATAAATAAAGAACTTAAAATTGGTTCATAGTCTAGATTGGAAGTGGGAATGTCTGATCGAGTAGGACTATTGGTGAACTTAATAGATCACATACGTGTGGTGACCTATTACCGGGTCGTAATGCTGCCCGTGCAGTGTTAAGTTCATCAGGTATGAAGTGTCTTCATACTGGACGGGACTAGACTTATATCATAAATTATCATATAAGTGTGTCACTGATGAAAGTACGATAAGGTCGCTATGATGATCAGATGAAATCGGTTGATGTCCTGAGGTAATATGAGTTTGTGCGGTTCAACTTAAAAGATCTTTGATTTAATCGTTTCAATTTGCAATTAAGTATTCCCAACACATTTATTTTGGTATCGGAAGGTTGACCGTGACAGACAATATTATGACAGATATGGATAATAACATTATGATTTCCTTATTATGATTTGTGGGAAGCATATAAGTACTCATGCGCAGCTTACGGATTCATAACCCCGATAAGTGAGTAGTTTGCAACAATCATAGATTAAGGTAGCGTCGTCGAAAGGGCAGAACAGTAATAATATACCGCAATTATGACACTGCAATTATGTTTAATATACTAATTAAACATTGAATAAATCCAATCAAGAGTGATTCGTGATTGTTGTCACGAATTCATTGATTATCCTAAAAATGGCAAAAGTACTAAAGCTTTTGGTACTGGCCGGGAAAATGAAAAGTTGATAATTGAATTTGATTCCTCGATAATTCTAGGATTATGTGGAATCAAATTTTGAAAATAATATAATCATAATCGAATTATGGTTATGAGATTTTGTGATTTAATCTTGAAATTAATATAAGATTTGATTAAATCTTATGTGATATTTTCTGAAAGATTTGTTTTTTGATTTATTCTTTATTTGATTTAATCATGCAATCAAATCTTTGAGTGAATATGTCCAAATTGGTTTGAGAGAATCTCTTCAAAGTGGTTGAGCCAGTTTCCTATAAATAGGGGAGCCCTGGAACCCTAAAACACATCCATCAGACTTCAGAAAAATCGCTTTCTCTATTCCTTTCTCAGTTCCTGCGAATTTCTCAGGGAAAATTCTTCCTGTGATTTTGCTTTTAGGATTATGAGGTTATTCTAGGAGATCCCATGCTCTCAGTGATGTAATCCCGGAGAATACATCGGAAGACAACTAGGAGCTATCTTCTCACAAAAAATTGCAAAGAGCAAGCACAAAATCGTCGAAGGTGTCAGGTACGCGATTATGTGTTTATCGATTATGATATTACTTACTGTTACTCGTGGCTCAATTAAATCATATAATAATAGGCTAAGAAAATTAAGAAAAGTATTTTATTACGATTGGGCAAATTAATTTTTGTTTTATGTATAACAGGATGGGGTAATAGGGATTATTGGTTTGGGACTCTAATCCTGGTTAAAATATTTTAAAAGGTTACCCCACCCGTCGTAGATAATGAGCGAGAATTTCTTATGGGGATTCTTTGAGAATCAGATCCCAGGGAATCGGCATCATATCGGTATCGATTCCAGCAATCGGTATTAGAGCTAGATGTCAATTCCAGCAGTTGCACCATGACATTTAATGTGTGATATTGAGATTAGTGAATTATATTATAATTTAATTATTAATATCCTTATTAGTAATTAATTAATAATTAATATGCTTTTAATATAATAAAATGTATTTTGGGTAAATATATAAATGTGTATATTCATTGCCGCCCAAGAAATATGTGACTAGTTCTACACAAGTTTGACTCTATTGGGATTTTCTAAATTGCGGCATAAGTACCTATGTATAGGTATTGGTGAAAAACCTTAATATTAATTTGGTTCATTAGATCGGTCAAGATTTAATCTCAACCTTGGATCATGATAATTAATTTGGAAGCGAAAATTCGAAAATGACTTGGTGACCAAGTATGGATTTCGAATATGATTAGTTAGTTGTATCCATTGGATTGGTTTATGATTTAATCTTAACCATTGGATTGGAAATTAATTAACATGTATATAAGGCATATATAATTCAATTTTATGGAGAGAAAATTCGAATTCTATTGCTTGGTAATCAAGCTTTGAGAGTTGGCTTTGTCCTAAATCAATATGGACCATTAGATTGGTTATGGAATTAATTCGAACCATTGTATCAAGCTCATAGATTTCAAAAATTATATATATATATACAAATAGGGAATTCAAATTCATATATGTAAAGAAGTGATGGGTTAATTGTTTAATGAATTGATTTAATATGACTTCCTTATTTGGTTAAATCCCTAATTAATTTGAACCATGGATATATCTAGATTTAATCTAGACCATTGATTTGAGGGAATTAATTATATTTGCCCTTAATAGCATTCGAAATTAGGGAGAGAAGCTTCTGTAATTGGTTTTTCCTTGAGCCTATAAATAGAGTGCTCATTCTACACATTTCACACATTTCTCCCTAGAGCAAGAATTCGGTCTCTCTCTCTCTCTCTCTCTCTCTCTCTCTCTAGAGTCTGCGAATTTCTTAGCTTCTGATCTCTCTTTTCAGGTTCGGCTTAGTGAGACGTTATTCTCCGGAAGCTTTACAAGGACCTTCGGTTAAAATTTTTGCGACGGAGTCCTACCAGCGAAGCACACGCTTCGGTACGAGGAGTCCAGGAGAATATCCCGGAAGATCACGGGAGTTTCGCTCAGCATCGGCGAAGCCCTGCCAATTCAGAACGCGCAGCCGGAATCATGATCATTTGAGGTACGGCCTTATGCATTGGTCAATAAATGAAAACCTTTATTTACAGTTTATTTATTTCCAATAGACTAGATTAGTAATAATGAATTTATGAAAAGTTAAATTGCTAATAATTTATCAGATCTTGATTTTAGTTATTATCCGATTTTCGATCTGTTGTACGGTTTCTGCTTTAAATATTTATTAAATGTTACTAGGACGCTTCGACGGCATATTTCGTGATAATATTATCGGGAAACGTAATGAACTTCCCAACAATTTCATCACAACGAAAAATGAATGTATTGAAGAATGGCTTTGATAGGGGCACATTTGAAGAAGATGGAACTAATTTCAGAGTGCCCATCGACTCATTTGAGACTAATATGGGATTTTTTTTCTATTTGTTTTTGGCCGTTTCGCATTGAAAATAAATACATCTCGGCTTATGTGAAAATTTTTATTTTTCTTATAATGATAAAGTTTTGGAAACAGTAAATAATATAGTTAAGTAAATATTAATTATAAATAAACAAATGGTTTAGATTTATATCATTATTGAACACTTGACTATTTAGGGTTAAGAAAGTTTGGACTAGCGCTATTTAGACTCAAATGATAACTAGACACGATAACAATAATATAAGGTTATAATAAATAACCAATCTATGTTTCTAACATTAAATAAAGTTGTGGGACTATATATACATCTACATAAAATAAGTTAAAATCGGTTAAATACTTTACGTACGGACTCTAAAGTTATGATCGAACACACAAATTGCCAACAATAATATATATATATATATATATTTTACACGGCATATAATTTTGACATTTCTTACAAAATTAAACCATGGGTGATAATTATATAAGTTGAAATGCAATTGCGTAAGTGGTAGGATGGGTACTGTGTAATGATATATATTGTAATAATAAGCGTAAAATTTCAACGAAGCCAGTAAACAAGCCGGGAAATAACCTACGTCGCAGGCCAGATGCCGTAGAACTTAACCGTGGCTGATATAACTCCCTAAAACCTAAAACCCTAAACCCTTAAACATTAAGCCGCCGTTATAAGATGCTTGGTTTTCCAGAGGACCGCGGCTTGGTAACATGTACCGCGGCTGGCACATATGAGGAAACATCATAACGCGGCAGTAACTACAAACATCGAGTTTTTTGTAAGATTTTAATTTCGCGAAATTTTGGGGCTTGATTTTTGTTCTATTTCGCTTAGATATGAGGAGGAGGATCCAGTGCTTGAAATTAAAGTATGGGATGGGTTTTATTGTCTATAAATATAGTTTTTTTAAGCTTTCTGTAAAAAAAATCAATCTATTGACCTCATGGCTCTCCTCGAAATTCGGTACAATAAGGGATTTCCCGAGATGAAGGAAATGAAACAAATGTCAGAGTGCCCATAGAATCCGTTGTGACTAATATTAGCTTTCCGTCTGCAGCGGTTTCCGGCTGTTTCAGATTGCGATAGCTAATACCTCGGTGAATTATAAACTTTCCGCGGAATGTTTCTCTCAAGCCCACCTCCAATTTTTTTTTGAAGTGTTAGTTTATTTCATTCCGGTTGTAGCCGCGGCTTTCGTTTTTGCTACGTTTATTTGTCTGATGTGTGAAAAAACCGTGGTTTTATTATATAAACCGTGGCCTAAATTTAGAAGTAACACCATAACGACAAAATAAAGCATAAGCCGGTGTTCAACATACGTGGCTTCCAAACCAGTCGCGGCTGGAATGTGCATGTCATGGCTGTTGGGAAGTTCATGACGTTTCCTGATAATATTATCACGATTTACGCCATCAAGTTGTCTGGGTAACATTTAAAAAATATTTAAAGCGGAAAAACTTGTTACCCGTACAACGATCTGAACATCGGATGATAATAATAAAACAAGATATGATAAATTAATACTAATTTAACTTTTCATAAATTCATTATTAATAATCTAGTCTATAGTAAATAAATAAATTGTAAATAAAATTTTGCATTTCCTCAAACAATTGGCATACACCAACTAAAAATTACGATACTCAAACATGCCACTGACGCCGATTCAAACACCAATGCACCTAAACAAATCAAAATTTTGACAAAAACTATAAAAAAATATTTTGTTCTTCCTTAGCACCTAGAAAAACAATGAATAACACCTACTTAAGTGACGGTGACGGGAAGGGCGGCGTGAACGACGACGGTGACAATGACGGCGGAAATTTTTTGTGGCGAGAGGAATGGTTTAGCAACGAAAAGTATGCGGTTAAAATTGTATTTAGGATTAAGTTTATAAAACAAAATGTGATTTAAACAAACATGTTTTACTAATGCGCCGCAGTATGTTATAAAATTCGGCCGTGGTATCCAGCCATATTTTAAAACAAGTCGTGCTAGATACTTGTTAAGAGTCGCAGCATGATCACCAGATATCAATTTTCTTAAGAAAAAAAATATTTCGCAAAAATACGGGGCTTGATTTTTGTTCTATTTCGTTCAGATAGAAGAGAAGGTGCAAGTGGTTCAAATTGATGTATTATTTTCAATTTCTTGTCTTTTAATTTACTTATTTTAAGCCGTGTAAGAATCAATGTATTGAAATCACGAGTTTCCCTTAAGAAAGTTGATACAACAAGGGATTTCTCGAGATGAAGGAGGTGGAACAAATGTCAAAGTGCCCGTAGACTCCATCGAGACTAATATCGGCTTTCCGTTTAAAACAATTTTCGACCGTTTCATCAAACCGCGCCCTAAACTTTCACAAAATCGCGGCTTATATTCATGCATTCACAGCGAACTGTAAAAAAAGCCGTGGTACCTGATTTACATACACCGCAGCTTGTTTACCAGCGCGATGTGGATATAAGCTACCAAAAATGGTTGTTATCGAAAGATGAAATGCATTAAATAAGCCTATGATGGTTAAAATTAGGAAATGGTGCCTTATCACATCAGCCTCGACGTGATGCAGTTGCAAAACACTCGAGAACCAATCACACACGAACACGTGTCCAAGCATGAAGTGAAACCAAAACCCGACCAACTACTCCAGTATACGCTGTTGCTTTTTTTATAGTTAGCGGCGGCCAGAGAGTCCAAGCATCGCTTTAGTTTCCGAGTTTAAGAGGCAGTTTCATCACTTCAACCATCACTTTCACCATCTTCCTTTAGCGAACTTCAGCCATCTCTCTTCTCTTAAATTTTTTTAATGGAAAACACTTCGGTTAATCTTCCCAAAGATCTCATATCCTCCTAAATCCTATCGGAACTCTTGAAAAAACACCTGATGCGATTCAAGCGCGTCTTCAAAACTTGGTGTTCTCGCATATGTGGCTATCCTTTCTTTATCGATACTCGCCGAATCTGTCGTCAGGCCAAAATAGGGCCAACCTTGATTTTTGTCACTCAACATGCGTGGGAAGTCTTCGTACAAATGTTGATCAACAAAGATAGGGTGCAGAGAATCCATGTGGGGAATCCTAACCCCTAATACCTAATAGTCATGCAAATCGTGGACTCCTCCAACGGCTTGGTCTGCATGAAATTCAGGTGGGACGACGTAACGCGACTCGCTATTTGGAATTCGGCGACTTGGCAGTTGAGACGTCTTCTGATTCCACGAGCGTATTCACCAGAGTTTGAGAAAATCCACGTGGCAATAAGTTTTCGACTCGACGTCACGAGCAACGACTATAAGGTCGTTCGCTTGTGCATTGGTAAGCCGGATCATCCGTTCGTATGCATGCAAGTGTTCAAAGAAGGTGGGATCGCGTGGAGAAATGTTCCGGCGCCTTTGAGACTGTTAGAGTCAATGTCAGAGAAATGGGCACCAGAAACTGCGATGGTTGACTCAGTTCTTCATTGCTCCTTTCTTATTCAATTTGATCCTTATCAGAAGAAAACATTTGTTATCGTCGACCTGCGGGACGAGGTGCTTTGGCTCGACAAAGACCGGATAGAGTTTCTGTTGGGAAGTTCATTACGTTTCCCGATAATATTATCACGATTTATGCCGTCAAGCCGTCCGGGTAACATTTAAAAAATATTTAAAGCGGAAAAACATGTTACCCGTACAGCGATTTGAACACCGGATAATAACCAAAAACAAGATCTGATAAATTATTACTAATTTAAGTTTTCATAAATTCATTATTAATAATCTAGTCTATAGAAAATAAATAAAATGTAAATAAAGGTTTGCATTTATTGACCCAATGCATAAGGCCGTACCTCAGGTGATGACGATTACGGCTGCGCGTTCTGAACTGGGCAGGGCTTTCCCGATGCTGAGGGAAACTCCCGTGATCTTCCGGGATATTCTCCTGGACTCCTCGTACCGAAGCGTGGGCTTCGCCGGGAGGAATCCGTCGCAAAAACTTTAAGTGATGGTTCTTTTAAAGCTTTCGGAGAACAAACTCTCACTAAGCCGAACCAGAAAAGAGAGTTCAGAGGCTAAGAAATTCACAGAATCTAGAGAGAGAGAGAGAGAGAGAGAGTTCTCGCTCTGGGGAAGGTGTGTGAAATGTGTAGAATGAGCCTTGTATTTATAGGCTCATGGAGAAGCCAATATAAGGGAAGTTTCCTTCCTTGAATTTCGAATTCTATGATTGGTAAATATAATTAATCATTCAAACCAATGGCCAAGATTGAATCACCAAAGGTCCAATGGTTCTAATTAATTAGGGATTTAACCAAATAGGGAAACCATGAATAAATCAATTATCCAATCACTTCCTTACATAAGAGAATTCGAATTCCCTATGTATGCATATCGAAATTTCAAAATCAATAGTCTAGATACAATGGTTGTAATTAATTCCATAACCAATCTAATGGACCATATTGATTTAGCATAAAGTCAAATCTCATTACTTGTTCACCAAGCAAAAATTCGACCTCCATTATAAAGAATTCGAATTTTGCCTTTCCATATATACATGTTAATTAATTTCCAATCCAATGATTAAGATTAAATCTTAAACTAATCCAATGAATATAATTAATTAACGATATTCGAAATCCATGCTTGGTCATCAAGTCATTTTCAAATTTAGCTTTCCAAATTAATTATCTTAATCCAACGATTAAGATCAAACTTGACCGATCTAATGAACCAAATTAATTTCAAGGTTTTCCATTAATACCTAAACATAGGTAGTTATGCCGCATGTTTGGAAGGTCCAAATCCAAGTAAATTCGTGTAAGCCCAACCCACACATTTACTTGGGCCGCATTATTTCTACACATTCATATATATACCAAATATATATTTTTATTTAAATAACATAAATCTATTAATTATTAATTAATTATTAATAAGACTATTAATAATTAAAGCCAAATAATTAAATTATATTATTTACCCCTGATCTCAATATCACACATTAAATGTCATGGTGCAACACCACCATTTAAATTCATGACATGTGATTAAATTTCACATATTTACGAAAACGATCGTAAACTTGGAAATTCTCTAAATCAGAAACCGTACGTCGAAACGATTCGGTTCCAAATGCAAAGTCTCTTAGAATTTATTTTCCAACAACTTTACAGTTGATGAAAAATCTAAATTCAACTTTCTTTCATCGGTTAAATTTCCAGCACCAAACTTTGGTACTTTTGCCACGTCAAAAATAAAACTTTCAAGGTCTGACACACACTCTAGTTTTATGAATCCTAAAAAATGATAAAACATGCCGAATGTTTAAATCACGTACGTATCATCCGTTCCACAGCTATCCTGGGGACCATGGACCCGTATCACTGAAGCTCCAACGAACTACTAGTGGTTCGTTAAACGTCGGTGTTACTCCACTACAAACCCGAGGCTGCAGTCTTTAGTGATACAGTATATATTATTCCTTTTATAGCAAGGTGTCCATTTATACAATCAAATTCGGGTTATTGATCTTTAACCTTGATGATCCACACACGAGCATGCGGTTTTTACCGTTTTGCCTCTCATTGCATTTTCATCCTCAAATCAGTTAGTAATATTGTGAGTAACCAACTTATGGTTTCGATTCATACGTTACGAACGGGTACCTCTCACCACTAATAATCAAGGGAATCATCTTGACTTTGAAGAGAGCTATGTGATGTCCGTTTCTATGACCAAGCTACCTTTATCCGTTGACCATCATCTTCCCAAAATAACAACATTTGGAACAACAGTAAATGTGTTCTTTAACAATTAAATCAAACAAAAATCAAGTCAACAGTCCAGGCTCGAGGTCACTCTGGATTTAGATCGAATATCAATTTGATCATCTACTTGTGACTCAATCAAGGTCTGACACAGACTTTAGTTTTATGAATCCTGACAAATGATAAAACATGCCGAATGTTTAAATCACTTACGTATCATCCGTTCCAGAGCTATCCTGGGGACCATGGACCCGTATCACTGAAGCTCCAACGAACTACTAGTGGTTCGTTAAACCTCGGTGTTATTCCACTATAAACCTGAGGCTGCACTCTTTAGTGATAGAGTATATATTATTCCCTTTATAGCAAGGTGTCCATTGATACAATCCAATTCGGGTCATTGATCTTTCACATGATGATCCATACACGAGCAGGCGGTGTTTACCGTTTTGCCTCTCATTGCATTTTCATCCTCAACTCAGTTAGTAATATTGTGAGTTACTCACTTATGGTTTCGATTCATAAGTTCCACACGGGTACCTCTCACTTCTCACCACTAACAATCAAGGGAATCATTTTGACTCTGAAGAAACCTATGACTAAGCTACCTTTATCCGTTGACTATCATCTTCCCAAAATAACAACATTTGGAACAACAGTAAATGTATTGTTTAACAGTTAAATCAAAGAACAATCAAGTCAAAAGTCCATGCTCAAGGTCACTCTGGACTTAGATCGAATATCAATTTGATCATCTACTAGTGACTCAACTCCAAGTTGTCAGTGACAGTCTTATATAACAAATTCCGGAGTTTAAGTCAGGTCCAGTCCAGTATGAAGCCGCTTCATACTTAATGCGCTTCTAGTGAGTGTGACACACACACACTTAATCAATAATAATATTATCACTTAGTCACATTAATGACCTTATACGATTAATGGGTTTCCACCCAGTTAATCAGGTCAAAGACATTTTAAGTTCATTTATTATGATTATTAATTCTTCCTCACATTGACTCGGTTGTGATAATAATAACATAATTGCATTCTTTATGAACTATGGAACAAACATTCTCTTTTACTCTACCAGAAACTATAATAAGATTTAACATAATAAGTAACATCTTTTATTCAACGACTTCAGTCAAAATCTTTTACAATTAGGGAAAAGGCAACTTGTTTAAGGACACATGTGGAACAGTTTCCGAGGGTAGCAGAGCAGCCGGCGATTGCCTGCGTGTGGCAGAAAGCATGGGCAATGTACACGGGATATACATTAGTCGTGCCCATGAGTACGTCAAGAGCATCATATTTGTTTAATACTTGTTTTAATGTTTCATGCATATTTCTTCCTATATGTTTCTATGTAATTTGCACCACCGATGTCGGTGGTTTTGAATTAACGAGCCTTTTTTTTTTTTGGTAATGAATATATCCGATTTCATAAATGTTGGCATGTTCATTAGATCTTTGAATTCGGTGTATATGTCCGAACTAGGGGATTACATTTGCGATTCTTAATTGTCCGAACTCGTGTTTAGGGTTCGGTTTTATAAAAATTACGACTTCAACAAACACGTTTAGAAGAAAAGCGCAGTTAAAGCCAAGATGATTGTATCAAATTGACAACAAGCCGCGGCACATTGGGAAAAACTGCTGATTACTATAATTGACCGCCGCACATTTCAATAATACCGCAGCGTAAACAAATTGTAAAGTAACCCGAGAGTTGTAAGACCTGATCGCTTTGATAAGCCGCAGTTATTTTGTCTCATGCCACAGCTAGTGTGCATCTTCTTCGGCTTAGTAAATATGCCACGTAAACTTTGTCTAACCAACTTATCATTTTACCCTTTGTTTAGCAGCAACATCAGACTATGTCGTGGCTGTGATCATAAATCTCTTATAATCGACGAACGTAGCCGCGGCTCGGAAGAATATGATGCGGTTTTTGAAGAATCAGTTTCTTCTATAAATGTTTTTCATTGATTTTTTTTTTATATATATTAAACACGATATAATTATAAATCATGAACTAATTAAGTACGATAAAGATACAAAATAAATATTGTTGTCAAAATACATAAAACACTGTTTTGAAGCCCTAACCACGGAAAAAAAAAACCCCTAACCATGGGCATATATGCGAAAACATAACTAAATTTAAATATTGTTTTAAAAAAAGCGGCTTAATATAAATTCTAATAGAATAATTATAAACTATGTTCTTTCTATTCATTCTCGTCTTCCTTCTTGCCACCTGTGCCATTGCTACTCCGTCTTCCATCCTGCAATAGTTGAGGACGTCAATTTCCCTCCCGATCTTATTTTTTTGTCCTTTCCCTCAAGGTGGAAGCCGGCGGACATGCATAGTTGCGTGATCAATATCGGGTACAGCAATGGATTAATGTACCTACCTTCACGCGTGAGCATGGTATCAAAAATATATTTGCCGATAGCAAAGGTTTTTTCTTTGACAACCAAATACAACATAAATACTATTGGTAGCTTGATGTCGGCGTAGTGAACCTTTGGGATGATACGAGCGTGTAAGAAGTAATAAGTGCCTGTGCTATCCGATTCAAATGACCTCTGACGGGCTCTTTTTCTCCTCTAAGTACATACGCCAAACATTCCCCGGAGTTGTAAGTGTTATCAAGATGTCTGCGTAATTAAAAACCGTGGTTGTAATCGTTTTGTATGCGTCATCAGTTTCGGTAATGTTGGCCGTGCCACAATGGTTATTGATGATTTCCGGAGAAAGCATCACCTTCTTCTTTCGCACCATCACAAACCCTCGGCAATGGTCTTAGGCAAGTTCGAGTAAAATTCCTTTATCATGTTGAAGTTCCCGTCTTTTTTTGGATGTGAAACGAAAGTATTCAACCCGTGAGACTCAATTATGTTCGTGATCTGATCAGCCTAATCGCAAACTGTAGGATCCAACGGGAATTCCAAACCTCGTTCGTAGCATGCACTTTATGCGAGACATTTGAACCGTTCACTCGCTTCGAGATTTGTGAATATATTTTTATCGTACGCTTCCTCGGGAAGATCTTTTTGTAATCTCTTCTTTCTAGGAGCTG
Source organism: Parietaria judaica (assembly GCA_954871525.1). Lineage (NCBI taxonomy): Eukaryota > Viridiplantae > Streptophyta > Magnoliopsida > Rosales > Urticaceae > Parietaria > Parietaria judaica. The sequence goes on from OX940869.1 coordinate 27,344,054, forward strand.
GTAACTAAAAATTAACAGAAATAATAAGAGCTAATCAATAAATCTGAAAAATACATTTTATCAAACATTTTTCATACACAATTTGAAACGTAAAAATGTGTTTGAACTTTGAATAACACAATTTCTATTATAATAATAATGATAATAATAATAATGATAATAATAACAACAAATGTAAACAATAAATAAAAAGAACGACTAATATGAATAAAAATCCAAACAAAATTTTGATTCAAAATCATAAACATCTAAACCAAGTTTCATAAAACCTATAACCTAACTCACACCTTTAGACAACGAAATTGACTGCGCGATGACATCGACGACTTCGGAGGCAATTATGAGAAGAACGATCGAATGAAAATAGCGTGCGAAACGACGATTACTTCAATTTTTGTGATAGCTGTAAGAAAAAAATAAGAAAGAATAAGAAAGAGGACTACCGAGTCGCGGCCTCAAGGATTCATAACTCCTCGGTATGGGTCTTAAGATTAAGCCTTCAATTTCAAAAGCAAGCCGTGGCCTATTTAACAGAAAATGCGTAATATTAAAAGAATGCCGTAGCTGTTTTGATTTGAGGATATGTTTCAACAACGGTTCTTAGGTGTCTTAGATATTTCATATAAACCCCGGCATAGTTTAAATCACCACCGCGGTTGGAATCGTTAGGTCGATATCATAATTAATTAATCATCAGTCGCAATTTATAGCATATAGTGGCCGCGTCTTGATAGATACGCGGTCGTGACATGCATGCATTTTTAGGCGGTCTCAGACGACATCCCATATTTATTTAATTTTTTTTTTGTAGAAAATATTGTCGTTTTGTCTTATACGAACCATGACAAATTAGAAAAATTGTCGTGACAAACAACAGTTCGAAGACTTTGTAGGAATTGAATACCACAGCGGCTTTTTGTTTCGTGCGCCAAGGCTGATTTTCATTTTCCTCGTTAAAGCACCATTTTTCAAAGCACGTCTTGAGGACGTGGTGGAATATACATGCCACGGCTTTTCAAATTATAAGTCGCGGCTGCGTTGTAAAACAAACAAGTTTCGTTGTAACGTTGTTCAAAGTGTGGTGTTATCAACTATTTGTACTAGTGAAGGCAGATGACCAAAATCTTATACAAGTGGAATTATCATTTGAATAGAGGGCATATATCAAATATGTCCAACACTTTTGACATTAATATTTTCCATACTAAACTTTGGTGCTTTTATTGCTGAAATTAAACTTTCTAAAATCTTATACAGACTTCAGTTTTAACTATTCTAAAATAGAACATACAACTTTTTGTACGATAAGTTTGTTATGGAGTTATCAAGGGGACCATGTACCCACTGACTTAAGCTCCAACGAAGGGCAAGAAGTTTGTTAACTTCGGTGTTATTCTATTATATTAACCTGAAGCTGCACTCGTTAGTGAAATATATAGTATATATATTAATTCCTTTATATCAAGGTGTCCATTGAACTTTCACTTGATGATTCACATAAAGGAAGGCGGTTTATCGTTTTGCCCCTTAATGCATTTTCCTCCTTAACTAAGTTGGTGATATTGTGAGTGACCCACTTATAATTACGAGTCATAATCTGGGCATGATTCAATTTTACTTCCCATGAGTAATAATTAAGGGAATCATCATGACTCTGAAAAAAGTTATATAGTAATCAAGCTACCCTTCCCTGTTGACTATGATGTTCCGAAAATAGTTGCATCGGAACAACATAGTTTGTTAAATTTGAAGAACGATCAAGTCAACTTTCCAAGTTCAAGTTTACTCAAAACTTAGATCCAATATCCATTTGATAATCTTTTGTGACTGAACTCCAAGTTATTAGTGGCGGTTTTAGTTGAATAAGTTCTGGAATTCAGTCAGATCCTATCCAGTACGAAGTCACTTCATACTTAATATACTTATACTGAGTGTGACACACACTTTCATTTAGAATTAATTTTCACCACTTAGTCGTATTAATGACTTTAGACAAATAATAGGCCCACCTAATTAATTAAGTCACGATAATTTTAAGTTCATTTATTATTATTATAATTTCTTCTTCACATTGACTTAGGTGTTATGATAATAACATAATTGCATTCCATTATGAACTATGGATCAAACATTGTATTTTACTCAACCAGAAACTATAAAAAGATTAACATAATAAGCAACATCTTTATTTAATGATAAATCATAATACTTAAAAAACCAGTAAAGTCATATTCTTTAAGGATACATGTCCAACACATGTACTGTTGAGGTACAACTCTCATGAACTTCTCGTCCACCTGGTCGCCTATGTAGCGAATGCTTGCAACAATGGATGTAAGCTTCATAGCGAACTCATCCACATATTTATTTTCCGTCATATGGAGAACCTCGAACTCGCTCTTCAGGGTTTAAACCTTGGCGTCTTTAACGCGTTTTATGCCCGTGTGTATCATCTGCAGCGCCCCCCACGCTTCTTTTGCTGCAATCATGAGAATGACGTCTTCCAACACATCGTGATAGATGGCGGCAAGCGTCATCCTATCATTTCAAACTTTTACTTCATCATCTTCTACAACCTCTAAAACTCCCTCTATCTGTAGATTCGGTCTCATCTTTAGCTCCCCAACTGAGTAGTTGCTCTTCGTGAGCATCTGATAACTCAGTGTGATAATACATTCCTTCTAGTTCTTCATGGTTGTCATCTCTTCTCCAAAAACCTTGCTGGGTGACAACATGTACATGGATTATTGTGCTCTGGTTATAAACTTGACATATAAACCAAGAGCACAAGAACACACAAAAAAAGAAAGAAGAAAGATAATAAATTTGGGAAGAATATTTTCTCAGTATCGGAAATGTTGCAAGATACAAAATTAAAGTTTAAGCCTTTACAAAGAAATTATAAACAAGTTATTAAATCTAATAAATTGTTCTGAAATTCTACAAATCACATAAATATTTATAAAAAATACTTTTTCGATTTATAAGCTATATGGGTGCATTTGGCACAAATTATGAAGCTTTGTTTTTGTTTTTAAAATAAACTAAACCGCTTTTCAGCTATTTGGTAAAATTGTTTCAACAAAACACATAAAAGCGAATTTAGATTTTTGTACATGAATTGTAAAAGCTAGCTGTTATGGGCTATTTTTCCCCGAACAATTTCGGCCCAATAACGTCTCCTGGAGGCCCATATATCAAAACCAAGAGGCCCAAAACATTCGGAAAATTTCTATTATTAGAATAAAAGTTGAATAGCAAAACGCGGCTTCGCTCGCCATGACAGGGTCCCGGATTCCCCTAACGCGTCCTAAATAGCCTTGACGCGCCCTGTTAGGGCGCGACGCACTCTGACATGCCCTGTCACGGCGCGACACGCCCTAACGCGCCTTGGCGCGCCCTGTCACGGCGTGACGCGCGCCGTGTCATGGCGTGTACGCGCCTTGCCAGGTCGCGAGAGGGACTAAAATAGTTATTTTTATTTATCCCGAGGCCCCTGGCCCCTTCTTTAAATATGGGCTTGATTTCATTCAAACAAAAAATCCGACGGTAACAGGTCGGAGGACCCGGTTCCAGTCCGACGGTTAGGGGAGGGTCCGATCCGCCAGATACAACAAGAATAGTGAGTCAAGCAATTAGCCTAGGAAAGTCAACAAACAGCAATGGGCCCGGCCCTACATCCATCTTTGGGCCGCTACAGTGTTTGATCCATGTCAACTCGTCGAACAACTTCTCTTGTCGAGGCTGAGACTACTTCTAGAACGATCTCAGCTCTTATTCAAGTCCTCCCCCCTATAAGAGTGGACGGATTTCTAGAGAGACAAAGCTAGAGAGAGAAGCTCTAGAGAAACCTGTGAGTGAGTGTGGAAATGAAGAGAGGAATGCTCCTATTTATAGGAAAACTAATTCCCTGATATTGCACATCAGGGGCCTGCGAATTTCTCCCTTGCATGGAAAGGGTTTGCCGCGGCTCCTAGCCCTGTCGGAGGGCTCTTCGGTGCTTCTTGATTCATCCTCGATGTCTTCTCGTTGTCCACGAGTTTGTATGTTGAATCCGGGGAAATCTAGAGGATTTCCCGGGGACATTCGTGAGCTCGGATCTCCTCGCAGCGTGGAATAATTATAAGTTATTCTATCGTCAAGCTATGGCGAGGGTGCTTGTCGGACCAAGGTCTTCGTCAGGCAATGGTGCCTCGTCGGGCCATGGCACCTTGTCAGGCAAGGTACCTCGTCAGGCAAGGTACCTCGTCAGGCTAGGGTCGTCGAGCCATGGTACCTCGTCGGGCAAGGTACCTTGTCAGGCTGGGTTCGTCGGGCGGTGGTACCTCATTGGGCAAGGTACCTCGTCAGGCCGGTTTCGTAGGGCCGTGGTACCTCATCGTGCAAGGTACCTCGTCGGGCCATGGTACCTCGTCGGGCAAGGTACCTCATCAGGCCGGGTTCGTCGGGCCATGGTACCTCATCAGGCAAGGTTCTTCGTCAGGCCGGGTTCGTCGGGCCATGGTACCTCGTCAGGCAAGGTTCTTCGTCAGGCCGGGTTCGTCGGGCCGTGGTACCTCGTCGGGCAAGGTACCTCGTCACGCCGAGTTCGTCGGGCCATGGTATCTCGTCGGACAAGGTTCTTCGTTAGGCCGGGTTCGTCGGGCAAGGTACCTCGTCAGGCCGGGTTCGTCGGGCTATGGTACCTCGTCGGGCAACGTACCTCGTCAGGCCGGGTTCGTCGGGCCTTTCAAAGACTTCGTCTTCTTCGTCTTTTTGACTCCGGGCCTCGCCAATGTCTTGGTTCGTTGGTCCCTGGTCTTTGACTTCGCCAGTGGGCTTTGACTTTTATTGATGAGCATTGACTTTTTGCCAAAAAGGACCTAATTTTTATATGTTAAAAAAATGCATATAACAGGTATCATAATTATTATATTTGTAGTTTTCAACTCTCGATTTGGAATCCTAAATGTCCCTCGACGTTTTTGTTTTGTTGACAATCTTTTATTTGTTGAAGATGCTTAAGATAACGAAATTTGATAACGATATGTACGTTGACGATATAGAAAATTTAAACATTATAGCAAAGTCTTTGTTAATTCATAAGAGCCAGTCATTGACTACCAAGGTATTATTATTAACATAATAAATAAAAAATTGTTATGCTCGATAATAATTATTGTCGCGAGTTCCCACGAGGTATTTGTTGGAAAATATAGTAATTTAATTCTTTTTTAGCATGGATTTTAAGGGGATTCAATTAAATTTTTTTGGTGGCAGAGTGGTGACAGATTACAGAATTACTCAAATTGACATTTATATGAATAAAATGTAGGAAATGCATGAATAGGAATATTAGATCTACCGGGTTTTCGGATTTTGACCCGACTACAGAAATAAGGCATCGGACCTACTAAAGCCCGAGATTTAATTATGAGATCATTAATTAATTATATGAATTAATTAATGATTACTTAATGGGCTTGGATCTATTAAATGGGCCCAAAGCCCATTAGGTCAATTCATGTTGTATTATAAATACAACTTAAAGCTCATAATTGACTCATCCCAAAAAACCTACTCTCAGAGAGAAAACTCGCCTACCCCTAGTTAGAGAACTCGCGATTTTCTCCTTCCCCGGTTCTTCATCGGTTTCTCATCCAAACACCGAGGAGGACCTAATCTATCCAACGAGGTGTTTTCCGGTCATCAAAGACGTTCCCGCAGCGATGTGGTGGACAAAATAGACGCACAACATTTGGCGTGCTAGATCTCGGGAGAAAAGAATTCGGCCAGAGGAAGAACGGAACAATTCACAGCGTTTTTGGTACAATTGGAAAAAGTACCAAATCTTCGGTAACAATTCCTAAACGATTTCTTAAGATTCCAAATTAGTCTAGATCTATATTATTCAATGATATCCCGTGATTTCCGCCTCAGGATGGAGAAAATTCATTGAAAAACCAAATAGTGGTATTAGAGCCGGTCTGATTAATTTTCAAAAATTACATATGTTGTCCGGAATAATTTTATGAATTTTTCGGTGTGATTAGTTTTCAGTGGGAGCGGTAGAAAATTAATTGTGTTAATTTAGTGTTTGGGATTCATTTGTGCTCGGTTTATATTTTTTTATGATAAACCATTTTTTAAAGGTGGTGCAATATGGGAACACCACCGCGGACGGCGGCGGCGATCTCATCGCTACCGCCGCCGCTCGGCGGCGCCGCCATGCGTGCCACAGAAACGGAGGCGCAAACAGCCATGGCTAGGGTTTCTAAAACCCTATCCAAACCCTAATCCTATTAGGGTTGGCTAGTGGGCCTGGAACTGTTCCAGGCCCACGGGTTTTTGGGCTGGGTGAAACCCAGCCCAGGTCAACAGGTCCAGGTTTGACCTGGACCAAGATCCATAGGTTAGGGTTGACCCGACCCTAGTCTAACTTAGGTCGAACCCTGACCCGACCCGAGTCCACACGGACCCGACCCGAGTCAATTTGGACACGGGTCAAACCCGACCCGGATCCGTTCGAATCCGGGTCAAACTCGACCCGACCCAGATCCGCCTGGGTCCGGCCCAGAACTATTCTGGGCCATTCGGTCAAGCCCGCGGGCAAGGCATCTGATGCCCAGCCCAAACTGATGGGCTGCCCACGGGCAGCCCGTGCGAGCGCTGGTCCCACCTGTGCTCGCAGCCCGATCCAGCTTTTAATTTTAATTTTTTTAATTAATTTTTTTAGGATATTAATTTTTAATAATAATTAATATTAATAGTAGGATTTGAAAATCTAATTCACAAAATATTTTGTAAATCGGATTTACTTAAAGTTTTTGGACATCGTTGCATTTACGGTTTAGTATTTTATTATTATTCATAATCCTTTTATTAAGTTTATTTATAAACTATGAAATTTGAAATGTTCAATCATCATTTATTAGGACTATGTAAAATATTAAATCGTATACTATTCTTATTTTCTAACATTAAAAATAACATGCTAAAATCTAATTTTCTCGTGTGAAATATTAGATTGAATAATAAAGATGAATTTTAATTATGATAAATAAGTTAATTATTTAATTTATAAAAATATTAATAATCATATTATACAAACCTTAGGATTAAGCGTTATCTTTTATATGATAATTATTATTCATAATTGAATATGCTTTTAAGATTAGATCTTAATTCATACTCATAGTCTCTGACGAAAAAAATTTAAATAAAGTATTTTATTTAAGTTTCAGACATAATAATGGATCACCCAAAAAAACCCCTCAATTAATATTAGGTTAATGGTCTTCCATATGAAGGATTCTCGATCTAAGTGGGCCTGGTCTTAATGCATCTACAACCTAGTAGAGTGTTTTTACTCAGCTCACTTAGACGCGTAGGGCGACCTATGCTGTCTGTCGGTCCATCGCATGGGTCTACCTAAGACGGTGACTCTAATAAGGATTAGATTCCGTGGACTAAGAAAGAAAAACCGGTTAGAAACAATTAACCGTTTCTTTATCTAATCGTCACAGATAATATAGGATGTTGGCACAATTGTTGTGTTACTCTGAGTGACAAATTGATAAAATTGATGAGGGTAACTTTTCTAATCAAATTAGTCACGAAATATCATTAAACTCCTAATGATATTCCATTTACATATTTATTATAATAATTGATTTATAATTTACATATTCGTATTAGAATTAATATTGTGCTTATTTCGTATTTTATTTCTTCATTTTTGTAGAACTAAACAATGTCTAACAACTCACTAAGATTTAAAAAGGAAAACATCTTAACCGGGAAAAACTTTCCTGAATGGCAAAGACGCCTTAGTGATCGGGCACGAAAAGAAGGAGAGCATCGTCACAGATGAGCCTCCAGCTGAACAACCTGCCACTGCAACCCGAGTAGAAAGAGATACTTACAAGAAGTATACTGATAAAGCTGCTGAAGTAGCATGCTTCATGTTGGCCACCATGACTTCAAGTCTGATGGAACAACATTAGAACATGACTGCTTGGGAAATGATTCTGCATCATAAGAAGATGTATGAAAAAGAAGCTCGACGCGCTAGATTCAAAATAATGAAAAATTTGCTAAGAGCAAAAGTGAATGATGGAATGAGTGTAAACGATCATGTTCTAAGGATGATCGTCTAGTCTAAAAGTTTGACTCGACTTGAGATCAAGATCCCAGAAGATGTTTACATTGACATCGTGTTGAACTCTCTCCCCTGACTCTTATAATCAGTTTATACTGAATTATAGCATGTGTTCCGAGAAAAAGAGTCTGCACCAGCTCCACAACATGCTGGAGACTGCTGAATGGAACATCCCTAAAATAACTGCCAAGACTGTCATGGCATTTACTGGTGCACCAAAAGGGAGAAAGCAAGTGCTCGGCAAAAGAAAGGAAATGCTCCCAGAAACCTGCAAGGTTCTAGAGAAAGCAATAAACCCTAAGGTTAGAGCCAAAAATGATCATAAGTGTTTTCACTGTGGAAAAGGTGGGCACGGGAAAAGAAACTGCACGCTGTATCTCGCAGAGATCAGAAAGATGAAGAAGAGTGGAGACTCCATCACAGGTATTAATGTTATAGAAATAAACCTGACTACCTCAAAAGACTGGGTATTAGATACAGCATGTGGTACTCACATTTGTACTGATGTGTAGAGTCTGAAGAGAAGTAGGAAAATGAGAGAGGGTGAGACCAACATGCCCGGGGCAAATGGAGTACCTGTTGCTGCAGAAGTCGTGGGACAAGTTGAACTCAACACTCTAGTTCGGATAATTTTATAATTAAATGATTGTCATTTCGTACCTTTCATTGCCAAGAATATAATTTCAATTCCAGAGTTGGATGTTTTAGGTTTTAATTTTATGATTGGAGACAAGCGTTGTTCAATTTTTAAGGATGGTATTCGTTATAGTATTGCATATTTATCAAATGGTTTATATTCTCTTGATACCTCTAAATATCCCATCTATAACATCTCTAACAAAATAGCAAAAACAAACCAAATAAATTTAGCTTATCTCTAGCATTGTCGACTTGGCCACATAGGCGAAAAACGCATAACCCAACTTCACAAAAATGGAATGTTGGAAGATTTTGATTATGAATCATATCAAACATGTGAATCTTGCTTGGCTGGGAAAATGACAAAGCCGTCCTTCAAAGGGACCTATAAGAGAAAACAGGAGCTATTGGCCCTCATACATTCAGATGTATGCGGACCAATGCCTACTGCAGGTAAAGGAGGTTTAAGGTACTTCATTACATTTTCTAATGATTTCAGTAGGTATAGTTATGTCTATCAAATGAGACACAAATCAGAATCACTTGAAAGTTCAAGGAATTCAATAATGAAGTTTCAATTAAGCAAGAAAGTCAAAGCAATTCGATCTGATCAAGGAGGCAAATATTTGAGCGATGAATTCAAAACCTACATCCATGATATGGAATCGTATCATCATTAACTTCTCCAGGAACACCACAATTTAATGGTGTATCTGAAATAAGAAATCAAACCTTGTTGGACATGGTTCGATCAATGATGAACAAAACTGATTTACCTGAATCCCTTTGGGGATATGCACTTATGACAGCAGCTACCACACAAAACTGTGTACCATTAAAAATGGTCCCTTCAGCACCATATGAAATATGGAAGGGAACCAAACCATGTTTACAATTCATGAAAATCTGGGGGTGTGAGGCCTATGTCAAAAGGTTGACATCGGAGAAACTAAGCCCTAAATCTGTCAAATGTCATTTTGTGGGTTACCCAAAAGAAACTGCTGGGTACTACTTCTATTACCAACACAGCCGCAAAATCTTTGTGGCAAAAACATGTGTATTTTTAGAAGAAGACTTCCTTTCTAGAAATTCTAGTGGGAGAGAAATTGTTCTTCAAGAAGAACTAGAACCACAAAATCAAGATGAATTACAATTGGACACAGAGGAAGCTTTTACATCGGTTTATACACAAAATGATCAAATCATTGATATAAAACAACCAGAGGACATCACTCCTTACAATGACACTAATGATAATATGATCATTAATGATCAGTCAGGAAATGTTACTCTGTATGATGTACCCATACAAGATGGGATAAATGAGCAACCTGATTACACACTGACATCTCGAAGATCCACCAGAGATAGTCAACCTCCTCTGAAACTAAATCTCCTTGTATCAATCCAAGGAAATACAGTTCATGAAGATGAGGGTGACGAACCAGATAACTACATAGAAGCAATGTCAGGAGATAATTCAGACAAATGGCTTGAGGCCATTAAATCTGAAATGGACTCCATGTACACCAACAAGGTATGGGACCTAGTTGATGCACCTAAAGGGGCAAGACCCATCGGATGCAAATAGATTTTCAAAAGGAAAATTGACATGGATAGTAAAATACAAACTTACAAAGGGAGACTGGTCGCTAAAGGTTTTCAGCAAATTCATGGTATAGACTATGATGAAACATTCTCCAGAGTAGCTATGTTTAAGTCCATAAGAATTTTGCTTTCCATTGCTTCTTTCTATGATTATGAAATCTGGCAAATGGACGTAAAAACCACGTTCCTAAACGGAGTTCTGGAAGAGGATGTGTACATGTCACATCCCGAAGGTTTCATAGACCAAAAGCATCCTAAAAAGGTTCGCAAACTGAAAAGATCAATTTATGGTCTTAAGCAAGCATCTCGAAGTTGGATTTGCCATTTTGAAGAATCAATTATAGAATTTGGTTTTGTCAAAAACAAAGACGACCCATGCGTGTACATCAAGTTTAGTGGGAGCAACGTTGTTTTCTTAATTCTGTATGTTGATGACATACTAATAATAGGAAATAATACATCTGAACTCCTAGTAGTGAAGGAGTGGTTAAGAAAAAGGTTCTCAATGAAAGACTTAGGGGAAGATGCCTACATATTAGGCGTGAAAATCCAAAGAATTAGGAACAAGAAAGTCTTGACCCTAAGTTAGAGTACATACATTGATATGATTGTTAAAAGGTTTAACATGGATAAATCTAGCAAAGGATTTACTCCAATGACTCATAAGACATATCTTAACAAGAAGCAGAGCCTAATTTCTTTGGAAGAAATTTAAAATATGGAGAGGGTACCATATGCTTCTGCTATTGGTTCCATAATGTATTCAATGTTATGCACTCGACCAGATGTAGCTTTTTCCTTAAGCATGACTAGTATATTTTAATCAAACCCTGGCTACAGTCATTGGATCGCCGTAAAGAAAATCCTGAGGTACTTAAACAGAACCAAGGATAGATGTCTCATTTACGGCGGAGCTGATCAGATAATCTTTGAAGGTTATACTGATGCGAGCTTCCAAACTAACCAGGGACGATTTCAAATCTCAAACAGGATATGTATTCTGTGCAAACCGTGGTGCTGTTACTTGGAACAACAGTAAACAAGCTACAGTGCTGATTCAACCACCGAATCTGAATACATTGAAGCATCTGAAGCTGCTAAAGAGGCTGCCTGGATCAAGAAATTTGTTTCTGATCTTGGTGTAGTTCCTAGTATCTGTGATCCTGCGAAGCTCTACTGTGAAAAAAAAAACGGATCTATAACAGAAGCCAAGGAACCGAGATCACACAGAACAGCGAAACATGTACTTAGAAAGTTCCATCTGATCAGAGACATCATTGATCGGAAGAACGTAATAATGGAAAGATTAGACACAGACGACAACGTAGCAGACTGGATAACAAAAGCTTTGTCGAAAGAAAAGCATTATCATCATGTAGAATCTATAGGGATTAAGAACCCATAAATGTCTGCGGTCTATATTAACACGTGGAACTTTACAAATTTGTATCTAGTTCAAGAACAAATTTATTTATGTATTTTTATTTTTGGAGCACAATATTATTTCTATGAAAGGCAAGTTTCTTCATTTTATGTTCACACCAACGTTTAAAATTAAATTCAAAATTAATCTTATAAATGTTGCTATTAACTTAGAAAATAAAGTCCCTAAGATGTCTTAAATGACAATCTTAAACTTTCCCCAAACAAAGAATATCATTAGAAGAAACCAAGAGGGACACCAAATGATATTTCAAAATTGATTTGTGCATGTAAGTAAGAATAGGGAAGTCTCCCTGATATCTTTGAGATATTCTTATACATGTAGGCACTAGTAAAGAAAGACTAGCAGTGCTGGAATGACTCAAACTCTGAAAAATCTCACATGGCAACTAAACCTTTTTATTAAGGGGTAACTGAGACATTTAGATAGATAATGAAAGATTCCAAAGTTTGAGAACCGTCATGAGTCCACTACCTGGACAGTAACATATTTTAACTATAGTTAAACGCTTACCGTAACGGGTAGTTATAAAAATTATTTTTGGATATGTTACGAACCTTGTAGAGTGGAATGATTATTCCAAAAAAAAACATGCATCTCCTCGAAGCTTGGAGCAATACACTCAGGACCTCCTGAAGGATATAAGTATGAGAAATATGTGACAACAGATAAGTGAAAACGGGTTCTGGACTTGGTAGTTCAATACTTTTATCCGAATCAGGGAACGAAAAATTGACTCAAACAGATGTGCCAAACCATGGTATGTGTCATTTTCGAGTAGTAAACATGTTAAAGGAATAAGTCATATAATAAAGTTAAAAGAATGATCCACATGGATCCTTATAAATAACTTAACAAAATAGGATCAGTGTATGTTAGTAGGTTGGAGGAGTGAAGTCTAGGTAGAGACCTCTCACTCCTTTCCGACTTTAAAGTCTGCAACCAACTCTACAAATTCCTATGGAGTCACACCGAACTCGCCAAAGGAAACAGAGAACGATGACAAATTCACAACAAAATGAGTTTCAGTTGCGATCATGAAGAACAAGGAACACATGATCTAGAATGATATACAAGATAACCATTTCCGGCATGTGTTCATTTCATTGTGTGCGTATGAGTATGCACGGGAGATAGCCAATCCTGGTATATTCGTGCAAGTGGGAGATTGTAGGAAATGCCCGAATAGGAATATTAGATCCACCGGGCTTTCGGGTTTTGACCCGACTACATAATTAAGGCATCGGGCCTACTCGGGCCTGATATTTAATTATGAGATCATTAATTAATTATATGAATTAATTAATGATTACTTAATGGGCTTGGATCCATTAAATGGGCCCAAAGCCCATTAGGTCAATTCATGTTGTATTATAAATACAACTTAAAGCTCATAATTGACTCATCCTAAAAAACCTATTCTCAGAGAGAAAACTCTCCTACCCCTATCTAGAGAACTCGCGATTTTCTCCTTCTCCAGTTCTTCATCGGTTTCTCATCCAAATACCGAGGAGGACCTAACCTGTCCAACGAGGTGTTTTCCAATCATCAAAGACGTTCCCGCAGCAACGTGGTCGACAAAATAGAGGCACGACATTTGGCGTGCTCGATCCCGGAGAGAAAAGAATTCGGCCAGAGGAAGAACGGAACAATCCGCAATATTTTTGGTACAGTTGGAAAAAGTACCAAATCTTCGGTAACGATTTCTAAACGATTCCAAATTAGTCTAGATCTATATTATTCAAGTATATCCCGTGATTTCCGCCTCGGGATTGAGAAAATTCATTGAAAAACCCAACATAAAATTGTGTTTAAATTACTTCAAAGTATGTCACATGATCAGTTTAATTCATTAATTTCGATGAAGTAAGGGCTCTTCACTATTATAAATAGTTGATTATAGTGAATTATATTACGGAGATTCAATTATGCAAGTTAAAAATCATAGTCAAAAGTCAAATTTTGACTGCGAAATTCAAATTCTGTAGTTGTAGATCAAAAGAATTAGAGTTCATACGATGGAAATAATTTTTCGTCGTTCGAAGCAATTACGCGCCGCGGCATAAGACAAGAGGCCAAGGCGGCATCATGATGAACGACGGAATTATCTCCGTCTTATGATATCTGTCGTTTGAACAAATGTGCCACGTACAATATTATCGGCCGCATCATGTTGGTTCCTAAAACGAGATCGTCGTCGAAACACGCCGCGCCAAATCGAAACTCGAACACCACTATCCATTCTGTAATAAACGACAATAGGATTGCATGAATCACCACCCACTCATGCACTCACACTATTGAATATATATATATATATATATATAATGGCAATGAAGACGAACTAATATATTGGAGAGGGAGAGAGATCTCTCTGCATATAGAAGAAAATATTATATTAGAGATGAGATTAAACACTAGCGCACATGATGCTTATATAGGAAGAGCCAGGGCCGGCCTAGAGACAAGGTGCGCAAGGCGCCCCCCTTGGGCCCCCGATTTTAAGGGGCCATTAGAGTCATATGATACTAGCTCTGCAATTGTGCGAAAGGTTAGGGAAGAAGTTAAAAAGTCTATTGTGTATTGGTATAATTTAAGTGGTGGGTCCACCATCATTATATCATTTATTTATTTTTCTTCTTATTCATACGGCACTTGTAAGAATAGAAGTGGAACTCTTTTCAATTTTTGCTCCTTTTTTTTTTATTAAAATTTGAATGATAAATTTTTTTTTGCTCCCCTTTAATTTTTGCGACCTGCCACATGCAAAATTGCAAAAATATTTGAATTGGGTGGGAATCGAACTCATGACTTCTACTTTGTTCTAGAGCTGAAACTGGCGATGGCAAACCAGACTTCGCGGCGGCTCGCAACGGGGAAGAAGACTTCGCGACGGCTCGCGATTTGGGCGTGAAAATCGCGATGCATCGCGATGGGGAAGCAACGTCGCGATTTGGCCGTCTCTCTCTCTCTCACTCTCTCTCTCTCTCTCTCTCTCTCTCTCTCGCAGCCATCGCGAGCATCGCGACCTCCCCCCACCGCGACTCGTCGCGACTTCTATGGTCCCGATTTTTGGCGACTAAGTCACGACTCGTCGTGTGGTCGCCGTTTGCAGCTCTACCTTGTTCAGCTTACACTCAACCACTTAAATATATGAAATTAAACTTATGCGCATATACTTCTTTATTTACCATCCATTAATATAACATTTGTTTTCCTATTCGTTTTAAATAAATTCTTAATAATGGTGTTTTTATATAACACGATCATTTTTTGATTGATTATATCGCACCACCTCTAATTTAGAGTTTTTATATTTCAATTTACCATTACTAATAAAAATAGAATAATTATCAATAGGATATGATTGTTCGTTTTATTCGCTCTGTCATTTTTATTTAAAAAAAAAAATCACACCTTAAATTTTAAAATAAATAAATTTAATATGTGTATTTATGTGAAACTTAAAATATTATTAGTGGTTAATTGATTAATATGGCATTAAGGCATTACTACTATTAAATATATATATATATATTTGTTTTAATAAAATATGTATTTTAAGAGGCCTCCAAATATTATTTCACCTAGGCCCCCGTTATACTAGGGTCGGCCCTGGGCAGAGCAACATTTGAAAATTATTACTTTATTCTTAGTATCTTGTCTACCAAGTAAAAGGCAATAAGTAATAAAACTTGCTGAAAGAGGCAAACTTGCTCAGCAAGTATAACTAGCTACGTCATGGTTTAGGTTCACATTCTCCCCTGTAAGCTTGACATGGCTCGAGCTTTTTTACGCCGAGTAACTATCTCGTCTCTGAGAACTTGACTCGAGCTAGGGCCTTGGTGAGTATGTCCGCACGCTACTCTTTGGTGGTGACAAATTCTATGATGATCTCCTACTTCTCCACACACTTGCGATTAAAGTAAAAGCGAGTGTCAATGTGATTGTTGCGTCCATGGAACACAGGGTTCTTCATCAATGCGATTGTGGAGTTATTGTCTACGTAGAGTCACTGGTTTCTGCTTGGCTCGAGTTACTTGACTCGGTAAGCTTCTCAGCCACAACGCTTGACACGACGCTATGGTCGCTGCCATAAACTCGGCCCCACAAGACAATAAGTCCACAATATTCTGCTTATGTGACTTCCAAGTGATCAGATTCCCGTTGAGATAAAACGTCATCCCTCAGGTACTCTTTCAATCATTGATATCACCGACTTGTTCACTGTCGGTAAAACCAACCAGTTCTTTAGCTCTACTTCCTCTTTCATATTGGATCCCATAGCTCGTTGTTCCCTTCACGTAACAGAGTATGTGCTTCACATATTGCTGGTGTAGACTAGCACTACAAGAAAAGTGAGCATCTGGGACTATTTTACGAAAGACTAATATATCAGTCTCGAATACTAAGTATCTAAGACTGATTTATCGGTACCTGATGGTATTCGGGACTGATTTTCATGGGACTAAACTTGGGTACTGATTTTCAGTTGCTAATAATCGGACACCTTTTTTTAGACTAAATTTCAGTTGCTAATATATATTTGTCCTTAAAGATTTTTCAGGCAAACTTATTGGCTACTAAATTTCAGTCATATATATGTTCCCCTCTTATTCAAAATGGCGCATAATTATTGGGGACTGATTTTCAGTCTTTATTATGTGGTGTTCGTAATTGTAAGTAGAATAAACATATTTGAGAGTAAAAATTAGTCCTTAATAATCCATAACTGGGACTGATTTATCAATACCCGATGCTATTGAGGACTGATTTTCAATCGTCTAATATTAGTGACTGGTTTTCAGTAGCTAATGTATTTTTGTCCTTTAAGATTTTTCTGGCAAACTTAATGGCTACTGAATTTCAGTCCTCATATGTTCCATTATTATTAAAAATAGCGCAAAATTATTGGGGACTGGCATCCAGTCTCTATTATGCGGTACTAGTAATAATTGAGGACTGATTATTGGGGATTGATTTCCAGTCTCTATACTAAGAAGAAGAAAAATATTTAAGAGTAAAAATTAGTCCTTAATAATACATAATCGTGTTGGAAATCACATCTAGCTCCGATACCATTTATTGGAAATCGGATCTGCTAATATGCCAATTTTACTTAAAAATAATGAAATAGATTTGATTGCAAATTCATTAAAAAAATTACGTTTAATGTCTCGTCCAAATTACCTCGAATATTCCGCTCTCATCAGTTCGTCCGGGTAACTTTTAAAAATAATTTTAAGTCGGAAAAGTTACTCCGTAACAACGTACTGACATCGAGTAATTTGGATAAAGCGATCGGATAAATAATTGGCAATTTAATTATCATAATTAAATTCATAACAACATTATTAAATCTAATGTCTATGGAAAATAAATAAATACAATAAAAGAAATTTTGCATTTATTGACCCAATGAATAAGGCCATACCTCATTGACGACTTCCGGCTGCGCGTTCTGACTTTGGCAGGGCTCCGCCGGTGCTAGGGAAACTCCCGTGATCTTCCGGGATATTCTCCTGGAATCCTCGTACCGAAGCGTGGGCTTCGATGATAGGACTCTGACAAATATTTAACTAATGGCTCTTTTGAAGCTACCGGAGAAAAGATCTCACAAAGCCGAACCGCGGGGAGAGAGAAGAGTCAATTTTCGCATCCCCTAATAAGGAGTCACGAAATTTTGAGCTCTGAAGGTGTGTCGAAAAGTGTGGAATGAGCTCCGTATTTATAGAGTTCAATTCCAACCATCTGTGAGAAATTCTCTCCATCCGGATCATCTGATTGGTCGAAAACCAATGGCTCAGATTAATCCTAAGAATTTTCGAATTTTATATGATAAAATAAATCTAATCCAACAGTCCAGATTAAATCTAGATTGATCCAATGGATTAGATTGACTGGGGGATTTTCTCAACCACCAAACATGGTCACCAAGTTTATATTATATATCAAATTTGAAATTCCCTTTTAAATAAATAAAATATTAATTTCCAATCCAATGGTCAAGGTTAAATCTTAAACCAATCCAATGGATTAAATTAGTTTAAGAGTTTTTCTCAAATACCTAAACAATAGGTACATTTGCCGCAAATATGCAACAGATGCATAACATATTCACGCGTACATTTACTTGCACGCACTCCCATGCAGCATCACTTTTCTTTTATTTATATACATATATATTATTAATATATAAAAATATGTGAATCTGATTTATACAATCTCACATATTTTTGGTCACGTACAAACTTTGCGTGCAACCTTTCATATATATTAATATATAATATAAATCTATTAATTAATTATTAATAATCCGGAATAAATCCTATTAATAATTAAATTCAAATAATTAAATTATATTATAATTTCTGCTTTCTCTTATCACACATTAAAATGTCGTGGGACAAACCCACCATTTTATTTGTGACACGTGATTTAATTAATGCAACCCGAAACTTTAGGTTAAACTCATTAAATCTATAAGTCACAAACCGTCAGTCGCATGACTCGGTTCCAAAAGATAAATTGCACAGAATTAAATTTTCTACAACTTTCCAATTGATGATAAAATTCAATTCATTCATCTTTTGACAGTTAAATTTCCGGTACCAAACTTTGGTACTTTTGCCGCGGTAAAACTATCCGAAATCTGACACAGACTTTAGTTTTATAAATCCTGTCAAATGATTAAACAAACGTATATTTAATCACGTACGTATCATCCGTTCCGGAGCTATCCTAGGGACCATGGACCCATATCACTTAAGCTCCAATGAACTGCTAGAAGTTCGTTAACCTCGGTGTTATTCCACTATAAACCCGAGGCTGCACTCTTTAGTGATACAGTATATATTATTCCCTTTTATAGTAATGTGTCCATTGATACAATCAAATTCGGGTTATTGATCTTTCACTTGATGATCCACACATGAGCAGGCGGTTTTACCGTATTGCTTCTCACTCCATTTTCATCCTTAACTCAGTCGATAATATTGTGAGCAACCCACTTATGATTATGAGTCATAAGCTGGCCTTGGGTATATCTCACTTCTCACCATCGACAATCAAGGGAATCATCTTGACTCTGAAGAAAGCTGTGTGATGCCCATATCTATGGTCAAGCTACCTTCACTGTTGACTATCATGTTCCCAAAATAATAGTGTTGGGAACAGCGGTATATTGTGTTCTTTAATGGTTAAATCAAAGAACAATCAAGTCAACAGATCAGACTCAAGATCACTCAGGACTTAGATCGAATATCCATTTGATCATCTACTAGTGACTCAACTCCAAGTTATCAGTGATGGTCTTATATGATAACTTCCGGAGTTCAAGTCAGGTCTAGTCCAGTATGAAGACGCTTCATACTTAATGCACTTCTAGTGAGTGTGACACACACTTAATCCAGAATAGGATTATATCACTTAGTCACATTAATGACCTTATTCGATTAATGGGCTCCCACCCAGTTAATCAGGTCACGGACACTTTAAGTTCATTTATTATGATTATCAATTCTTCCTCACATTGACTCGGGTGTGATGATAATAACATAATTGCATTCCATTATGAACTATGGATCAAACATTCTATTTTACTCTACCAGAAACTATAATAAGATTAACATAATAAGTATTATCTTTATTCAACGACAAGTCACAATCTTTTACAAATGGGTTAAAACAGCTTGTTTAAGGACACATGTCCAACAAATCGGGACTGATTTATCATTATACGATGCTATTGGGGATTGATTTTCATTCGACTAATGTTAGTGACTTAATTTATGATTTACGATTTACGATTTACGATTTTTATGGCAAACTTAATGGCTACTGAATTCCAGTCCCCCATATGTTCAATCATTATTGAAAATGGCGCAAAATTATTGGGGACTAATATCCAGTCTCTATTATGTGGTACTAGTAATAATTGGGGACTAATTAATGGGGACCGATTTCTAGTCACTATACTAAGACGAATGAACATATTTGGGAGTAAAAATTAGTCCTTAATAGTCCAAATCTCTATCTAATTTGGGACTGAAATTCAGTCGTTATAGAAATTTTGCAAGAGAAAAGATCAAGGACTGATTTTCAGGCTCACTTTATTTGGCACTAATCAAGGAACTTATTTGAAACTAAAAATCAATTTTTAAAGGGTTTTATATATTAAATTTTTTGGAACTGGTCTTCAGTATTTAATATATTTCGTTTAGATAATGATCGACGACTGAGTTTCAGTCTCTAATAATTCGGTGCCAAATTATGCATTTTAAACCCTATTTATAACTGATGTTTAGTCTCAGAAATGTTTTTATAGAGAAAGAATTAGGGAGTGATATTCAGTCTTCAATAAACAACGAATATTCAACCAGGAAACATATTAGAGACAGATATTTAGTATCGATTGGATTTAGCGTGGGAATTAGTTGAAGACTGATCTTTAGTCTCTAAAGTTCAATTCTTGTAAGGCCATATTCAACATGCATGTTATTCTACCTTTTATATTGAACAATACGATCAAAGATTATTATTTTTTTCTCATTCATATTTCCAAATGTTATATTGCCCTTAAAAGCTATATTGCAATAAACAACGTGATCAAAACTATTTTATTTGCTTCACTAACAAAAAAATGAATATCAATTGCAATACAGCTCAGCGCAAGTTGTAAAAAAAAATTAACTATTTTCCAATTTATATCAAATACACACATTGTCAACTAATGGGGTTGCGATTATTCTCTTTTTTTTTTTCTTTTTTTTAGAGGAAAAAAATGTAAACAGCAGAAACTTCAACTCATAATGCCTGAGATTTAAGCTTTGCAATGTCGGGATGCCAAATACTCATTATCAATGCCCAAAGAAAAGAAAAATAAAGCAATTTAAGATATACACCACTTTTCTTGCAAAAACACCAAACAAAGAACTAATTCCTATATCATCTGCTTCTGCATTTTTGAACCAAACAGATTCTCAATAATCAGATTGTAACGACCCCTTTTCTTGGGTCAAGTACTTCCCGAACAAACTAAAAAATTATCCTAACTCAAGGAGCCCTTTGGCGGATATTTTTTTTTTTAAAGAAAAACTATTAGCGCGCATTTTTTTATATCCAAAATAAAGATCAAGACTCATAGGATAAGATAAATATTCTTAGATCCCTGAATTCATCCGACTTACAACTTAGAACATGAAGTTCGGACTTTTAGAATATTGACGCGAGAAATTTGACTTATGCATGAGGCTTGCTATGATAAAGACGGTAGAGAATCCACTCGTCAAAATAAACAAAAGACAAAAATAACTGCGGAATCGCCTACAAGAACCGTTTCTACCACCGTATGCACCTTATATACTGCACCTGCCGATTCCGCTCCATCCGCCGCTAGTGTGCAATAGGTTTCTTTCGTGCAACTACAAGACAACTATAATAAGCTGAAAAGCTCAGTACGAAAAAGCATATTCAACTCACTATTTCAAGTACCCATATATAACGCATACAAACATAGATTTTATCTCATTCAATAATAATATATTTTAAAATATATGAGATAGATTTTTGAACATAATATATGTTTATTTGGGACCGGCGTACGTACCATTTGCGCAAACACCTACGGGAGAACGGGGGAGCTACCCACCGAGACCACCCATGGCAAAGATGCATGATGTATATACGTTCAGAGGCATTGAACAAGATGCATAACGTAGACACATTCAGAGGCACCAAATATGAGACATTAAAAGTCTCGGTACGACGCTTTTAAAAACAATACTTTTCTTATTAAAATATTTGAGTATGTTGTATGTATCAGTCTAACAATATACGCATTAAGAGATCTTCACGATCACATAGCGAAATTCACATACACATATTTCTATCATCACATATTAATTTTTCATATAATCAACACGTACGTCATAAACGACAAAAATCACACAAGTCATATTATTGTCATGTTGTAGGCGAGTACTTTTACGTACCTTAAGCTCCAAGAAAACACTCGACGCGAGTCACCGTCTTAAGAACACAATCTCCCTGATATTTAGACTTTAAATATCAGTTTCAAGACTTATAAATAGTCTTTCCAAACAATAACCTACCCACACTCTTCCTTACAACTAATAATTCTCTCTCCACCCTTATAAATAGTCTTTCCAAACAAGAGCTCTTTGGATTTTGTATCGATGTCGAATATAAAAAAATATCTATAATTACCAATCAAATAAACAGACAACAAACTTCTTCATTAAAACATCAAAGCGAAAATATATCTTAACTAGTTTCTTCAAAATCATTATTATACATAGCTTACTACAAAAAGAAGCCGTTATTAAACTTTACACCTAAAAACAACACCGAATAAAATAAATGAGATCTTTTACAAACAACCTTTTAAATATACGAAGACACACTTCACAAAGCTTTATAAATCTTCGTTCGAAATCTTATAAAATAAACTATATAGCTTCGCAGAAAAATAAATCTATTCATAACTTAATAGTTCATAATCACTAAGTAAAAATAACTTTATTTCATTGTATAAAAACGCAAAGATTAAGTAAGACTTTTATACTAAAAATCCAAAGATACACAAAACGACATTATTTTTCTCAAGAAAAACCTTCTAAAATTTGTCGTTTTGAACATATCCTTCAAGAGTATCAAAAATTAAAATTTTCCACATCATAAAAAAGACTTTGACTTAATACTCTCTTTTAAGTTCGTATAGCAGCTAGAACAAAAGAGTTTTACTAGAGGTAAAACAACAAAGAACGAGTGAACCAAAAACTTCACCATAAACTCTAACAAAAATATGAGAGCATACAATAAAAGTACCTATTTTATATTATCACCAAAATAAACTTGTTAAATCTAGAGTCTAACATATTTTCAAACATCGTATTCAATCTAAAACCGAAACACTTATTTTTCACAATCGAAAAGAGATAATAATGATAATAATAACAATAATAACATTCCACAATTTATCACCATCAAGAAATTCATAATAATGTCACACAACAAGCTTAGCGCCAACGATTCCTAACATTTCGTTAACACGCTATTCTCTAACTAAACCCAACCCATAAATCCAACAAAAGTCAGAAATTTCATAATAAAACAGCCAAATATCAACCCAAAAAAAGAACCCCAAAATCGATAAAACCTATATAATCCAAGAAATTCAAAGGAAATGCGGGCTAACATGAGCTCGAGAACAAGCGAAGAAGTTCCCCCGCCGCCATTGCAAATTGCTCCAACGTTATACTTGCTGTTTTTATGTCTCAACACCTGCAATGAAATTATTTAGATTTCAAAAAGTAAGCGAGGAACATGTAACTGCGATTTAAGTAGTATTCAATCATCAAAGTCGGTATTTATATTTACCCCTAATAATGTCACCAAGATACGAGCTCCACTGTATCCTATCAAGATCCCAATGATACACCGCCACCGTGCGAGTTAAGTTTGCTCTACAATCTTGGGAAAACCGAAATATCAGACTACAGTTTTTTTTAAAGGAATGCTGAAATAAAACGCCAAAGTTGATCGATACACTCGATAAATCGATTACTTTAAGTAACATGATTGCTTAAGTTACGATACCCTCGATTGGTACGTAATTACGGTTAGCATTAGATTATTATAAAAACCCAATTCTATATTACAAAAAGTATGTGTTCTTATCTTCAAGACTTGCATAACCTTCATGGTTATCCGAAACCTTCATGGTTCCAGAGTGTTCACGGGCTTCATTGCTTATCCGAACAGCGCTGCGGTGGCAAAGACGAGAGTCGAGCTCCCGACGAGGGCCCAATTCCCCTGCAGCATCATAATAACATCATTACTACTCAATTAAATAACACAAACTTCACAACTTATCACTTTACTTTAATATATGATCACTATACGAACAACTTATCACCTACTCAACTTATCACCTAAACGTTTGACAATAGCGCACATATATTATTAAAAGGGCTGAAACTTGTCATGAAATAAGTAGAAGATAACGGTCTCTAGAAAAGGGATCGTTTCACTAGTTCTTAGAACAATTGTGATGGAGTAATCTTATTGTACGAGTCTTGAAATATAATCTTGATTTAGAAATAACATATTCTTATAGCATTTAGAATGATATTGAACATGTGGAGTTCTAGAATCTAGAACATATAGTTTGTAACTAATTAGATTTCTAAAATAGAGCACTAGTATTTCTTTGAAATGTTATAATAATTACTAAGTTAAAAATATCATGCATGGTTGTTGGCTTTCCCGCTTCCCGCCACTAGTTTCTTGACAAATTCTTTTAATTGTCCGTCCTGGATGAGCTGCTCGATTTGTTTCCTTAGTTGCCAGCATTCTGACGTCAAGTGGTCGTGGTCCTGGTGATATTCGCAGTACCGATCTTTGTCTCGGTTGGCCTTCCTGGGCAGAGGCCGTGGAGGACCGAACTTCTCTTTGTGGAGGTTAAAAATCGTTGCCGGTGATACGGTCAGCGGGGTGTAATTTGCGTCCTTGCGGAAACTTTCCGCTCGCCTAGGGCGCTGTTGTCGTCCTTCAGAGTTTGACTGCTGGCGTTGTCTCTTTCTTTGAGGCTTGTCATCATCCCTCCTTTCTGTCATGCTTTCTACAGTTTAAACCACTGGTGGCTTTCGTATTCTTCGCCCGTAAATGTTATCGAGCTTAATGACGATTGGATGATACCTGCTTCTGTTACTGCTAATTTTCCGAAGATTGAACCGCCTACCAGGAAAAAAAAAAGAGGAGGAAACAAGAGGAAAAGACTACCAAGGAGAGTGACGGAAGTATGAGCTGCATATGTAATTTATTATTTATAAGCAGAGGGAAATGTACGTTTAAATTTGTTACATCGTTTTAGTACATACCGCTAGACGTTTTACGTAAGCGGTACAACTATATCTAACTTAATATCAATATATATTTATTACATGCAGTACGTACCATAAGTTGTTATACGTACCGCTAGTTGTTTTACGTACCGCTAGTTGTTTTACGTACCGCTAGAAATATCTTTGACTGCGGAATATATATCAATCTTAAAAAAGCAAGATTCTATTCGTCTTGTTACATACCGCTAGACATCATTGGTAAGTACCGCTATCTCTAACTGTTACGGGTATTTTACGCAATTAATTTAATATTAATTAACAAAAGAAAAATTATTAATTTTTCTTTTATTAATTAAATTAATTATAATTAAGTTAGCCCCAAATTATTCACCGGAAGCCCGTTTTTGAAAAATAAAGGGTCAAGATGATCCCAAAAATATCAAAACACCCAAAATCGATATAAAATTTGTAAAAAACGGCCTCGGGAAACATCCGAGGCCTCCGGAACACGCCGGGAAACACCTGGGCGGGCCCCACAGGCCCCAAGGGTCACCCGAGTGGGCCCCACAGCACCCAAGAGCCACCTGCCGCGTGTCAGACGGCCCACCAGGTCCACCAAGGGTCAAATTTGACCCCTTCACGTGGCGGCCTCTCACTGGGCGCGAGAAACCCAGCCAGCCAACAACAGTGCGCCACGCGTGCGCTGACGCAGGTGCTGACGTCATCCCTGGTCCTCTCGCGGGTGGTCCTTCGTCACCGGAACTGTAGCCGCGCGTAAGGGCGCGTCCGACGTCAGATTGCCGTGCCGATTGCGGCGTTGGATCGGCCACGTCCGGGGGACCCAAAAAAAACATATAATATTACCCCCGGTGGCTTTCCGGAGTAATATTTATTCACGTTTTAACCCCCGGACCCTCCTATAAATAAGAGCTCGGTTTTCACTTAACGGTAACTCGATTCTTACCCCGAGAACTTGCCCTAAACTCTCTCTACTCCCTCTAAAACTCCCCTCCCCTCAAATATCACTCTAATGTTGAGCGTCGGAGGTGAATCAGGGGGTACCCGCCCCCCCCCCCCCCCTGGTTCTCCCTGATCTCGGGTGTTGTTTTGTCCAGGTTCTGAGAGAGAGAAAGCACATTTGAGCGGAAGCTCTGGAGAAGATTCTGGCACGATCTAAGACCCTCCTTGCCAAGGTTCTAGATCCGTGAGGTGCTTGTTCTATCCACTGGTCTTGTATCTCCAGCAGATATACTGACTACGCGGATACGCTGAGGACCCGAATCTGTCCCCGTGACGCCGGTTGAGGGTCTGGTCCACCAGGGTTCACTGGAAAGTCGATACTGTGATCCCCCCTACACAGTGATCAGGAATCCGTTTTTGGTGTCCCGAACCTGTAATCCGGGCCAGGCCAAGTCCTGGCCCTATTAGCGACAGGTAGTGGAGTTTACCATGGATTTTTTTATCATTGAGTAAGCGGAGGGTCCGATTGACTCGAAAGTCCAGGAGCCCAGGCCCTAAAGTCATAAAAAGTCAACAAGACGATACTGGGCCCGGCCTTAGTCACTAAAGCAACATATGAGAGACTGAAATTAGACTGCTATTTAGTCTTGAAAAAAACATATTAAAGACTGAAATCAATTATTATCAAGGACTGATTTTCAGATTCTAAAGAACTGTATTAGGAACTAAATTAAAATGTTTTTAGATATTAATTTTCAGTCTTTAATAGAGGCATATTGGATACTGAAATAACGTGGTATCAAAGACTAATCAACAGTCCATGAAACACTTATTAGGGACTGAAATGACATGGTATCAGAGACTGATAAGCGGTCTTAAAAAAACATACTAGAGACTGAAAATATTTATTATTAAAGACTAATTTTCAGATTCTAAAGAGCTGTATTAGGAACTAAAATAAAATGATATTGGAGATTAATTTTCAGTCCTTTATAGAGGCATATTTGAGACTGAAATAACGTGGTATCAAAGACTAACCAGCAGTCCATGAAACACTTATTAGAGACTCAAATGACATGGTATCAGAGTCTGATAAGCGGTCTTCAAAAACCATATTAGAGACTGAAAATATTTATTATTAAGGACTGATTTTTAGATTCTAAAGAGTTGTATTAGGAACATGGTATCAAAGACTAATCGACAATCCCTGAAATGACTTATTAGGGACTGAATTGACATGGTATCTCGCAGCTATTAGGGACAAAATAGACATGTTTTGAATACTGATTTTCAGTCTCTAAAGGTGTACAAAAGGGACTGAAATGAAGCATTTTTGGAGACTTATGGTTTAGTCACGAAAGTATTGTATTAGGGACTAAATTGACGTGGTCTCGGGTAACATATTGAAGACTGACATATACGTATTCGAGACTAGGTGATAGTTTTAGTGGCGCATATAACAAGGATTGGTATTTTAGTTACCAATAAAACTATCCAAGACAAAGCAGTTATAACTGAGCGTTGTGACTGGCAATCAGTCTCCGATACTAATTTGTGACTGATTTTTAAATATTAGAGACTAAAATTTCAGTCTCCGACACCCTTATTTCTTGTAGTGTATATATAGGCTTCTCCATGTGACGACTCACCATGCCAACTCCGTATGAAATGTAAGGTTGGGTGTGGGTTAAGTACCTGAGGCACCCGATGACACGTCTGTACTCCGTGGGATCCACTAGGGTTCCTTCTGCATCTTTCACAAGCTTTAACTTTGGTTTCATCGAATACTTGCTCGAGTTGTAGTCCGCCATCTTGAATTGCTTCAGAATCTTCTTCGCATAGGCCGTCTGCCTTAGCGTGATGCATTCCTTCTTATGATCGACTTCGATGCCGAGGTAGTATGAGAGTAGTCCAAGGTCGCTCATCTCCAACTCCTTCATCGTCTTCCTTTTGAATTTTATCAAAGCCTTCTGTACTGGATCCGTTCACGATCAGGTCAATGACGTACACACCGATGATGAGGGCCTCCTCTTCTAAGCTCCTCGTGCAGACTTCTTGCTTCTGTGAGCACTTATTGAAACCAAGACTCTTCATACTTCTTTCGAGTCGAGTGTTTCATGCACGTGGTTCTTGTCTCAACCCATAAAGAGCTTTAGACAATTTGTATACCTTGTGCTATACGGTCTTGTCGATGAAGCCTTCCGACTGAGAAACATAAACTTCTTCTTCCAATTCACCATTCATGAACCCCGATTGGACATCCAGGTGATAGATTTTGTAGCCTCCGTGAGCTGCGAGGGCTAGGATCAGCCTGATTGTGTCGAGTTTGGCTACTAGTGCAAAAATCTCTTCAAAGTTTACTCCATGCTTTTGCATGTAGTCCTTTGCGACCAGTCTTGCGCTTGTGCTTGAGAATGTTGCCTTCTAAGTCCTTCTTGAGCTTGTAGACCCACTTCAGACCAATGGACTTACGACCTTTTGAAAGGTTTACTAGCTCCCATGTTTGATTCTTCCCAATGGACTCTCGCTCCCTCATCATCGCTTCAAAGTATGAAGAACATTTCTTGAAACCAAGACTCTTCATACTTCTGTCGAGTCTAGTGTTTCATGCACGTGGTACTTGTTCCTCTCGGTTTGAAGCCACCACGAGCGATGCCGCGCTCGCGTTGTTTTCTTGATCCGAATGATTTTTTTTTTCACAACGGGCACTTTTGTATTCCGGACGGGATTTATAGGTTGTTGATCGTCTGTTATCTTTACAATGAGGGCCATGTCGGCTGAGATCGAAATGTTCACCTCGTGGTCGAGTCTTATTTTTGGCCTTTGATGCGCCGTGACGTAGCTTGCTTCCTAGATCGATGCCGCACATGTCACACAACCAAAGGAAAAACAAAAAAAGCCGGCCTCTATCTTCCGCTTCCCATTCTGTCCAAACCATGGAGAGATGTGAGTATTGATTTTTTCCTCGGCTTACCGCGAAAAAAACAGGACAGCGACTCATTTTTTATGGTTGTCGATCGCTTCTCCAAAATGGCGCACTTTACTCTGTGTGAGCTTAAGCTTGACTTAGTCCGGATGACGACCAGAACCCAGGACGGGCAAAAACACTTGCGAGGAGTCAGCCCGGGTACCGACCAAAACAGAAGACGGACAGCTGTTCAGCGCAGGTTCAAGAAGATCGTGGAGCGGAGCCTTTGAGGTCTTCAAGAAGTTCAAGAAGATCGTGGAGAATGGCTCGGTGCACAGGTTAAAGGTCTTGCGTACAGACCGAGGAGGAGAATTCACTTCCCAGCAGTTCGGAGAGTTCTGCGACCAGGAAGGAGTTCAACGTCACCTGTCTGCACCCCACACGCCCCAGCAGAATGGCGTAGTGGAAAGGCGAAACCGAACTGTGATGAACACAGCGAGGAGCTTGCTCAAGAGCATGCAAGTTCCAGCCCGGTTTTGGGCAGAAGCAGTAAGACATGCGGTCTACCTGCTCAATCGTTTGCCGACCAAAGCGCTAGGAGAGCGTACCCCCTACCAGGCGTGGAAAGGGAAGAAACCCCACTTAGAACACTTGAAAGTGTTCGGGTGCACCGCACACGTGAAGATTGCGGGGCCACATCTCAAGAAGTCGGATGACAGGAGTCAGAAGATGGTGTACCTTGGCGTTGAAGAAGGAAGCAAGGCACACAGACTATATGATCCACGACGCGGCAGACTCCAAGTGAGCAGAGATGCTGTGTTCGAAGAGGAGATGAAGTGGGATTGGCGCGACGAGAAGGGAGAACCCGAGCAGAACTCAGTGGAGTTCATTGTCAAAGACGACCAGGATGTTGCCGAGCAAGAGAAGTCTGGAACACCCAGCTCGGGAACAGTCTTGCCAGAAACGAGGGAACCCAGCCCGGGAGAGAGCACCCCGGATACACCCAGGACACCAAGTCCGAGCAGGACCAGCCCGTCCAGCTCGGGAGATTCCTCCATAAAAGACGGTCCAAGAGGATTCCGACCTCTAGCAGACGTCTACGATCAGACTCAAGAAGTGGAGATGAGCCTGGAGGAACTTTCTTTGTTGTGTGCAGAAGAACCAGCCAACTACCAGGAGGCAGCAGCCGAGCAGGAGTGGCAGGAAGCAATGAAGAAGGAGATGGAGTCCATTGAGAAGAACAGAACATGGGAGCTAACCGACCTTCCAAAAGGTCACAATCCCATCGGCCTGAAGTGGGTGTATAAGCTGAAGAAGGACACTGAGGGGAATGTTCTTAAGCACAAGGCAAGGCTGGTGGCTAAAGGCTACGTGCAGAAGAAAGGCATAGACTTTGAGGAAGTCTTTGCTCCAGTAGCAAGACTGGACACGATCAGACTCATCCTAGCCCTAGCAGCTCATCGAGGTTGGGAAATTCACCATCTGGATGTCAAATCGGCATTCCTAAACGGTGACCTCGAAGAAGAAGTGTACGTCAAGCAACCAGAGGGGTTCGGCGTCACGGGCAAGGAGCAGAAGGTGTACAAGCTATCCAAGGCCTTATATGGGTTAAAACAAGCACCAAGAGCGTGGAACATCCGCCTTGACAAGAGCTTGAAGAATCTTGGATTCACAAAGTGCTTGAGCGAGCAGGCAGTCTACACCAGGAGTACCGGGCAGGAAACTCTGATCGTGGGAGTGTATGTGGACGACCTGATCGTCACAGGATCCAGCGCAGGAGGCGTAGATGGGTTCAAGCAGCAGATGATGGCCGAATTCGAGATGAGTGACCTCGTATTACTTTCGTACTACCTTGGTCTCGAGGTGGAACAGAAGAAGGACTGCATTACGCTGAAGCAGTCGGCCTACGCGAAGAAGATCCTTAAACAGTTTGAGATGGCGGACTGTAACTCGAGCAAGTACCCTATGGAGGCGAAGCTGCAGCTCGGGAAGGATGCTGAAGGGAGAAGAGTGGATCCCACGGAGTACAGACGCGTGATCGGGTGCCTGAGGTATCTCACCCACACCCGACCAGACATTTCACACGCAGTCGGGATAGTCAGTCGATACATGGAGAAGCCCACGAGTGCACACCAGCAGGCGGTGAATCACATCTTGCGTTACGTGAAGGGCACGACGGACTACGGGATCCAGTACAACCGAGGAAGTGGAGCAGAAGTACTAGTCGGCTTTACGGACAGTGATCTGGCCGGTGATATCGATGCAGGAAGAGTACCGGAGGGATGGCGTTCTACCTCAATGGAAACCTGATCACCTGGCAGTCTCAAAAGCAGCAGACAGTAGCTCTATCCTCATGCGAAGCAGAGTTCATGGAGGCAACCGCAGCAGCATGTCAAGCTATGTGGTTGAAAGGGCTACTTAGTGAAGTGACCGGATCCGAGCAGAGACCAGCTACTCTCTACGTGGACAACAAGTCTGCAATTGCGTTGATGAAAAATCCAGTGTTCCATGGACGGAGCAAACACATTGACACGAAGTTTCACTACATTCGTGAGTGTGTGGAGAAGCGAGAGATCATCGTGGAGTTCGTCAACACGAGGGAGCAACGGGCAGACATTCTTACTAAGGCTCTAGGGAGAGTCAAGTTCGAAGAGATGAGAGAGCTGCTCGGAGTGAAGAGAGTGGAAGCAAGTCAAGCTTACGGGGGAGAATGTGAGCTTAAGCTTGACTTAGTCCGGATGACGACCAGAACCCAGGACGGGCAGAAACACTTGCGAGGAGTCAGCCCGGGTACCGACCAGAACAGAAGACGGACAACTGTTCAGCCCAGCTCGGGTGAACACGAGCAAAACGTCCGGTTAGAAGGCAAGCCCGGCCAGAGGCAGACGAGCAGGCCAGCTCGGGGACAGAGAAGCTGTCTGGGCAGGAAAGGGAAAGTCAGCAACTACCCAGCAAGGAAAGCGCGTAGCTTGAGGAGCAAGCAAAGATCAAGTCAAAGATTTGATAGGATTATTTAGGGTAGTTTCCTGATTTGGTGCGATTTGGTTAGCTAGGGTTTCGCCTATGTGAGGCTATAAATATACCTAGCATGTACACTTTGTAAAGAGTAGAGTCCATTAGAATTTTGAGTTTATCTTCTTGTATTGCCTTCGATTATTAATCAAGAGAAATTCTTCTCCCAAAAGTTTGTGTCCTTTATTTTTTCTATTCGATTTCTTTTGGTGTTATTCGTGTTCTTTGCAGATCCGTGAATTGGGATCCAACACTCTGTGTAGGAAGACTTTCGATGCAGGCAATGTGTCATTCTTTTATTTTCGAGAGGTTTACCATTTGCATGGGCTTCCGACGTCTATCATCTCCAATCGAGACACGAGCTTCTTGGGCCACTTTTGACGGATCCTATAGCATCTCGCCAACACACATCTTGACGTTAGTAGCGTTTACCACCCAAAAATGGATGGTAAAAAGGAGTTAGTTAACCGCTCACTCGGAGTTCTCCTTTGCTGCCTCGTCAGGGAGAATATTAATTCTTGGGATGTCAAGCTGCTTAGCTGAGCCGAGTTTGCTCACAATCATACCGTGAACCGGAGCACCGGGCTTAGCCCATTCTTCATTGCTTACGGCCTCCATACCTACTGCCCCTGGACATGGCACATGTTCCAGACCCCTGTCATGAGCATGGTAATGCTATAGCCCTCATCGACAATCTACAACAACTCCACCATGCTACTAAGGCCAAATTCGAGGATACAGTACTTCGTTACAAGCAAGCAACGGAGAAGAAGTGAAGCCCGGTTGAATTCAATGTTGGTGACTATGTATAGTTGTTTTGACAAAAGAGTGTGGCCCGCTCATGAGTACAATAAGATAAAACCTTAGACCATCGAACCCTTAGAAATCGTGGAGAAAGTCAACCCCAACGTATGTCGTCTTTGCTTTCCAAGTCACATCCGCACGCATGACGTTTTTAATGTTAAACGTCTCCGCCTTTTCACTGGCGACAACTCGAACAACAATACACCTCCGAATTCGGGGACGAATTCTTTCGACCCGAAGGAGAATGAACCCGACGTAACAGCCTTCACTTTCTTGGAGGCTCTGGACCGAAAATGAAATAATTAGTCTCGGGGTTTCACACCATAGAGACGATGCCAAGCCATGAAGTCTATTTGTTCTTGCTTGTTTTAGTTTTATTTACTTCATTTATTTTGGTTTATTTCATAACCGTAATTTTGGCGCTTGTTGCCTTTGTTATTTTTATTTCCCTATTTTGGTTTTGATAGATCACCTTCTTCTTCCTTAGTTGCTGATTGAATAACAGTATAGAGCTTTATAGCTTTTTTCTAGAAAATTCGTAGCTTTCGTTACTGCTCGGGCTACATCAGATTACCAATCACGGGATATCATCAAGCCAGAGCTAAATCTTCGTATAAGGATCCACGACGATTTACATTCCCATCAGCTCCTACATTACCCGACCATTGAGGTTAAAATCGATAGCACTTAAAGAGATATTCTGAGAAAATCTTTGGGTGAAGGAAACTGGCGATTCACTGTGACGTTAAGAAGAATGGAGCCTTTGCAGCTTATAATCAAGAGTTCAAGTGTCTGATGTCAAAGTTAATGTTGTAACATCGAGTGTGGGTTTCCTTTATGCGTTGGGTTTATATGTATTACTGTTTATCACCTCTTGTAATCTCTTGGTTAATCAATCTGGGTGAGTGCTCCAGATAAGTAAGTTATGTTGGATCCCAATTCACGGATCTGCAAAGAACACGAATAACACCAAAAGAGATCGAACCAAAAATAAAGGACACAAACTTTTGGGAGAAGAAATTCTCTTGATTAATAATCGAAGGCAATACAAGAAGATAAACTCAAAATTCTAATGGACTCTACACAATCGACCCTTTACAATATGTCAATGCTAGGTTTATATAGCCTCTTGTAGACGAAACCCTAGCTAACAGAATCGCACAAAATCAGGAAACTACCCTAAATAATCTCGCCAAATCTTTGACTTGATTTGCTTGCTCCTCAAGCTACGCGTCTTCCTTTCTGGGTAGAGTTTCCCTTTCCTGCCCGGACAGCTTCTCTGTCCCCGAGCTGACCTGCTCGTATGCTCCGGGCTGAGCTTGCCTTCTATCCGGACACTCTGCTCGTGTTCACCCGAGCTGGGCTGAACGGCTGTCCGTCTTCTGTTCTGGTCGGTACCCGGGCTGACTCCTCGCAAGTGTTTCTGCCCGTCCTGATTCTGGTCGTCACCCGGACTAAGTCAAGTTTAAGCTCACATTCTCCCCCGTAAGCTTGACTTGCTTCCACTCTCTTTACTCCGAGCAGCTCTCTCATCTCTTCGAACTTGACTCTCCCTAGAGCCTTAGTAAGAATATCTGCCCGTTGCTCCCTCGTGTTGACGAACTCCACGATGATCTCTCGCTTCTCCACACACTCACGAATGTAGTGAAACTTCGTGTCAATGTGTTTGCTCCGTCCATGGAACACTGGATTCTTCATCAACGCAATTGCAGACTTGTTGTCTACGTAGAGAGTAGCTGGTCTCTGCTCGGATCCGGTCACTTCACTAAGTAGCCCCTTCAACCACATAGCTTGACATACTGCTGCGGTTGCCGCCATGAACTCTGCTTCGCATGAGGATAGAGCTACTGTTTGCTGCTTTTGAGACTGCCAGGTGATCAGGTTTCCGTTGAGGTAGAACGCCATCCCTCCGGTACTCTTCCTGTCATAGATATCACCGGCCAGATCACTGTCCGTAAAGCCGACTAGTACTTCTGCTCCACTTCCTCGGTTGTACTGGATCCCGTAGTCCGTCGTGCCCTTCACGTAACGCAATATGTGCTTCACCGCCTGCTGGTGTGCACTCGTGGGCTTCTCCATGTATCGACTGACTATCCCGACTGCGTGTGAAATGTCTGGTCGGGTGTGGGTGAGATACCTCAGGCACCCGATCACGCGTCTGTACTCCGTGGGATCCACTCTTCTCCCTTCAGCATCCTTCCCGAGCTGCAGCTTTGCCTCCATAGGGTACTTGCTCGAGTTACAGTCCGTCATCTCGAACTGTTTAAGGATCTTCTTCGCATAGGCCGACTGCTTCAGCGTAATGCAGTCCTTCTTCTGTTCCACCTCTATACCGAGGTAGTACGAAAGTAATCCGAGGTCACTCATCTCGAATTCGGCCATCATCTGCTGCTTGAATCCATCTACGCCTCCTGCGCTGGATCCTGTGACGATCAGGTCGTCCACATACACTCCCACGATCAGAGTTTCCTGCCCGGTACTCCTGGTGTAGACTGCCTGCTCGCTCAAGCACTTTGTGAATCCAAGATTCTTCAAGCTCTTGTCAAGGCGGATGTTCCACGCTCTTGGTGCTTGTTTTAACCCGTATAAGGCCTTGGATAGCTTGTACACCTTCTGCTCCTTGCCCGTGACGCCGAACCCCTCTGGTTGCTTAACGTACACTTCTTCTTCGAGATCACCGTTTAGGAATGCCGATTTGACATCCAGATGGTGAATTTCCCAACCTCGATGAGCTGCTAGGGCTAGGATGAGTCTGATCGTGTCCAGTCTAGCTACTGGAGCAAAGACTTCTTCAAAGTCTATGCCTTTCCTCTGCACGTAGCCTTTAGCTACCAGCCTTGCCTTGTGCTTAAGGACATTCCCCTCAGTGTCCTTCTTCAGCTTATACACCCACTTCAGGCCGATGGGATTATGACTTTTGGGCAGGTCGGTAAGTTCCCATGTCCTGTTCTTCTCAATGGACTCCATCTCCTTCTTCATTGCTTCCTGCCACTCCTGCTCGGCTGCTGCCTCCTGGTAATTGGCTGGTTCTTCTGCACACAACAAAGAAAGTTCCTCCAGGCTCATCTCCACTTCTTGAGTCTGATCGTAGACGTCTGCTAGAGGTCGGAATCCTCTTGGGCCGTCTTTTATGGAGGAATCTCCCGAGCTGGACGGGCTGGTCCTGCTCGGACTTGGTGTCCTGGGTGTATCCGGGGTGCTCTTTCCCGGGCTGGGTTCCCTCGTTTCTTGCAAGACTGTTCCCGAGCTGGGTGTTCCGGGCTGCTCCTGCTCGGCAACATCCTGGTCGTCTTCGACAATGAACTCCACTGAGTTCTGCTCGGGTTCTCCCTTCTCGTCGCGCCAATCCCACTTCATCTCCTCTTCGAACACAGCATCTCTGCTCACTTGGAGTCTGCCGCGTCGTGGATCGTAGAGTCTGTGTGCCTTGCTTCCTTCTTCAACGCCAAGGTACACCATCTTCTGACTCCGGTCGTCCAGTTTCTTGAGATGTGGCCCCGCAATCTTCACGTGTGCGGTGCACCCGAACACTTTCAAGTGTTCTAAGTGGGGTTTCTTCCCTTTCCACGCCTGGTAGGGGGTACGCTCTCCTAGCGCTTTGGTCGGCAAACGATTAAGCAGGTAGACCGCATGTCTTACTGCTTCTGCCCAAAACCGGGCTGGAACTTGCATGCTCTTGAGCAAGCTCCTCGCTGTGTTCATCACAGTTCGGTTTCGCCTTTCCACTACGCCATTCTGCTGGGGCGTGTGGGGTGCAGACAGGTGATGTTGAACTCCTTCCTGGTCGCAGAACTCTCCGAACTGCTGGGAAGTGAATTCTCCTCCTCGGTCTGTACGCAAGACCTTTAACCTGTGCACCGAGCCATTCTCCACAATCTTCTTGAACTTCTTGAAGACCTCAAAGGCTCGCTCTTTTCCTTAAGCATATAAACCCACATCCAGCGACTGTAATCATCAACAAGTAAAAGAAAGTACTTGTTACCTGCCAATGTTGCTGGGGTGACTGGACCACATAGGTCTGCATGCACCAATAGTAGGGGTCTCTCTGCTCGGAATTTGGCCTTGATCGGAAACAGTATCCTCGCCTGCTTCGCGATCATGCAGCACTCACATAGCTGGTCGGGGTGTTCTATCTTGGGAACCCCGAAGGCCATCTTCTTCTCGCCCATCATCTTGAGCGCGTGAAAATTCACGTGTCCGAGCCGTGCGTGCCATAGCCAAGCCGGGTCCGCCATCGATGCCATGGACAGACGGGCAGACACGTCTTCAGGAGAATCTTGTAGAGCCTGTTGGGTGTCCGCTCCACCTTCATCAACAGCTCTCCTTCCTTGGTCCACATCTTCAGGTAGGACCCTTGCAGCAACACCGTATTCCCGATCTTAGTCATCTGCCCTAGACTGATGATGTTGCTCTTCAACTTCGGGATGAAATAAACCTGGGTCATCAGACGCTGGTCCCCATTCTTGCACTCGAACAGGATCGACCCTCTGCCTCTGATTTCTACGACTGATCCGTCGCCGAATTTCACGCTGCCCGTGATCTTCTCATCGAGCTCTTCAAACTTAGCTCGGTCCCCAGTCATGTGGTTGCTAGCTCCATTGTCTAAGTACCATATGTCGGTACTGACCTTCTTCTCTCCGTCTACGAGGAGGTTTGCAATAACCTTATCCTCGATGAGGAAAACCTTCTCGCTGGTCTCCTCCGGACAGGTCTGCTCGGCTTCTGGGCTGATCGGCACACTGATCACTTCTGCCCGGGCCTTGGCGTCACACTCGCCATTCTGTTCGTCCAGGTGCGTTTCCTGCTCGGCAAACAACAATGCCGGCTGGTCGTCTGGGAATCTTGCTAGATTCGCCTCTTCGCCCTGGTTCCTGCTCCGGCACTCAGATGCAAAGTGCCCAAGTTTCTGACAATTGTAGCACTTCACTGTGCTCTTGTCTCTCCTGGTCGTGCCTTCCTGACGGGTAGATCCACTGCCGCGACCTCGCATGTCCCGACCTCGACCTCGTCCACGACCCTGTCCGCGTCCTCGGACTTCTCCACCGAAGCTGTTCCGACCTGAGGATCTTGTAGAAAACTCGGCTCCCCCGGTTTTCCGCTGTCTGGCCGTCCACTCTTCATGCGTGAGCAGGAGGTTCTTCTCCTCGTCTTTGTCACCGTAACCCCGAAGTCTCTCTTCGTGGGCCTTGAGACGACCAACAACCTCCTCGACCGACATGGTCTTGAGATCGCCGAACTGCTCGATCGATGTCACGATCTGCATGTACCTGTGAGGCACTGCTCGGAGAAACTTCTTGACGATGGTGGTCTCCTCCACCTTGTCTCCCAGCGAGCGTATGCCGGTCACAATGGATGTGAGCCGCATAGCGAAATCATCAATTGATTCGCTCTCCCTCATCCTCATAACCTCGAACTCACTCTTCAAGGTTTGGACCTTTGCTTCCTTGACGCGATCTGCGCCTGTTGGATCCCAATTCACGGATCTACAAAGAACACGAATAACACCAAAAGAGATCGAACCAAAAATAAAGGACACAAACTTTTGGGAGAAGAAATTCTCTTGATTAATAATCGAAGGCA
Source organism: Parietaria judaica (assembly GCA_954871525.1). Lineage (NCBI taxonomy): Eukaryota > Viridiplantae > Streptophyta > Magnoliopsida > Rosales > Urticaceae > Parietaria > Parietaria judaica. The sequence goes on from OX940869.1 coordinate 27,382,015, forward strand.
ATACAAGAAGATAAACTCAAAATTCTAATGGACTCTACACACTTACAAAGTGTACAATGCTAGGTTTATATAGCCTCTCATAGGCGAAACCCTAGCTACCCAAATCGCACAAAATCAGGAAACTACCCTAAATAATCCTATCAAATCTTTGACTTGATTTGCTTGCTCCTCAATCTACGCGTCTTCCTTTCTGGGTAGAGTTTCCTTTTCCTGCCCGGACAGTCTCTCTGTCCCCGAGCTGACCTGCTCGTATGCTCCGGGCTGAGCTTGCCTTCTATCCGGACACTCAGCTCGAGTTCACCCGAGCTGGGCTGAACTGCTGTCCGTCTTCTGTTCTGGTCGGTACCCGGGCTGACTCCTCGCAAGTGTTTCTGCCCGTCCTGGGTTCTGGTCGTCACCCGGACTAAGTCAAGCTTAAGCTCACAGCGCCATGTGCATGGTCTAAAGAGTTTTCCATGCTTCCTTCGCGGAATCTTTCTCGGCAAGCATGAGAAGAACATCTTCCGGAACTACTTGGTAGATAGCGGCTAGAGCCATTCTTTCCTTGCGCCCTTCGACACCGCCGTTCTCTACGGCCTCCCATACTCCCTGCGCCTGCAGATTCACCCTCATCTTCAACGCCCACACAGCGTAATTGCTCTTCGTGAGCATGGGGTAATGGAGTGTAACTGTGCCTTCTCTGGTCTCTGGTTTCTGCGCAACCAGAGCTCCGTCGATTGGTGACTCTGATGATGGAGACATGTTCTTCGATTGAAGCTCTGATACCACTTGTTGGATCCCAATTCACGGATCTGCAAAGAACACGAATAACACCAAAAGAGATCGAACCAAAAATAAAGGACACAAACTTTTGGGAGAAGAAATTCTCTTGATTAATAATCGAAGGCAATACAAGAAGATAAACTCAAAATTCTAATGGACTCTACACAATCGACCCTTTACAATATGTACATGCTAGGTTTATATAGCCTCTTGTAGACGAAACCCTAGCTAACAGAATCGCACAAAATCAGGAAACTACCCTAAATAATCTCGCCAAATCTTTGACTTGATTTGCTTGCTCCTCAAGCTACGCGTCTTCCTTTCTGGGTAGAGTTTCCCTTTCCTGCCCGGACAGCTTCTCTGTCCCCGAGCTGACCTGCTCGTATGCTCCGGGCTGAGCTTGCCTTCTATCCGGACACTCTGCTCGTGTTCACCCGAGCTGGGCTGAACGGCTGTCCGTCTTCTGTTCTGGTCGGTACCCGGGCTGACTCCTCGCAAGTGTTTCTGCCCGTCCTGGGTTCTGGTCGTCACCCGGACTAAGTCAAGTTTAAGCTCACAAGTTATTCACAAGAGATAGTCCAAACTGCGTTAACAAAAACTATCATTGCCGTTACTTTTTCCGCAGGTTCTTTAGTTTCCTTATATGTTTTACACACAACACAAACATATCTTGCTAAAACGTGAAAATATGACTAAACAAGAATGACTCCTTTCGACACTTTCCGTGCCGGGGCACCAAGAATACTACCTACAGGATGCTGGACCAACTCGGATTATTTCTGGCATTAACGCTACATGCCCAGTATATGTGATCTTTGCTCTTTAATCCAAAATTCAATTATACCAATGTGCCTATAAATAAAAGCAAATACAACTAGAGGACATATTAAACAGAATTAAGTAAAAAAAAAATTACAACTAAAAACTACGGATAATCAACTTTGCCCGTATAAAATCGGTTCACACAATGGTAATTAGCTTAGGGAGCTATTGGCGAATTATAAATTCAGGAGATAACGTCATATACCAAATAAAGTTTTCGGGTAAATTAGGACAAAATGATTAATTCACAAGTTAAAAAGATACCAAAAAGAAAAGAAGAAAAAAAGCAAAACAGGAAAACCGATAAAAGAAGAATAAGTTCAGGGATCATATTACGATACATAGTTACTTATTTCAACAAGAACCAACGATGTAGCCCTAAACCCAGCGTTCGACTTTCTTATCAAATATACTTGGCCCGTAAGTTGACCAGACAATGTCAACCATTAGCTTGAACTGCAATAACACAAACAAGGAAATTGGAACACACGCAAGGCATATGGACGGAACTACGACCCATAACCTCTTATGAAACATTTCAGAAAGCCCTGCGCAAAAGGCGATGATCATGGCCGCTATGGATATAAAAAGGGTTGAGAGGCCGATGATGAGCTTCTTCGGCAGTGATTTTAGGAAATCTTCTTCTCCGTAACGCGACGTCAGGATTCCGAGGAACATCAACACCGATGTCGTCGACATAAATAATGCCACTGCGTTCGACATCATGAAGACCCTGAACAACTTATTCTTCTCAAACATCGGAAACCCAGTATTCTGGTCATTGCCGCCAGGAAATGTAAACGCTGCGGCAAAAGTGACAGTGACGATAAGGGCACCGACGACAGTACTAGAACCTGCCGTGTCTTTCATCCACTTCTCTCCCTCAACCACCAAATTCTTGTGGTTTTCTGTGAATAGAGCGCCAGGTGTCATACCATCATCATTCAGCCATTCTCGGGCAGGTGGTGCTGCTAGTTCATCAACAACCTACATACATTTACCGATTTGTGAGGGAGACCGATGAATTTTCAAGCAAAATAACTTGGAATGAAGACATATCCCACACTAATATAATTGTACGATGTTGGTTCTATAATCACGTTGCATGGTTGCATGGCTTTTATTTTTATTTGTTTATTTATTAAATAAAGCACACGTATAGTTCCTAGTCTTTAGGAGGTTAGCTTAGTCTAAGTTGAAGTGCGTGTATGACCGAGTAAATAGGCACGATCACACCATGATTATTTCTTTGTATTTTCATTATAAATAATGCAACATCAGAAAAGCTGGATTTTAACGCAGCACCAAAATAAATCGACTCTCTCTCTAAATATCTCGTGTTTATCTTTACGTGAGTGAGTGTTCGGTGGTGTGTATGTTCAATACTTCTCTCTCGCTCGTTTCTGCACCAACAAGTGGTATCAGAGCGTGGTGTTCGATCCAGCCTCTGTAGCCGATCGGTGTTCGATCCGCTTCGGAAATGTCAGGACGAGGAGAAGGAGTATTCGAGGAGGCGACTTCGTCTCCGCCAAAGGCACGGCTTAGCGGCGGTGGCAGTGAGGAGCTGCGCATCGTTGAGCGGGTTGTCAAGGAGAGCGACGGTGCAGCGCACTTTTCGCTCCTCACGCGTACAAATTACGCAGATTGGGTGATTCTGATGAAGGTCCAGTTGCAAGCGCAAGGCTTGTGGGATGTCATTGAGGACGGCCCCGGAGATCACTGTGAAGATTGACGGGCAATGTCGGTACTGCTCCGGGCAGTGCCGCCGGAACTGATCCGAACTATTGGCGTCAAGAGGACGGCCAAAGAAGCATGGGACACGCTAAAAATCATGCGTGTCGGCGTCGAGCGCGTCCGAGAAGCCAAGGCGCAAACACGGCGGACAGAATTCGAGAACCTCGCGTTCAAAGACGGCGAGGGGGTGGAGTCATTCGGCATTCGACTCATGGCGATCGTCAACGACCTCGAGGTGTTGGGCGATCCGGTGACCGAGCACAAGGCGGTGCTCAATTTCTTCGGAGTGTACCGCGCGCATACAAGCAAATGGCTATGGCGATTGAGTCGCTCGTGGATCTCAAGTCTTTATCCATCGAAGAACTCATGGGCCGACTTTTAGTGGTAGAGGAGCGCGGCGAGCATGACGAAACTGAGTGTTCCGGTGCACGCTTACTCCTCACGGAAGAAGAATAGGAAGCCCGACAAAAAAAGCGCGGGCGTGGTCAAAGATTTTTCGACGGCAGCGACAAGAAGAACAAATTGAAATGGTCGTCAAACGGTGGTGGCTACGGCGAACGCAAGAAGGGCGATTGTCACTACTACGGTATTCCTGGCCACTGGGCTAAGGATTGCCGAAAGGCGAAGCGCGACCGGGAACGGCAAGAGCAAGCCAACCTAGCACGTGCCGAGACCAAAGAAGACGACGAGCCGGAGCTGCTCATGGCGCAAATATGCACGTTGGCCGAGGCATCCGACGACGAGCCACGGGATGTGAGCCTGAACAATGAGAAGGCAGTGCCCGTGGAAGTGGTGGACGGAGTGCGGCACCTCGATACCGGCCAACAGTAAGCGTCAAGCAAACCAATGAGGTGTAACGTGATTAAGGGGGTGATTTGTTGGTTCTATAATCACGTTGCATGGTTGCATGGCTTTTATTTTTAATTGTTTATTTATTAAATAAAGCACACGTATAATTCCTAGTCTTTAGGAGGTTCCAATATATTGAGAGAAAACTAAAACACTGTAAAGAACGTACAAAACTCTCGGTGTTTATACTGTCGATGTGAGAATAACACTCAATATCACACCTGGTGGAAAAGCGATAAATTTGATAATCGAAATGAATATGATCAAACGAGAATTGGATAAAGCTGAACACATACACTCTCCCCATAACACTACTCACTCTATAGTACAGATGATAAATGAAGGCAAAAGGAGATGGATAAATAATTATATATACTCTCTCTCATTGAAGAAGAAACAATGTCAAATACAGTAATGATGGAGTTGCAAATTAATGCGGAGCTACACCTTAATGGAACCCTAAAGGGAGTAATAAATTAACGCTAATAGCTCTTAGAGAATAGCACTAAAGGCTAACATTGACAAACTGAATGGAACCCTACGTACGAACGAGCGCATGCACGTACTCACGCTCAAATTGACAAACTTTATAGTGGAGCACGTTAAAATCTTCAAAACATTTTCTTTTATTTATGCATGAAATATTGAGATTTATCTTATTTCATATATATCTTATTATTTATATATTTTCTTTTATTTTCTTATTCTTTTAGAGTTACTATAGGAACTTTAGATTATTGAGTGTGATCAGAAAATTGATCGCATATATGCTCATAATTTTTTTGGATTTTTTGACGTACTTATAAAAAATATAAATACATAAATAAAATATAGAAAGTTTGATGCCGTTTAAATTATCTACGTAGTATTTAGAACAAACTTGACTTGAATAAATAACAATTAACTAGAATAAAACTAATCTAATAATCCGACAATCAGACTTTGAACAAGTCAATGTTTATCTTCACACACACATATATATATAACTATTAGATATAAATTTTTGAAGCTTAATTTACTGTGCTCTTATTACAGTTTTGATTGACCCATACACAAGTTTTGGTCCTTAATTTATATTAGAGGTTGTAATTTGGGGTCAAACACGAAACAGTTACTACACGATTTAAATATATTTCAGTCTATCATATATGGATTTGGGTTTAACTGTGTCGAAAACGATTAAATAACGAGTGAACGCGGTATGAACATGTTAACACGATAGGTGAATATATAAAATTATATATTAAGTATTTTATATATAAAAAAAATTATGTTATTCATTTTATTAATTAAGTAGTTCAATTGATGAATGCATAAAAATTTTAGTAGATTTTGAGAGATTAGATTAAATAAAGTAAGTTAAAGGAATTGTAAGAACACTATTTAGCTTTTTTTTTTTTTGTAATTATGAGTAGAATGGTTGTTTGAAGACTTGTCAGAACAACAGTGGAGTTGACAAGTGTGCCGAAGATCTGCGCATTGTCGGAATAAATTTGCCTTTGGAGTCAACGGTCTTCATCACAATTATTTCCACGATCTGCCAACTTAGGTATTATCAAGTTCTAATAGGAGCTGGATCTCTTTGAAACGCCTAGATTGAAGGATGAGGCTAGAGCCTTTAATAACAAAGATTGTGGAATCTTTTCTTCCCTTATCTAGACGCCAAGAAGACCAGCCTATATAGTCTTTGCTAGATGTGGATGAACATCGAGCACCCTAAACGTAAAACACACATTTGCTTGAATCAGATCTGGAGGATCTTGAAATCACATTCGTGGAGTGCCAACTCGTTGTCCGAAAATTAAATTATCGCAAGATTATTTTAAAGAGAAGCCCAAACTTTTCCCTTGAGTTGGATCACCAGTTGCACCTAGTCCTCAAGGGGAGTTGTTTATTTTTATTATGAAACTCAATTAAGTATCTTGTATAGCCGTGTAGCATTTTTCAATGTTTTTTAGTGGAATAGAGTATCTAGGTCGGTGCCATTGAGAGTAAGTTCCAATCGAGGGGTTTGCGAACTGCGTTAACAAATATCGCGTGTTCAATTGCCCGTTAACTTTATGCGCATATTTGGTAATCTTGGTTATCTTACGGTGTGTTGATATAATTTTCTTAACAACGTCTCCAACATCGTTGTTATCGATTTCATGAGTGTATATTAAATTTATTTATTATTTTAAAGTACATATATAACATATTAAATGGGTTATAAAATGGATAAACACGATAATTGAGGTAAGTAAAATCGAGCGTGTCTAGGTCTCGCACGATTAATAAATGGGGCATGTACGAGTCTACATAAAACAAGTAAAATAAAATGTTTAAAATCGACTACGAACATGAAACACAAATTATCCTGACTTCCCAAATGTTGTCATGTTGTATTAAAAGTCAAGCGATTATCTAGATTCGGAGATGATAATGTAATATATATATATATATATATATATATATATATTACCTTAAACAATCGAAGTTCTCTTTGCATTTGCTCTATATTTTTATATATATATATATATTACCTTAAACCATTGAAGTTCTCTTTGCATTTGCAAAGCTGCTCCTGGGATGAGCTTCAGTCGCCTCGAAGGTGCTATAGCAGCTGTCTTGTGCAGCATGTTGCCGTATTTGTCATGATAGTTCACGATGGTTGTTTTGTCTCGAAGGCCGTAAATAAGATTGAAGATTTTGGCTTGGCGATGCTTGACAGCCTCCTCAAACACTCTTCTCGCAATTAATGGATTCCAGATAAGACTCGGATTCGCCTTCACGATTCCGGAGATGAACTCGACATTCCCAGCCCGTGCAGCGATAAGAAGAGCATCATATATCCCGGCCTTTTCTATCTTCGACTCATCCGATGTATTTTCGATTACTTTACACATTTGTTTCAAGAGTTCAATGTTTTGAGCATGGAATAATTTCATCTCATATAAGCCCTTGATATCTGCATACATACACGATTGAAAAGTCAAAGATCACAGTAACTATTAAAATGTATGGAGACAAAGGTGTCTTGAAACAAATACATATATGACTAATTATCATATAATATTAATCCGCTTTAAATTTGTGGATATAGGTGCACATTTTATCCCCAACCTTTTTTTCATTATAATATGGAAATTGTGTCACAAGTCCTTAAACTCATTCATTTTCCTAATTAAATTGTTGTTGTAGTTACTTAATAGTTGGTGTAATTTCCTTAACTGTACGAACTTGATTAATTAGCTTCCTTAGTATAAATAGTAGTGTATGTTTATCATTTTAAATATCATGTGTATAAAGCGACACTTTTGTATTCTCTTTTCTTCTTCAACATACAGAGAACATTTTTCTCAGAAAATTTCTGTTTTTGTGTGCTTCATTTTTTTTATTTGGTTTAACGATTCAGTTTGGAACCAAAACTCTATACCAATGTTCAAACTAACAATGATGACGTTGTCCCGACAAGTGTGGTTGAAGTAGTAGCACTCCCTGCCAAGACAGACACAACTCCAAAGGAAAGAAGGATAGTGTAGTGCTACTATTGTAAGAAGTACGGGCAATATATGAATGAGTGTCGTAAAAAGAACCGCGATGAAGAAGAAAATACGGTGAGATACAATGACAACGAGCTTGCACTCATGTTCACCGAGCAGATGGCAAGTTTGAGAAGCGGGGAGAACTTCGACCTGGTACCGGTCCACTTGGGTAAAATCTGCTGGACATATTTTACATATGCCCTCTATTCAGATGTTAATATCGCTTGTATAAGATTATGGTCCTTTACCTAGGAATGAATAGTGCTTATTAATGTTAATCTTATATAGTTATCTTCGGATTATATATAGAGAATATTAATTGAATGTTTATCCATAGTTCTTTAACTTTGCTATCGTATTTAGTTATCACAAGTAATCGAATGTGAGGAGGTTTGACTATCACGAATAAGGAACTTAAAAGGTCCATGTAGTCCCAAAAATGTGGATCCGGATTAAAACCCGGATCCACCTTTTTTTTTTTTAAAAGTCGGACCCGGAACTATCCGGGTCCGGAAAAAGTCGGACCCGGATAGGTCCGGTTCCGGCCTTTTTAAAAATAAAAAATAAAAAAAATTAAAAGCTATAATCTGGGCCGTTGATCTCGCGATCCGACGGCCCAGATTAAAGGACTACACATTAAATAAACGAATTAAATAAATAAAAAAATATTTTTAAAAACCCGGAACCGGATTTATCCAGGTCCGACCTTTTCCGGAACCGGATAAATCGGTACCGGGTTTTGGGCGGCAAAAATATTTTGGTCCGGTCGGGTACCAAATTTGCTCACATTTTTGGGACTAGGTCCATGCTCTAGATTAGAAATGGGAATTTCTAAGGCGTTTGATGAACTTAGTCACATTACTGTGGTGATCTGTTACCGGATCATAGTGTTGTCCATACACTGTTAAGTTTATCATGTATGAAGTGACTTCATACTGGACGGACTAGACTTATATCAGTAATTGTCAATTAAGTCCATCACTGATGATAGTACGATAGGGTCGCTTAAATGATCAAATAGGAATAGGCTGATGTCCTGAGCATTGTGGACTTGTACGATTCAACCTATATAATCTTTGATTTAATCGTTACAGAGTACAGCTTAGTACTCCTAATACTTTTATATCGGGATTAGATGGTTAAACCGGGATAAGTTGCATAATGACAGATATGGACAATATCTTTATGATATTCTTATTATGATTTGTGGGAAACGAACAAGTACTCATGATCATCTCATCGGATTCATCATTCAATGAGTGAGTAGTTTGTAATAATCATAGATTTAGATAGTATCGTCAAAAGGGCAGAACGGTAAAGTCACCCTTTTGATAAGTATCATAACAACACGAAAGTCTAGTATACCAGAAATCTGATTGTTTCAATGGACACCCTTTTGATACACTTGAGAGTTCAACCGAGGGCTATAGTGGAATGTAACCAAGGTTGGTAAAAGTCTACACTTTTACCGTAGCTCGAGTGTATAGGCCCATTAGTCCCCTTTGTAATTCCACAAGGATGACATTGCAAATTATGTTCAAATGTGTCATTTGAACATAGGATATTCCAATCAGACTTGATTCGTGATTGTTGTCACGAATAACTGATTACCCTAATTAGTGGCAAAAATACCAAAGTAATGGTAACCCAGGAAACTGGAAAAAGATGATTGAGTTTAATCCTTTGACATCCCCAAGGTTGTAAGAAATTAAATTCTGGTACAGTTATCTTTTTGAATCGTGTCAATCTGACGAACAATTTGAGATTTATGATAATTACGGTTTTTGGTCCAGGACTAAAAAGACATTGTTATTTAAATCGAAAATTAGAGAAATTAAATATTGGTTTTTATACCTGGAATATTTAATTGAGAGAGGTATTTAAATTCGAATTATATATATATATATATATTCGAATAAATCTTAGAAAATATAAAGATCAGATTTATTAAATCTTTATGGTATTTCCTGAAAAGATTTAAATTGGATTTATTATTTATTTGATTTATTTATTTAAATCAAATCATAAAGTGAATATCTCCAATTAGTTGGAATAAATCTTTTAAGATTGTTTGAGAGATTTTCTCCAAAGTGGTTGGGTCATTCCCAATAAATAGGATGACCCGGAAACCCTGAAACACACACACATCACAATTCAGAGAATTCGAAAATCAGTCTCTCTCTCTTAGTTTAGTTTCTGCGATTTTCTCTGAGCTACTCTCAGGGTTTTTCAAGTTTTAGGGATTCGAGTATTATTTAGTGGGAGCCCACGCATCCCCGCGACGTTGTCCCAGAGCATACATCGAAAGACTTTTGGGTGACTCTTCCACACATAGAAATCGTAGACAACCTCAAGAGCGGATTCAAAGACTTTGAATTGAATAAGGTCCGTATTCTTGATATTAGTTGATTAAGATATTATTTATTAATACTCAAGGTTCAGAATAAAACAAAGATAACGAGTTAATAATTTAAATAATTAATTTATCACGATCCAACTCGATTAGTTATAAGTTTTTTTTGAAACAGACGGTTTGACAGGACTTTTGGTATGGGACTCTAACCCAGTAAATTTTTAAAGGTCAAACCGTGTGACAAATCGACGATTATAATTTCTCATTGGGAAGCGGAGATCTTTTTAACGATCTAGATCCGCAGATACGACCAGGGAATAGGTCTGATACCGCCTAATTCAAACACTTGGTATGAGAGACCTAATTTAGTGATGATTAATTAATTTTAATTTAGGGATAATAATTTGGAAATTATTTTCAATCAAATCCTACGAAAATTATTTAATTTTATTTTTCTTGTTATTTAATTTTATTTTTAAAATTAGATGACGGCTAGGGATCGACCAATGTCGAAACCCTAAGCCGTCAATTAGGATTAGGGTTTCCGGAAGCCAATCGGCTTCCCGATGATGTGTGAATAGCGGCTGGCATTTTCCCAGCCGCGGGGTAATTCGGCCAGCCCGTGTTCAGGCTAGCGCACGGGAACAATCAAGAACCCAGATCAGGTTCCTCGACATCGCAGCCAGCGGCTGGGATTTTTTTAAGCCGCACCAACGCAAACCAGCCCGCAGTCGAGCTGTTGCGATGGAGCAGAGGCGCGAATCCAATCGTATTTGCGCCCGAACTGAAGAGGCGGACCTCCGGGTCTGCCCTCCGGTCTTCGCCCCAAACCCAACTCGCACTCGATGAGCTGGTGCACTGTTGCACCCTCCGCGCGGGGCGCACTGTAAACCCGCAGCGAGCTTGGGTCGCTGCCGGTGCAGCTCGGACGCGCAGACCGGGCCACTTCGGTCTGGCCCGGAGCATCGAGAAGGCAGTGGGCCTTGGCCCACTAAAGAATTCCGGCGAGGCCCATTCAGCCTCGCCCTAGGATACGAAAACCTTTTTCGGTTTGGTTTTTCGATTCGGCCCACGGGCCGGACCATAGCAAGCCCACACGCATATTTTTTTTAAAAGGGTATATATTAAAAATTTGACTCAATATTATTAATTCGGGTTAAAAAGAATGATTTAATATTTATTACGAGTTTATTTTAAATTGGTAAAATTAAATTTAACCCGAAGTTTAAATGCGTGATCTTAGAATTAAATTCTCCTTGGTAAAATAAAATAATTTGTTTATTTTATTAATCCCGTGTTATTTGCAATTTATTAATAATGGATAATTAATTTAATTTTAAATTAATTATTGTCTTTATTAATTTATTAAAATGAATAATTAATTCCTTTAATGGATAGATTTAATTATTGACATATAAGATGTTCCATAGATAATAATTTAATTATTAATCCAATTACATAACACGTTTATGTTACATGGTGGGCTATGTAACATTGGGTTTTATTGAGCGGTTTTTGATTGAGTATAAGATAGTAAATAATTAATCAATAAATAACTTCATTATTAATTACAGAAAAATTCTCGAGATCTGTGTTCTTGTCTTAGAAAGAGGGAACCAAAAGTGGGGCCAGTTCACTATCCACTTCTGGGTGATTGGTTGGAAACCCTCCCATCCGACTGGAGAACACAACTCGGTCTATCACTACCGTAATTAATATATGATTTTATTATAGGTTCTTAGTATACCTGGTATATGATAATAACCTAGGAATAAGCTTATTAATGGGTAATTAATGGGAAGCTTATAATTGAGCTATAAACCGATAGGATTTCCTTTTAATTCCGGATAATTAAAATGTAAATTCCTAGTTTAGAGCTCGTGCCTAGATAAAGGTTATTATCTTAGATGGTGAAAACATTAGTAGATCCAAGATAGCAAGAGTTAGCGTAAGAAGGTCTCCACTAGTTGTCAGTACAACGACAGGTTGCATAACACTTCGTGTCAGTTAGATCTGGCCTCATACGGAAAGGTTTCAGTTATGCAACTGATAATTCACCGTACTGGTCTGATTATAGATAAAGATGACCAGATGTATTTCAACGGCCGTGTGTCAGCTACATATGACCCCCTAAGGGCGGTAACTGCTTGAGTTAAGTCTGTGAATAAAAAAACCGGTGGGTTACTCTTACATGTGATGATTAAATTCGTTACATGACGTTTCTAAAGTAGGTAGTTAATTTACAAGGAACTCGGTTTCAATTTCAATAAACTAATTGACTTAAGACTAAAACTCAGTTTAGCTATATACGTGGTTAGTGTGCTTTAGAAGCTGCAACCACGTGTCAGTCGCTAAATTACCTTGAAATAGTACCGAGGATTTTTCCTATGTTTATCCTAAAAACCTCGCAATGTTCACTATTTCTAAAAGTATAAAACATTGTCCTATATAAGTTTTAATAAAAGTTTCATTCATGTCAATTAGCTATGTCGCACCCAATCATGTCGTTATTGTCAAACAACACTCTCGATGGGAGAAACTTTCCTAAATGGAAAGAGAACATCAACATCGTCCTTATCAGCGAGAACATTCGTTTTGTTCTCGTGGATGAATGTTCTGCGGCTCCTAGTTCCTCGAGTGCGAGGACAGCAAGGGAACCGTATGAAAGCTGGATCCAAGCCAACAATCGCGCAATGGGCTATATTCTAGCCAGCACAAGTGATACGTTGAGGGTCAAACTACAAACCCTTAAGACTGCATACGAAACGATGGAGCTTCTCCAAGGCATGTATGGGACACAGTCAGTGCAGGCTCAGCATAATGCCGCCACTCGTCTGTATGCGAACTCCATAATGGAACGTAGGACTAGTGTCCGTGATCACGTGATAAAATGACGAATCACCTCAATGAAGCTGAGCTGCATGATGCAAATATGGATGATAAGTCCTAAGTGAGTATCATTCTGAACTCACTTCCGTCGGACTTTGTGTCATTCACCAGTAACTACATTATGAATGAGTTGGACTACGGAGTCACACGACTTATTAATGAGTTACAAACTTTCGAAAATATCTTGGGATTGGCTAAGAAACCCAAAGCGCATGTTGCGTTTCAGAAAGGACGTTCTCCGTTAGGATATCCTAAGAAGAAAAAGAAAGTACACCAGAAGGGTAGCAACACAAGAGACTTCTCAAGCAAGTCAAAGGATCCGAATGCAGCTGAAAGCCGTAGTGGAAGATGCTTCCATTGCAAAGAGAAGGGACATTGGAAAATTCATTGTCCCAAGCTCAGGGCTAAGAAAGGAGAAACCGGTGAGTGTTTCACCTAGATGTTTCTCAATTTACATATAATTTTTTTGTAAAGGTCTTTTATGACCTTTATTGGTGAATCTTTGATTCCAGAAAAAAACTAAGATATGTTTAAATTTTCTTGTTTCATCAGCAACTTCTAAGGAGTGATTCTTGAAGTCCGGGAACGAAGTGGCTCGAGTTCAAGAGATGTTTTAAGTTTCGGTCGTTGTTTTATGTTTAATACTTTGTTAAGGTTTCTTATTTTCAGTTAAGCTTACATCATTCAATTAAATTCTCGGATAATAGAAAAAGAATGAGAATATTTTTAATATCTAATTGATTCCGCAAATCTTGATGCATCAATAAAGGTATTCAAATTTTTGAATTTATCGATGTGTGACAAGTATTTTTCCATTGTGGTGAATGAATGATTAACTAATAAGATAATTAAAAAAAATTGCCAACGATCAAACCAAGATGTTAATTAGATAAATACTTCATAGTATAAGTATCTAAAGGTGTTAAAAGGAAACAATATGTTCGTTTTAAATCCCAGAAACATCTACATGATGTTATGTCTTATTAAGATATCCAGATTTGAAACCATAGTCATAAGTAGAACTTTTATAATACTCAAATGTAGTCGGAGTTGTGTCAGCCGATCCCAAACTACGAATATTGACTAAATCAACGTGCATATTTCAAAATATAGAAACACGTTGAGCTTCATGGTATAAATGAAGAAGTCTAATTATGAATTAAAAGCAGGAAGATACAAAATAGTTGACTTTAGTCAAAGTCTGAAACCGAAGCACTTAGTTAACGGTTTAAAGGTACCGTAAGTATCTAGAGAAAGGAATAGAAGGGTAATGCCTTAATAGCGAGAGTAGTAATCAAGGGTGATTCCCTAGAAATAAAGAGATAAAAGAAAGTGTAGAATCTTTTTACTCTCTAATTACTAAGCTATCTATCCAGATTCTCTTGTCCAGTGCCTACATCCTCAAACGAGCGATGACGGATAAATATAATATGTTTTTCTGAATGGCAAGGTTGACTAGTATTATCTTTATGGACTTGTTTCATATTATATTTTGTATGATAAGGATTTAAAGGTAGAGTTTATAGTATAATTCATCCATGTCAGATAAATGTAATATTCTTAAATCCTAGAAGCTTGAGGTTCTTAAACCTCAAAGCGGGAGCGTAAACGTTATTGAGTCCTGCATGTGGAATCTCATTAAATCAGCTTAACCATGGTTTCATGAGTTTGATTTATATACAAATAATTTCGAATCAATCCATGTAATTATTTCAACAATAGGATGATGTTAGTTTTAAAATAACACACAATATGTTAGAGTTTCTGAGTGCTCAGCTAAAAGCGTTCTATGAAACAGTGGTGATTATTTAGATAAACCAACAAATTCCTTGATAAATTAACTATGTGAATATAAAGTTCTCGTTATCTGGATATAATGGAAGAACTTGAATACTTAAACATTAAAAGAGTTTAAAATATCTCAAGTAATGTTGCATCGATGACAAAGTCATAATTGGACCTTATGTTTATGAAATTCAGTAATTAATGTCTAACCTTATGAAAGGAAGTGATGTAAGTGTTATATGTTAACAATAACTTCATATCACAAGATTCCTAATGGTGACTAATTTTAATGTCATGGACAGTAATTTGATATAGTCAAGCTCAGACATCCTCACGGGAGTAAAGCAATTCAGATTGCAAATGAAACCGGGAACATTATGCTAATTCATATTGGTAGTTTCAGTGGGAGCTTTGAACCATATAAGGGTTAAAACAAGGAATACAATCTTCGGGATAAGATTGTAGGCGACATAGAAACATAATAGAAATTATGACTAATTGACAACTCTTTTTCCTAAGAAAATGTCGAGATTCAATTCTCAGGAGACATTTGGAAAAACAAGTTTTAACGAAACGATGCATCTTCTTAAGAGTGCAAGGGGAGATCGTTGGACATATTTTACATATGCCCTTTATTCAGATGGTAATCTCGCTTGTTCAAGATTATGGTCGTTTACCTAGGAATGAATAGTGCTTATTAATGTTAATCTTACATAGTTATATTCGGATTATATATAGAGAATATTAATTGAATGTTTATCCATAATTCTTTAACTTTGCTATCGTGTTTAGTTATCACAAGTAGTCTATTGTGAAGAGGTTTAACTATAACGAATAAGAAACTTAAAAGGTCCATGCTCTAGATTAGAAATAGGAATTTCTAAGGTGTGAACGACCATTGATGAACTTAGTCACACATTACTGTGGTGATCTGTTACCGAATCATAGTGTTGTCCATGCACTGTTGAGTTTATCATGTATGAAGTGACTTCATACTGGACGGACTATACTTATATCAGAAATCATCAATTAAGTCCGTCACTGATCATACTACGATAGGGTCGCTTAGATGATCAGATTTGGAATTGACTTGTGTCCTGAGCATTATGGACATGTACAATTCAACCTATATAATATTTGATTTAATCGTTACAGAGTACAGCTTAGTACTCCTAATACTATTCTTTCGGGATTAGACAGTTAAATCGGGATAAGTTTCATAATGGCAGATATTGACAATATCTTTATGATATTCTTATTATGATTTGTGAGAAACGAACAAGTACTCATGATCAGCTCATCGGATTCATCATCGAATGAGTGAGTAGTTAGTAATAATCATAGATTAAGATAGTTTCATCAAAAAGGCAGAATAGTAAAGTCACCCTTTTGATAAGGATCATAATAAAACGAAAGCCTAGTATACCAGAAATCTGATTGTATCAATGGACACATGTATCCAGGAAGATAAATTAGTATACACTTGAGAGTTCAGCTGAGGGCTATAGTGGAATGTAACCAAGGTTGGTAAAAGTCTACACTTTTACCGTAGCTCGAGTGTATACATCCATTAGTCCCCTTCGTCACTCCACAAGGATGACATTGCAAATTATGTTCAAATGTGTCATTTGAACATAGGATATTCCAATCAGACTTGATTCGTGATTGTTGTCACAAATCACTGATTACCCTTATTAGTGGCAGAAGTACCAAAGTTATAGTAAGACAAGAAACAGGAAAAATATGATTGAATTTAATCCTTGGACATCCCCAGGATTGTAGGAAATTAAATTCTGGTACAGTTATCTTTTTGAATCGTGTCAATCTGACGAACGATTTGAGATTTATGATAATAACAGTTTTTCGTCCAGGACTACAAAGACACTGTTATTTAAATCGAAAATAAGAGAGATTAAATATTGGTATTTATACCTGGAATATTTAATTGAGAGAGGTATTTAAATTCGAATTACATATATATATTCGAATAAATCTTAGAAAATATAAAGATTTGATTTATTAAATCTTTAGGGTATTTCCTGAAATGATTTAAATTGGAATTATTCTTTATTTGATTTATTTATTTAAATAAAATCTTTGAGTGAATATCTCCAATTAGTTGGAATAAATCTTTCAAGATTGTTTGAGAGATTTTCTCCAAAGTGGTTGGGTCATTCCCTATATTTATAACCCGAAAACCCTGAAACACACACACCTCACTATTCAGAGAATTCGAAAATCACTCTCTCTCTCTTAGTTTAGTTTCTGTGATTTTCTTTGAGCTCCTCTTAGGGTTTTTCGAGTTTTTGGGATTCGAGTATTATCCAGTGGGAGCCCACGCATATATCAGAAGACTTTTGGGTGATTGTTCCACTCACAGAAATCGCAAACAACCTCAAGAACAGATTCAGAGACTTCGAATTTAATAAGGTACGCATTCTTGATATCTTTTTATTAAGATATTATTTATTAATACTCAAGGCTCAGAATAAAACATAGATAACGAGTTAATTAATTAAATAATTAATTCATCACAATCCAGCTTGATTAATTATAAGTTATTTTTGAAACAGACGGTTTGATAGGGTTTTTGGTATGGGACTTTAACCCAGTAAATTTTTAAAGGTCAAACCGTGTGACAAATCAACGATTATAATTTCTTATTGGTCAGCGGAGATCTTTTTAAGGATCTAGATCCGCAAATACGACTAGGGAATCGGTCTGATACCGCTGAATTCCAACAATTGGTATCAGATCCCTGATTTACTGATGATTAATTAATTTTAATTTAGGGATAATGATTTGAAAATTCTTTTGGATCAAATCCTATGAAAATTATTTAATTATATTTTTCTTGTTATTTAATTTTATTTTTAGAGTGGGAATATACCTCAAGAATGCTGATGATCGGAATTAGACGATGGTGTACCTTGGCATTGAGGAAGGAAGCAAGCCACGGGTTTTACGAACCCCGACGCGGCAAATCTCATGTGAGCAAAGACGCCGTTTCGTAGAAGTAAAGAAGTGGGACTGACACGACGAGTAACCAAAGGGAAACAACTTAAAAAAAGCTATAATATAGAATATATTATACGAAAAATAAATAACTCGAATGGACTTTTACTGATCTCGGAGTTTACAAACTAGATGAGACGGAATGAGAATATAACGAAATAAGTTTACAAAAGATAGAGTGTTGAATGTCATCTCTCCCAAATGGTGAATTTTTATTATGGGTATCAACTAGCATGTTCTTAGGTAATGACTGTTGGATTGAACCTACTCGTGGCTTACTTCCTTGACACGTGTAAAGCGCTTCCACCTGACTCGGCGTAGAAGGCTCCCTGCTTTGAAGTGACTTCTTCATGTTATGGTCAATCCAACGGCTCGCTACCACGTCCTGCAGGATGACGCACTCTTTTTTAGAGACTATGTCCATCCGTGTGTCATTTTTACGGGGTCATTAGGACTCCGTAATGGACTGAGCTTTTCCAGACTCTCTATGCATGGTGGGCTTGCTTTGTTTCAAGCCTGTGATGCATAGTACGCCGTATTTGGTCATTTGGCGACCATGTATAGACATCCGGAAACGTGGTAAATAAACTACATGTCGTTTTTCCTTCATCTAGGTTAAACTACATGTTTATTTAGTTGCTAGCATTTTCCCACCAAGGACAGCTCTAGGGCGGGCTGTTTGATCGACAGTGCATATTTTTGGCATGTGTCGCACTTTCTTGCACGCAGCTTGCTATTTGCTAACATAGTAGGCCAAAAGTATCCTTGTCTTTTTTCCTAGTTAGAGAGCGAGCTGCGTCCGGAGTGGTTTATTCATATTCCGTCATCCAGTTCACGAAGTACATCCATGTCTTTTTACTTTGTTCCGTCATGTAGTTCAAACGAGGTATAGCTATTAAAGGTAGATGGATCATCCAATCTCGGAGGGTCGGGGTGGAAGAATCCACCTCGTCTCACCAAGCGGAGAAATGATTGAACAATCCTTCAGATTAAAGTTCAAAGGTTCAAAAAATGAAGTTGAATACAAAGCACTAATGGCCGGCCTAAAATTAACAAAGGCAGTTGGGCCATCAAGGGTCACGAGCCAAATCGCTGGCAAATACGAAGCCAAGGATCCAAGAATGTGTTCTTACTTAAAGATTGTGCAAGGACTAGTTAAAACGTTCAAGCACGTCGAAGTTGACGCACTGGAAGGATTATCAACCACCTCGGATACTGAGGTAAAAAGGATCATCCCAGTATAGACAATAGATTCACCAAACATAACTCTTGGAGTTCTCGATATCAAACTAGGTGTTTATGATTGGAGAACACCAATCATCAAGTACATTAGTCTGCCCGCTATGACGGTTATGGGGCGTGTTGTAGCATTATGGGGCGAGGTGAGGGGCTTAGGGCACGTGTGTGCAATATGGAGTGATGCTAGGCATTGTTGGGGCTGTTTGTGTGAGCTTAAGCTTGACTTAGTCCGGATGACAACCAGAACCCAGGACGGGCAGAAACACTTGCGAGGAGTCAGCCCGGGTACCGACCAGAACAGAAGACGGACAGCTGTTCAGCCCAGCTCGGGTGAACACGAGCAGAACATCCGGATAGAAGGCAAGCCCGGCCAGAGGCAGACGAGCAGGCCAGCTCGGGGACAGAGAAGCTGTCCGGGCAGGAAAAGGAAACTCTACTCAGAAAGGAAGACGCGTAACTTGAGGAGCAAGCAAATCAAGTCAAAGATTCGGCGAGATTATTTAGGGTAGTTTCCTGATTTTGTGCGATTTGGGTAGCTAGGGTTTCGCCTATGTGAGGCTATAAATATACCTAGCATGTACACTTTGTAAAGAGTAGAGTCCATTAGAATTTTGAGTTTATCTTCTTGTATTGCCTTCGATTATTAATCAAGAGAAATTCTTCTCCCAAAAGTTTGTGTCCTTTATTTTTTCTATTCGATTTCTTTTGGTATTATTCGTGTTCTTTGCAGATCCGTGAATTGGGATCCAACAAGTGGTATCAGAGCTTCAATCGAAGAACATGTCTTCATCATCAGAGTTACCAATCGACGGAGCTTTGGTTGCGCAGAAATCAGACTCCAGAGAAGGCACAGTTACACTCCATTACCCCATGATCACGAAGAGCAATTACGCCGTGTGGGCGTTGAAGATGAGGGTAAATCTGCAGGCGCAGGGAGTATGGGAGGCCGTAGAGAACGGCGGTGTCGAAGGACGCAAGGAAAGAATGGCTCTAGCCGCTATCTACCAAGCAGTTCCGGAAGATGTTCTTCTCATGCTTGCCGAGAAAGATTCCGCGAAGGAAGCATGGAAAACTCTTCAGACCATGCACATGGGCGCAGATCGCGTCAAGGAGGCAAAAGGTCCAGACCTTGAAGAGTGAGTTTGAGGTCATGAGGATGAGGGAGAGCGAATCAATTGATGATTTCTCTATGCGGCTCACGTCCATTGTGACCGGCATACGCTCGCTGGGAGACAAGGTGGAGGAGACCACCGTCGTCAAGAAATTTCTCCGAGCAGTGCCTCACAGGTACATGCAGATCGTGACATCGATCGAGCAGTTCGGCGATCTCAAGACCATGTCGGTCGAGGAGGTTGTTGGTCGTCTCAAGGCCCACGAAGAGAGACTTCGGGGTTACGGTGACAAAGACGAGGAGAAGAACCTCCTACTCACGCATGAAGAGTGGACGGCCAGACAGCGGAAAACCGGGGGAGCCGAGTTTTCTACAAGACCCTCAGGTCGGAACAGCTTTGGTGGAGAAGTCCGAGGACGCGGACAGGGTCGTGGACGGGGTCGAGGTCGGGACATGCGAGGTCGCGGCAGTGGATCTACCCGTCAGGAAGGCACGACCAGGAGAGACAAGAGCACAGTGAAGTGCTACAATTGTCAGAAGCTTGGGCACTTTGCATCTGAGTGCCGGAGCAGGAACCAGGGCGAGGAGGCGAATCTAGCAAGATTCCCAGACGACCAGCCGGCATTGTTGTTTGCCGAGCAGGAAACGCACCTGGACGAACAGAATGGCAAGTGTGACGCTAAGGCCCGGGCAGAAGTGATCAGTGTGCCGATCAGCCCAGGGGCCGGACAGACCTATCCGGAGGAGACCAGCGAGAAGGTTTTCCTCATCGAGGATAAGGTTATTGCAAACCTCCTCGTAGACGGAGAAAAGAAAGTCACGACCGACGTATGGTATCTAGACAACGGAGCTAGCAACCACATGACTGGGGACCGAGCTAAGTTTGTAGAGCTCGATGAGAAGATCACGGGCAGCGTGAAATTCGGCGACGGATCAGTCGTATAGATCAGAGGCAGAGGGTCGATCCCGTTCGAGTGCAAGAATGGCGACCAGCGTCTGATGACCCAGGTGTATTTCATCCCGAAGTTGAAAAGCAACATCATCAGTATAGGACAGATGACTGAGATCGGGAACACAGTGTTGCTGCAAGGGTCCTACCTGAAGATGTGGACCAAGGAAGGAGAGTTGTATATGAAGGTGGAGCGAACACCCAACAGACTCTACAAGATTCTCCTGAAGACATGCCTGCCTGTCTGTCTTATGGCATCGATGGCAGACTCGGCTTGGCTATGGCACGCACGGCTCGGACACGTGAATTTTCACGCGCTCAAGATGATGGGCGAGAAGAAGATGGCCTTCGGGGTTCCCAAGATAGAACACCCCGACCAGCTATGTGAATGCTGCATGATCGCAAAGCAGGCGAGGATACCGTTTCCGATCAAGGCCAGGTTCCGAGCAGAGAAACCCTTACAGTTGGTGCACGCAGATCTATGTGGTCCAGTCACCCCAGCAACTTTGGCAGGTAACAGGTACTTTCTTTTACTTGTTGATGATTACAGTCGCTGGATGTGGGTTTATATGCTTAAGGAAAAGAGCGGAGCCTTTGAGGTCTTCAAGAAGTTCAAGAAGATCGTGGAGAATGACTCGGTGCACAGGTTAAAGGTCTTGCGTACAGACCGAGGAGGAGAATTCACTTCCCAGCAGTTCGGAGAGTTCTGCGACCAGGAAGGAATTCAGCGTCACTTGTTCGCACCCCACACACCCCAACAGAATGGCGTGGTGGAAAGACGAAACCGGACTGTGATGAACACAGCCAGGAGCTTGCTCAAGAGCAAGCAAGTTCCAGCCCGTTTTTGGGCAGAAGCAGTAAGACATGCAGTCTACCTGCTCAATCGTTTGCCGACCAAAGCGCTAGGAGAGCGTACCCCCTACCAGGCGTGGAAAGGGAAGAAACCCCACTTAGAACACTTGAAAGTGTTCGGGTGCACCGCACACGTGAAGATTGCGGGGCCACATCTCAAGAAGTTGGATGACAGGAGTCAGAAGATGGTGTACCTTGGCGTTGAAGAAGGAAGCAAGGCACACAGACTATATGATCCACGACGCGGCAGACTCCAAGTGAGCAGAGATGCTGTGTTCGAAGAGGAGATGAAGTGGGATTGGCGCGACGAGAAGGGAGAACCCGAGCAGAACTCAGTGGAGTTCATTGTCGAAGACGACCAGGATGTTGCCGAGCAAGAGAAGCCCGGAACACCCAGCTCGGGAACAGTCTTGCCAGAAACGAGGGAACCCAGCCCGGGAGAGAGCACCCCGGATACACCCAGGACACCAAGTCCGAGCAGGACCAGCCCGTCCAGCTCGGGAGATTCCTCCATAAAAGACGGTCCAAGAGGATTCCGACCTCTAGCAGACGTTTACGATCAGACTCAAGAAGTGGAGATGAGCCTGGAGGAACTTTCTTTGTTGTGTGCAGAAGAACCAGCCAGCTTCCAGGAGGCAGCAGCCGAGCAGGAGTGGCAGGAAGCAATGAAGAAGGAGATGGAGTCCATTGAGAAGAACAGAACATGGGAGTTAACCGACCTTCCAAAAGGTCACAAGCCCATCGGCCTGAAGTGGGTGTATAAGCTGAAGAAGGACACTGAGGGGAATGTCCTTAAGCACAAGGCAAGGCTGGTAGCTAAAGGCTACGGAAGAAAGGCATAGACTTTGAGGAAGTCTTTGCTCCAGTAGCAAGACTGGACACGATCAGACTCATCCTAGCCCTAGCAGCTCATCGAGGTTGGGAAATTCACCATCTGGATGTCAAATCGGCATTCCTAAACGGTGACCTCGAAGAAGAAGTGTACGTCAAGCAACCAGATGGGTTCGGCGTCACGGGCAAGGAGCAGAAGGTGTACAATCTATCCAAGGCCTTATACGGGTTAAAACAAGCACCAAGAGCGTGGAACATCCGCCTTGACAAGAGCTTGAAGAATCTTGGATTCACAAAGTGCTTGAGCGAGCAGGCAGTCTACA
Source organism: Parietaria judaica (assembly GCA_954871525.1). Taxonomy (NCBI): domain Eukaryota; kingdom Viridiplantae; phylum Streptophyta; class Magnoliopsida; order Rosales; family Urticaceae; genus Parietaria; species Parietaria judaica. The sequence goes on from OX940869.1 coordinate 27,405,053, forward strand.
CCAGGAGTACCGGGCAGGAAACTCTGATCGTGGGAGTGTATGTGGACGACCTGATCGTCACAGGATCCAGCGCAGGAGACGTAGATGGGTTCAAGCAGCAGATGATGGCCGAATTCGAGATGAGTGACCTCGGATTGCTTTCGTACTACCTTGGTCTCGAGGTGGAACAGAAGAAGGACTGCATTACGCTGAAGCAGTCGGCCTACGCGAAGAAGATCCTTAAACAGTTCGAGATGGCGGACTGTAACTCGAGCAAGTACCCTATGGAGGCGAAGCTGCAGCTCGGGAAGGATGCTGAAGGGAGAAGAGTGGATCCCACGGAGTACAGACGCGTGATCGGGGTCCTGAGGTATCTCACCCACACCCGACCAGACATTTCACACGCAGTCGGGATAGTCAGTCGATACATGGAGAAGCCCACGAGTGCACACCAGCAGGCGGTGAAGCACATCTTGCGTTACGTGAAGGGCACGACGGACTACGGGATCCAGTACAACCGAGGAAGTGGAGCAGAAGTACTAGTCGGCTTTACGGACAGTGATCTGGCCGGTGATATCGATGCAGGAAGAGTACCGGAGGGATGGCGTTCTACCTCAACGGAAACCTGATCACCTGGCAGTCTCAAAAGCAGCAGACAGTAGCTCTATCCTCATGCGAAGCAGAGTTCATGGCGGCAACCGCAGCAGCATGTCAAGCTATGTGGTTGAAGGGGCTACTTAGTGAAGTGACCGGATCCGAGCAGAGACCAGCTACTCTCTACGTGGACAACAAGTCTGCAATTGCGTTGATGAAGAATCCAGTGTTCCATGGACGGAGCAAACACATTGACACGAAGTTTCACTACATTCGTGAGTGTGTGGAGAAGCGAGAGATCATCGTGGAGTTCGTCAACACGAGGGAGCAACGGGCAGACATTCTTACTAAGGCTCTAGGGAGAGTCAAGTTCGAAGAGATGAGAGAGCTGCTCGGAGTGAAGAGAGTGGAAGCAAGTCAAGCTTACGGGGGAGAATGTGAACTTAAGCTTGACTTAGTCCGGATGACGACCAGAACCCAGGACGGGCAGAAACACTTGCGAGGAGTCAGCCCGGGTACCGACCAGAACAGAAGACGGACAGCTGTTCAGCCCAGCTCGGGTGAACACGAGCCGAACATCCGGATAGAAGGCAAGCCCGGCTAGAGGCAGACGAGCAGGCCAGCTCGGGGACAGAGAAGCTGTCCGGGCAGGAAAAGGAAACTCTACCCAGAAAGGAAGACGCGTAACTTGAGGAGCAAGCAAATCAAGTCAAAGATTCGGCGAGATTATTTAGGGTAGTTTCCTGATTTTGTGCGATTTGTGTAGCTAGGGTTTCGCCTATGTGAGGCTATAAATATACCTAGCATGTACACTTTGTAAAGAGTAGAGTCCATTAGAATTTTGAGTTTATCTTCTTGTATTGCCTTCGATTATTAATCAAGAGAAATTCTTCTCCCAAAAGTTTTTGTCCTTTATTTTTTCTATTCGATTTCTTTTGGTGTTATTCGTGTTCTTTGCAGATCCGTGAATTGGGATCCAACAGTTTGCTCTATCGAGTTGTTTATTGATAACGTCTCCAACATCGTATGTATCCGATCTCAATTTGATCACTGGGATCAGCCTTGATTATTTTTTAAATCATAAATTAAATTTATATGTGAAATACACTAAAATCTTATTAAAACTAATAGTTTGGATTAAATAATATTTTTTTTATTGATCTTTAATACTAGATTATCACTTGATAAGTTAATAACCTCGATAAATTTAATAAATTTCTTTATTCCCAAAATATTAATTTATGGAACTTCCTTACATCAAAATATTGAAAACTTAAAAATTGAGATAGAAACGTACCTAAAAAATCGAGAGTGTGTGACCAACCCCATCGTAGTGAAACCATGACTACTGCAATGATACAATGCACCAGTGAAGTTAGATATATCTACAACAGTTATATATATATATATATATATAAATTAAATTAATTTATCCCATTCATTTTCACACACACACATTCTAATAAATTAATTTAATTTGTTACTTATTATTGAATATCATAAATTAAATGAGAAGTATTGTATGTTTAATGTGTATTAATTGCTCTTTTATGTTTGGAAATTCTTATCAACAGAACATAAAACAAAAAAATATTATCACAAAATAAGAATCAAGTCTCATAAAGTTTATATATATAAAAAATAAAAATAAAAAATTAGGATACGATGATACGTAGAGGTGTCAAGTGGGCCGGCCTGGCCCACAACCCGTTAAGCCCACGTATTAAAGGGGGCGGGCTTGACCCGCCCCGTTCAATGTGCGGGATGGGACGGGTTTTGGAATAGCCATCAAGGCCCACCCCGGCCCATGAACCCGAACCTACAATTTCACGGGACGGGCTTTTACGAGTTGAATTTAGTGGGCTTTTCACAAACCAAAACGGGTTAGAATTTTACGGGTTGGTATGCAATTATCATTAATATTTTTTAGTGGAACATATAAATGAAATTCAATACAAATTAAAATTAATACAAACATAGAAGATAATGAACGAAGTAACAAAAAATAATACCTTTGATTCTTTTGTGTTTGCTCGATATTCGAATACTTATTTTGAAAGTCGAGTAATGTAATGCAAATGAAATTCAATCACATGTGATTATACTTGTGATCGTTAAACGTTGTAATTGATTATTTCATTATGAAACTAAAATTAAAATCAGAGAATGTTCAAATCGATTAGCAAATTTTGCAAATTGATTAATGAAGTTAAAATTGTTTAACTGAAAAATTAAAGAACTATATAGAATATACACAACAAAAAAGTAATAAATTATGTATTATAAAGCTAATTTTTAAATTCTACAACAATAAAATATTTACAGTAATTGATTTATATTTTCATTAGTATTAATATACAACTTAATAGTTTTTTTATATAAAAATATGGTTTATGTGGGCTTTTAAACGGGGCGGGGCGGGTTTATGTGGGCATCGGGACGGGGCGGGGCAGGTTCAGGGCGGGCCTAGGAAAACATAACCCAGCCTGACCCTTTTGACAGGGGCGGCCTAGCTCGGCCCACAAAAAAAGGAACGGGCCGGAGAAAATCTGTTTTTTTTTACGAGTTGGGGCGGGTGGGTCTGGGCCGGCCCGACCCAATTGACACCTCTAACGATACGACACTATTTTAGGTTTGAGTAGAGTAGAGCCTCAAATCTGACTAAGAATTTTATCAGTAAAATAATGTGAAGCTGTGTCTTGTGGCATTAATGTTGACTATGATTTGCAAACTAGTGTTTTAAACATGTAAATAAGTTCTCGTTGTGAGTTTGAGCCCGACTTGACTTAGTACCCCTTAGCAAGATGGCTCAGTACCTCCTAGTAAGATTTCTTGGGTACTCCGTAGCAGCCATGACGGGTATCCTAACACGCTTGGCAAGGGTCCATTCGAAAAGTCAACAAAAGCTATTAAAGGAAGTTTCCCGACTTGAGGAACAAGTCAAGGGATTTGATTTTTTCTCCCTATTAGTTTGGGAAGTTGAGTGATTAGGGTTTGATTGGTTGTATTTTATGAAGTGTTTTATGGGTTTAGGTTTTTCCTTTTTGCTTTTAAGACTAGTTTCAATCGCATGTATTTGTAACTCCATCGTCTTGCGACATTATTTTCAATCATAGAAAGTCTTCTCAATATCCTCTTATTCCTTCTTTACTTTTTTTCGTGGCCCTGCTCATATATATCCAAAAGAAATTGAAGAACACTGAGCTTTTATAAAAGTAAAATAAAAATCAGCAAAACATTACCTTCCTTGCAGCGTATAAAGATCCAATTGAACTTTGCTTGTTTAAGCTTTTGATTATCTTCAAAATTTTGGATATCTAAGGGTACATAATCTTTGGCACGGACGTGTAGACCTGAAGAACAAAGATCTTAGATTGTATCCAAACATTAGGCATGGAGAAATTCAGATTGTGTTCTTTGATCAAAAAAGAAACAAATAGTAATATATATATATATATATATATATATACTTACAGTTGTAAATCTTTTTCTGCCAGAAATTAAGAGTGCTTCCACTGGGAAATACATTGGGCGCCGCCAATGCGGCCACAGTAGATAATTTCCCGCGACCATGTACAGTTATGGCCAAATATGGGGCACGATTCAGCAAATGCAAGGCCATATCTAATCCGTGGACAACACGACAATATGGAAAAAAAATGTGAAGAAATATAAGTTCAACAACTAGAAAGAAAATAAAAGGAGAGAAATTGAAGAATCTAGAGAAGAAATTGAGAGAGTATATTACCATAATATTGTAAGAATATGCAATTAGAAAGAAGAATCGAAGCAGAAATTCCGTCCCTCGGTGATAATAGATCTTCGTCCCGCGTAGCAGAGTATAGATAATGGATCATATGTTTTTGACCAGCCATAAGAGCATAATTAACAGGAAGCCCATAGCCTTTATGATCGATACTAACTAGTCTTCTGTTCTTCCTAATCAAACATATGGCAATCTCTAAGTTGCCCACTTCTACGGCAGTTGCAAGAGCCGTGAAACCGTCCACTCGAACTATTTCTACCTCTTGCTCTGTCATTATATGCACCAGTTCTCTCACAATATTAATATGCTCCTCCGTGACTGCAACATGAAGCGCGCTTTTACCCAAACCAGGCGTCCTCACTCTCACTGCCTCTGGGTGTTGGTCGAGAAACAACTTAGCGTTGTTCCAGTCTCCGTTGTGCACGGCTCTAAAGAACGGCTCATACTTTTGATAGTTGCTGCTCTCACTTCCATATTGGGATTCTTCATCCGGCTGCCTCCCCATGTCTGCCAAGGTTTCCCAAGCTAGTTTTGCGGATTCAATTTCTAAGATTAAGGCGCGAAGTCTTGGGCTGCAAGAAATCAGGATGGCATGAAGAGCGGCCGCATTTTTTTGTCTCCAGTTATTAACTTCGTAACTCTGCTCATCTTCCATCGTAACGATGTCCCACAGATTTCGAGCCACCAAATAATGCTCAACTTCGACGACCCAAGACTCATAGTTGGTCGGAGAAAGAGGCTCACTAACCACTGAATTGTAACACTGCCCTTCCATTATATCAGTGTTTCTGATGAACAACCTATACGAGAGCTCAACAAATTGAGAGAGTTGTTCCAAGTAACAAATCTAAATCTGGATTTGATTTTGATATCCGGGTACCAAAAAACTTTTGTTTTGATTTTCGAAATCCGGCCGTTGTACTCGTAACCCGTTTTGAAACCGGGTTCAAGTTTTACCCGGATTTTACCAGGGTCTTATTTCTTATTTAAATAGAAAATTTAATTCATTATTAATTAGATGAACAACCTATACGAGCGCTAAAGAAGTTAAGAGCTTTTTTTTCGAAGTAATAAATAGTAAGCTTAATCTACTATCAGTTGGATGAAAAATGATCCAACAGATTATTTGAGGTTTTAGGTAATATTATTACTGTGATATAATCTCATGTTATTAATCTAATTACTATTTTAAATTACATCACTTTTAAATAGAATTAAAAAAAAAAACGGATATGTTAATCTATGAAAACTACTGAATACGATGACGATACCATTCACAGCAGAACAAGAAGAATCACAGTCGACTCAACTTGACGAAACTATTTAATGCAAATATGTTACCTAATTACTTAATATAAATATTTAAATTCATATTTTGTAGGACTTCTGTTTCAGTAACACAAACTGTGTTTGATTAATTTACTTTATTCATGTTATATTTCAAATGAAACTTTCAAATAGATTAGTCAGATTGCACTCTTTAACTAGTTTCCCAAAGTACAACGCTTATATATTTTTTCTTTAATACTTCTGGAGATTGTTCAATTCAAATTTTGAACTCTAGAAAGAAAGTAGTTTAGTAATTACACAAATATGAACATTATGGTATTTTTTTAGTCTTGTTAGTAAAAACAATAAAACACCAACACATAGTTTATAGAGGCCCCCCTTTTTTTTTCCTCCCGCAAAGCTCGGGGCGACTAGGTCATCGTATGGCGTAGGTGAATTCAAAGTTCTTAAATCGTATCAAATTTATGATAAACGTTTCAGACAGATATCAAAATTATGCCCAAATAGATCAAAAAAATGAACCACCAAAGGTCTCTAAAGAAAGTGTTGATACCTGATTTTCCCAAGTTGAGCAAACACAAGGTCTCTTCACTCTTCTTTTGGGCGCATCAATGAGAGAGAGAAGACAATAATATATAGCTGAATATTTTATAGAGAAAAACGAGGCATCGACTTGCTTTGGGCCCATGAAAACAGTTGACTCGCAGCTCTCGCGCCGTGTTAAGCTCAATAATATTAGTATTTTGATCGTGAACAATTCACACATGATGAGACAAGTTTAATAATATGTATAATATATATCAATTCACATATTAAAAGGTGACTTTCAACATATTCTACTAATTAAACAAACAACTTAGTTTGGCCTAGTGGTAACTTCATTACACCTCTATTCAAGAGATCACGGGTTCAAACCCAAAGGGTATCAAATGTTTGCCCCCTTTACATATTTGTAATCGATTTTAAATAAACGTAAATAACATTGTTTTTTTATAATTTAATAACGATATGTAGAGATATAGTTATTTGTTAGATGCACTATCGTAAATATAATATGGTATCTTTTAAGAGTTTTGGTGAAACAACTTATTCAATTATTAAAGTAGATGATATATTACAATATATCCTGTTAATGCCTAAAAATTGATTAACGTGAATGCGGCCCAAGTCTTGATCTTGCGCCAGGCCCAATGTTCGCTTGGCGGTCGAATCGGGCTTGAAGCTTGATCTTCGGTCTTGATGGGCTGAAAATCTTCCCCGTGTTACCCGCCTCTGTTCCTGTTCCTGAGAAAAGAGTAAACAAAACGTGAACTCTAGATGGGAGCAGAGGGGGGTCCTCTGTCGCCCGCTGCGACGCTCAACATTAGTCGAGTATTTGAGTCGGGAATTATGAATAAACGAGAAACGAAGGTTTTTTGGCTTCGGGAAAGCTTGCCGATTGTGGCGGGGGTGCCCTCGTATTTATAGAAGGCCGAAAGTTTGATTTCATGCCTTCGGGGCGCGTGGCAAGCCCCGAAGGCATGTTTTTTCTTTCAGGGCGCGGCGCGCCCCGAACGCATGTTTTTGCCTTCGGGGCGCGCGGCGCGCCCTGAAGGCATGTTTTTTAAGACGGACCGAGTTTCCCGAGCGATTCAGGTTGACTTTTTTGTTGACTTTTCAGGTTGACCTTTCGGGTCGGGCCATTTACTTTTTCTGTTGACTTTTCGAGTTCGGGTCTGTTGACTTTTTCGGTTGACTTTTCTGGGTCGAGCCTAATTGACTTTTTTGACCAGTTCGGGTTGACTTTCCAAAGCGAGTCAAAGTTGATTTATTGGGCTTTATTTGTTTTGGGCCTTTTTGGTGCGCTTTTTTGGTTTGGGCCTTAATTTTTCTAGGCTCTGAAAAATATGCATAACATTAACCCCCCAGTTTCTTGCGAGATTGCATCTTGCGATAAATTTATGCTTTAAGTCACCTTGGTCAAGTTGCCGGGATTAATCTTCGGACTTTTTGATTATTTTTTTTTGGTTTCGTACCTTATTTTTCATTATCGAGTTTCGTGTCTGATGTTCTTACTTCTTGATCTATCGCGCCATATCGTCTTTTTAGTATTTTGCCGAGTCGACGGGGTTAAGACCCGTCCTTTCTAAGACTTTTTGTTGCCTAAGTCGGCAGGGTTAATTCCCAGCCCTTCTTCAACTTTTTGTTGCTGAGTCGGTAGGGTTAAGACCCGGCCTTTCTCAGACTTTTTTGTTGCCTGAGTCGGCCCGGTTAAGACCCGACCTTTCTCAGACTTTTTGTTGCCTGAGTCGCGGGGTTAAGACCTGGCCTTTCTCGGACTTTTTGTCGTCTGAGTCGGCGGGGTTAAGACCCGGCCTTTCTCAGACTTTTTGTTGCCTTAGTCGGCGAGGTTAAGACCCGGCCTTTCTCGGAAATTTTGTTGCCTGAGTCGGCGGGGTTAAGACCCGGCCCTTCTCGGACTTTTTGTTGCGTGAGTCGGTGGGATTAAGACCCAACCTTTCTCGGACTTTTTGTTTTTTGTTTTTTTTTGTTTTCCTGAGTCGGCGGGATTGAGATCCGGCCTTTCTCGCACCTTGTTGCTTGAGTCGGCGGGATTAAGATCCAGCCTTTCTCGGTGTTTGTTGCCTGAGTCGGTGGGATTGAGATCCGGCCTTTCTCGGACTTTTTTTGTTGATTTTTCCCTGATGAGCCTCCGGCGTCGTCGCCGGGTTTCAGACTTTGTTCGTTGATTTTCCCTTAAGAGCCTCCAGCGTCGTCGTCGTCGGGTATCGAACTTTTTCCCTTGATTCTTCCTGATGAGCCTCCGGCATTGTTGTCGGGTTTCGCACTTTGCGTGGTATCTCTTCTTGATTCTTCCTGATGAGCCTTCAGCGTCGTCTTCGGGTTTCGGACTTTGGTCGTTGTATCTCCCGGATGAGCATTCGACGTCGTCTTTGGGTTTTGGACTTTGACTTTCGTCTCCCCCTGATGAGCTTTTGGCATCGTCTTCAGGTTTTGGAGTTTGACTATCGTCTTTCCCTGATGAGTCTTTAACGTCGTTGTCGTGTTTCAGACCTTGACTGTCGTCTCTCCCTGATGAGCCTTCGGCGTCATTTTTGGGTTTTGGACTTTGACTGTCGTCTCTCTGATGAGCCTTTGGCGTCGTCTTTGAGTTTCGGACTTCGGACTTTGGTCGTTGTATATCCCGGATGAGCTTTTGGTGTCGTCGTCGGGTATCGGACTTTGTCCGGTTATTTTTCCTTGATGAACCACCTGCGTCGTTGTTGGGTTTTGAACTTTGATCGTCGTCTTTCCCTGATGAGCCGCTGGCGTCGTCGTCGGGTATCGGACTTTATCCATTGATTTTTCCTTGATGAGCCACCAGCGTCGTTGTAGCGTATCGGACTTTGTCTGTTGATTTTTCCTCGATGAGCCACCGGCGTCGTTGTTGGGTTTTGGACTTTGATTGTCGTCTTTTCCTGATGAGCCGCTGGCGTTGTCGTCGGATTTCAGACTTTAGTCATCTTACCCGGATTAGGTATTCACCGTCTTTTCCAAGAACTTGTACCTTAGTCCCTGTTTCTCACGATTCGGACTCGGATCGTTGTTTCCGTGAAAGTGAGCCCTTTACAATTATATATACATATTTATAATAATGTATATAATATTTTATTTTCTTTTGGCTTAAGTTTGCCTCTTTACGCTTCTGTTTGTCTATATACAATTTACATATACATATATATATATATATATATATATATATGATTTTGTTGGAAGTCTTATTATTTTCCCCACGTTTCTTTATTTGAATATACATATACACACTTATGTGCCAGGTTCGACTTTTCGTCGATTTTCGACGATTTTTTGCGATTTTCGGTCTTACCCGTAGTTATCGGTAAATATTCGGACATACCAGTAATCGTTTTATGAATTTTTCGGCGAAAATCGCAAAAATCGATAACCTTTTTACCAGTCAATTTTTGCTATTTTCAGTGTAAAAATCTGATACTTTTTTGTCAATTAAAAAATTAAATTTTTAGAGACTTTTCAGTCCTTTCGACAGCCGACGATCAAATCTTATACTATTTTCGTGCTTACCATTGGAAAACCGAGACTTTTCGGTCTTTTCGACAGCCGACGACCAAATCTTATACGAAAACTTGATTTTCGAACTGGTAAGTTGCCAATTTTTTGACAAATTCTCATATTTTCACTGATTAATAGATTCTTGGCATAAGTTTCTAAAGTTTTGATTTATTCATTTTTTAAACCGAATTTCTTAGATTTTTTTTTTAGTTTTTAGTAAATTAATGACTTATAATGTTAAATATATATGAATCAATCAATTCTTCTTTGATATATACTCATTTAGACGATTTTTAGGGCATTTTCATGAGTTCAAATATAAAGAGTTAGTTTCATATGAGATTTATGTTTAGAAATGAGTAAAGATTGGAACTTTATCATCTTTTGTTTGTTTTTTTGCTCTCTTATGAATATTTTTTTATGAAAACATGTTTTGATGACTTATTTTATAATTATTTTGTTAGATTTAGGTTAAATTCGGATTATTATGCTTGTTAGGCAAGAGTATATAAAGTTTTGAATTTAGGAATTTACTAAAAATGTACATATTTTGTTAAGATTTGTTGATTGTATAGGGTTCAAAATATTATAGTTACTAAGAAATATGAATGTTTGAGCTTTTGAGCTCTTCAATTTTCAGATTACAAGACTTTATTGTGTAAAAAGTCTAGAAATTCATATTTTTAAAATTTTTGAAGTAATTTATTCAATGTTTTTATGTTTCTATTTCATTAATTATTTATTGAAAAATTAATATGTGATTTTTGTTAAAAAAATTAGCATATTTGAGCTTAATTCAGATTTTCTCATAATTGCGGCAAAAGTCTTCTATGTTTATCTTTTGTGATTTGTGAGGTAATCTATTCATATTTTTTTCGTGTTTTCATTGATTAAATATTTTTAAAAATAAAAGTATGAAATTTTGGTGTAACTTATTTTCAGATTTGAGCTTAATTCGGATTTTCTCATAATTGCGGCAAAAGTATTCTAAGTTTATGTGATGGAATTATATGTGTTTGTGTATGATTTTATTTAGAGAAAATTATGGCAAATATACCTAACCTTTGGTCAACCTGCCTCCCATTTACCCAACCTTTAAAATTGGCGGCAAAAATACCCAACGTGCGTTGACTGTGACTTTGGCATGAAAACGTTAGTTTTTCCGTTAAGTGGCCGTTAGCGGCAAAAATACCCAAACTTTTTCTTTTCTTTTTTTTTTTTTTAAAAAATAATTTTTAATTTATATCTTTTTCTTAACTTGATTAGTGATAATTACTTGAAATCCAAATACATGGAATAACACAAAAGTTAGTCAAAATATCAATTGATTTCTTAATGTGCTTGTATAGCTACATTTGCTAATTAAAAATCTTATTATTATGAGAAATTTTAAACATAATGTTACGGGTATTTTAAGTAATTTATTTTTAATAAATTAATAAAAGGAAAGTTATATAATTAATTTTTCTTTTATTAAATAAAGTCAATTTTAACCGGAGATATTCACCGGAAGTCCGTTTTCGCGAAATAAAGTGACCATGGATGTTTCCAAAAATATCAAGATATGCTAAAAGTCATAAAGTTTGCATGAAATGGCCTCCGATGAGGGCTTTTTTGGAGAATGACCTTAAGTGGGTTTTCATTGTGTTTCATAGCTTCCTTCAGCACTATTCATGTTTCTTAGCAGGGGTATTTAAGGGTATGGATTATAATGGGATTCCAAGGGAGGTCTTTTAGCCAATTATTACTAATCAAGCCCTACTGATTATTGATAAATTTTTTTTACCGGAATATATTCTTAAGCTATTTTTTTTTTCAATACGGAGACATTAATTGACTGTTATATTCCAGTATATATTCAATTTATGATCCACACATGAGCAGGCGGTTTTTACTGTTTTGCCCCTCATTGCATTTTCATCCTTGACTCAGTCAGTAATATCATGAGTAACCCACTTATGGTTTTGATTCATGAGTTGCGCACGAGTACCTCTCACTTCTCACCACCGACAATCAAGGGAATCATCATGATTCTGAAGAGAGTTGTGTGATGCCCATGTCTATGACCAAGCTACCCTTACTGTTGACTATCATGTTCCCAAAATAATAGTTCTGGGAACAACGGTTGTATATTGTGCTCTTTAACGGTTAAATCAAAGAACAATCAAGCCAGCAGCTCAGACTCAAGATCACTCACGACTTATATCGAATATCCATTTGATCATCTACTAGTGACTCAACTCCAAGTTATCAGTGACGGTCTTATATGATAACTTCGAGAGTTTAAGTCAGGTCCAGTCCAGTATGAAGACACTTCATACTTAATGCACTTCTAGTGAATGTGACACACACAAAATCCAGAATAGGATTGTCACTTAGTCACATTAATGACCTTATACGATTAATGGGCTCCCACCCAGTTAATTAGGTCACGGACATTTTAAGTTCATTTATTATGATTATTAATTCTTCTTCACATTGACTCTGTTGTGATAATAGTAACATAATTGCATCCTTTATGAACTAAGGAACAAACATTCTATTTTACTCTACCAGAAACTATAATAAGATTAACATAATAAGCACCATCTTTTATTCAACGACTTGTCGTAATCTTTTACAAATGGATAAAAACAGCTTGTTTAAGGACACATGTCCAACAACATGTTGGATCTAATTTGGAGAAGATGGAACTTAACTTTGTTTGGAAGTAATTTGGAGAAGATAGAACTTTAAGTGGGAGAGAATAAACTTGTATTGTATTGATCACTTGGCTTGGTTACAAAATGGTGGGGTGGAACTCTTTATTTATAGAATTTCATGGAGACTTCTAGATACAACATTAATTGTAGACACTACATGATAACTTTAGGACTTAGTAGAGTTTTCTAGAACTTCAAGGAATACAAGACTACTAATTTAGAATTTCTGAGACATACAAGATAATTCTAGAAGTCTAGCAATTACAAAACTCTTCTAGAAACTTAAACATTACAAGAAATCTAGAAACTACCCAATACTAGGACACTCTAAATATTACAAGAAAAATCTAGAGACTTATTAAATCAAGTTTATATTTTCAACAATACAGTCCTAAACTCAAATGCAGATCATACCTGGGCTAAACGAGATTACGGTATGAAGGCGCGTACTTGGCCAGTTGGCTTTGCCTAGCAAGCCTTCCTGCGATTTTGGAGAAATAACGATCTCCTTGCGAGGGCAAGACCATCGCTTTTGGCGACCCTCAAAGAAAAGGGTCATCACAGAACAAAGCATGTGGCGAGCGCGAACGCGAGGCCTCGCAAGCTTACCCGACGAGGTCCCTGGGGAGTAAGGTCCTCGACTTCCCTGGTAAGAAGGGAGGGCAAAGAGTGTGAGATAGAGAAAGAATGTGAGGAAGTGAAGGAATACGTATTGTATCTATATGAGAAGAATTTTCTCCTTGATTTCTGGGATTTATTGGAGAATATTCTCCAATAAATGATGCATAAATAGCTTGCCGGGGAAGCTTGTTGAGCTAGCTCGCGTGTCACTTGTTAGGTGAGCTTAGTTTAACGTCGTCGTACTCTCTTTCGGAAGTTGCGCGAGCTTTCGTGTCGAGAACTAGTGCGTCTCTAGGACATCTTTAGTGCCTCATCAAGCTCGGTTTACCTTGTTTGATGTTATTGTTGAGAGATTTTGCATTCTTGACGTTGTACGCGAGGTGTTGCGCACATGTCGTCTGAAGGAGCTTGTCGTGGCGAGGATGTTGTCGCTTTATTATGTCAAGGGGACATCGTCAAGACGTCTTGAGGTCGTCATTGCTTTCTTAGGTCGTCGAGATCTTCGAAGGTCATCATCTATGGTCGTCAAGGACCTCCTAAAGTTGTTGCCGCTTCGCCAGGAACCTTCTAAGGTCGTCATTGGCTTGTCGGGAACCTTCTAAGGTCTTCGTCGACTTGCCAACAACCTGCTAAGGTCGTTGATGGCTTACCAGGTTGTCGGGGACCTGCCAAGGTTGTTGTTACCTTGTCGGGTCGCCTAGACCGGCTCCTCGGAGGTGGTCATAGGTCTTCAAATGTCGTCCTTCGGGCTTTTGGTTCTCAGGCCTTACCCGATGAGCTTGGACTTGGACTATTGGGCTTTAACTTATGTCAAAGTGCCTTGACTTTTGTCAATGGGCTTTGATTTTTGTGTTAGGGGACATATTTTCAACAATCCAAAAAATACGCATAACATAATCTTTTAAATACATACAATTAATTGATTTTTTAAGAAACCAAAACCAAAGTAAAATTGTCACACACACTTAAATAAATTAGTGGATATAATATTACTGGGTCCAAATCATTTTATATTAATGTTTAATCCAGGCTAATTGATTCCCTATTAACTATTATATATTTGCATAAAGTCTTCTTCTTTCTAAACTAATTAATGGGTTATGCTGTGATCTTATTTAAATCATTCAGTCCATATACTTAATTTTATAAGACTCAATAAAATAAAATAAAAAAGTTGACTTTTTCGAAAACTTCATAAATGGCCTATTTTGTAAACAAAAAAAAATCGAAATCAAAATCAAAATCAAAATTTAACTTTACCATTACGTGTAATTTCTCTTAAAAATCACGTTCTATATTTTAAGTCTTTGAACACTTAATCCCCATAATTGAAAGTCTACAATGACATAACAAAAAATTGAAAGCCTACAATGACATAACCAAAGTTTGGTAACCAAAATTTCCTTTGAGTACTTGTACTATCATTATCCCTGTCATAAATGACAAACTTGTCTATCGAGTCGATTGAGCCATGCTATTAAATAAGGCCAATCACTTGGACATTCTTTTTATATAAAAATAAAAATCCGAAAAACTAATATCTAAATATAAAAATGAAAATGTTTACATAATCTATTTAGTCAAGTAGATATCAAGCACTAAAAATGTATTTTGTGAAGATAAGCTTTAGACTTGGTCAAAGCTGATTTTGGTCGCTAGGTTAGAATCTATCAGGCCAAGCATATTTCTTAGTCTTAAAGTTGTTAGATTTTGACCTATTATCACGTTATTTATTTCTTGCGACTAGAGTTATTTGTTAGGGTTAGGATTTTGTTGTTTCCCTTTAAATAATGTCGCATGTTTATCATTTAATTAACTCCAGTACTTTTGTATCGTCTTTATTATAATACATAATACAGAAAACATTTCTCTTCTATTCTTCCACTAAACTCAGTTACGTTTCCTCTCTATATATATAATGGCGGAATTAAGAATTAAACTTAGGGCTGGTTTAAATATTTAGTGCAAATAAAAAAGATTTATTTATAAATTTTTTAAAAATTAGTAGTAGAAAATATCAACATTTTTTTTGGGGGTTCTAACCCCAATACCCTTGTGCAGGGGCATAGGCACATGCATGTGAGCATTCGCACGTGCATATGCTGAATTATTAAAAAAAAAATGAAACGTTCAGTCTCCCTCTTCTTCTTCCTCTTCTCTGTGTTTAAGGTTCAGTCTCCCTCTTCTTCTTCTTCTTCTTCTTCCCTGTGATTAGGGCATTCTCTCCCCTTTGCGCATTGCTTTCAGGCCATACAAATCTGATAAGCATTCCCGTCGTCTTTCGGTTTCGGTATTCTCGGCATTCTCTGCATCCTTCGGTCTTGGTGTTCTCGGCATTCTCGGCGTCTTTCGGTTTCGGTGTCTCGGAATCCTTCGGTCTCGGTGTTCTCGAAATTCTCGACGTCGTTCGGTTTTGGTGTTATCGGCGTTCTCGGCGTCCTTCGATCTCGATGTTCTCGGCATTCTCGGCGTCGTCCGGTTTTGGTGTTGTCGGCGTTCTCGGCGTCCTTTGATCTACGTGTTCTCGGAGTTCTCCGGTTTTGATGTTCTCGGCATTCTCGGAGTTCTCCGATTTCGGTGTTCTCAGCATTCTCGGCGTCCTTCGCTCTCGACGTTCTCAGCATTCTCAGAGTTCTCCGGTTTCGGTGTCCTCGGCATTCTCAGCGTCCTTTGCTCTCGGTGTTCTCGGCATTCTCGCTTTACATTGTGCATCGGCTGGATTGAAACTCTAGCTACGCCACTGCCCTTGTGGGTAGTTCCGCTATGTATATATAATATAATATATATATATATATATATATCAAACATAGTGTGTGTGATTGAACGTGAGTGGAATAGTGTGGCTACTCATTGCCGTTTGCTATACTTGCCGATCATTCCGAGAGATTATGTGAGTGCGTGACTGGGTGTTATCACTGTGTTCGTTTAGTGTTTTGGCATCGATCTCAATTTGGAGCCAACATTTGGTATTAGACCCTAAGCCGAAGCACATGGCGTTACCAAGTAAAGTCACCGGAGGAGATATGGCACCAACGAAAATTGAGAAAGAAAGAAACATAAAGCTCAATTTTCCGATGCTCACAAAGAGCAACTACTCGGTGTGGGCATTGAAGATACGGGTAAACCTGCAAGCCCAAGGAGTTTGGGAGGCCGTTTAAAAGGGAGACGTCGAAGTACGTAAAGATAGGATGGCTCTCGCCGCCATCTATAAAGGAGTTTCGGAAGATATCTTTCTCATGATCGCCGAGAAGGATTTCGCAAAAGAAGCATGGGAGACGCTAAGAATCATGCACATGGGCGCAGAGCGCGTTCGAGACGCAAAAGTTCAAACCTTGAAAAGTGAATTCGAGGTTCTTCGAATGAGGGACGGCGAGTCGGTAGATGACTTTGCCATGAAACTCACATCCATCGTGACGGGTATCTGTTCGTTAGGCGACAAGGTGGATGAAATCACCGTTGTCAAGAAGTTTCTGAGAGCCGTACCACACAGATACATGCAGAGTGTGACGTCGATCGGGTAGTTTGGCGACCTTAAGACCGTGTCGGTCGAGGAGGTTTTCGTTCGCCTCAAAGCCCACGAGGAGAGACTTCGAGTTTATGGTGACAGAGAAGAGGAGAAGTACCTCTTGCTGACGCGTGAAGAATGGTTGTCGAGACAGAAGAAAAATGGAGGCGCTGATTTTTCTTCTAGTTCCTCAAGTCGGAGCGGGTACGGCGGAGATAGTCGATCACGTGGTAGAGGCCGTGGACGAGGGCAAGATCGTGACATGCGAGGTCGCGGCAGCAGCGCATCCCGTCATAAAGGCACCACGACCCGAAGAGACATAAGCACGGTGAAGTGCTACAACTGTCAGAAGCTCGGGCACTACGCAACAGAGTGCTGCAGCAGAAACCATGGCGACGAAGCGAATCTAGCGAGATTCCAACAAGATGAGACCGCATTGATGTTCGCCGAGCTGAAGGTGAACTTGGAAGTGCGGAGATACGAGAAGATGAGCCTCGTAGGCGGGAAAAAAGTCGAGCCCGCGCCCAAACTGATCAAAGAAAAGATCGACCCAGAAGCCGAGCTGATGAAACCGGAGAATCAAGCCAGCTCGGAGAAGAAGATTACCGAGCAACATTGTTCGGTAATGCTTATCGAGTACAAGGTTATAGCAAACCTCCTCAAAGACGGAGAAGAGAAAGTCTATATCGATGTGTGGTATCTGGACAATGGTGCGAGCAACCATATGATAAGAGACCGAGCTAAGTTTGAAGAGCTCGATGAGAAGATCACGGGAAACGTGAAGCTTGTCGATGACTCTGACGTCGAAATCAGAGGCAGAGGGTCCATCCTGTTCGAGTGCAAGAACGGGGACCAACGACTGCTAACCCAGGTGTACTACATCCCGAAGCTGAAGAGTAATACCATCAGCCTTGGTCAGATGACAGAAGTCAGCAACAAAGTGGTGATGGTCGGGTCATACCTGAAGGTATGGAATAGAAGTGGCGCTCTATTGATAAAGGTTAAGTGAACGCCGAACCGCCTCTACAAAATTCTCTTGGAGACAGGCCAACCTGTCTGCTGAATGACGTCCTTAGCAGATCCGGCTTGGCTCTGGCACGCGAGACTTAGGAAAGTAAACTTCTACGCAATCAAGGCCAATTTATTAGCAGTGCATCCCCTCCAAATGGTGCACGCGGACTTGTGTGGTCCAATTACCCCGGCAACCCTAGCAGGTAGCAAGTACCTTCTCTTGCTAGTTGACGACTACAGCCGTTGGATGTGGCTGTATACGCTAAAGGAGAAGTCAGGAGCCTTTAAAGTCTTCAAAAAGTTCAAGAGGCTCTTTGAGAACAAATCAGGGCACAGAATAAAGACCCTGAGAACTGACCGAGGTGGAGAGTTTATGTCTCAGCAGTTCGGAGAGTTCCGCTATGAAGAGGGAGTTGAACGCCACCTGACTGCACCGTAAACTCCCTAGCAGAACGGTGTGGTAGAGAGAAGGAACCAGACAGTGATGGACACCGTAAAGAGTTTGTTGAAGAGCATGCAAGTCCCAGCGAAGATGTAGGGAGAAGCAGTCAGACATGCGGTTTATTTGTTAAACCACTTGCCAACGAAAGCCCTATGAGAGTGCACCCTGTACCAAGTATGGTGTGGGAAGAATACTCATCTTAGGCACTTGAGAGTGTTTAGGTGCACCGCTCATGTAAAATTTATGGGCCCAAAACTCGAGAAGCTCGGTGACCGAGTCACACGATAGTGTACGTTGGAGTCGAGGACGGAAGTAAGGCACACAGATTCTTTGACCCCGACACGGCGAAATTCGAGTGAGCAGAGACACCGTGTTTCAAGAAGAGAATAAATGAGAGTGGCGTGACGAGAATGGCGAGCCCGAATAGAACTCAATTGAGTTCGAACTTGAAGAAGACGAGGAAGACATTGCTGAGCAGGAAGGCCCAACAACTCCGAACTCGGGAACGTTATTGCCGAGCCCGGACTCGAGGCCAGTAACACCCAGCTCGGGTATATCATCACTAGTATCGCCGCCAATGTCACCACCGTCACCCAGCTCAGGTTTGGGTATGATGAACCCGACCCTACAAACAGGTAGCTCGGGTGATTACTCGATCAAGGATGGTCCGATGGGATATCATCCACTAATCGATATCTATGAAGATGCTCGTCAATTAAACATAAGCCTGGAAGAGTTATAGCTGCTATGTTCCGAAGAATCGGAAAACTACCTAGAGGCAGAAACCGAGCAAGCCTGGCTAGAGGTAATGCAGAAGGAGCTCGAGTCAATCGAGAAGAACAAGACGTGGGTGCTCACCGACCTACCCAAAAGTCATAAGCCCATCGGTATGAAATGGGTATACAAGTTGAAAAATGACACCGAAGGAAATATCCTCAAGCACAAAGCAAGGCTGGTCGCTAAGGGATACGTGCAAAAGCAAGGAGTTGACTTCAAGGAAGTTTTTGCTCTAGTAGCGAGGCTCGACACGATCAGGATGATCTTAGCCCTCGTTGATCACCGAGGTTGGGAGATTCACCACTTAGATGTCAAATCGGCATTCCTAAATGGTTACCTTGAGGAGGATTCGTACGTCTGACAACCCATCAAGGCTAAGGAGCATAAGGTGTATAAGCTGTCCAAGGCCCTTTACGGGCTACGTCAAGCACCTAGAGCATGGAATCTACACCTTGACAGAAGTATAAAGAGTCTCGGGTTTGTGAAGTGTTCTCAATAGCAAACAGTGTACACGAGGAGCAATGCAGAAGAAACACTCACAGTTGGAGTGTATGCGGAGGACTTGATAGTAACTGGATCCAGCGCAGCAGGCGTGGCAAGATTCAAGAAGCAGATGATGGCAGAGTTCGAGATAAGTGACCTTGGACTACTTTCGTACTACCTCGGCATTGAGGTGGATAAGAAGAAATAATGCATTACGTTGAAGCAGTCAGCTTACACAAATAAGATCCTTAAGCAGTTTCAGATGGCAGACTGCAACATGAGCAAGTATTCGATTGAGGCGAAGTTGCATCTTGGGAAGGATACGGAAGGAACCGCAGTGGATCCCACGGAGTACAGACGTGTCATCTGGTGTCTAAGGTACCTTACCCACATCCGACCTGACATCTCAGACGCAGTCGGCATAGTGAACCGTTATATGGAGAAGCCTACCAATGTCCATTAGCAGGCCGTAAAGCACATCCTACGCTACGTAAAGGAAACGACGAGCTATGGGATTCTATACAGAAAAAAGAACTGGAGCCAATGAACTTGTCGGTTTACCAATAGTGACTTAGCCGGTGATATCGACCACAGAAAGAGTACCGGAGGGATGGTGTTTTATCTCAACGGGAATTTGATCACCTGGCAGTCACATAAGCAGAAAACGGTTGCTTTATCGTCTTGTGAGGCCGAGTTCATGGCAGCAACCGCTGGGGCGTGTCAAGGGTTATGGCTGCGTAATTTGTTGAGCGAGGTTACCAGAAGTGAGCAAAAGTCAGTGACTCTCTACGTGGACAACAAGTCCGCGATCGCACTGATGAAGAACCCAGTATTCCACGGACGCAGTAAGCACATCGACACTCGTTACCATTTCATTCGCGAGTTTGTGGAGAGGCGGAAGACCATCGTGGAGATTGTCTGCACCAGCGAGCAACGTGCGGACATACTCACCATGGCCCTAGCGCGAGTCAAGTTCGTAGAGATGAGAGAGATGCTCGGCGTGAAGAACCTCGAACCAAGTCAAGCTTATGGGGGAGAATGTAAAAATAAGCTTTAGACTTGGTCAAAGATGATTTTGGTCGCTAGGTTATAATCTATCAGACCAAGCAGTGACGGAGGGAGGGAGACCCACAATGGGGCCCTGCCCTCCCTCATTCTCGTAAAAAAAATTACACGTATATAATGTGAGTTATAAGTAGACTTGGTCCACAAGAAAGTAGAGTCATCGGCAAGGTCGCATGGGATTTGTGTCAGTTAGCTAGGATTACTCAATAAGTAGTTGGTATAACCTATTATTTAGTTTTCTGTTGCATGCATACACCAAATTAGTTGCTTAGGGTTCATTCATTGTTGTTTTCCTTTAAATAGATGCAGTAGTGTGTATGTATGTCTTCAACTCCAGTTGTATATTCTTTCGACCTCAATCAGAGAGAAATATCTCCCACTTTGTTTTTCATTCGTCTTCTATTACTCAGAGTCAGAGAAGTCTTCTCCATTTATATTGTGATCGTGCACTTCTTCGTTTTTCAGCTCGCACATCGTAATATATATAAACACAACGTTGTTAGAGAGAGTGTATTCGTTGTGAAGTGTGTGTTCATAGAGATCAATTCACTATTGTCATTTTCTTCATTATATTCATCTTCTTTTTCCTTTGCGTATTTTCGTGTTTTGGCAGACATCGACAATTTTTGAACCAACATTATCTTCTTTTTTTTTTTTTAAATAACAGTTTTATACGTGTTTTCTAATTTGCAGTAACTAACTTGGATATTTCGCTCCTCCGAATTTATTTATCTCTTCTATTTTAGAAAAGAACACATTATATTAAGTACTAATCTATAGAGTTAAAGAATAAACTAATCGTGGGATAACAGGATCACCATTACATTCATAACGCAACACCAAAACAAGGCTTTCTCTCACAAATTATATCGTACCTATCTGTGAAAATATTATTTTCGATCTGTGAATGTGTGAGTGTTCTTGAGTGTGTGTCCAAAACTTTTGCATTATTTTGAAGCTATTTTTTAAAAAAAAATTATTTGGTACCCTTTCTATATTGAAAGTCTGGCTCCGTCACTGAGACCAAGCATATTGTTTAGTCTTGAAGTTTTAGGTTTTGACCTGTCATCACGTTATTTTATTTCTTGCGATTAGAATTGTTTGTTAGGGTTAGGGTTTCGTTGTTTCCCATTAAAGACTGTCGCATGTTTATCATTTAATTAACTCCAATACTTTTGTATCCTCTTCATTATAATACAAAGAACATTTCTCTTCTATTCTTCCACTAAACGAAGTTATGTTTCCTCTATATATATATATATATATATATATATTATATCAAACACAGTATGTGTGTGATTGAACGTGAGTGGAATAGTGTGGCTACTCATTGTCGTTTAATAAAGATGATACTTATTATGATAATCTTATTATAGTTTCTGGTAGAGTAAAATAGAATGTTTGATCCTTAGTTCATAAATGATGCAATTATGAATTATTATCATAACAAAGTAAATGTGAAGAAGAATTAATAATCATAATAAATGAACTTAAAATGTCTGTGACCTGATTAACTGGGTGGGAGCCCATTAATCGTATAAGGTCATCAATGTGACTAAGTGACAATCCTATTCTGGATTTTGTGTGTGTCACACTCACTAGAAGTGCATTAAGTATGAAGTGTCTTCATACTGGACTGGACCTGACTTAAACTCCGGAAGTTATCATATAAGACCGTCACTGATAACTTGGAGTTGAGTCACTAATAGATGATCAAATGGATATTCGATCTAAGCCCTGAGTGATCTTGAGTCCAAGCTGCTGGCTTGATTGTTCTTTGATTTAACCGTTAAAGAACACGAAATATTACCGATGTTCCCAACACTATTATTTGGGGAACATGATAGTCAGCAGTAAGGGTAGCTTGGTCGTAGACATGGGCATCACACAGCTCTCTTCAGAGTCATGATGATTCCCTTGATTGTCGGTGGTGAGAAGTGAGAGGTACCCGTGCGCAACTTATGAATCGAAATCATAAGTGGGTTACTCATAATATTACTGACTGAGTCAATGATGAAAATGCAATGAGGGGCATAACGGTAGAAACCGCTTGCTTGTGTGTGGATCATCAAGTGAAAGGCCAACAACCCGAATTTGATTGTATCAATGGACACCCTGCTGTTATAAAGGGAATAATATATACCGTATCACTAAAGAGTGCAGCCTCGGGTCTATAGTGGAACCACTTCGAGGTTTGACGAACAACTAGCAGTTCGTTGGAGCTTAAGTGATACGGGTCCATGGTCCCCAGGATAGCTCCGTAACAGATGATACGTACGTGATTAAAATACATTCTGGATAATGTTTAATCATTTGGCTTGACTTATAAAAATGAAAGGTCTGTGGCAGACGTCAGATAGTTTTATCGTTAGCGTGGCAAAAGTACCATATTTTGGTACACGAAATTAACTGATAAAAGAAAGTTAGAATTTAGATTTTCTATCAGCACCATGTTGTTGGAAATTAAATTCTAAGGAACTTTGCTTTTTGAACCAAGTCATTTCGACTTACGGTTAGTGATTTATGGATTTTCTAAGTTTGTGATCGGTTCGACAAACTTTGAAATTAAATCACATGTCACGAATTTAAATGATGGTGTGGCACCATGACATTTTAATGTGTGATATTGAGATCAGGAAATATTAATATAATTTAATTATTTGGTTTTAATTATTAATATCTTATTAATAATTAATTAATAATTAATAGATTTATATTAATAAATAAAAATATATATTTATATATATTTATATGTGTAAATTCGAATTAGGGTTTCATATATGAAACCCTAGCTAAATTCGAATGGTATGATTTGGTCTTTCCAAATTTGCGGCATAAGTACCAAATGTTTTGGTATTTTAGCAAATCCCTAAAATCAATATTATCCATTGGATCGGTTAAGATTTAATATCAACCGTTGGATTAGGATATTGATAAATTCAAAATTAATAACTTGGTGACCAAGTTTCATTTTTCGAATTTGGTTAATTAATTATATCCGTTAGATCGGTCTAAGATTTAATTTTTACCGTCGGATTGAAAATTAATTAATTATATATATTTATATATTTTTCGAATTATGGTTTATGGATAAATTCGAAATTGTTTTTAATAAATCTTTTTATATTTGATTTTATCCTAAACTAATTTGATCCATTAGATCGGTTTAAAGATTTATCTCAACCGTTGGATCTAGATAATAATAATTCAAATTTTAATATATATATATAATTCAAATTTTATAAAGATAAGAAGATAAGATTGGATTTTGATTTTATCCTAATCTTTCTTATTTAATTAAATCTCTAATTAATTATATCCATTGGATTTAGATGAGATTAAATCTGGACCATTGGATTAAGATAATTAATTATATTTAATATATGAAATTCGAAATTAGGGAGGGAATTTCTCCAATTCAGTTACGGTTTGAGCCTATAAATAGGAGGCTCATTCTACACATTTTTCACACCTTTCCCCAGAGAAAAATTCGAACTCTCCCTCTCCCTCAGGGTCTGCGAATTTTCTCTCTGATCTCTCTTTTCTGGTTCGGCTTAGTAGACTATTTCTCCGGAAGCTTAAAAAGAACCATCAGTTAAAATTTTGCGACGGAGTCCTGCCGGCGAAGCCCACGCTTCGGTACGAGGATTCCAGGAGAATATCCTGGAAGATCACGGGAGTTTCCCTCAGCACCCGTGGAGCCCTGCCCGATTCAGAACGCGCAGCCGGAAGTCGTCAATAGAGGTACGGCCTTATGCATTGGGTTAATAAATGCAACCATTTACTGCTTTCTATTTATTTCCTATTATGACTAGATTATTAATAATGATATATGAATATTAAATTACATAATATTTATCAGATCTTGGAAATGGTTATTATCCGATATCCGGACCGTTGGACGGATAACAAGTTATTCCGCTTTAAATAAATTTTTAAATGTTACCCGGACGGTTCGGAGGTACAATTCGTGATAATTTTCAAGGAATCCGAGACGTGATTCCCAACAGGCCAAACCTCTATACCATGGCTAGGCTTGGAGATGAGAGAGGCACATGCGTATAATGAAGAAAAAAAATCTATTGATTTAGGGATCTTAAATTTAAAATGTATAAATATATATAAAATTTAGACTGATATTTATTTATTTTAATTTTGACAAGGCCTTAAATTTACTCTCCGCCATGAAGGCGAAATTTAATTATTATTTTTTTTAGTTTGATAGAGTACCAAAATCACTTTTTAAAAAAGAAAAAAAGAAAGAGCAACAAGACTTTGAAGATATCTATCTCCCACAAATCAATGATGTCATAGTGGTGGCAGAAGTATTTGGAAGTTGGAACTAAATTTGGACGGCGTAATTCCAAGCTCTTAAATGTGCGGATTAAGTACCCAAAGACTCGAAATTTGTATCAATCCAAGTCTACGTTACAACAATGCTATTGGATGCTATACATGGTATATTGGATGTTATATATGGTACATGTGTAAGACTAAAAATTGTTGGTCATCATCATTGTCGGCGTTGTACATTTCCTTTCATCGAGGGACGCATCGTCTCCGTTCGTCGAGGTTAGTGTTGTCTCCGTTCATCAGTCGCATGAGTGTTGTGAGTGATTGTTTTTGGATTAGGGTATTTGAGTAAGTTTCATATATAAATTAGGGTTAATGACGGCAAAAATACCCAAAGTTTGGTCAAAGAACCCCTCGTGTACCCAAAGTTTAAAAGTGATGGCAAAAATACCCAAAGTCATATTTGAGGAGTTGACCACTTAATTCTCGTAATGCCGTTAACTTACTCGTTAACCCTGGCCACATGGACAATTTTTTTTTGTTAAGTGTAATCATTAGGGGTTCAATTAGTTGTATTAAATAGTATTAGTTAAGGGTTTAATTTGTTGTTTTGTCGTAAACAAGACTTATTTGGGCTCATCCATTTGACAAAAATTATGTCAACAACCAACGTTTGCCCGCGTGGCCAGAGTTCACGGGTAAGTTAACGGCGTTACGAGAATGGAGTGGTCAACTCCCCTAATGCGACTTTGGGTATTTTTACCACCACTTTTAAACTTTGGGTACACGAGGGGTTCTTTGACCAAACTTTGGGTATTTTCGCCGTCATTAACCCTATAAATTATGTAATTTAAGTAACTACTTGATAAAAAAAAATTAGAAAAAAATATGTTGAATCTCAACCTTACGTTGTACCATATGTAACAAGAAAAGCCCTGATCGATATTTTTTTTTTAGTCTTTGAACACTTAACCGCACAATTGCAAGCTTACAATGACAGCCACCAAAATTTCAAAGAGTTCGAGTACTTTTACTGTCATTATCCCTATCATAAATGACAAACTTGTCCATCGAATCGATTGAGCCATGCTATTAAATAAGGACATTCTATTTCTATAAAAAAAAAAATCCCAAAAAACTAAAATCTAAAAATAAAAATGGAAAATCTTTACATAATCTATTAGTCCAGTAGAAACAGGCACTAAAAAACTAGCCTCCACGGATTTGTATTTCAATCCACTTAAAACATCAATTGCCAACTTTTTTCTTCTTCACAAATTTATCAAATATAATAATAATATTCACGGGCCTCGGCGGCGGCGGAAGCAGAGGCAGCTCTGGGCCTGGTCGCCCGGAATCATACCGCCACCCTTGGAAGTGTCGATCGCTTCCAGCATGAAAACCGCCTCGTCCATCTCCGGCCGCTTGTCCGGGTTAGCATCCCAGCACCGCTTCATCACATTCGCCAGAGAGCTAGGGCAACACCGAGGAATCTCCGGCCTCAGATTCTGTACGATTTTGTTAATTATTATGTGTAAGTTTTCATAGACCAGTATATAATATTGTAGTGCAGGAGAATCTGATATAGTGTAAGTGTACCTGTCGGACAACGGCTGAAGTGACCTCGGAGAAACTAAGGTCGGGGTAGGGCATGTCGCAGCAGTATATCTCCCACAAGCAGATACCGAAACTGTAGACGTCGCATTTTCGGTTGTACGGGTTACCGTTGAGTACCTATTCCATGATTGATCGGGTACTTAACCACAAGACTGGCACTGTACAAAATAGCCGATAACCGACTTTCGACGAGAATGACCAAAACAAGCATCAATAGTTCTTGTAACTCAAAAACTGATTACAATGAAACTGATTCTTGAAACAGATTGGCGATCGATTACCGATAAGGAAAAACGTTAATAACCAAACAAAACTGAATTTTGAGGATTTTTATTGTATAATATGTCTATTAAAGAGCTGAATAACAGTTTAGCAAATCTTCTATCCTAAACTCTATGAAATTTAACCGGAAAAAGAAAAACATAAAGAGCAGGGATGCGGTAAGCAAAATCCGGGATGATCTTTTATTAATTCAATTAATCACAAACCAAAACAGAGTGCAATGAACAAAATAATTACCTCCGGGGCCATGTACCCTAGAGTTCCGGTCTCGCCAGTCATGTCATTAGGGTTTGACGCCTCGATACGAGCTACCCCAAAATCGGCTATCTTGACCGTGCGAGTCTTATCTAGAAGCATGTTTTCTGTTTTGACATCTCGGTGGACAATCTTCTTTGAGTGAAGATAGCTGAGTCTGCAAATAAAGACTGAAATTAAATCTCGCAATCGGGAACAAAAGTATATCTATACAGATAGTTTTACGGTGTGTGGAAAGCTAACCCTCGGGCAAGGTCAAGTGCAAGTTGGACAACGACTTTGAAAGCCAGCTTTCGTCTTCGGTTCTTTATGAGATACGATTTCAGATTGCCACCTGGGCAATACTCAACAATCACACAGCAGATATTACTCGGCATGCCGATTTGACCATTATCGGTTTGTATCTGTAGCTCCGCCGATCCCATTGTCGCTCCTATGAACTGTGAAAAAGTGAAGAAAAAAAGTTAAATAAAAAAAAAAAACAGTTATCATTCACGAGCTGCAAAAAAGTCACTCATCGATTCTAAATATCGAAATTCTCGTGACTGTATTTTTTATCCAAAAAAAAGACCTCTTTCGGAATGTGTTACAACCCAAAATCATACTCGTAACAGTAATTGACGCAAAACCTTCACCGAGCCCAATCTCCCCATACTTGACAGAGATTAAACTGGTGATTGATCATTGACTAGCTCTTCCATTAACTTGAGGTCTCTGCAATTAAAATCTAACGGGCCGCACTTATCCCGACCACATAAAACGCCTAACATAATTAAATAAACTCTAAGCATAATTAGAAAATTAAGACGACATAATTAAATGACAAAACGACATAATCAAATGACGACAAACGAAATTAAATACCATAAATTACTAAATCAAATAAGATACTTAATCCTAAAGGTTAGGTATTTAACAGAAAAGTTTTGACTTTTGAGATATTAACAAAGTTTAAAACTTTTTCCATTTACAGCATAAGCAAGATTATGCGTTACCTTGGTAATGTTAGGGTGGTCAAGTTTATGCCAAACTGCGACTTCTTGCGTGAAAGCGGCTCGAAGTGACGATATTTCAGCGTCCGATCGATGGCCTTCTTCGCCCCAATCAAGAAGCTTGACTGAGAATTACCAGTTTAAAGTTTGTGATTAGTTAAAGCCAAATGTAAGTAACGATATTTAAGCGTCCAATATCCTTAGAATTATTAATTCCCTTGAATATAGTAATATAATATGCAATATTGCAAAATTCATGTTCAAAACTAATATGGTTAAGAGCAACCATATGAAATTAATGCCCAATCTATTTGCCCACAAGATTAGCTTTATGCACAGTAAAAGGCAGGATTGTAAATTCAAGGAACATTTGCGGCAAAATTACCGAAAGTGGCGGGTAATTCCACACTACCTAATTTATATATTTTCGGTACCTAAGATTGACACTTTCGACAACATTAGAGATATAAAACAAACAAACAAACAGAAAAAATAATACGCAGGCTAAGCCGCCACTTTCACCTATCTTTCGGTTATTTTCCCCGCAAAACATTCCTGAATTCAATAATAGAGGAACAAGTACAACAATGGAGTTAATGCAGCTAACTGTCTACCAGCTTATCCCAAACCGTGACTCACGGATATTGTAATGCGTGATCCACGAGTATATATGTTTTAATGTTTATAATATCAAATGTATACCAACTTGGTGTGTAATTGAAATCACCTCTTAAATGATGTTCTTTCACATATATAAACATACATACATACATATATATATATACACAAAACTAAATTCATTCAATGAAATTACTCAAAAATCAACAGATAATGGAGACAGAGAAAAAAAATGGTTTGCCCAGAAACACCTGAACTGATTTCTGACAGATTAATACGCATATACTGTACATATATATATATATATATATATATATATATATATATATATGCCTGTGTAAGCTTCAAGAACACTTAACGAGTAAAAAAAAAAAAAACTGGGTTTGAGAAAAAGGGTATGTTTGATTTTGAAGTACCCAAGCTTGGAATTCGATTGCCATGGCTGAACAGAGAGAGAGATTACCAGCGACGTCGAGGCCATCGTAGACGCCTCTGTGAACGGTGGCGAAAGTGCCACGCGCGATGACGGCCTTGATGAGGAGCTTGGAAGGGTCGATCTCCCAGTCCTGCCTCTTCGATTTGGGGGCCCTGAAGGCCTCTCGGCGCCTCTCTGGGTCGTCGTCTTCTTCGGCCTTCTTGGCCTTCTCCATTGTCAGGGCTCGAGTGAGGTGCCTCTGGAGCTGCTCGTCCAGGCTCTTCAGGTCGATCTGGTCGGCCCTCACGTACGCACCGCCACTCTCGCTCTTCTCCTTCATCTTCGCGAGAGTGATGGGGTTTCTGCTTCGTGGACTGGACTGATGTGTGTTTCTTCGGTTAAAACAAGGTTCAACATCACTATATATATATACATATACATATATAAAGATAAAGATAAAATATTTATATGTTATGAAAAAAAAAATATATATATATATATTTAGATCTTGACGAGTGGAGTGGGGCATTAAAGTTTAAAGTGAAAAAATTAATGATAAAAGTATTCAAACACAATAGTAAATCTATCTTTTCGTTAAATATATTTAATTTGTTTATTTACTAATTTAAGTATTAAAAAAATTATTTTGAACGGAACGAAAAAAATAGGATATTGCGTAATTTTGGTTTTAAATTATTGTTGTTTCTGATTAAAATGTAGATACTTTTGGTGCAATTATATAAGAGTAGTAGAGCCAAAGAGCAGAGAAGTACTCATAAAACCCTGGATATCCGTATTTAATATCCATGTGGCCACATGGATTTTGCCTGAACACGACGTGTGTTATCTGACCCACACACACATATATATATGTTTTTCTGGGTAATATTTTATGGGAGTCACGGTCAATGCTCTTTTTTTTATTTTTCTTTTGTTTGGCTGTGTTTTTTGGGTAATTGGTATTTGTGTCCTTTTAAGTTTCGAACATGTCTTTTCAAGAAGTATTAGCTTTAAATTTTGGGACGCAAATATACGTTCTATTTGTATACAGGGGCGGACCCAGGAAATGTCATTGGGGGTGACGAGACCAATACAATAGATTTTATGTAATAATAAAAACCATTAAGTTAGACGTTCATTAATAATGTCTCAACACATCATTACATCAAAATAAAGAACGTCTTGATTTCATATTACGAAAATCTTCTATGATTGAATCGATACTAAACTTCTCAGCAATCTCTCTCTCAACGTTCACGACCAAATAGTCCGACAAGAAATCATCCTCCATCTTGTTCCGAAGTGCCGTCTTGACTAGCTTCATTCTTGAAAAAGAACGCTCGGTTGAAGCAGTGGAAACCGGAAGAGTAAGAATCAGAGTTATCACTTTGTACAACACCGGGTAGTAATCTGATCGTCTACTGCTTTTCAACCATTCACAAAGATCAGAAATCGTTTTCAAAGCTACAAACTCTGGCAATTTTCGGAGTGTATCAAATTGATGAAGCTTGGGGCCCAATGCGTCAAAATCATCTTGGCCGAAATCGTTTGGGTAGAAATTCTGAACAAATTTAATGATATCATCCTTTCTGAACGATCGTTGCAACTCTTTAGGATCTAAAGCTGAACCAAATACAAGCATATCTACGGTGCTCTCATTGAATCGACTGTCTAGCTCTCCCATTTGAGAATCTATCACATTGTAGAAAATATCTATTCTGTAATATTCCTCCACTGTTAAATCACGATGAGCCATTCCTCTTTTTATACCATGAGGAGCACTAAAATCGGGTGCAACTATATTGATTCTTCCACAAAAAGATCTCACCTTTTCCACTAAGTCGCTAAATCCTTCATCTCTAAGCTTCTGTAAGAGTGTCAATGGCAAATGTTCCAAGAATTATCTTCAAAGATATGAATACGAATGTGCGTAATCTGACGATGATACCGAAATAGCGAGCGAAGTATTAATGCAAAAACCGAATTTTGCCGAATCAAAGCCCCTGTTTTTTATCAGCCACATCAAGAACAAAAGAATTAAAACAACTCTGCACACACTCACGCAATATTTTATTAGAAAGAAAAAAAAATCCTTCACACAAAAAACAAGAACTGATGCATATAGAACTGATGTATAAAAAAATAATCACACGAATAAGGGAATCAAAATTAAGAAGCTGTAGAAAACCAAAATCAATAGCATATTAGCATAGAACTATATAGAACTTCGTCTTCTTACCAGATGTGAACAAAAAGATGTTGGTGTTAGTTTAATGATCAGTGATCGAGTCAGAGCACAAATAAGAAGATCTCCGGCGATTGACGAAGCGCAAGTCAGAGGAAAGATGATGACTGCTTCCAGCGATATTAAGAGGATTTCTGGGGTGAATGTGAATCAAAGCGCAATCAGAGCACAAATCAGGGGATTTCTCGGCGAGGGAAAATGACGATGAAGGAGGATTTCCGGCGAAGAGATAAAGGGTGGAATCGAAGGAGAAACTGAAACATCGGGGAATAAGGAGCGTGGGTTTCTCTGAGGAGTGAGGGTGACAAAACGTGTGAGAGAAGCTTACTCTCTTTTATTTTTAATTAACTTTTAATAGAAAAAAAAAATTCCCAAAAATTTGGGGGTGACATCAGCCACCCCTACCACCAAGTGGGTCCGCCCCTGTTTGTATATATAAACTTTGATCATTAGTGTTTTTACTCTGAATATACTTAAACCTGTAAATATAGAACAGAACTCGGATCCGAGTTCTGTTTTTATAATTTCCGGAAAAATCCGGAACCAGAAATTTCTGGTTCCGGTAAAATCCAGAACCGGATTTTCTGGTTCCGGATTTTTTCCGGAAACCAGAATCCGGTTCCGAATTTGTTGTTTTTTTTTTAAATTATAAAGTATAACTATAAACCGGACTGAAAAATAAACCCTTGATCAAAACTTTGGAAAAATTGTACCCTTGAAAGCTTGAACAAATACTGCCTGCACGTCCAAACCGGTGAAAAATACTTCGTTTATTATTTCAACATTAATAAAAGTTGCTTAACAATACAAGATAAGTAGACAACATGATCAAAGAAGATAATAAAACTAATACTCTTCGGCATTGAAGTAGTCGTAAACATCGTCGTTGTTGCGTGTTTCCTCTTGAGCGCGTTCTTCGGCTTGGAGCCAATCTTTGCTTAGCGCGATAATCTCTACCATAGGTGCCTTCATTGATTTCCTCCGGTCGTCCAAAATGCGTCCAACACTAGAGAATGCCACCTCGGACGAAACCGTAGATACCGGTATAGTTAAGATATCACGTGCCATCAAAGATAGGATTGGATATTCCCGTCGCTTGTTTCGCCACCAACTAAGAGCCGGAATAACCCCGGATGCCGGTAAAGGATAGGGGGCGTGTTGCACCACTTGTCGAACTCGTTGTGGCGTGGACTAGCGGTCGCGGTCGGTGAGGAAGAAATACGTAGCGAAGGCGAACTCCTTCCTCCGGCACGACCAAGAGATAGTCTTGAAGACGTCACGTCGTTGCTTGATGAGCTTGCATAACGGCTAAGGTTGTGGAAAGCCCATTGTGCCTCCGTCATGGGTTGCCCGGCCGTCGGTTGTGCTTCTTGGGACTCCTCCGCCACCGATTCTCCAAATTGGTTCCTCTCGTAGTCGGCATAAAGCTCCATCATCTTCCACATTGCGTTGGGGTAGTCCTCCGTCTTGTAAGGATTTCCCGAAATACGCTCCATCATATCTAGAATATCCTGCAATTTCCCCGGCTTGAAGCACGGATCAAGTATAAGTCCCGCACAATAAAGAAAAGGCATATTCTTAAAATAAATATTAAACTTCGACTTCATGGCGGTTAGTATTTCGGAAAATAAAGGGTTGCTAGAATATTGACTAAAATGACATATAATATCAAAAACCGCCAATAACGCTAAGTGATATTTGTACGGTAGGCCCGATTCCAACATTAAAAAAGTAGAGTTCCACCGGACCGGCATATCGACCGAAAATGATCGTGGTTCGACGCCGTAATTAATACAAAGTTGGTGAAAATTATAAACCCTTTGATTTGAAGCTTTTAAAAATTTTAGGGCCTCTCTAATTTTATCAATACACGGTCCAATCATTTCCATGCCCGCTTTGACGATTAAATTTATAATATGGCATGCACAACGTTGGTGAAAATAATCCGCACAAAAATTGGCTAATTCGAGACGTAAAGAATCAACGGCAACATTATTACTCGAAGCATTATCTAACGTAATAGAAATAACCCGACTACCGAGGTTCCAATCTCCCAAAACACTTAAAATTGATTGTGCAATGTTAGCTCCCGTGTGCCTAAGATGCATAGCTTGAAAACCGATGATACGTTTTTGTAATTTCCAATCATTATCCACAAAATGTGCAACTACGGAGATATAATCACAATTAGCACTACTTTTCCAACAATCGGACGTTAACGAAATTTGATGCCCTAACTTATTAAATTCTTCCTTTAATGCCTCTCTTTGTGCTTTATAAAATTTTTTATATCCGCCTTAGTGCAATGTCGTGAAACTCTTCTATAATTTGCGGGAGCTACTTTCGCCATCCATTTATTAAAACCGGAAGCCTCGACGTAACTAATAGGAAGGTCGTCACGAATAATCATTTTTGCGAGTTCCATCCTATATTCTTCTAATGAAAGAGGACTTACCCCGAGTTGTTGACCGTGCTCGTGCCGCTCTTTGAAATGCTTAGCGTGGCTCCGGAGATACGACGTGCTATATGTATCGGAAAAGGCCTTCATCGTTGCATTGCACGTCCGGCATTTCGCGAACCGCATCTCTTTCCCCTCCTCCGAGTCGTATTCGTAAATGGGGTCGAAGTCGGTAACCCAAATCTCCGAGGTGAGCTTCCTGCGTTTCCGTAGACGCGGTGGATTCCCGCGGCCGTCGGAAGGTGGAATCGGTGGAAGGCCTCCGGCAAGGCGGCGTGACCTCCTCGGCGCCGCCGCTTGAGAGTCGGGAACGAGCTCCTCATCGTCGGCATCGTCATCGTCGGCTTCGTCGTCGTCACGGCCGGTTCGAGAGCGACCTTCTTGTTGCGAATCCCACGTAGCGTCGTCGGAATCGTCGTCATCGTTGTTGCGACGCACCGGTTCCGGGTCCACACGAATGTGCGGCGGGACTCTTCGTACCGGCGGGTCGAAGTCGAGTGTATCCGCATCACCTATAATAAAATTTGCATAACCGGAAAAAGGGTTATTTAAATCGACAAGATTGTCACTGGTGTTTTCCGCATTTTGTCGTGGTGCGGCTTGAGGAACACCGCCGTAATCGTAAGGCGGAAGATTTATTGTAGTGTTGTTTTGGACGTTGATGAAGGAATCATAAATTGATTGTTGATTCGCCGGTTGACTACTCGTCGCCCCGGCAAAGCCTTGCCCTTGGTGGCCGGCAAAGCCACCCGTTGTCGGTACGTTGCTTGAAGAAGGAAGGGGCCCTTCGGGCCGAGCCAGAGCCGAACCAAAAAGATTAAAATAGGGATCCTACATTGTTTATAGTATAGATTGAACAATGAGAGAATTTGATGGAGATTGAAAAGAATGAGAGTTGTGGAGTTGTGTGTGGAGTTGTGTGTGGAGTGAAAATAATTTATAGAGCAAGGAAAAAACTTTGCATGCGCCATGCGCCAAGTTTCAATTTTCATAAAAAAAAAAAAAAAAAAAGAGTTAATTTAGCCGAAAATATCCAACATTTGGCTATTATCTGATAGGTATTCAATCTCAATAAATGTAGGTAAAAGTACCCAATGTCGTACTTTTGTTGCCGACCAACTAACGTCGTTAGACACTTGCCTACGTGGCCTTTAGGTTGTCACATGTGGCGCGCCACGTGGCATTTTAAAAAAAAAATCATTTTTTTAAAAAATTTTAATTTTTTTCAATAATTTATTTCCCGTTGGCCCACATGTTTTATTTTTTTTACATATATCAAATATAATCAAATAATTTTTATAAAATATGTATTTAGAAAAATAATATGTTTTAAATTTTTTTAATAATCAAATAATCCCTTAAAAATTATTAGTTTTAATATATTTTTAAAAAAAAAAATTCTTTCCCGTGGCACATATTTTAATATTTTTATATATGTCAAATCTAATCAAATAATTTTATAAAATATGTATTTATAAAAAAATATTTTTTATTTTTCTTAGAGAAGTAATTTATAATTTTTAAATACATGATATATTATTTTTAAAACTAAATATTTATTGTATATGATATCATGGCCATTTTAATATTAAAACTACGGCATGATATAATTTTGAAGACAGATAACATATATATACACAATATAGATATTGCAAAAATTATTTCATATACACACATGTATCGTATACCTTCTTTGATATTGTAAAAATAAGTAAAAAAAAATATTACAAGAATATATAATTAACATATATTGTATATTTAGATATATATGTATATATATATATATATACATGTGTGCATTAAATAACAATTGGGTTTGTGGTTCGAATTTATATTAGTACCGAAAAACGCACATTTTGGTTTTCTTAACTTTAAAACAAAAAATAGCGCAATTAAGGTTAAACACAAATTTATCAATCACCAAACTTTTGGTTTAAATTTACTTTGATATATGTTATACGTCTTCAAAAATCATATCATGTCTTAATTTTAATATTAAAATGCCCATGATATCATATACAATAAAGTTTTAGTTTAAAAATTTAATATAATGTATTTAAAAATTATAAATTACTCCTATAAGAAAAACACAAATATATTCTTTTTATAAAACATATTATTTTATAAATACATATTTTATAAAATTATTTGATTATATTCAATATATGTAAAAAAAATAAAATATGTGGGCCAACGGGAAAAAATTAAAAAAAAATTAATTTAATTTTAAAAAATATTAAAATTAAAAAATGTCACGTGGCGGCTTTTGGCACGTGGCACGCTAAATGACACAGCCTAACGGCCACGTAGGCACGTATCTAAGGGCGTTAGTTGGTCGGCAACAAAAGTGTGACGTTGGGTACTTTCCCAATATTTATTGAGGTTGGGTTCATATCGGAGAATATGGCCAAAGTTTGAGTATTTTCACCGCAATTAACCAAAAAAATATAGGTTCACAAATTTTGTCTGAGGCACATGAGGTTCCTCAACTTTATTATGCTATTAAAGGCCTCTAAGTTTTTTTTATTTTTCATAGTATAGGTCATGAAGATTGGGCGTGCGCGGAGAAGGAAACCCTAGACATTTTGGTCTAAGATCAATTAGCTCCAACAAAATAAGAAGATTGTTAAGACATATTTTCTCGTTTTAGCAAAATTATTATGTGATGTGTGTAAAACGTTAGGAAAGTAAAGCGAGTGCGGAAAAGTAAAGAATACCTGACTTTTTGTTAACGTGGTTCAGACTATCTGTTGCGCATAACGTACTTCTGTGGGGGCACTGACATCCAACACTTAAACTCTTGACGATCGCAAGATCCCCTTATTCCAATCAGTTAGAATGTCCTGTTTCTTCTTCACCGCACTATGAATCGCCGATGGCCTAGGTTTTTCTCAGGATGTATCTATAAGAGCTATTGATTTAGGATGTCAATAGCTAGGACATACAATTCAAATCAACCAAGAGATTACACGAGATGATTTCATATAGTAATACATATGGACCACAAGCATAAAGAAAACTCTCCCTTGATGTTACACCGTCAACTTTGACATCCAACACTTGAACTCTTGATGATCGCAAGATCTCCTTACTCCAATAAGTTAGAATGTCATGTTTCTTCTTCACCGCGCTATGAATCGCCGATGGCCTAAACCGAAGGTTTTTCTCCAAATGTATCTATAAGAGCTATCGATTTAGGATCTCAATAGCTGGGACATATAGGAGCTGCACAAAATCAACGCGTCTCGATGACAAAATTCAGCTCCTTGATACAATATGATGATAGGAAATCACGAGCCATCTCTTTCCTTTGATTATTCTCGTCATTCCTTTTCGCAAAGTTAGCAAAGCATGGAGAGGTCGACTCAATCAGACATCTATTGAGGATGCGCACCATCTAAGACAGGTGCGTCTTAAATATTTTATAATAATTATAACATCATACCATAAGAATAATGAAATCGTAAAATCCATGACCTAACAAAGATACACTCCAATTTTAAAAGAGAAATTAAAACACTCGAGGGTTTATACATAAAAATAAATAAATTGGAGGGACTTATGTGTCGATTAATAAAGTTCGAGGAGGTAATTTGCACCTATATGTTCAAAATTCATTGTCATGCGTAAATTATATTTTTGTAAC
Source organism: Parietaria judaica (assembly GCA_954871525.1). Lineage (NCBI taxonomy): Eukaryota > Viridiplantae > Streptophyta > Magnoliopsida > Rosales > Urticaceae > Parietaria > Parietaria judaica. The sequence goes on from OX940869.1 coordinate 27,442,177, forward strand.
ATCTTGTATGGTGGACAACGTTGAAAGTATTTTTATCAATTAATTGCTACACGAGTTTGATACATTAAATTATAAATTATCCTAAAGCATTAAGAGTTCAATTCTTGAAGAACTGTTATGGTCAAATGTATTTGACCATAGTTTCGTAAATTTCTGATACGCAAATAAAATTTCTTTCTTTTATTAAGACATATGTAACTTGGTACTTATGAAAGAAAAAAAGAAGAAGATATTAATATTAAAAAAAAATTATGAAGTTAGAAAGCACACCAACGAAGAAAGTTAAAAGGACGATATGTCAAGTATTTTAAGGACAATTGCGGGAAAAGGATAAAAAAAAATGATTAATTGAGATGACACTAGTCTAAAATAAAAAATAGCAGCAAAAGTATTTACAAAATCAACATATATATGTGGCAACAAATTTTTTCATTTAATTTTTTCTATCGAATTTAAATGAGATAAGATGTTTGATAGCTGGATATCTTTGGTATTATCTGATAGCACTATGCTAAAAAATCTTAACACCCGTAAAAAAATTTAGACGAAGAAATACGTTGTCCTATATTTATTGACTTTACATATTTTTACTACTATTTTTCACTCTTAAAACTTTTATCGTCTTAATTAAATAATATTTAGGGTTATTACGGGCATATGTTCTTGTTCTTTTGCAAACATCCGACTTATGTTCCTATTCTTTTTTTCGCGGCATATATTCCATAAGTCTTAAAACGTAATCAAAGTCAACCTCCGTTAATGCTTCCGTCTATGTCCGTTATTTTTTGTCACGTGTCACACCCTTAATACCGTCATATGTTCATGTTCTTTGTTGGTTCCAATGGAAAAAATCTGCCAAAAACAATGAAGAACAGCAAGAAAAAAAAAAGGAACAAAAGTTGGGAGAAAGGTTTCTCTTTGATTAATCGAAATGCAAAATTACAATAATGGAGTTGCATTCTAAAGTCACTAAGAGTTGTATTTATAGAGAAACAAGAAAGCTAAACTCTAGGTAAACTTCCTAAAATAAACACAATCAATTATTTACAATTTACACGTTTCCTAATAGACTGGAAAACCAAATCAAATCAAATCAGGAAGTCAAATCGTATCTCCAAACTTGCTTCTCAAGTTTGGCACCTTCCTGGAATAGCTTTTGTTGACTTCTAGCGTTTCCCGTTTCTGCCCGGGGAATCCTGCTAGGGTCTTTTTCTGCTAGGGAGCATTTCTGCTCCCCCCTCATCTCAGCTAGGGGCATCTCTGGTAGGAGCATTCATAGTCGGGTCCCTTCCTGCTAGGGGGCATCTCTGGTCGGACCCATCTCTGGAAGGGGAATTCCTGCTAGGGAGGTTTCTACCAAGGAGCATTTCTGCCCGCGAAATTTCTGCTAGGAGTTAAGCCAAGTCAGGCTTAAACCCACATTCTCCCTCGTAAGCTTGACTTGGGTCGAGGTTCTTCACCCCGAGCAGCTCTCTCATCTCCGCGAACTTGACTCTTGCTAGAGCCTTGGTGAGTAAGTCTGCCCGCTGCTCCCTTGTGCTGACAAACTCCACGATGATATCCTGCTTTTCCACATACTCGCGAATGTAATGAAACCGAGTGTTTCTGTGTTTGCTCCGACCATGAAACACTGGGTTCTTCATCAGTGCTATTGCGGACTTATTGTCCACGTAGAGTGTAACTGTCTTCTGCTTGGCTCCAGTCACTTCACTCAATAGCCCCTTCAATCACATAGCTTGACACGTTGCTGCGGTTACTGCATGAACTCCGTTTCGCATGAGGATAGAGCTACTGCCTTCTGCTTCTGAGACTATCACGTGATCAGGTTTTCGTTGAGGTAGAATGTCATCATTCCAGTACTTTTCCTATCATCAATGTCACCAGCCAGATCACTGTCAGTGAAGCCGACTAGCTCTTCTGATCCGCTTCCTCTTTCGTACTGGATCTCGTAGTCCTTCGTTCCCATCACGTAGCGCAAAATGTGCTTCACCGCCTGCTGGTGTGCGCTTGTGGGCTTCACCAAGAATCGACTAACTATTCCGACTGCGTGTGAAATATCTGGTCGGGTGTGAGTAAGATACCTCAAGCACCCGATCACGTGTCTGTACTCCGTGGGATCAATTTCTCTTCCTTCAGCATCCTTCCTGAGCTGCAGCTTTGCCTCCATTGTGTATTTTCTCGGGTTGCAATCCGCTATCTCGAACTGCTTAAGAATCTTCCTCGCGTAGGCCGACTGCTTCAGCGTGATGCAGTCTTTCTTCTAGTCTACCTCGATGTCGAGGTAGTATTAAAGTAATCCGAGGTCACTCATCTCAAATTCGGCCATCATCTGCTTCTTAAATCCTTCTACGCCTCATGAGCTTGATCCAGCGACTATCACGTTGTCCACTTATACTCTGACGACCCAAACTTCTTCTCTGTTGCTCCTGGTGTACACTGCCTGCTCCGTAGAGCACTTTGTGAATCCAAGATTCTTCAAGCTATTGTAGGGGCGTATGTTCCATGCTCTTAGAGCTTGACGTAGCCCGTACAGAGCCTTGAAGAGCTTGTACACCTTCTGCTCCTTGCCCTTGACGCCAAAACCTTCAGGTTGACTGACGTAGATTTCTTCTTCGAGGTCACCATTTAATGATGCCGATTTAACATTCATGTGGTGAATCTCCCAACCTCGATGAGCTGCTAGGGCTATAATAAGTATGTTCGTGTCTAGTCTCGCCACGGAAGCAAAGACTTCCTCGAAGTCGACTCCTTGCCTCTGCACGTAGCCTTTGGCAACTAGCCTTACCTTGTGCTTTATGACATTCCCCTGGGTGTCTTTCTTGAGCTTGTACACCCACTTCAAGCCAATGGGTTTCTGACCTTTAGGCAGGTCAGTGAGCTCCCACGTCCTGTTCTTTTCAATGGGCTCCAGCTCCTTCTCCATTGCCTCTTTCCATTCTTGCTCGGTTACTGCCTCTTGGTAGTTGGTTGGCTCCTCAGCGCACAACAAGGACAACTCTCCTAGGTTCATATCCACTTCCTGAGCCTCTTCGTAGACTTCTGTTAGGGGACGGAATCCCCTTGGGCCAACCTTGATCGAGGAATCTTCTGAGTTGGACGGGCTGGTTTTGCTCGGGCTGGGTGTCCTGGGTGTACCCGGGTAGGAATCTCTGGTGGGGGTACCAGAGCTAGTGGGGGTACCAGGGCTGGTAGTGGTACCCGAGCTGGTGGGGGTACCCGCGCTGGATGTTGCTGGCTCTTCCTGGTCGGCAACGTCTTCTTCTACTTCGAACTCAACTGAGTTCTATTTGGGCTCACCGTTCTCATCGCGCCAATCCCACTTCTTTTCCTTTTCGAACACGGTGTCTCTGCTCACATGGATCTTGCTGCGTTGGGGGTCAAAGAGTATGTGTGCCTTCCTTCCGTCTTCTATACCAAGGTACACCATCGGCTAACTCCTGTCATCGAGCTTCTTGAGATGGGGACCCACAGTCTTCATATGTGCGGTGCACCCAAACACCCTCAAGTGCTGTAAGTGGGGCTTCTTCCCAAACCACGCCTGGTAGGGAGTGCGTTCTCCTAGCGTATTCGTTAGCAAACGGTTTAGCAAATAGACCGCGTTTCTTACTGATTCTCCCCAAAACCTCACCGGGACTTGCATTCTCTTCAACAAACTCCTTGTTGTGTTCATCATTGTCCGGTTACGTCTCTTCACCACACTGTCCGGTTTCGTCTCTCCACCACACCAAAGTTAGGAGAAAGGTTTCTCTTTGATTAATCGAAAGGCAAAATTACAATAATGGAGTTATATTCTAAAGTCACTAAGACTTGTATTTATAGAGAAACAAGAAAGCTAAACCCTAGGTAAACTTCCTAAAATAAACTCAATCAAATCTTTATAATTTACATGTTTCCTAATAGACTGGGAAACCAAATCAAATCAAATCAGGAAGCCAAATCGTATCTCCAAGCTTGCTCCTTAAGTTTGGAACTTTCCTGGAATAGCTTCTGTTGACTTCTGGCGTTTTCCGTTTCTGCCCGGGAGAATCCTCCTAGGGTCATTTTCTGCTAGGGAGCATTTCTGCTCCTCCTCATCTTAGCTAGGGGCATCTTTGGTAGGGGCATTCCTGGCCGGGTCCCTTCCTGCTAGGGGCATCTTTGGTCGGACCCATCTCTGGTGGGGAGCTTTCTGGTGGGGGAATTCCTGCTAGGGAGGTTTCTGCCCGCGAGATTTCTGCTAGGAGTTGAGCCAAGTCAGGTTTAAACTCACATTCTTCTGCAAATATCCTACTTATGTTCTCGTTCTTTCTATTTATGATTTTTTAAATAATTTTTATAAAAAAAAAGTACCAATTTTTTCAAGAAAAAGTACTAATTTTTTCTATTTTTATTTTCTAAATAATATATTTTATGAGACGATAAAAGTACCATTTTTAGATGATACTAATTATTTTTAGGCGGTAAAATTACTCATTTTTTAAATCTTCATTCTCTCATCAATGTGGAACTTATCTTCCTTTTTAATCCCAAAATCCTTTTTCATCGTGGAAACCTTTGATCTCAAGTTCTAATAAGCTCTCAAATCCCCAGTTACCAACCCTAACCAATGCACCAACCAATCGAATTGCCACAAAGCCCCGGTTATCACCGACATCCGGGAGCTTCCCTCATGGGAGGGTTCGGTGTCCAGGAGAATTGGCATTGGGCGGAAGCAGAGAAGACATGGAGGAGGTTCTAGTGGACCGAGGTAGGGATCACCATGACCAAGGACCAGAGGAAAGCCATCAATGACCTGTCTCCGAAGTGTTGGAAAATATTGCAATTAAAATAAAATTGAGATAGCGTCAAGTAGGTCAAAACGTTCAACACTCGAGATGAACAGTTTCTTCAATTACCGGGATTTGTTCCGATGTTCAAACGTTACGTAAAACAATCATATTAATTATGAGTGTTATGAAAATTAATTTCAATTTATTACATTTTGAATTAATTGCAATTCATTATTAAGGGTTATAAAATTGATTGAAAATCAATTCATTGTGTCCCTTCGGTTTCTAAAAAATTGAAGGCGACCTAGAACCCATTCGAAAACCACTACAAAACGAAGTACTGAAAGCTCTCTAGATTATTATGAGTTTGCTTCTCATTTTTTTCACTCCGTAATTTCAATTTTTATAGCTTCCCATTGTTTTATGTTGTGAGTATTTGGGTAACGGAGTTTAAGGAGTTTTAGTTCGCTGACGAACTCCGAAGTGTTACGAAGTTTAGGGTCGACTCGTTATATCCTGGGAAGCTAATCGCCTAACGAAACTCAAGAACGTAGAGGAGGCAAATCAAGATTTAAGGAGAGATTCCAACGCGTCTCGGGAATCACTAACGTTTTCTATATACAGGATATCAAGAATAATTTTTGGGCAAAAGAGATCGTCAAATTCAAGAACACGTCGATATGTATTTTGAATTTGCTCGCTACTGTTTTTCTATGGTTTATTTATCATATATTATCATCTCTAGAAAATATACCTAGCGTTGCAAGGTTGTGAAACTCGGGCTCTGCTCGAATCAATCGGTGAAGATGAAGTTTGTCGAGGTGTACATGACACGTGGCAAAAACAAAGGGATATAGACGGAAGTATTAACAGAGGTTCAATTTGAGTACGTTTTAAGACTTATGGAATATATGCCGCTAAATAAATAAAAAAAAAAGAACAGGAACATAAGTCACATATTTGCAAAAGTGGGAACATATGCCGGTCTTAAGGGTGTGACACGTGGCAAAAACTGACAGTCATAGACATAAGTATTAACGGAGGTTGACTTTGAGTACGTTTTAAGACTTATGGAATATATGCCGCGAAAAAAAAATAGGAACATAAGTCGGGTGTTTAGAAAAGAACAGGAACATATGCCAATAATAACTCTAATATTTAAATACTTTTTATCGTGATTATCCCGTTACTTTATTTGCTTCTCACTCGGAAATGATGCTTAGATGTTTACAGATTTGTAATATTTAATTGTGATTAGACGATTGGATTTGATGACTTTCTCTGTGCTTTTGACTTGTTCATTACCAATAACAAGTATAAACAAAGCCACGTATGTAGTGGAAAACCCAAAAAATAAAAAAATACAAGTGCATGCAATTTTTTCCACTTTCTATTTTATAATTTTATTGGTTTAAAAACGACGTCCTAAATGTAAATATTCTAAAGATTATTTAAAGGACGTACATTATTTGAACTATTTTAATTTTAGTGTTTTCCAAAGTTATACCTAGGCCTAGCTAGCACATAATCACTCGAAATATTAAACACGTCTCTCGCTTTCTCATTTTATTATTTAGGGCTAATGATGACAAAAATACTCAAAGTTTGGTCAAAGAACCCCTCGTGTACTCAAAGTTTAAAAGTGATGGCAAAAGTATCTAAAGTCGCATTTAGGGCATTGATCACTCCATTCTCGTAATGCAGTTAACTTACCCGTTAACTCTGGCCACGTGGACAAACGTGGGTCGGTGACATAGCAATTTTTTGCCACGTGGACGAGCCTAATTAGGAGTTTAATTCATTATTTTATCGTAAACGAGACTGATGTGGGCTCGTCCATGTGGCAAAAAATTGCTATGTCAGCAACCCACGTTTGTCCACGTGGCCAGAGCTAACGAGTAAGTTAACTGCATTACAAGAATGAAGAGGTCAACTCCCCAAATGTGACTTTGGATATTTTTGCCACCACTTTTAGACTTTGGGTACATGAGGGGTTCTTTGACCAAACTTTGAGAATTTTAACCGTCATTAACCCTATTATTTCATATATTTTCCCTAGCCCTTTGTCATGCTAAAAAAAAATAAAGGTGTCTTATATTGGTTTTCTTTATGCAAGATTTTGAATTATCTGCAACAAGAGTCATGACCCTTTTAATAAAGATTTACCTAAGCAAAAGGTTAAAACTAGAGGTGTCAAGTGGGCAGGGTCGGGCCAGGCCCATCCGCCCCGACTCGTAAAAAAAACGGGTTCGCCCATCCGCCCCTATCAAAAGGGTCAGGCTGGGTTATGCTTTGCTAGGCCCGCCCCGAACCCTCCTCACCCCGCCCAAAAAGCCCGCCCCGTCCCATTCAAAAGCCCGCCCCGCCCCGAAGCCCACATAAACCCGCCCCGTGGACAAACCGCCCCGCCCCGTTTAAAAGCCCACATAAACCATATTTTTATATTAAAAAACTATTAAGTTGTAATACTAATACTATTGAAAATATTAAAAAAATTACTCTAAATATTTTATTGTTATAGAAATTTTACTCTAAAAATTAATCTATGTAGCTCTTTAATTTTTCAATTAAACAATTTTAACTTTATTAATCAATTTGAAAATTCGCTAATCGATTTGAATATTTTTTTAAATTTTAATTTTAGTTTGAAAATGAATTAATCAATTACAACATTGAGCGATTTCATGTATAAAACATTATTTGTTAATTCACTAGTTTCAACTTTACAATTTATAATTACTAGCCACTTTCATAAATCACTATTCTAATTTTATATTCAATAATTTATTTAAAAATAATTTATTCTCATTTTATTATTCACTTATCACTTTCATATTCACTATTTTACCTCTACATCTTGAAATTCACGAATCAATTCAACGCTCATTAATTCTAATATACGCAGTGTGTGTCTTATTTTTGAATATCTAAAGACTATGTTGATATTTGAATTTCTAAATATGCGATTAAATTTATTTATATTTACATTACTCGACTTTCAAAATAAATATTCGAATATCGAGCAAATACCAAAAAAAAAATAGAGGTATTATTGTTCATTAAAAGCCCATGATATCTTGTTAAATTCTTAATAAAATGGTTTCGTAAAAACGTATCGCTCTCCGTAAAAACCCAACCCGTTATGGTTTCTGAAAAGCCCAATAAATTCGACCTGTAAAAGCCTACTAAATTCGACCCGTAAAAGCCCACTAAATTTGATTCGTTAAAGCCCGCCCCGCTCAGTGACATTGTGGGTTCGGGTTCAAGGGCCGGGGTGGGCCTTGATGGTTTTTCCAAAACCCGCCCCGCCCAGCACATTGAACCGGGCGGGTCAAGCCCGTCCCGTTTAACATGCGGGCTTAACAGGTTGTGGGTCTGACCGGCCCGCCCCGGCCCACTTGACACCACTAGTTAAAACCATGACTAATCCTAAAGAAATTCCAACTCAATTCATCCCGTTATCACCATCGCTTTGGTTATGGTAGGTAATTTGCTTTTCTTTTTTAGAGTTATTATTGATTTTAATAGTTCGTTTCTTTTATAAAGAGCGCGTGCGGAAATAGTTCCTCAAAAAGAAGAGCGGGAATGGTTTGTCAATATGTTCTTTGTGCCCTTTTAGTCCTTCGTAGTTAACTTGGATGAAAAAAATTAAAAATTAGCTTTGAAACATATGTTCTACGAAAATTCAAATATTATTTGGAAAAAAAAAAATTGTTGATAACATTATAACTATATTAAAATTAATTATTTTTAAATTTTATTCTATTATCTCATCCGATTTACCGATTAAAATTGCAAAAAATAAAGAATATATATGATAAAATGACCATTTTTTCTTTTTTATTATTAGACTATTTATGTTTAATATTTAAAATCCACGTTTAAACTTTGATAACGAAACCAAGTTGGCTTGGCCTAGTGGTAAATTCACTACGTACCTATTCAAGAGGTCACAGGTTCAAACTCTATGGGACTCCAATGAGTGCTCCCTTTACATATGAAAACTTGGTGAATAGTGCCACATGTTATTACACTGAATATATCTAGTAATGCGAGACTGCATTGTAACCTTGGCCAGTAGTGCCACCTCTATTTAAAAAAAAAAAAAAAACTTTGATAGCGAAAATACGTAAGTTTAAGATTTTATTACAAATTAATACGCATGTACATAAATTAGTGGCAAAAACTACTGCCGTGAACAATTTATTGCATTAATGTTTATGTCATTTCTAGTTTGTAATTAATTAAAAATTGGCGCAAATACGGCAAATAATAATAATAATAATAATAATAATAATAATAATAATAATAAACATTGGAACTCTTATCTTTAGTAATAGTGAGGGTGAAGCATATCTAGGAGAAGCAACTCGTCAAACATCAATTTTAGTTGTCTTTCCATCTCATTTGCTTGCTTTTATTTGAATAATGTTTTTGTTATTATCCAATCATACCAAAACATGTTGTCTCCACATGGTGTCTTTAATATTTGCAAAGGTGTAGTTTTTGACTTGGGGCTTGTTAGCACTCTTCTACTTTATCACTTCTATACAAACAAGTTGAAAAAAAAAATCAACTCATTCAGTCATTTATAATTTTTCCATAAATAAAAATTGTTACCATGGAATCCCTAAACAATTACTCCTAATTAATTTATTGGATCAAAGAAAAAAGACACACGGGTGATTTATGCTGATCCATGTTTATGTCAATTAATGATGTATTTTATCTTCAAACATATCCAAGACAATAACTTGTTGGGATTTATTTATTTATTTATTTATTAATAAACTTGTGGGGATTTTTTTACGGTGGATGTGTAGAAAAGTTCCACATTCAAGAAATATGAGTGTTTTGCAACATGAATATATAGTAGAATATATATGAGCTATCTCAATCAAACAAATGGCAACAGAGAATCTGCCTATTGAGAACCAAACTTGTTTGGTTTAGTGGTAACTCCATTAAATACGTTCAAACTCTATGAGACGCAAATGTGTGCTCTATTTACGTATGTAAACTTGGTCAATAGTGTCACATGTTCTTCCACTTCCACTGAATACATTTAATAATGCAATAATGCATTGTAACTTTGGTCAATACTGTCACCTCATTCAAAAAAAATATCTCTTGTGAATAAGAGTGGTCCTTAGAATATGTTATATGACACACTCTTAATTTTTTCAAACAAGATATTATGGCGACAGTTATTGCCTCGGCGATTTTATTTTGCAATGCGCAAAGAATTATATTGTTTCATACCAATGCATAGTTGTGACGTTTTATGCGGATTCATGCACAAAACTGTCATGTTTTAGAAGAAAAATTACTCTTCATCAATTTTTTTTTTCACTCTATAAACTGTAGTGAATTTGCACAACATCGCACTTTTCAACTAATTTTTCAATTGAACAATATTTCTCACTCACACACGAAATTCTTAGAAAATAATAGTTATTACATTCGTTACTCGTATTGTCCTTATGCAATTCAACCTCATAATTAGTCGTATCTTCCGGTGTCCATGCATATAAACCTCGAGACATTTTAGAATAGTACTTGAAATACTATGACTTGAATCATGAATTTAATACGTGGTTCAAGTCACGACGTCTTCATCAACGTCAACGATACTTCAAACATACATGCACTTCATAATAAATTCGAAAAAGAAAAAGACATACGAAAATGAAAATGTATCTACTAATTATGCTACTGATTCTTCAAAAATAAAAAGTAATGCAACGTGTATGAACTAAAACCTCGAATAAAAATAAAGAAGCAAAAATTGTACCTCCCTACTCACATGGGACTAAAAATATTTGTTTTATGTTGTGCAATAATGTCACATTGTCACTTTAAATTATCTTTTGGAAATAATATAACATTTAGTTTCTCTTCCTGTGTTTTATGGAATTCGAAATAATCTAATAAAGTTTTGTAAGTGCTAATTTTCTCCGGCTTATAAAAATTTAGATACACTGTACTTGTGTTATAAAATCAATTTAATATATACAATGTCACTCCATGATAGTTAAATAGTTTAAATGAGAATTTTAGAACCGAGCTTGTTTGACCTAGTGGTAACTCCACTACATACCTATTCAAGAGGTCATGGATTTCTCGCAAAAAAAAAAAAAAAAAGAGGTCACGGGTTCAAACCCATTTGACTCAAATGAGTGCCCCTTTTACATATGTAAACTTGACCAATAGTGCCACTTATTTTTACACTGAATATATCTAGTAATGCGATAGTGCATTGTAATCTTGACCGATAGTGCCACCTCCATTAAAAAATGAGAATTTTAGAGAAATGATTGGATGCCTCCATGCTTGATTTTGTGACGAGAAATGTTAAAAAAGAAAGAAAAAAAACACTAAAGTAGAGCATAATTTAGCTCTATCTGTTTATAAGGGGCGTTGTCCCTCACTGTTTCAAAAATAGTTAAGACTAAAATAATTAAATGAGAAATTCGCGACATAATGCTCAATGTTAATCAAAATTCGTGGATTATCGGCCATGTCAAATTATTTCTCCCATTTATTTTTATGCATGAATTAGGCAATTAATTCTGATTACGTTTAAATAGCGGTGTTTTAATTTATTATTGTGTTACAACTATTATAGGAACTAATTGGTAGGGTTTTGTGAATCATTATTTCATCTATATTGTAATTGAGTACGTATTAGAAGGGGAGTTAATAATGAAATGAAAGTCGAGTTTTGCTTTGAAATAGCGTGTTCATCGTTTTTCCTATAGAGCGGATCTACATCAACTTCTCAAGTGAGTTTGCTTCATCTTCAAGCAACTCAACAGCAGTGAAAAGTGTTAGATACATTATCAAAATTAGAAAGCAGAATTGAATTATGCGGTGAATGCTATGGATAACTGCTACTAACTTAAACTGATATTTTTGCCGACAGTTGACATGCATGCAGTTATCCATGCACGTGAAATGCTTTACTTTTTGACTTAATGCGAAACACAAAGACTGAGACACTCACGGGTTCTTTTATTTTTATTTTTTATTATTATTATTATTATTATTATTATTATTATTATTATTATTATTAAGTCTGAACCGAATGAATAGTGTTTTCCCGTGAACCTGGTTTTGGTCTCTTGGTCGTTTCCAAGAGCCTGTATTCATCTTTTACCACGTATTCACTGGAATTAATTTACTATACATTAATATTTAATAGGGTTAATGACGGCAAAAATACCCAAAGTTTGATCAAAGAACCCCTCGTGTACCCAAAGTTTAAAAGTGATAGTAAAAATACCCAAAGTCGCATTTGGGGAGTTGACCACTCCATTCTCGTTACGCCGTTAACTTACCTGTTAACTATGGTCACGCGGACAAACGTGGGTTGCTGACATAACAATTTTTGCCACAGGGATGAGCCCAAATCAGCCTTGTTTACGACAAAACAACGAATTAAACCCCTAATTAATACTATTTATTACAAGTAATTGAACACCTAATGATTACAATTAGCAGAACAAATTTGTCCACGTGGCCAGAGTTAACGCGTAAGTTAACGACGTTAAGAGAATGGAGTGGTCAACTCCCCAAATGCGACTTTGGGTATTTGTGCCACCACTTTTAAACTTTGGGTACACGAAGGGTTCTTTGACCAAACTTTGGGTATTTACGCCGTCATTAACCCTATTTAATATATGGTTTACACTTACAGTTCACTCAAAAACAATATTATATAATTAAACTCGGTAAATTAACAACTCCATTAATATAATACATTCATCTTTTATTGCTCTTATTATCTCCTTATTATGTACATGGATATGTTTTTATTTTATTTTTTATCATTTGTAAAGTGAAACATTGATATCTTTCACTTAAATTTAAGAACAAAATTGTCATTTTACATAATAAATTATATAATAAGAACTAAAAGCTCTTGAGAAATTTTCAAGAACGCATGACAAAGCGACAAGAATCGATTTTATATTTTATAATATATTGGGGATTTTGCCGGAGGAGAGGGCAGCGGAGAAAGAGGTAAATCCGAGAAGGTAAAGAAGCTTAGGTTGAACTTGAACAGAAGGGAGGTGAATGGTAGAAAGTAGAAACTAAACCCTATATGAGAAAGGATTAAAATCCGGGAACTGAACCTCAAACCGGCCTTTTTGGCGTCAGCTCGGTCCCTAGGAAAAAATTGATATATAATACTTGGTTTTCGGGGTTAAAACCGTGTTCTACCAAAACTCGAATATTTGTTAATTCATGTCATAAAAATAGCTCAACTAATATCAACTTCTTCAGACAGAGCATTGATGATCATTCCACACTGACCCGAAATGAATAGAAACATCGCAAAAGCAAATCCAAAAGGTGGGAAACAAAGCATATCATGCACATTTTAGTATGAACAAGACAGTCCATAAATGTCTGTACAAAACTTTGAGACACACTGTCCCAATTGACAAGATAGACCATCTATATATACTAACATATATCTATATTTAGATATGTATTTAATTGATGGGAAGAAAAAAAAAATTGCTTAAAAGGAAAGACACAATACCCAATTGAGAGTGTCCTTTATTTCATATACGCCGCTTCTTTTTCTCCGGTGTTGCGTGAACTTGTGCTTTGATTCCATACGTCTTTAATTGGAAATTTTCAAAAGCTTCAGAAATTGCCCCAACCTGTTCATTGTAATTTTTAATCAAGCAATAGTGCATATTCTGGTCAATTTGAAATAATATTTCATTAAAAAATGCCAGTAATGCCCCCGAACTTCAATTTTGGCAGTATTGCCCCTACGTGTTAAAAATGACCCAAAAAAAGGTTAACTTGTGTGTAACACATGACTTTGTCGAATGTATATTGGTCAAGTAATTACCAAACGAGATCAAAATTCTAGATTGCGAGTCTATTGTGAAGCAATTAGTCTAGTTATGCAAGATCTATTAAGATAAAAATCAATATTAGAGAAATGACAAAAGCACCCTTGTAGTGTCATGTGTTGCAGGCGGTTAATTTTCTGGTCATTTTTTAACGGAGGGAGCAATGTGCTAGTTTTTGTAAGTATATGGGCATTTGCTGTCAGAAATTAAACTAAAGTTCAAAAGAGAAACTGCACCAACATGAGAGGTTTGGGGGCTTATTGCCAATTACTTAAAGATAAAGGAAGACATACCAATTCAGGCTTTTTGGCGTAAACCCTCACTATCATATCTTGGTAAGAGGTAGGTAACAAGTGGCTAATTCGATCGTCCGATACGCAAAACTTCTCATCACTCTCATAATCCTGTGAAACATAACCCCCCTTGAGATGTTAGAGAGGAATCATTGTTATCAATGGCGAAATATCCCTTCATCGTTTTGTTTTCGATCAATTTGAAAAACTCTGAAGGAACAAGAAGAAACAGAAAATGATAAACAAAGAAGGTTTCCGAGCGTACCTTGAAGAAATGGATGCTGGACGAGAGAAACATGCATAAGAAGCAACAAATAAAAAATTCGGTAAATGAAAATTCTAAAATAATTATCTGAAGATCTGATGATTAAGTTAATGATGGAATTGGGAGATTCACTTTTTCTCCAAGTACCTTTCGAGAGGATTATTCCTACCACGAGTCAAATCAATTTTAACGTTATTAACGGCAACATCTTCTTCTCGTAATATCACTCCGCCGTTTTTCTACCAAACAAAAACATGTGATATAAGTTTTAGAGATTGAATTGTAGAATATGGACAAAATTTTCACAAATACCTGGGAGCAAACTATGTCTTTAGCTGTGACATTTTTGAAATTCTCAAGCTTGTCCTTAGGCACCGCATACTCGTTACAGAACTGTCCCGAAAATCTAGAATTAAGCACATAACGAATACAAAAATTGTAGAATCAAACAACACTGACACACCTGGTACAGATTTCTCCTTCGTATACGCAGGATCAGATCTTTAGCTTCCTTCAGTTCTGGATCAGTAGCTGTTTCGATAGTCTTCAATATCGTGTCATCTAACTGCAATTTTCCAAACATAGCCAAGAGCGTAAAATTTGATAAGTAACAGCAAAATATCCTTCCGATCTACGAAAGAAAGAAAAAAAAAAACCTTCCAATATTCCGAGGGATCTTCGATTAGGGATGAAATTTCAAGGTAACCGTTGGCTTGCACCAAGGCATCGACTAGCATGAGCTCTACGGCCTGAAGAAGATAACAATTTTGAATACGAAACCGTTGAATTATAACACCAAGAAATTGAGCTTAGAAATAGGAAGTGTTTTTACCTTTACTTTCGGATGCATATAAACTGTTCGGTAAAGATCAGCTCGAGTGGCGAATAGCTTGTGGATGGTAAGATCTGGTGAATCACCAAGATATTAGGACAGAATAATCATGCTAAAATCTAAAACTATCCACGACTAATCAAATTAGCTTGTACTAACAGTCTTTGGCCCGATAGCAAATCTCGTCGTCCAATACTCGCATACTCTCCATTAATCTGCAAACATATATAATGCTGAGGACATTACGAGAAATAATTTGTCTTTCTTCTCTTGCTTTACTAGTTTACTGATAAATTATTTAAGCAAATAAGAGTACGAATAATAGCAAGCTATTGGATAGCTTTTAACAAAACCTTTGAAACTCAAAGTTGCAGCCTAGCCCACAAGCTCGGCAGTCACGGACGATATAATCAAACCTGGAAAATCCAAATCCATTTGTACATATAAATATAATTACATATTCTCAAAATTGAAGTAGGAAAATCACGATACTAGTTGAATGAACCCACTTGTCTACATCGATTCCATTTCGACCATTTGCAACAATATCATATAAGAAATTCTTCTCATTTGAGCCCTACAAATAACAAAAGTAAGAAAAAAACAGTGAAACGATGAAAATCATGAATCATCATAAAAGGAATTCTATTCAAAAGTTTCGAATCAGACTGAATAGGATCTTACTCGAGGCAATTTGAATTCCGAGCTTGCCAGAATCATCTCCTGCACAATATAGAAAAGTGCATATATATATATATATATATTGAGAAACAATAAAAATAAATTAATCATCTACAGTTGTTAATTCAAACTTTTAGATGGCAAAATATATTCACCTTTACTCTTTTGATCATATCCGGTTCGATATCAATTGAATGCTCATCAACAATGTTATCCACCATCTTCACTGACATTTGTTCGTGACACCTAGCATTTAAAATACGTGGTATTCTCCGATAAGTGATCATGATGACTGGAGATATAACTCAATAAGGCTAAGATATCTTCAAACTTCAAACTTACGATGAAAATGAGAAAACGAGAACAATTTTCTTGGAAACGACAAGTAGGTTGATATTACAATTTATATTAAAGACCGCAAAACGTACCAATCAGAACCAATGCGAACTTGAGGAAGAAACTCACGTTCGAACAAATGACTGAAAGGCCCATGACCTACATCATGCAAAAGCCCTGGAATTCAGGCAAACAAAAATCGTTAAACCCATTTTCCTTTAATAGTTGGTAAATAAGACGAGAATTTGAATTACCAGCCAGCTTCACCGTCTGAATATCGAAATTATCGATACCAAGCTCCATACCCTGAAGAAATGAATACTAATTTTAACAATGCAGCCAAATAAAACTGAATTACTTATCAGGTTTCGTAAATACGCACAGTACCTGGTACAGCTTCAGCTTCTGAACAGCCTCGCCAGCAAGCCAATACACTCCGAGGGAATGTTCAAAGCGGGTATGTACAGCCCCCGGATAAACCATGTGAGACAAGCCTGAATTATCATATAAAACACAAAAATTAGAGCTTTCTCGGGAACAAATTGTGGCTCCAGAAACCATCAAAATGATAACAAAAAATTTCACTCCATCACAGAAGACCTAATACAAGTATAACTTGAATCATTTGCCAGTTTCGACTCGACAAAAAAAAAAAAATTCAAAAGCAAGGCAATACGAGAGAAGATTTATTTTTTTCGTTTCTTTACGAGAACCGCAATATGGTCCAAATGCTGGATTTTTCATCATTATATATCAGAGAATGCTTGAAGGAAAAAACAAAAACAAAAACAAAACAAAAGCTATTCGGAATGAATCTGCACGAACAATAAAATATACCGAGCAGGGGCTGACGTACAGCCATCCCAAGCCAAAAGGGGCCGTTCTCCCTCCCAACATGTTTACATTTTTTTTACATATTTTCCTTACACTTTTATATTTTCATTTTTTATAATTAGTTATGCTTACTCAGTCCCTCCCACATTACTTAGACCTGCCGGGATTTGTGGTCATGGCTCCGCCACAGTTCCCGAACACAACTCACATGTTTACTGCAGCCCAATAAAGCCACCTTTCTTTGCAACAAAGCTTCCTAGCTTTAGGATGTTTTTGCTTACAATAAAATTCAAAGAATTCACAACTTTATTATTAATCAACTGTATTATTTAGAGAGCTTAACTTAGGACTTCTAGTACTATGGTCATTAACAACCAACGCGAGAGAACCCGCCAATTATCCTCGACTACCCGCAGATAACCCGGTTTAGGTTGGACTGCAAGCGATCGTCGCACCATATTGTAACCGTTTTCTAATATTGCATACTGGTCCTCAAATTCTTTCTTTGACCAAGAAAACCTCATACTTTCTTCAATTTTAGCATCACCCCCTATATAATCCCTCAAAACTCCATCATGATAAGAAATTCAAATTATTTTCTTAAAAAACTATGATATTATTTTATTTCTGAGTAATATTAATTTTTTTTCTTTTTACGAAAATCCTATCGGTTTTGCACTATACCCATAAAAACGGATTGGCACAATTGGTCTCGAGTTATAAAAATCTTACGCAAATCCATCGTTATACCGGTATCGCACCCGTGTAGTCTAATGAAGGATTTGGAACTCACCAAGTTGTTTGAGATCACGAAGCCTGTATTGGGAACGAAACCAGATGGTTCATTAGAATTGCACATAAAACTCAATCATATATGCAAACCAGATATTCAACTTGCCTTTGGAATTGCTCAGTATCCAAAAACTTCAAGCATAGCTGCAAACAATACAATTATCATATTTATGCGTTCAGAAAAGTCAAGAAGTTGACCACAGTCGGTATAGTCAAACCCCGGCCTATTCTGAGCTTCATTGACCCTTCACTATTCGAAATGCGAAATTGAACAACACAAAGAAAAATGAAGGAAGAGAGAGAGAGAAGGTACAGGGTCGAGGAAGATGTTGCCATGGATGTTGTCGTGGACATGCTTGGAGAATCTGGCCGGGGGAGAGGAGGAGAAGACGACGTCGCAGACCGGAGAGAGCGAAGAAGCGACCCCGTTTCGATAAGCTCCCATGGCCGACTCTCTCTCTCTCTCTCTGCGGAGAAGATGGAAGAAAATGGGGGGTATAATTGCAGAAAACGTGGGATAATGGGGAAAAAGTGACGAAAACGAAAGAAAATGGAAGTTTCTTCAAGTTAGTGGTCGGTTTTTAAACTACGGGGATTCCAAATCCTCCCTTTTCTCTCTTTCTTCGTATCCTATGTATGTACTATGCAAAGTTTATGTAACAGCTCTGTTTTGCTGACGTATTGTCGTTTTCATAAATGTAGTTGTCGTTAGGGTTTTCTGTGTCGTTTGTGTTGTTCTTGGGATATTTGCGGCATAAGTACTCAATTTTGAACTAGCTGTGCTAGTGTATTCATAATCTCTTCTTTTTTTCTTTTTTAAATAATAGTGTTATGTGCGTTTTTCGGGCTATCTAAAATTTGGGCCCTATTGGCAAAAGTCAAAGCCCACCAACAAAGTCAAAGGCCAAAGGCCCAAAACCTAACTCATTTGGCGGGGCCCGGAACCCTGAAGATCCAGAAGACGAAGCCCAAGACCAAAGTCTATCATCATTAAAGGCAATCCTGGCGAACCGCCTCGCCCTGGCGAGCCACCTCGCCCTGACGAGCTCCCTCGTCAATAACATTGACGAGGGGATAACTTGCAATAATTGCACACGACAAGGAGATTCGAGCATACGAAAGTCATCGGGAAGTCCTCTAGATTCCCCCGGACTCAGCATACAGGCTCGCGAACACCCGAAACACGCTACAAGCAGGCTACGAAGCACCCGATGACCCCCTCACCATGACAAGGAGTCGCAGCAAGCCTCCCTTGCCAAGGCAAATGGCGCCATATATTTAATTGAAAAAAGAGGAATTAATTCCCTTCAATTCATGGAGAAGTGGTTGCCTCATTTACCTATAAATAAGGGGCATTCCCCTCCTCATTTGACACATTCTCTCACAGTTTTCTCCAGAGCTCCTCTCTCTTATTTCTCTATCTAGAAATCCGCCCCTTCCTGGTCCTCGCCTAGGTCGGCACCTTCGCCACCACTAAAGGCTCATCAAGAGTGATCAAATAGAGTTGAGACTAGACAGGGATATAGAGTTAGCCAGAAAAGTTGTTCGACATAGTCATACGCGTCGCCTGATATTCTCCAGGCGTCGGCCAAGACTATCATCGTCAGTCAAGACCCTCGCCTCCCGAGATATTCTACACCCGCGCTGTCTAACACGACACCCTTGCTGGTAATACCTTCGCCACTGGCGAAGGTCACCCCCGCACTACCAACATCGACACCTCTGAAAAGCCAAACCGCATCGTAAGTCATCCATTTATAACTAACCCTGAACTACGTGGGACCTGATTCCCATCGAGATATGTAGGAAGCCTCGCCCAACCATAAGCGACGGGGTGCAGGACCAATCTACCCTTTTTTGCAGGTCCTCCCTCGCCATAGGAGCTCGCCAAGGAAGAGAAATCACCAAGAATCATCAAGAACGCCCCGAAGCTTCGCCAAGACAGGGAATTCGCCTAGAAAAGGAGCTCGCCAAGGAGGGAAGTTCATCAAGGATCGCCAAGAACAGCCTGGAGGCTCGCCGACGACGAAGGAATCGCCTTCGGTGGTGACTCCACCTTTGACCGCCCACGCGACCACCGGGTCTCGCCCGGGGCTCGAACCGTGGATCGGGTTCTCATTTAAAGCCATTTTCGCGCATTAACAAATAGTAAGCAAAGACCACAAAACCGAGTAGAGTTCCAATTTCGTCGATGTTGAATTAACGTTCGTAAAGCTAGAGATATGTGTATCATGGTTATAAATATCGGGGTATATCGTCGATATATCGCCGACACATCGCTAAATGAAGAAGTGCGATACGACATTCCATATAAATCGCTGTCGTTTTCAGAAATATCGTGACATGTCGTTCGGGAGCCAGCACAAATGTCGTTGTCGTCCAAGGCCAAAAACGACGAAATTTGAGTCGAATTTCGCAGAAAACCCTAACTTCGTCAACTCATTCCCATTTCTTCTTTTTCGCGATAGAGCGACGGCGCACCTCCGGGGTTGAGCGAATTTCGACTGCTTGCGACCATATTTTCCCTTTTTTCCGCACATTTTTGGTTGAAATCGAGTGGTATGTCCATCGAAATTCTATGAATTTTTTTTTTGGAATATTTCGCATTTGTTTCCTGATTTGGGGAAATGTTAAATGTTTAGGGTTTGTTAAATGTTAATTAGTGATTATTTGTTTGTTATGATCGAGATTTACGTTTTATGTTTCAATTTTCAACTTGTGTCTTGAATTTGATGATGAATAATTAATATCATTAGTTTTTGAATATGTGATTGTGATGTTTGTGTTATTGAGCTTTAATGTTAAAAGTTTTAACTTAAAATGGGTTGATTGTTATTGTTATTGTGATTTGTGATCTTGATTCTTGATTTAGGTAATCAATTTCAGATTTTTATTGTGATTTTATACTTTAGGGTTGATTGTTATTGTGATTAGTGATCTTGATTCCTAATTTAGGTTAATAATTTCATATTTTTATTAGTGATCTTGTGTAATATTATGTGTTTTAATAATATTATGATTTATGAATGTGTTATATTTATTAAATAGGTAATTTAGAAACTATCTATCATATATATAAATATATGATTGAAATACTTAAAATATTTTTTGAAATATCCGTCGATATTTCGATCGGCAAGCGATATATCCGTAAAATAATGCGATATTTTCGGCAAGCGATATATCTTTTTCTTCGGATTTATCCATCGGCATGCCCCCCGGCAAGCGATATATCCGTAAAATGGAGAGTGCGAAACGATATCGATATTGATATTTAAAACCATAATGTGTATATCTCTAATCAGGGGCGGAGCCACGTGTACACAAGTGTGTGCACATGCTCCATCTGAATTTTTTTGAAAAAAACTTAGTTATATTATGTATATCTTGACTATATGAGTATATGCATAACTAATATATTAATGTACAATAATTGTCAATGTTAGAAATGCAGTTTAGTGGCAAAGTGGTGATAAAGATATCTCTTCGGGTAAAGTTCGAATCTCAACCAGAAGAACTATTAATCTTAAAATCTCGGCCGTTGAATCTTACTCGACCATTAGACTCAGAAAATGATTCTTATTACAAAACAGAGCCAAAATTCTGGTTTCTGTCTTGAAAACAGAATCGGCTGCAACTAACCAACTGCTTCAGAATCATGAATTGTAATCAAAATAAGAATATATTCTGGTAGTTCTGATTCATTTACAGCATTATTTCGGTCCCAATTTATAAGTGGCCATTGATTGCCACCGATCCACCAGTATTTTAAAAATGTCAAATCCCTATGATGGAGTACATCTATATTTCCTAGGGCATTTCCCAATATGTAAATGCATACTGAATTTGAAACAACTTGTATTTCAAATGTTTTTTATTTCAATGTGCGACATCATTTTAATTCAAAACTGTTTTATATTGGCATAACTGATTTTTATTTTATATATTTATAAAAAGGTTAATGACGACAAAAATACCAAAACTTTGGTCAAAGAACTCCTCGTATACCCAAAGTCAAAAATTGGTGGCAAAAGTACCCAAACTCGTATTTAAGGCGTTGACCAGTTTTTTCTGTCCATCCACTAACGGTGCCGTCCATATGGTCATTAGCCTCTTTCCACGTGGCACGCTACCTGGTCGTTGACCGCCACGTAAACTAAAGTTTGAGTATTTATGCCGTGATAAACCAAAGTTTGGGTATTTATGCCGTTATAAACCTTTTTTTTATCTTTCGGTTGCAGACGTCATCTAAATAAAGGTTAAAATATTATGGCTTTGGTAGGACTCGAACCCATCACCTCCCCCACATATAAGGACAACATACACACTAAACCACATTCACTTGGCATAATATCTTGACAAAAATAAGAATATAAATAGAAACATTTTAATAAGTGACATACTAATAGAAACATATGTCTTTTTCGCACCGGGTTTCGGGTTGACTTATTTGGAACGGGGTTCGGTTGACCTTTTTAGACCGGGGTCGAGTTGACTTTTTTTGAACGGAGTCGGGTTAAATTTTTTGGACCGGGGTCGGTTTGACTTTTTTCGAATTGTGGTCGGGTTTGTACCGAGGTCAGGTTGAATTTTTCGTATCAGAATCATGTTGAATTTTTTGGTACGGGTTCGGGTTGACTTTTTAGGAACGGGGTTGAGTTGATTTTTTTGATATGGGATCGACTCGAATTTTTTATACCGGGATCGAGTTAAATTTTCGGGACCGGGTTCAGGTTTCTATTACTATGTCAGTTATTAATAAAAAAAGTCAAACCGATCCCGTTCCAAAAAAAGTCAACCCGACCCCGTTTCAAAAAATTTTGGTCAACCCCGTTCCAAAAAAGTCAACCCAAACCTGTAACAAAAAAGTCAACCCGATCCTGGTACGGAATAGTCAACGACACCACGGTTTCCAAAAAAGTCAACTCGGTCTCAGTCCGAAAAAATCAGTACGACCCGGCCCGAAAAAGTCAACCCGACCCTGTTCCAAAAAAGTCAACTCGACCTTGGTCTCTAAAAGTCAACTTAACCCCGTTCCAAATAAGTCAACCCAAACCCAGTGCGAAAAAGACATATGTTTCTATCACTATGCTACTTATTAATAAGTTTCTATTTATATTCTTATTTTTGTCAAGATAAAACGCGAAGTGAATGTGACTTAGGGTTATCTTGTCCTTATATGTGGGTCCGTGATGGGTTCGAGTTCCACCAAAGCCATAGTATACTGACCTTTATTTAGATGACGTCAGCAATTGAAAAATAAAAAGGGTTTATAACGGCATAAATACCCAAACTTTGGTTTATCACGGCATAAATACCCAAACTTTAGTTTACGTGGCGGTCAACGACCACGTGGCGTGCCACGTTGAAAGAGGCTAACAACCATATAGACGGCACCGTTAGTGGATGGACGGAAAAACTGGTATAATTATATGTGGTAGTATGATTAATTTTTTCTTTGTAATACTGTATGGTATAATTATAAGGGAAATTATAATGAATAGTCACATTCGTATGTTTATATTGTATTTTAGTAAATTTAAGGTTTTTATTTGCAAAATAACTAAACATTGGCTATTTTGTCAATAGTTAATATGATTATAATGGTTAATATAATTATTTTTATAATGGTTAATATTTTACAAATATGAACCAAACATCGACTATTTTGTCAATTTTAAACTATCAAGTTGGCTATTTAGCTTAAGCTCCCTAATTATAATGTATTTGTGGTACGAATAATTTTGTATATTTAATTAATAGTTTTATGTGTAGTTTTAAGTTTTAAAAGTTGTTGTATTTTTAACAGCAATTTTATTGATAATATTTAATTATAGGATTACATATTAATAGAATGATAAAGTGAGATTAAATTGTAAGCTATTAAAAAATTATATAGTTAAAACAAATTACTAATAGTTATTGGTATGTGTATTTTTTGGATTATTAAAAATAAGATAAATGAGAGAAATGCCCACTTGTGACTCAAGGTTTAAAAAAAATGTCCATTTCTAATTATGGTAATTGTTACGGGTAATTCTCGGAATTGATTTTACGGATAATTAGCTAAAAGAAAATTATCAAATTAATTTTCTTTTATTAATTGTTTATTTAATCATATCAATTCAAAACCCAAAAACATGCTCCAGAGGCCCATTTTCGCAAAAAAAAAAGTGTCCCGGTGTTCCTTAAAATATGAAAACACCCAAAAACAACAGAAAATTTGTTAAAAACGGACGCGGGACGAGCTCGGGGCGAAAAATACTTTGGAAACACTTTGGTGGGCCCCGCATGCGCATCAGCCCACCAAATACTGCCACGTGGCAGGCCAAAGACCACCTTGCCCTTGCCACTCACCCCCACTCGCCCCCTGCCACCTCAGCAAGCCACATGCAGCCTCAAATTATCCCTGGACACGTGTCAGCCAAGGAGAGGGAAGTGCTTTGCACCTTCCTTGCACACTGCGGACGTTTGCCGCGCGTCCGGGCGTGTCGCCACTCTGATGGACGATCCGACGGCGGCGATGGCTTTCTCTCACTCTGAGGATCAAAATGCATATAAAATTTGCAACTAGGGGCTTCCCGAAACTATATTTATTTGCTTCCGAACCCCTGCCCCTTCTTATAAATAGCGGCCTCATTCACAACTTCAAACACAACTCAAAACCGACTCGAAACCTTTCGAGCTTCTCTCTACCCTCTCTATACTCGCCTCCCTCTAAAATATTATACTAATGTTGGGCGTCGGAGGTGAATCAGGAGGTAACCCCCCCTATTTCCCTTGACCTCGGGTATTCTTTTCTCAGGTCAAAAAAGAGGAAGATAGCGGAAGCCCTGGGATAATTTCTACACGGTTTATGACCCTCCTGATAGGTTCTGTTCCTCGTTGTGCTCGTTCTATCTCACTATCCATTACGTGGCAGTGCAGATAGCCCAGGGACACGGGTCTGAGCCCACAATTTAGGTTGCAGGGGAAAACCTGAGGGAATTTCTCTAAGATCCCTATCACCAAGGAATCACTCAGAGGAGAATCCCTGGAGGATATTCTGGGACGATTGACGACCCCGGTTGTCCAAATTCTAGCTCTGTGCGGGACCCGTTCTGTCTCCTAGTCCATATCTTTCACAGATACAACAACTCTGCAGACAGTTCTGCTGACCCGGACTAGGATTTACAGGCCGAGGGGCAAATCTCCCAGGGTCCGCTGCCTGGTCAAACACACTCTCCTTTTCGTGGGAACCCGATCTGCGAGGAACCCGAACCTGTGACCCGGGCCTTGTCCAATCCAGGCCCCGTGGAATCAGGAGGTGCGTAACCCCGTTGGACCTCAAACGGCGAACGATATGTTCTGACCTTGGGCACTAGGAACTCCCCTCAGAGTCCACATCACGAAGAAGACAGAATCGGCCATTTTCAAGACAACGATTTCTATCTCTGTGCTCACGTCAGCCTGACTGGGCAATCCCAGACAACAAAATCTGTCATCCCCGCAATAGGGCAATCTCAGACAACAAAATCTGTAATCCAAGCAGTCAAAGCCCAACGAAAGTCAACATAAGCCCGCCACGTCAACGAAACGACATTTGGCCAGGCCCAAAATCAACAACTTGGGCCTCAATAGTGTTTGGTCCAAAAAACGGCATCAACATTTTGGCGCTAGAAGGAGGGGGGCATCGAATTCAGGCCTCTGAATACCCACCCAGCAATCAATTCTCATCCACTTCTTTCGACCAGTCGGAATGTCAAACAAATCGACAGAGGGCACGCCCTCCCGTCCTACAGGGAGCGTGGCTCTAAACACACGGGCTCAGGTCACGAAACCAGCCCGAGATGAACATCCGTCAAGAGACTGCAGTCAACGAAGAAAGAGAAAGACTGGCCCGGCTGGAAGATAGCGTCTTCTGGCTAACCGGGTTAATGTCCAAACACCTCGGGCATGACAGCGTCAACCACAACGTCGTCAAGTAAGAGGAAGAAAGTTCAGAGGAGGCCCTGGAGCTCACACAGAAAAGGCCCCTCGAGACACAACCGGCACCTGAAGAGACTCAGGAGCCGGCACAGTCGCAAATAACCCGACGGTCATCCTTCGACCGGCTCGGAAATATCACCAACAATGCAAGAGTGCGAAGGAACATCCGGCGTCAGTAAATGCGCACCGAGGCGCGCACAGGAGATCTACGACAATGCATCAGTCGAAAGAGAGAGAGGTCCTGCAACCAAGAGGATTCAGATGACACCGGCACAGAGACATCGGAAACTCTTCAGCACACCACCACCCGTCACACGACGCGGAGGGTGAATGTCGCCTCGGCACCTCTCCCAGCGGCAGCTCCCTCTTACGATGGACTGAAAAACGAAGTCCAAGCACTCATAAAGGAAATGCGAGAGCTCATCGCCGCCCACAGCTCCGACCCGGCCGTCAAAAGCATGATCGAGGGAGTCATGTCCCCCCTCGCCAGTCATTTGCTCGCCGAAGATCTCGACGGAGACTTACGATTCCCGTTAAACCTCACCTATGACGGCACCGGCGACCCCACATACCACCTGGTGCAGTATCAACTCAATATGCGGGTAAAAATGTGCTCGTCCTCCACGATGTGTCAGGCTTTCTGCCTCACCCTCGCTGGGCCTGCATTCGAATGGTATCAGCGGCTCCCGAAGGGTTCCATCGAGTCCTTCGAGCAGTTAGCAGGACTCTTTGTCTCCCGCTTCGCGAGCTCACTTTCGCAGCGAAAAGGGAAGTCATACCCGTGGACCCTCAGACAGCGTAAAGATGAATCCCTCCAGACTTACCTGAAAAGGTTCGTCGAGGAGGCAAACAAAGTTGCCAGCTACACCGATGACGACGCAGTTACCGCCGTGATCGACGGCCTCCCGATGTGCGACTTCGCGCGCTCTCTCATTAAGAAAAGGACAACCTCCATGGCCGAACTAATGGCGAGGGCTGCGAAAAACATCGCAGTTGACGAGTATTACATAGCCGAACCCAACCCAACCAGGGAGATCGGCATCCGGATAATCGAAAAAACGGCAACGACGAGCCTCTGGGAAAGAGGCAACGCCAACAGCATAACTCCGGAAGCCGACAACAGCAACCCAGACGAGCAGAGAAGTTCCGAAAAGACACGAACTTCACTCCCCTGACAACTTCACCGGCAATGATCTTCAGCCTCCATGGAGACAAGTTCGGGAGCCCCCGGCCACTATCAAAAAATGCCAAGAAAGATAAGAGTCGATACTGTGAATACCATCAAGATCACGGCCACACGATGTCAGAATGCTGGCAGCTAAGAAAACAAATCGAACAGCTAATCCAGGACGGACAACTGAAGGAGTTCGTTAAAAAGCTAGTGTCAGAAAGCGGGAAACCCAATAACCCACAACCCAAGAGACTAAGCAACACCAAAGTGGCGGTCCGGACCAACCTCGCCCAGACAAGGAACAAGAAAGGTCCCAGCCCTCGCAGTACAATGTCATCTCTACCATTTTGGGCGGACCCGAAACCGGAGACTCATTCCACAAACGGAAAAGATACGCTCAAGCCTTAAAAGGAGATCGAGAGACGCACCAGATCAACTTGGCCAACCTCGGATGTACACCCAATGTACTTCTTAGCCAAACGATAACGTTCACGGAGGAAGAAGCCCGAAGAGTTTTGCATCCCCAAAATGACGCAGTCGTGGTCGAGACACTAATCGCCAACAACCGGGTACGTCGGGTGTTGGTCGACAACGGGAGCTCAGCTGACATCATCCTTAAGGCAGCCCTAGAGCATATGA
The DNA here is from genome assembly GCA_954871525.1 of Parietaria judaica. Taxonomy (NCBI): domain Eukaryota; kingdom Viridiplantae; phylum Streptophyta; class Magnoliopsida; order Rosales; family Urticaceae; genus Parietaria; species Parietaria judaica. The sequence goes on from OX940869.1 coordinate 27,469,612, forward strand.
GTCTGGAAGGACTCGTTTCGACACCAGTTAAGACTCCGCTCTACGGCTTCAACGGGAAACCAGTTCTCGCCGAAGGCGCCATCGAGTTGCCAACAACTTTCGGCTCGGAGGAAGGGGCCCTAATCAGCAAGATGGTCAGATACCTCGTTGTGGACCAGCCATCGGCCTACAACATCATCATGGGAAGACCAAGTCTCAACAAGTTGCAGGCCATCTCGTCCACCTTTCACCTACTCGTCAAATTTCCAACGGAAAACGAGATAGGAGTCGTGAAAGGAAGTCAGCGAGAGTCTCGCTCCTGCTACGCCCAAGGGACGAAATCAGCAAAAAATGAACTAATCATCAGTACTATCCGCCAACTCGAAGACGAACTCGCCCCCGAGCTGAAAGATGCTCGGATGCTTGGCGAGCTCGATCCTAGAGACGATCGACGCAAGCCGACCATGGAGCCCTCCTCTGACGTGATCCAAATCACGATAGACGAAACGCACCTGAAAAATGTGTCATAATCGGAGCTCAGCTACCGGTCATGATCAGGACGCAGTTGATCGCTTTCCTGCGAGAGTTCAGGGACGTTTTCGCTTGGTCGCACGCCAATATACCCGACATCGACCCAGAGATTGCCGTCCACTGACTCAACATCGAGAAAGGAAGAACCCCGAAAATACAACGGCGACGGGCGTTCAATCCCGAAAGGTACCAAGCGATCAACGAAGAAGTCAGCAAGCTTATCGCCGCAAACTTCATCAAGGAAGCCACGTACCCCGACTGGGTATCCAACGTCGTGATGGTCAAGAAGCCTAACGGCAAGTGGAGGATCTGTATAGACTATTCCGATCTCAACGCTGCGTGTCCAAAAGACTGCTTCCCGCTTCCAAGAATCGACCAGTTGGTGGACGCCACCGCCGGCCACCAGCTCATGAGCATGATAGACGCTTATTCGGGATACAACCAGATTCGAATGCACAAGCCCGACCAGATACACAAGGCAATCGTGACCGACCGTGGCCTTTATTGCTACAAGGTCATGCCGTTCGGACTCAAGAACGCTGGAGCCACATACCAGCGCCTGGTCAACCGAATGTTCGCCCCCTGATCGGAAAAACCATGGAAGTGTACGTTGACGACATGATCGTAAAAAACCTCAAGGAGGACGACCACGTCGGCAATCTGCGGGAGACATTCCTGTTACTGAGGAAGTATCAGATGAAGCTAAACCCTGTCAAATGCGCTTTCGGAGTGGAATCCGGAAAGTTCTTGGGATACATCGTCAACAGACGGGGAATCGAAGCAAACCCCGAAAAGATCAAGGCCCTTATAGAAATGAGAAGTCCACAACGAATCAAAGAGGTGCAAAGCCTGAATGGTCGAATCAACACTCTGGGAAGTTTCGTTTCAAAAGCAACAGATCGCTGTCAACCGTTTTTTCAAGCCCTCAAAGGCGGGAAGAACTTTTTCTGGGACAAAAAGTGCGAAGCCGCGTTCCAGGAGCTGAAAGCTTACCTCAGATCGCCTCCCCTGTTGTCAAAGCCGGCAGATGAGGAATCACTTTACCTCTACCTCTCAGTTTCGACTCGAGCCGTGAGTGCCGTCCTGATCCGAGAAGAAGACAAGAGGTAGCTGTCGGTCTACTACGTCAGCAAAGCCCTTCTGGACGCTGAAATGCGTTACACCCAAATTGAGAAGTTAGCTCTGGCTCTAGTAACCGCTGCAAAGAAACTCCGTTCATACTTCCAGGCTCACCAGATAGTCGTGAGGACCGAACACCCAGTCAAAAAGGCACTTCTCAATGGCACCTCCTCACGCATGGCTATCTAGTCCCAAGAGCTAGGAGAGTACGGCGTCGAGTACCAGCCTAGGGTCGCTATCAAAGGCCAAGCCGTGGCCGACTTCATCGCCGAGTTCACCTACGACACCGAAGTCGAAACTGAAGACGAAATTGACAAACTGCCGAGGGCGCTCAAAAGGAAGAATCATCCTGACGGACCAATTTGGTGCCTACACGTCGACGGCGCTGCAAACGCGCACGGTTCGGGAGCTGGAATAGTGCTCACTAACCCCGACGGCGGAAAGCTCCGCTACGCCATACGCTTCGGATTCAAAGCCTCGAACAACGAGGCCGAATATGAGGCGATGCTAGCTGGACTTCAAATCGCACAGAGACTCGGTGTGAAAAACCTGCGCATCTACTGCGACTCCCAGTTGATTGTGCAGCAAGTGGAAGGAGAATATCAGGCAAAGGAAAACAACATGGTGGCCTACCTGACAGAAACCCACCGCCGTCTAGAGTTCCTAGCTTGGTACGAAGTGGCCCAGATACCGCGTGCCAAAAACTCCGAGGCCGACACATTAGCCCAAATGGCATCAGGGGCCGACAATGAAGAACTTGGGAAGGTTCCCGTCGAAGCCCTTGAGCGCCCTTCAATCAAGAAGATTGAAGGCCCCGCGACGTTCGACAAAACCACTAAAAAGCGGATGTCGCCAACAAGCGGGTACCTGCAACATGATGCCCACTCTACCGACGAAGTTCTCACCGAGACCGACAGAGCCGCTGAAAAGTGGACGCCGCCAGCAGTCGAACACCTGAAACATGGTACTCGACCAACCAATCTTGACAAAGTCTTCGACATATCAGATGAAGCCGGTAAAAACTGGATGACTCCGATAGCAGGGTACCTGAAACACGGTACCTTACCCGCTGACCGCAACGAAGCTAGACAACTCAAGTTTCGCGCAACGAGATACGTGCTGTACAATGAAGAACTCTACAAACGTGGCTTCATGCAACCTCTCCTGAAATGTCTTCCCGAAGACAACGCCAACATCGTCCTTCAGGAAATTCACAAAGGATTGTGCGGAAACCACTACGCGGGGCGATCCCTCGCCTTGAAGGCCCTGAAACAAGGGTACTTTTGGCCAACTCTAAAAAAAGACGCAATCGAGATAGCACGAAAGCGTGACAAGTGTCAGCGGTTCGCCACGATACCGTGCCAGCCAGCAGTCCTGTTGTGTTCAGTGCTGGTTCCTCGCCCATTTGCCAAATGAGGAATCGACCTGATCGGAAAATTGCCAAAGGCCCCGGGAGGGGTTGAATACGCAATAGACGCGGTCGATTATTTCACCAAGTGGGTCAAAGCAGAGCCAATCGGAAAGATCACGCAGACCAACACGACTAACTTCATCTGGCGCAACATAGTTTGTCGGCACGGGATCCCAGAATCGCTCATTACCGATAATGCCAAGCAGTTCAACAACGTGGACCTTCGAGCCTTCTGTAGCGAGCTCGGGATCAACAACACCTACTCATCGCCCGTCTATCCTCAGGCGAACGGGCAGGTCGAGTCTGCCAACAAAGACATCAAGACGATCCTGAAAAAGAAGCTCGACGAAACGAAAGGCAAATGGGCAGAAGAGCTGCCCTCAGTCCTCTGGGCATACCGAACAACAACCCGAAATGCCACAGGCGAAACCCCTTTCGCCCTGACATATGGCGTTGAGGCAGTCATCCCCGCTGAAATAGCGGTCCCATCGCCACGAGTAGAGCTCTTCGACAAAGAGCGAAATGACGAGGCCTTGCCGTAAGAACTCGACATTGTCGAGGAAAAGCGAAACGAAGCCTACACGCGTTTGGTGGCCCAGAAATGAGTTGTCGAACGTTACTACAACTCCAAAGTCAAAGAGCGACGTTTCTTGGAAAGAAGCCTAGTCCTGAGAAAGGTGGGAACTAACACACAAGTCCACGGTGCGGGAGTCCTCGGACCCACATGGGAAGGCCCATATCGCGTCACCAAAGTAATCAGAGACGGAACTTACCGGCTCGAAAACATGGGGGGTCGGGAGGTCCCCCGCCCCTGGAATGTGGAACACTTGAAGCAATACCACCAGTAACGCCCGCTCTACTAGGCTTAGCCAAAACAAATGTCCAAGCTGAAGCTAAAATCGAACCGGATGCTAAGATCCAACCGGATGCTAAGATCCAACCTAAAGCCAAAAGCCAAATTGAGGCTAAGAGCCAATATCCACCAATTACATATATGTAACATCTTATCCAATGTAAAATAAGAGCGCCACAAGAAGCGCCGAATAATGAAAACCATAAAATATTTTCTGAGAACTTTCCAGAAATTAGAAACGGCTACCTCCAAAGACTAGTTTTCTCACAATCTTTCCAGATTACTCAAAAACTAGGGGGTTGATAGAGTAGACATTAATAGAGTAGACAAAAAAAACCGAAGAAGTAAGACGCTCAAAGCGCAAACGTCGGTAAAAGGACCTAGTACGGCCCGGATCTTCGATCCCGTCTACTCAGGCATCAAAGACCGAGCAGCGCCACTCAACACAAAAGACCTAGTATGGCTCGGGCCTCGATCCCGCCTACTCTGGAACAAAGACCTGTATGGCTCGGACCTCGATCCCGCCAATCCAGACATAGACTCCGAAATGATAAGCCGCCTCAAAAACGCCAACCTCGGAAAAAACCAGGGGCGTAGACCTGGCATTAAAGTCCAAGACGGTAAGACGCTCGTAGCGCAGACTTTGGCAAAAGATCAGAACCTCGCTTCTGGCATAAGTCCGGAATCGTAAGACGTCCAAAACGCAAACACCGGCATCTCGGCTCGGGGGGATAGACGCTAAGGCACGAACCCCGACCAACCATGGTCTCTACTCTAGCTCAAAGTACAAAATAGTAAGCCGCCCAAAAGGCGCAAAACTCGGCACCGAGACAGTAAGCCGCCTCACAAGCGCCGACCTCGGAAAAAGACTGAACGCCTCCAAGGCGTCTCTCGGCACAAAGACCTAGTACGGCTCGGGCCTCAATCCCGCCTACTCAGGCACAACAGCCGAGCGCCTCATAAGCAACACTCGGCACGAAACAGCAGGATCTCAGCCTCGCCAACACAGATACAAAGTCGAAAACAACGGGCCGCACAAAAAGCACCCACCTCGACTGAAATACCATAATCACAATTCTGGCGCAATTCAAAAGCAGGAAAAAACGCTGAAACCCGAAAAGAAGCTCGGAAGCATGCGCACCACCTGAAAGAAAAAGCACCTGCGGCAAATGAAAAGGGGGTAAAACCGAGAAAAGGCTGCTACCCATAAACATACCACAACAAGTCGACACGCCCTAACCATAGGCGAGCGAGAAAAACGATAATACAAAAGCCATTGCATCTCCGTGGAGACCGAGAATGTCAGTACCTACACTAAAATACCCCTGAGGGTATGTACAAAATTCCACCACAGGCGATGGAGTATATAGCTACGGTCCCAAAAAAAGATGCGTATATACAAACAAAAAGGGGAAATACGCCTACAAAAGAAAAAGAGCTGCCACCCAAAGTCACTCCTCCTACTCAGCCTGGTCGCCTTCTCCAGGAGCCTGCAAGACAGGAACATCGGAATCACCCTGGTATTGCTGGTCTACGCCTGCTGAGGCGCTGCTGGCAGTAGCACCCAAGTCACCCTGGGGGTCCCCTAGAAAGTCGAAATCCTCGATTTGAGGAGGAGGTGGAATGGAAGCAAGGAATGGCTCCAGCGAAGCACACACGGAAGCCGGCATCGTGGGGTATTTATCGACAAAAGAAGTGCAGATGTGCATTCCAAAGTTCGCCAGCACCACCGCACCGAGACATGTGCGAAAACCCTTCCAGAACCGGGCATTGCCCAGCTCCGCTGCAGTGCCCTGCACACGCTGCATCTCTTCCTCAAGGGCTACCAGCTGGCCCCGAGTAGTCGCCAACGCCAGAGCGGCATTATGATACTCCACAGACCCCCGGCTCAGTCAGGCCACGAGGCGTGTCCCGGTGTCCTGGGCCTCACGTAGCATCCGAAGAGCCACAGCCATGCCACCGTGCGATGACTCAAGACGGGAGCGTAGCTCCCAGCACTCACGCTCAGTAGCTGCAACCCTCTAGCGGAGATGGTGCACCTCCTGAGAATTCCAGGCTTCGATGCCCTGATCCCGAAAGGGATTCGGAATAGCTGCCCCCCCCCGATGGTAAACGCTGAGGGAATCTGCACACACAAAAGAAAAGTCAGCAAAACTTGGCGCAAACAACAAAACGAATCAACAAAAGACACACCTGAGGAGCCACAGTCCCAGAAGCAAGAAGCTCCTCCAGGGGAGGAGCAAACTCAAAGACACTCGGGTCGAACAGCCAAGGCGCCACACCCTCTGGAAAAAGGGCCGTGCGCGAGGATGAAGCCTCGGGAGTCTGAAACGAGGTAGTGACCTGAGGAGCATCCGTCACGGGGGACGGACAGGCAGCAACAGCGGACCCCTCCGCGGCCCGTGTCAAACGGCGAGCCCGACGCCTTAAAATAGAGGCGTCAGGGACTGGCCCACGTGAACCTTCTACTGAAATATTACCTTCTTCCTCCATACCTGCAAAAATAGCAAACCTGTCAGGAAACAACACAAATATGAAAATGATGAAACTTCCACTGAAAAGGTGGGAACAGTCATCAGTAAAAACCATGAACAAGTTGGGGTCTCTCAAGACAGCTCCTACGCAAACAGTTGGGTGGAATCCACCCCGATCGGATCCACGCCGACCGCTCCAAATAAGGAGCAAAAAACCCGGGAGTAGCAGATCTCACCATAAAAAAGCTGGCAAAATCATAGCCCCCGGTGGTTGGACGCGAACGCGGCAGAGGAGTACCCAGGCGTTGAGGCGCCGATATAAGATAAGTACTCGGCACCCATACCCAAAGGCTATGCTAGTCAGGGTCCAAATATTGATAAAGTCCAATAACGCTGAGACCCTGGTCCGAATCGAGCATGGACCAGTTCTCAAATCCCCTCGCTCCTCACAAGAGCCGGAACAGGAAGAACTGAAAAAATTGGTCGGCAGACAATTCACGACCGCGTTCTTCCAGCCACAACGAATAACAGCCTGCGATGTAACAGCAGGCGTCCGGGCTAAGCTGAAGCGGATGCAAACCCGAAGATGCTATACGAACCTCTAGGAGTGGTGGGATGAGCAACGAAAAGCCGAGACGGATACTTTCCAGAGGTACCGCCACCATCCCTTCATCGGGCCGGCTGGGAACCGACCCAGCGGCCGGTGCGCAAACCCCTTTGATAGGGACCAATCCTTCATCCCGGAAGAAGGTCTCTAAGTCACTAGGGGTGACGACACTCGGGATGTCAATATCCGAAAAGTCCTGCGGAGGATCAAACCAAAACCTCAGGGGCTCACGATGCTCGGGTTCGATCCGCCTCCTAACATTCCGATGAAAAATCGGACATGACCCGCCTGCTATAACGACACTATGACGCGGTCCGCCCGCGCCAATGGCCCCATGTCTAGTACCTGCAACGACAGCGCGGAAATCAATATCTACGCCGAGGGATATCTGATCCGACCCGACAACAGCAATCGAATCCCGAATAGGGATCCCAACAGATGAAGTCGCCCTGTCAGTATAAGGCGACAGACCAGACATGCCTCCTAGAATCCCGCTGGGAGCCAAGTGTGACGTTCAGACGACACCAACCGAAGAGGATGCCGCCGAAGGATCACTTGATCTGAACCTTGGGGTGAATAACCCTAACAGGTCGGGAGGAACGGGAAGGCTAGACCTCGACCCCGGACCAAAAATCAAGGCACGGGCATTACCACTAAATGCCCGCCAAAAGCCCGATGAGCCGAAAAGGTTCAACGATGGACTCGGCACACCGCCTGAAAAAGGCGGGAAAAAACCCGGAACACCACGACGAGCAGGGAACTCCCCCAAAACCGGGCTGAAGAAGCCCGGGCCCACAGGGGACCCACCGGACCCAACGGTCCCCAACAGGGGAACCGCGATTCCCCGGGCCACCTCCGGCCCCTCCGGCGACCGGCACCACCACAGACAGGGAGCCCGTCATCGGCGACGACGGGCAGCGTAGCCCCGCCGTGGACAAGCCCGACTCCGTTGGACCCGAGCAAGGACCCGGAGGCCCACACGCCTCCTCCGGCCACGGCGCCGCCTGCCACCACCCCCATCAGGGTCGCCAGGTCCTCCCAATCCATGGGAGACCCGTCGCCGGCGACGGCGAGCTTGACCTTGCCGCCCCTAGCCCCGTCGGACCCGAGTGAGGGCCCGGAGGCCCACACGCCTCCTCTGGCCATGGCGACGGATGCTACCACCCCAGCCGGACTCGCCATGGTCTCCCGGTCCTCGGGGGACCTATCTCCGGCATTGGCGAGCGGTGCAGCACCGCCCCCAAACTCTGTCCGGCCTCCTCCGGCCACGCCGTCACGAGCCACCACCACGATCGGGCTCGCCGTGACCTCCCGGTGCTCTTGGGCTCCTCCACCGGCAATGGCGAACTCCGGCCGGTTGGCTGGGTCAGCTTCTCCCTGGTTCTCCATGTGGCCAGAGAAAAAATGTGTTTGTTTTCACAAAAACGACCCGACTTCGATCCGATTTTCACGAAAATCGGTCCTAAGGTCACATTTTAAAAACCGCACAACGGTAAAATTCGCAAAAAATGCAACACACCAGAAAAAACGGAACGCGAAAAGGCTAACCGGATTAAAAGATACATGAGTTCGAAAAACATACTTTTCAAAATCCGCAAGCTCGCTTCGTTCTGGAACGTTCGAAAATGAAAGGGCCCACCACGAATTTATAGAAGTTTCACGGAAATCACAAATTCCCGTAAAACTGGGGGGTTAATGTTATGGGTAATTCTCGGAATTGATTTTACGGATAATTAGCTAAAAGAAAATTATCAAATTAATTTTCTTTTATTAATTGTTTATTTAATCATATCAATTTAAAACCCCAAAACATGCTCCAGAGGCCCATTTTCGCAAAACAAAGTGTCCCGGTGTTCCTAAAAATATGAAAACACCCAAAAACAACATAAAATTTGTTAAAAACGGACGCGGGACGAGCTCGGGACAAAAAAAACACTTCGAAAACACTTTGGTGGGCCCCGCAAGCGCAGCAACCCAACAAATGTTGGCACGTGGCAGGCCAATGACCACCTTGCCCTTGCCACTCGCCCCCTGCCACCTCAGCAAGCCACATGCAGCATCAAATTACCCCTGGACAAGTGTCAGCCAAGGAGAGGGAAGTGCTTTGCACCTTCCTTGCACACTGCGGACGTTTGCCGCGCGTGCGGGCGCGTCGCCACTCTGATGGTCGATCCGACGGCGGCGATGGCTTCCTCTCACTATGAGGATCAAAATGCATATAAAATTTGCACCCAGGGGCTTCCCAAAACTATATTTATTTGCTTCCGAACCCCTATCCCTTCTTATAAATAGCGGCCTCATTCACAACTTCAAACACAACTCAAAACCGACTCGAAACCTTTCGAGCTTCTCTCTACCCTCTCTATACTCGCCTCCCGCTAAAATATTATACTAATGTTGGGCGTCGGAGGTGAATCAGGGGGTAACCCCCCTGTTTCCCTTGACCTCGGGTATTCTTTTCTCAAGACGGTTTATGACCCTCCTGATAGGTTCTGTTCCTCGTTGTGCTCGGTCTATCTCACTATCCATTACGTGGCAGTGCAGATAGCCCAGGGACACGGGTCTGAGCCCACAATTTAGGTTGCAGGGGAAAACCTGAGGGAATTTCTCTAAGACCCCTATCACCAAGGAATCACTCAGAGGAGAATCCCTGGAGGATATTCTGGGACGATTGACGACCCTGCCTATCCAAATTCTAGCTCTGAGCGGGACCCGTTCCGTCTCCTAGTCCATATCTTTCACAGATACAGCGACTCTGCAGACAGTTCTGCGGACCCGGACTAGGATTTACAGGCCGAGGGGCAAATCTCCCAGGGTCCGCTGCCTGGTCAAACACACTCTCCTTTTCGTGGGAACCCGATCTGCGAGGAACCCGAACCTGTGACCCGGGCTCTGTCCAATCCAGGCCCCTTGGAATCAGGAGGTGCGTAACCCCGGATCGTTGGACCTTGAACGGCGAACGATATGTTCTGACCTTGGGCACTAGGAACTCCCCTCAGAGTCCACATCACAGAGGAGACGGAATCGGCCATTTTCAAGACAACGATTTCTATCTCTGTGCTCACGTCAGCCTGACTGGGCAATCCCAGACAACAAAATCTGTCATCCCCGCAATAGAGCAATCTCAGACAACAAAATCTGTCATCCAAGTAGTCGAAGGCCAACGAAAGTCAACATAAGCCCGCCACGTCAACGAAACGACATTGGGCCAGACCTAAAATCAACAACTTGTGCCTCAATAGTGTTTGATCCAAAAAAACGGCATCAACAGTAATCATAACCACCAACAAATTAAAATATGGATTAATATGCCCTTCTAATTAAGCTACATTTAATTTTAATTCATTTTTTTAATTTTAAAAAATATTTTCCTTAAATGTAGCAAACTAAATAAATTAAAATTTACCCTTCCTATTTTAACGATTAAACAAATATTTTGAAATATTGTTATCCCTATTAACAAGGATTATAACGATATGTAATTTGTAAATCAAAATTCCCAAAATCAATTAAAAATCAATTGTATAATTTAAGCCTAATTTTCGTGTAATAAACTATAAATATAGTTACAAAATTACAATAAAGCTGTAGTTATGAAACTATAAATATAGTTTTCGAAATTTCAATAAAGTTGTAGTTATAAAACTGTAAATATATTTACGACAATTCATTAACATGAACCTCAGGACATTATGCTTGTTTACTAGCGTCCATAGGATTTTAAACCACAGTAGTACGTGCAGTAAACTGTAAATAGAGTTATAAAACTGTAAATATATGTACGACAATTCAATAACCTATTCAACCTCGGGACATTGTGCTTGTTTACGAGCGTCCGTAGGATTTTCAACCACAGTAGTACGTGCAGTAAATTGTAAATATAATTACAAAATTTTCAATAAAGTTGTAGTTATAAACTGTAAATATATTTACGAAATTTAAAAAACTGTAAATATATTTACAAACAAACGACGGCGATCGAAAAACAGTGAATAAACGACGACGAACCTTCGCGAGCGAACGAGCGACAAACGACGGCGACCAAGAAACGGCGAACAAACGACGACGAACCTCCATAAGCAAACGAGCAAACCTCCGCGAGCGAACGAGCGAGAGAATCGAAAAGGAGAAGCAATCGGCGTAAGAGGACTCGAGGAGTGAGGGATTAAATGACGGTCTTACCCGGGCGACTACGTTCGCCGGAGCAAGCTTCGAATTGTCTTGAGTGAGAAAGAGAGAGTGAGAGAAAGAGAGAGATCGTGGAAGGGAGAGTGAGAGGAGAGAGGAGGGGGGAGAGAGAGAGAGAGAGAGAGAGAGAGAGAGAGAGAGAGAGAAATTATTTAGGATTTTAATTTATTTTGAGATTTGAATTAAATTCATAAGATTAGTCAACAAATTAATATTAAAGGAAATAAATTTTAAAATTTTATATTTAAAATTAATCATTATTAGGGTTAATTTGGTCCAAAAAATTTCATTAATGGGCATAAATGAGGTTTTTGAAACTATGGGCAAATCTCTTAAACCTTTGGTGTTTTTTGGGCATTTGGTAGAATTACTATTAAAAATATGGGCCCCTAAGACAAAAGTAAAAGCTTATCAAGAAAGTCAAGGCCCATCGGCCCAATTTCAAACCCACAAGAAAAGCCCGAAATCAAGATCCGTCAAGTGCGGCCCGAAGACCTGCCACGTGCCCAAAAAGGCCTCACGCGATAACTTTGAAGCATTCAAGACTACCCGATGTGGAGTGGGAAACCTCATTAAACCCTAGGCAAGGCTATGACGATCTTAAAAGGTCATTGACAATGTCCACCAACGTCGACAATCTAATCTGGCAACGTCAACCTCCCATATGTAATGTACAACAACGACATCATCACTACGGCAAGCTCCAGTGGCAACGTCAACCTACATTAACCATGCCAACTATGGCAGACAAATTCCAAGCGGCGACGTGCTGCACGTTGCGAGACCTACAAGATCAAACGTCAAGCTAAAAGTAATCCAAGCTCACAAGACGCCAAGGACACTCCGAAGGCGTCACGTGATCTGAATTACTACATTGCGAAGCCTCCGAAAAGCATCGTGATAACGCACGAGCTACATCGCCGAGCAAGCAACATATCAACGTACCTCGATGACGTCCTTCATCCCTAAATGGTGCATCTTCCTTGGTTTTTACCAAGGGAATATTCCATTTGAATGCCCCCAAAATGTGGGAAAATGATTACACTTTCCCCTATTTACTTCATTTCCTCATTTTCTACTCACTTTTTCCTCAGAGTTTCCCTATCTAGAAAGACGACATTAGCTCTCCACCAGAGAAAAATTCACCCTCTTTTCTGTTTACAGGGATCGGGAACCCACTGTCAATTAAGGTTCTCATCAGGGCTCGCGTATGTTCAGGACAATGTTCGTTGACGATCATATCATAGTCAAATCTCTCTCCAAACGTCGCCACAACTTTGAGTTAGTCATCGTTGTAGAGGGGGTTTTTCACCACCCGTTTCCAGTCACAAAGACAATCACCAAATAACAAATAAATAAGAATAATTGACGAATGTCTCTGCTTTATTATATTTTCCGAAACGAGCTCGGTTTTCTTCCGTTGAATAGCTGGACAGATGAAGGATCATGAGCATCAATTCTCTCTATTTCCGTAGCCTTTTCTATTACAAGACTTCTTTCTCTCCTTCCGGGTCTTTCCTTCTCTATTTTTCCGAACCTCCACAAATGAGGCTTATCTTGCCTTTTATATAGTTTTACCAAGCCTTCCTCTCGCATATTTCCCGCCTTTTTTCCCTTTAATCATTCATTCTCTGGCGTGGTTTGAGGGCAGCATGGTAAATCCTTGCTTTATGTCACTTCCGAGCAGGCTGCCGTAATGGGTAGGTGCGCCTCATTAAATGCGCTTCCCGTCAGCCGTCATTCGGCTCTGCAAGCCTCGTCGCTGACGCTCTCATCGAGTGAGTAGGTCGGCTTCATTAAATGCACGTCTCGTCAAGGGTCATTCGACCCTGCACAATCATCATGACGAAGTTCCTCGTTGGGTGTGATGGGACGCTTCATCGCAACTTGCTCTCGTGTGGCTGCGTCTCCTCGTGGATGAACCTCCTCGGGGGTACTCTCCCTCGGGGATGTTCATCCTCGGGTGACGGACTTCCTCGCCTCCCCTCATGTTGTTTATGGACCAAACGACATGAGTTGTGTTGAGGATGGATTTGACCAAATCTGACCTTAACAGTTAGTCCCCCATTTTATCAAGTGTATACACTTGGTAAAATAAAGTATAACTGTCTCGGGGATCGGCCTTAGCCGGCACCAGTTGGTTCCCGGTCGGTGACTGCTTCTTCGGCTCCTCGCGTGGTTATATCGCCAAGCCGCTGTCTTTCCTCGACAAGCCTCCTTTGCTTACCTAAATTCTGTAAGAAACTGAAAACATGCCTCGAAGGCAAAAAGGGGGTGAACATAAACCTGCACTTTGTAAATATGAAAATATAACTTTCCCGACGAGACTCTTAACGACGAAGACTTCTCAATGACGCCGAACGAGGAGCTTTCGCGAAGATCCTCGGTAAAGACCGAGGAAGCCCATCTCTCTTGCTATTCCGACCGTTGCTTGGTTCTGGGCCCCACCTAGGTTTGCTTTCCCAAAACTTGTCAGCCTTGAATCCCTCGCATGTCCCCTCAGCATTGAATGCCAAACTCCTTTCGCGTTCGAGTACTTGCAGGGATTTATAACGGGCCCTTGATATGAGCCGTTGATGAGTTAGCAGGCTTTGAATTTGGGCCGTCAGATCAAGACGTGTCTATCTATCCCTCTCCCCCTTCTATAAATTTGAAGTTCATAGCCACTTTTTCAGACATTCTCGTATTTTCAAGAACTCTCTCAAAGTTTCTTTTTTTGTTGCTTATCCTCATTTCCTCGCTTCCGAGCTTCTTCTTCCTTCTCCCTTAGACGCCTCGATGGGTCCTTCCCGCTCCGGCCCAGTCTTTAAGACTCGGAGCCCCCCTTCCGTCATGACGGAGGAGGATTTGAAGTTTATCATCGTCAACCATTCTGACTCAGAGGTCTGTTTTGCGCGTCTCCCTTTCGAGGGTGAATTAGCCGACGAGCCTCAGAGCGACTTCGTCTGTGTCTATGAGTCGTTCTTCCGCATCGTCGGTCTTCGCTTCCCGATGCCGCTTCTGGTCGTGGCATTTCTCTACGCCTTCGGGGTTCCGATCGCTCAGGTGAGTCCCAACACTCTTCGCCTCCTCTTTTGCACACTCGCCATTGCTTGTGAGCAGAAAGTGGAGCTCACGCTCGAGGACCTAATGCGCCTCTTCAAGGTCTCCCGCAATCCGAAGAATCTGGGTCGCTTTGCCATCTCTCATCGTGTCCGGCCGCACATTCTCCTGAACACGCCGTCGAACGAGTCCGGTTGGGAGAATAAGAATTTCTTCGTTCGGGTGGACAACTCCAACTTCGGTCCCCACCATGCTTTCCTGCCGAGAGATCTGGTGCTCCAGGGAGTGGACCTCCCTCGATTTAAACCCGAGGAGAATGAAGAGGCCGAGGCGCGGTTCAAAAGCATCCACGCTGCTCTCCTTGTCAATCCCAAGCGCGATTGGAGCAAGGACTTCGGGGGCCAGCGGCTCGAGAAGTCTGGGGTTTATCAATTGGCCCGCATCCATGGGGCGCTCCCTAACACTCTACTCCCTAAAGGTTTTCTGCGCGAACCGGCTCCAGAGGGATCTCCTGTAGGGCGGAGGAAACCCGCCCCTAGGCAGAAGAAGAACACCGAGGACAAAGTCGTTGCCGCTAGGGGCCACGCTCCCGTTGGTCGGGATCGGGAGGCGCACATATCGTCGAAGTCCCGGGCAGGGTCCGACGCCCCTCGCTTCATGGGGCTCACCCCCCGAGAGGGCGGTTTCTCGAGTAAACGCCCCGTCGAGGATGCTGGTGACGAGTGGCGAACAAGATCGAGGATGGAGTCCGTTGCCCGCTCCTTGCCAGATACTTCCCGCTCCTCGAGGAGATCTCCTCGAGAAGAAAACTCTTCAGGCAAGCGCCCCGCCGAGGAAGTGTCTGATGCTTCCCCTGCGAAGAAGGCAAGGGCTCCCGACCCGACTCCTGAACTCGAAGCCGTCGGTCCGTCCCGAGGGACGGCGGAGCGAGCCTCGGGCAATGCGCCTGTCGAGGGCGCAGTGGGGAGGACGGGACTGGCGGCGAACGCGTGTGCACGCCCCGCCTTGGATTCGCAGGAGAGACTGGAGTTAGAGGACATTGAGCATCTGGTCCTCTTTCTGCTCCGGGGGTCGCGACCCGGTCTTCCCCGTCGCCGCCCCGGGGAGTCCCTGATGAAGTGACGCGGGACTCGGTTGCGGCCTCCATGCCTCCGAATCAGTCTCTGGTCAAAGAGACCAACGCTTCTAACGATGGAGATACGGGGCCCGCCGGTGAGGAAGACGTTCCAGAACAGGTCCTCTTTGGTCTCGAGGAGGAACAGTCCGGGGTGTTCCCCGAGGTGAATCTCGATGGCCCAAAGCTTCTTCCCGACGCACCTGGCGTCGAGGCCCTCGAGGGTTCAACGGTCCGGCCTTCTCCCAATTCTACCGGCGTCTCGGATTCGCAAATACCTCCTATCATCCCTTCTAGCGCGTTGCCCAAATCAGTGGATGACTCGGCGTGGCTTCATGCGCCATCCCTTGACCCCGAGGAGGGCCTCGAGGAAGCACCTACCGGGTCGCCACAGGCCCAAGCCAGCTTCCCGGCCTTGCCGCCTCCGGGGGCACCCCCCATGGCCGAAGCCTCCTCCGAGCTCGCCGAGCCTTCCAGCGATCCCGCGGGGGGCTTGGAACTTTTTGACCGCGTTGCCCGAGGGATAGCCTTGCTGACAGACGTGATTACCTCCGTGCAGCTATCGACCGCCAGGGCCGAGAGAGAGAGCAGTGAGTTGTTGGCAGAGCTTACGTTGGTCCAGGGACGGTTTGAGGCTTTCACCCGCGGCGGGTGGAAGTCCCAGGAGCAGGCCGAGAAGCTTTCCTCAGAGCTTGACGAAGCCACATCTGCCTTGGAGTTGGAAAGGTCATCGCGTCGGGCTGCCGAGGATGAGCTCAACGAAGCCAAGTCCGCCTTGGAGTCCGAAAGCTCGTGGCGCCGGGCCGCTGAGGCCGAGCTCGCGGAACAGCAAAATTCTTGTGCCGTTAAGGAGGCGAGCCTCTCCGATAAGCTCCGGCTTCAGGCTGAATGCCTCACTCAGATTGGCGAAGCCATCGGCGTATCGCCCGAACAGGAAGATCAGCTGGCGTCTCGGGTCAACGCCGTATTGAGGAAGTTCGCCGAGGACCTTGAAGCCGCGCGAGCCGAGGCAGTCGGGGAGCGCCGCGGCCGAGAGCGCTTGTTCAGGGAGGCCCAAGCCAAGCTGGAGCGCCTCTCGGCGAAGTATGATTTTCTCGATCAATCAATCAACGCCCATCGCTTGGCCGCCGCGTACCATGCCAATATTGCCTTGGTCGAGAAAAACCCCCTGACGGTGCAAGCCACGGGCCTCGACACCCGCTTATCTTCGTGGCGCAAAAGCCGCGACAAGCACCGGGCCGTGGTCAAAGAACTGGACAAGAAGTCCGCCCGGAATTCCGGCTCTCCTCCGCTCTCCCCCTGCAAGCCGGCAGCCTTGGACTGCCGAAGACTCGAAGGCCTTGCCTCGGAGGAGGCTGCCCTTGGGTCTGCATCACGCGATGGATTCGGCTCGAGCACCGAGACCCCGGCGCTCCCAGAGCCCACGGTATAGGACGTTTTCTCGAAGCTTCCCTTTCAATTTCCCTCTATTTTATTGTAAATTCCGCCTTCTGTGGCTCTTTCTGTAATCCAAGCATTTAAGCGAATTATCATATGAAATAAAGAAATCCTTCTCGGGTCACCTCTTCCTTTCGTCATCAAGCTTTTTCCTACTATCGCCCTCGTGTACTTGTCTTTTTCTTATCTCTTTTCTCGTCGGGCTTCTTTATTGTTTCTTCTGTATCTCCACTCTTTTTTTTTATTATTCGCAGGCCGGAGGTGGTACCGTTGCTCTTTTCCCTGACGCCTTTTCTCCCAGTGATGGAGGAGGTGACGAAGGGGCCCGGGAGTCCGAGCTTGCTCTTGCCCCGGCGAGGGCTATATCGGGAAGCGGCGATGTTCTCCCCGAGACCGCAGGGGCTAAGCTCGCCGAGTGTAGGGCGGAGCGTGACGTATATAGACGTCTCCTTGCCATTGCCGAAGAGTCCCTCCTTGAGGAGCGACAACGTTATCGGCGGTGCGAGGACACTCTCTCGGAGTAGCTCCGGCAAAAGAATGAGTGTTTCAATCGAATCGCCGATGCCATAAATCTGCCGCCCGATCGGGAGGAACAAATCTCCTTCCACATCAAAGCCGTGCTGAGGAAACTTGTGAAGGACCGCGACGCAGCCAGGAGCTGGGTGGTAGAGGAGGAATTTTCTCGTTTACGCCTCTATCACCGGGCGGTTGACAAGCTGAAGCATGCTTCCGAGAGATTCGGTGCGCTCGAGGGGATTGCCAGTGTTCAGCGCCTGCTGGGCGGTGTGCTCTCGAATATCAAGCTCATCGAGGGATTACCTTCCCGCTCGACCGTTGGTGAGCTTCAAGAAAAACTGCCAAGGTGGCGCAAGCTGGAGCAAGGGTACTTGGCTGATTTGGCCAAGCTCGAGAGGAAACTCTACGGTGCTCCAAACTCTCCCCCGCTTTTCCCCTGTCTCCCTCCGGGTGATGCTAGAGCGAGCTCGCCCGGTTTTGAGGTTCTTCCTTCCTCGTCGAGTACGGTATGAGGTAGCTCAGTAGCTAAGTATAAATAATTCATAATTCGTAGTTTTACCTCTTCCCTCCGGAGTTGATCCTTTACTTCTGGTTCCTCTTTTGCAGGCTGATGGTAGAGCCGATGCGAACATTGCGGGAACCTCTTCGGGTAAGCTCCCGGGACTCCATGCTGACGATCCCGCTTGCTCATTTGTGGAAGGCATCATTCGCCAAAGCTGCGACGCCATTATTGAAGAATGTGCCGATGCAGTTTTGGGCCAAGATCCCGTCGATGGTACCATCAGGCGAGAGGATCGGTCCCTGTGAGAGTTTATAATAGGTGTCTGCACTTGGGGTGTGGATAATGAATTGTAAATGATGATATCCCGTATTTCATATTTTTTGAATTTGACGAGCATATGATGATGATGATCTTTATATATACACTTTTATTATGAGCTTGTTCGCGATCTTCGAATTTTGTACGGGTCCGCTCGGAGGCCCTTAGTCGTAAGAAAAAGTAATTTCTCTTTGCTCGGTACTTTCGCCGGCTCGGCCTTGCTCGGCGCCCTTAGCCGTTAAGCTGTATAGATATGTATATATTTTCGCTCGGCACTTTCGCCGTATCTCTTTTCCTTGGCACTCTTGCCGCAATTGTCTCTCGCGGGTATCTCCAGGTTTCATCGGGTACGAGCCGACTAATTCCCAGGACCCCATAGGCACTCTCGCCTTAGTTGTCTCTTTGGCACTCTCGCCCGTTCGAGCTTGCTCGGCGCCCTTAGCCGTATATAGGGTCTCGGCCTGTTTTGCCGGACCTGGCTTGCTCGGCACCCTTAGCCGTATATAGGGTCTCGGCCTGTTTTGCCGGACCGGGCTTGCTCGGCACCCTTAGCCGTATATGGATCTCGACATGTTTCGCCGGACCGGGCTTGCTCGGCACCCTTAGCCGTATATAGGGTCTCGACATGTTTTGCCGGACCGGGCTTGCTCGGCACCCTTAGCCGTATATAATTAGTATATATTTTATTTGTCACTGTACTATGTGCACATATATATATGATACTGTGTATATATCATTATATACATATTTATATATATATTTTATGTAATTTTCTCGGCACCCTCGCCCGACCGGGCTTGCTCGGCATCCCCGTTTTTTTTTTGTTTTTTTTTTTTGAATGATACGAAGTCTCTTTCCCTCCTATTTGGTACTATCGCTGAGCAGAGTTGCATACACCCTTTGCCAACTTTATAAATTTGCTCACTCCTTATAACCGAAAGGAAAGAAAGAAGAAAAAAAAAAACATACACACATAGTTTTTAAAATAAAGGAAAAACAAAGGAAAACAAACCCAAACAAACTTCAGCTTTTATAATCTACTAACGGTTAAAAAAAAAAGTATCCACCCCAATCTCCTCCTAGCGCCGAGCAGCGTATGATCCTCCCGGGCTCACTCCTCCTCGATGATCGAGCAGGCTGACGACGCGATTTTCTCCATAGAGCTCCAGCTGGGGCGACCGAAGCTGCATTCCGGGTAGAGGTCAGTGTACCACGTAGTACCAAGGATGTAGCACGACCTGCAAAAACCGCAAGCACGCCCATTTCGGTGTCGCCCAGAACACGACAGGCGGACGGAGTCTCCTGCTTGAGCCCTCGCTGGTCTCTCGTAGACCAGGACATTTTTGTCGCACCGCCTGCAGAACTCTGTGTCGAGCAGACGACCGCGTGGGGCAGGCGCCTGCTGCTTGGGATAGTTGGCTGGATTCCCTGCCGCGAGCAGAGGGGGAAGGTCCTCAAGTTTGACCCTGGTTCCCTCCACGAGCCTGGGAAATAAACCGTTGACCTCAGGAATTTTATCCCGTGTTCGATGGTGGACAAGTTGCTGACCACGTCGTCTAAGGTGATTTGGTGGCAGCGTGGCAGGCATAGTTTCACGAGCGTCGGGTTACCCCGCATGATCGTCTCCACCGCGGTGTTGGTGACCCCGTCGCAATTGTACAGAGTCAAAGTCTCCATCTTCCCTTGAGACCTCCTCGCCAGCCTCAGGAGATCCTCGTTTGTGATCTGCTCGCTCAATGGGCTGTAGATGCTGATGTTGCGCCACAGAAGGTTGTTTTCTCTAACCTCGTCGTGTAGTGAGGTGCACACCATCTCCACCGCGAGGAGTTCCTCGGGCATGAGATACGGCAGGACCAGTTCCAGTGCGGGGTGCGATTCGCCCGGGATCCTCGACTCCTCTTGATCCTGCTGGCCCTCCGCGATGTCCTCATCCATTGGACATGGCTCGCTGCTTTCCGGCCATTCCTCGTGCTTCCAGAAGTCCGTCATCTCGTAATCATCTCCTCCTCGCGCCTCAGTTGCGCCCTCCTTGGGCCATCCCCAGCCTTCATCCACGATCATCTCCGACTCGTTTGTGTGACTCTGGCCAGCATCTCCTTCTCTGAGTGCCATCTTCTCCTCGTGTGCTCCTGTATTTCAAAAACACTAGCAAGCACTAGTTTCGGAGTGAGAAAGGAACTTTTGTTTTCTGGGTTGAGAGAACGATACTTATCTGGGAGTTAACCGAGTTGGTTTCTATTTCCGCAGACCCGTTGTTGCTGATTTTCTCCAAACTTCCCATTTTATAACCGTTGATTGTTTCGCAAGCAACTCTTCGTATCCTCTCTTTCGCTGTCACTTCACAACGCTTCGGGAGTTGCTCCCATTCGTTGATACGCGTGCACTCCTTTTTCTGACCAACCGTCTATCAATCGGCTTCTCTTAAATGCAAGGAGTCCGTACGTCTCCCCTTCTTACCTCACTCCTGTCCCTTGAGTTGCCTCTTTATGCTCTGCTTGCTATCTTCGCGCGCTCAACCGTCGAGCGCGTTGCTGACGATGGCGTCGTTTGATAACGTTATGTCCCTCCAAATTCCTGGTTGTGAGTTAGAAAGAAAACAAAGCCCCTCGGTGGGCGCCAAACTGTAGAGGGGGTTTTTCACCACCCTTTTCCAGTCACAAAGACAATCACCAAATAACAAATAAATAAGAATAATTGACGAATGTCTCTGTTTTATTATATTTTCCGAAACGAGCTCGGTTTTCTTCCGTTGAATAGCTGGACAGATGAAGGATCATGAGCATCAATTCTCTCTATTTCCTTAGCCTTTTCTATTACAAGACTTCTTTCTCTCCTTCCGGGTCTTTCCTTCTCTATTTTTCCGAACCTCCACAAATGAGGCTTATCTTGCCTTTTATATAGTTTTACCAAGCCTTCCTCTCGCTTATTTCCCGCCTTTTTTCCCTTTAATCATTCATTCTCTGGCGTGGTTTGAGGGCAGCATGGTAAATCCTTGCTTTATGTCACTTCCGAGCAGGCTGCCGTAATGGGTAGGTGCGCCTCATTAAATGCGCTTCCCGTCAGCCGTCATTCGGCTCTGCAAGCCTCGTCGCTGACGCTCTCATCGAGTGAGTAGGTCGGCTTCATTAAATGCACGTCTCGTCAAGGGTCATTCGACCCTGCACAATCATCATGACGAAGTTCCTCGTTGGGTGTGATGGGACGCTTCATCGCAACTTGCTCTCGCGTGGCTGCGTCTCCTCGTGGATGAACCTCCTCGGGGGTACTCTCCCTCGGGGATGTTCATCCTCGGGTGACGGACTTCCTCGCCTCCCCTCATGTCGTTTATGGACCAAACGACACGAGTTGTGTTGAGGATGGATTTGACCAAATCCGACCTTAACAATCGTCGCGGACCTAGTGCCCGACGACCTACCTCCGAAGGTTGTCATCCAGGAAGATTCGAACTCGCGCAAGGCCAAAAGATGAGCGACTTCTCATCTTGAAGATCATCAGCTCCGGCAGGCCCGTGCATCTCCATTACTTAGTCGTGGACACGTTGCACCCTTTGGACTACATCACCGACGATACAACCACCTCTTCATTCCTACATTTATTACTAACAATGAACTACGTGATGACTTGATTATCCTTGAGATATGTAGGCAGCCCTGCTATAAGTGACGGGGTGCGGCATCGTACTTTCTTTTTTTGCAGGGTCCTCCCGGACGACGGTACGTCGCCAAGAACGTTGACCAAGAATCCCCATAGCTCGCAAAAGACGACGATACACCTTCAACAAAGCCGAGACTTAATCAATCCTTGTTGACTCAACTCCGACTACCCAGGCGACCATAAGGTCAGGCCCTAGTTCAAACAATGGACCAGTATCTACTTTAACAGAATGTTGTGCATCACTGTTACGATGAACATTTATATATATATATATATATATATATATATATATTGTGTGTGAGAAAAAATTACTATGGCCGTCTTACCGATAAATACCGGCAAGACGGATAATCGAAGATTATCGAAGATAATCGTGGAAAAGTCGAACCTCGACCGATAGCGCCACCTATTAAAAAAAAAAATCAATGGATTATAACATTTATAGAAATATCACTTTCGTGTGAAATGGATTACGTTATGTTGCCGGATAACGTATATAAATGAGAGGCCCATATTCTGCGCTTACTCACCCAAATCAACACTCTCTCCTTTTCTTCTCCAAATCCCACCACAAGCCATGGTGGCTCTCTCTCACAACTTCAAACCTCTCCAATGGCTTCTTCTTTCTCCGCCAAGTCTCCCATGGCCGCTCGAACTCCATCCCACAATCTCGCCTCTCCCAAACTGCTCGCTCCGAGTCAAACTAATTGCATTCGTCTTGTTCCCCACGTGGTCAACCATTTTCAACGACTGGGTATTCGCTGTTCTTCGCAAAACCCTCAGCTCCACACCGACAAGGTCTGTTCTTTTTCGAAATTGAAGTAATGGGTTGTCTTCAATTATCGCCATTTTAGTGTGATTGGTGAGCTCAGTGAAAAACATGTTCTTGTTTTGTCTTGTTTGAGCAGGGAAGGAAGTCGTTTTCGCTGAAGGAATGTGCGATTTCGGTGGCGCTGGCTGTCGGATTGATAACTGGAGCTCCGGCATTGGAATGCACCAGCATTGCCCATGCTGCAAACCCGTCGATACCCGACGTGTCCGTGCTGATCTCCGGGCCCCCAATCAAGGATCCAGGGGCGTTGTTGAGGTACGCTCTTCCCATTGACAACAAGGCCATTAGGGAAGTGCAGAAGCCGCTCGAAGACATCACCGACTCACTCAAGATCGCCGGAGTCAAAGCGCTCGATTCCGTCGAGAGAGTAAGTTAGGAGCTGCCGTCGATGAATATAAGATTTCCCTTCAGCATTTTCATTGATGTTAAGATGAGGTTGACTGGAAATTCGGGTGTAGAATTTGAGACAGGCGTCTCGGAGCCTGAAGCAAGGGAAGAGTTTGATTGTGTCGGGTCTAGCGGAGGCGAAGAAGCAGCACGGAATCGAGCTCCTTGACAAGCTAGAAGTGGGAATGGACGAGCTTCAGCAGATTGTGGAGGATAGGAGTAGGGACAAAGTTGTGTCCAAACAGAAGGAACTGCTTCAATACGTTGGAGGGTAAGTTCACTTCTCGTGACTATGTCTCAAATTACCGGTTATGGCGGAAGAGTATTGTAATTTTCAAATAGAAGAATTTAAATATTGCAAGGAACGCTCGTCTCGTGACTCTGTCTCAAATTATTGGTTATGGCGTAAGAGTATTGTAATTTTCAAATGGAAGAATATAAATTTTGCAAGGAGCAATCGCTCGTCTCATGACTTTGTCTTAAATTTGATAAAATTGTCATCGCTTATGGCGAAGGAGTATCGTGATTTCAGTACAAAAACATAGGAATTACAAATAGGAGAAAATAAATTGAATTATCACATCTAACCTAAAATATTTTGATCTTCTTAGTATGTGTTTTTATATGAACCAATAATGTACTTTTTTCCCAATGAGCTTAAGTTACTTTTCTCGTGACACTGTCTCAATTTTATTAATATAATCATCGCTTATAGTGGAGAAATATCGTGGTAACGCAAAGATGTATTGTGATATATTTACTATCCCATGTACCAAAATTAGCCTATAAAAAGAACACCCAGAAATCAGGACAGATCATTCTGACTAGAACTAGATTACTGCTTTTACTAATTTTCGCAGTGTCGAAGAGGACATGGTGAACGGATTCCCGTACGAGGTGCCCGAAGAATACCAAAACATGCCGTTACTGAAAGGGAGAGCCACCGTGGATATGAAGGTCAAGGTCAAGGACAACCCTAACGTGGATGAATGCGTCTTCCGTATAGTTTTAGACGGTTACAACGCGCCTGTCACCGCCGGGAATTTCATCGATTTGGTGGAACGACACTTTTACGACGGCATGGAAATCCAAAGAGGTAATATATATAGTCATTAAATTTAATTTCTTTTCAGGACGCTAGATTTAAAACGCGTGGTGTCTCTGCTTTGTTGCAGCTGACGGGTTCGTGGTTCAAACCGGTGATCCGGAAGGTCCTGCAGAGGGCTTTATTGACCCGAGTACGGAGAAGATTAGGACCGTGCCTCTAGAAATCATGGTGGAAGGAGAGAAAGTTCCCTTCTATGGGGAAACTCTGGAAGTAATCTCTCTCTGTCTCACTCTTTACACACTTCCTTTGACTTATAAGATTATTAAAGTATTACTACACGAAAGAAAACAACACACCGGAAATCGAATAACCGGAATATTATTCTTCGTTTTTAAGAAGATAAACATCTATTCACTTTTTCACTGAAACTGGATTTATGGGTGTATGTTTATAGTCATCCATAGTTATTTCTATCTTCAAAATATATTTTAGGACATGAATAAGTTTAGAAATTATTATTTTGTTTCTTCATTAAACTCAAATTTTTGGACATGGAGTAGTTTTTCTTCGTAAAAACCGATCAAAACCGGTTTTTTTTATTTAAATAATTAAAAAAAAAACTGTTTCCATTACGAAAAAACCGGAATGTGAACACCTGCTTCAACTCTTTTCGTAACGTGATATTTTTGACAGGAACTTGGTCTGTACAAGGCTCAAACCAAGCTCCCGTTCAATGCATTTGGAACAATGGCGATGGCGAGAGATGTAGGCCTCAAAACCGAGTTTCTCTTTCCCCATTTTCACGAAGTCTTGGATCTAACCGTGTGAAAAAATTTGGTGAAGGAATTTGAGAACAACTCAGCGTCTAGCCAGGTGTTTTGGCTGCTAAAGGAGAGCGAGCTAACGCCCAGTAACTCCAACATATTGGACGGCCGCTACGCAGTTTTCGGGTATGTGACGGAAAACGAAGACTACTTAGCAGACGTTAAGGTGGGCGACACGATAGAGTCAATCCAAGTGGTGTCTGGTCTGGATAATCTAGTTAACCCTACCTACAAGATTGCCGGATAAGCCATAGTTGCCCATTTGTAATTTTTTTTTTAATTTTTTTTTTCGAGCATTCCGCGATGAGAGTTTGCGCGGTCAAGCTTTTGTAATGTCTTTCTTAAATGGAAGAGCCTTCTTGTTTAATCAATGGTTCGACGGAAGTTCGACATTCCATTGTATTGATATTGTAACATTTGATTCATTTGGCACTTACTTAGCTGTTATTCTGTTGTCTTAATTAGATTTTGGGAATACATGCTGTTATTTTGAATAATTTTAGATACTTTTACCACAATTATTAGTTAAAGTCATAATTAGTTAGAAGGGTTAACGAGGCAAATGTCCATTTTGATCAAACGTTTTCAAGAAAATACTAAACCTTTATAGTAATTAAAACTACCAATTAATTGAATTGTGGACAAATATACCCGTCCTTCATTATTTACGTTTTTAATTTTTAATTAGTAATTGTAAAAGAATTTATTGATTAATCTTCCTATTAAATAGGATTAATGGAATAAACTGTTTAAAATAACGAATTAGTACGTAAAAAAAGTTATATTTGATAGCTGAAAAATCAAATAAAAAACAAAGATCTTTAAAAAATCTCTCATCCGATCTGTATCCTGATCTTATTAATTACATAGTAAAGAAAACACCAACTATGAATCTATTATTATTCGTAACTACGTATATAATTACGAAACAATAATTTTAATTAATTACTTAGATTGAGGTTGAAGTTGAATGTATTGTAATTGTAATGACAAATGTGTTGACGTGATTTCGCACACCAACATTCACGAAAATATGTGTATGGGATTTCAATTTGAATTTGCTAAATGATCGTGGATCTTGACCTCCGCGTCGTCAATACTATGACGGTGATAATAAATAAAAAGTAAGAACAATGAAAACACGAGGTGTTTTAGAGAGGTTCGTCCCAATGCGGTAGTTGACTACGTCCTCTGTAAGTTTATTAATTCGAGAAAGAAGATCAACCAGAACCACAAGCCGATTCCGAGTTAATCGAAAAGATGAAAGAAAAAAACACTCTGAAAATACAAATCTCACAAACTCTTTTTCTCTCAGGTGAATGCTTGCATACGTGTAGTGGAGCTGCTCTCTTGCTTTTATAGACTTCTGGTTTCTACCTGTTGGAACTTCTTTGTGAACGTTGGTAGTGGCTCCGAGTTCGGCGCTTGACTCTTTGCTGAGCTGACACGTGGGCCATTTCTCGAGAGAATTACGCAGTAGTGGGCTTTGACTTGGCGTCGTGGGAGTTTGAATTCTGGTCGTGGCGATTTTCCTGGTCGGGCTCCGGAGAATTTGAATGAAGCTTTGACTCGTTCTGCTCCGGTCTTCTTGCTGGCGCTGTGTTCCTGCTCGGGTCCCTTTCTGGCAATTTCTACCCGGGACGAGCCTTGAACCTTGGGCCGAGGGGCCTGGTCGGGCCTGGGCCTTGTTTATTTCTTTATTGGGATTTTGTTCGTATATTTCAAAGGCCCATTTGTGTATGAATAATCAATTAAATTCATAACTTTGGTCTTAAATTACTTAGACCGTAAATTTAATTAATGACCTTATCGTTCCAAATACGGGACGAATTTACACATCAACAAAATGTGTAATTATAATTAGGAAAATTACGTATTAGAATTCAATTAAATTACAATTAGAGTGCAATTTTAATTACGAAATTGTAATAGTAGTTACGTAAAAGAAATTATAATTACGTAAATATAATTTTAGTAATTACGTAATTTTAACGACAATAATGTCATTATAGTTACGGAAATGTAATTAAAGTTATAGTAACGTAGCTAAAAATTTCTAAATACAAATTCGTGATATAACTCACAATATGTAACTAAAGCTACAATAACGTAATGGGCAGGGTTAATTTGGTCCAAAAAAATATAATTAATGGGCAAAAATGAATTTTTTGTAACTATGGTCATATCTTTCAAAGGTATGTTACATTTTGGGCATTTCATAGGATTTTCTTAATTAAAATGGTTAATCACGATAAAAGTACCCAACGTATGATCAAAGCAGGTAGCGTGTGTGAGCTTAAGCTTGACTTAGTCCGGATGACGACCAGAGCCCAGGACGGGCAGAAACACTTGCGAGGAGTCAGCCCGGGTACCGACCAGAACAGAAGACGGACAGCTGTTCAGCCCAGCTCGGGTGAACACGAGCAGAACATCCGGATAGAAGGCAAGCCCGGCCAGAGGCAGACGAGCAGGCCAGCTCGGGGACAGAGAAGCTGTCCGGGCAGGAAAAGGAAACTCTACCCAGAAAGGAAGACGCGTATCTTGAGGAGCAAGCAAATCAAGTCAAAGATTCGGCGAGATTATTTAGGGTAGTTTCTTGATTTTGTGCGATTTGGTTAGCTAGGGTTTCGCCTATGTGAGGCTATAAATATACCTAGCATGTACACTTTGTAAAGAGTTGAGTCCATTAGAATTTCGAGTTTATCTCCTTGTATATTGCCTTCGATTATTAATCAGAGAATTTCTTCTCCCAAAAGCTTGTGTCCTTTATTTTTGGTTCGATTTCTTTTGGTGTTATTCGTGTTCTTTGCAGATCCGTGAATTGGGATCCAACAGCGTGTACCCAACTTCCAGAGGTGGCGGTGTGACAATTGAATGACGTGGGCAAGGCCACGTGAGAAGTCAAATTACATCCATGTGGCGTTTGGCTGATGACCAATCACCCAGAAGGCGTGTTGGGTACTATCGTCGTCATTTTTAGAGGTTGGGTATAAATCACCCACTTTGACCATATATGGGTACTTTTACCACTATTAACCTTAATTGAAAATTAGATTATTTGCCACGAAAGTCATTAAATTCATACAATTTTAATAGATAAGCTCATGTATCCAATTTACGACGGCTAAAGTCAGGGCCGGCCCTAGCTATAGGCGAGCAAGGCGGGCGCCTAGGCCCCAAAATTTTAAGGGCCCCAATTTTATTAGATATATTGTTGTATACTTAATTAAATATAAACAAAATTTAATTTTTAAATACTTTAAGGGCCCCAAAATTTTATATAGCCTACGGGCCCCGACCAAAAACGACGAGCTCAGGATCGGCCCTGGCTAAAGTTACTAAAATCGGACATCACTTTCTCTACCCAAGTCATCAATATTGACATGGCGAATCACATGTGGGCAGAAAAAGTGACATGGCGTAGATTCATGTGGCATTTAACGTTGTCCATCGTTGAATTGGAATAAAATTTTAACATTAGTGATTTTAGCCGCTAGAAATTCAATCCAAAAACTTATCTGATAAAATCAGACAAATTTAATGACTTCCGCCGTAAATGTCTCCTCAAAATATCAGCCATTCGGATAACGTATATAAACAAGAGGCTCGTAAGATAGCTTTATCTCACAGAGATCAACTCCCACCCTTCTCCAGCCATGGTGGTCGTCACCACCGCTTCCTCGTCTCTGCAAACCCTAGCCTCGCCGTCTCTCCGGCGACTCTCTGATGCCCGCGCCAAGTCCAGCCGCAGAAGCGGCGGCGCCGGAGCTCTCACCGTCAGAGCTTACATGGAGAAGCCGAACTCGTTCGCCAGCTTCGCCAACAAGGTCATCGGAGCTCTCCCCGTGGTCGGCCTCATCGCCAGGATCGTCAGCGACGAGGGCGGCGTCGGCGAGGACCTCGTCGACTTCGCCGAGTTCCGGCGCCGAGTCGGCAACAAGTGCTCCTCCTCCGATTCCAGAGCCTTCTACGAGTTCCAAACCAGACGCGGCAAGGTAAAATTCGATCGAAATTTCTCCATTTGAAGCTGTTGCGAGCTGTGTGATGGATTGTTCTTTTAGATCGATTCATATCAACATTCATAGAAATCATAGGGTGTCTATAAGACCAGAATTCTTCGATTTTTTCGGGTTTTTCGTGTTGGGTGTTCATCACTGATCATACTAGGCTAATTTTCGTTATAGTGTTAGGAGATTCATGACATTGTTACCGTATAGATCTCTCCCTTGGGGCGCAAGTTTACTGCGGCAAGAAAGAGCACGACTCATTTACAAACCGGTTAAACGTGTTTAACATAAGCGCACTCGTTAATGTAATCTGAACAAACCGTTTACAAAGATGAAATGATCTTTAAGTGCAAGTTATGTGGTGCGAGAAGGGTCCGATTTTGACGAAACTTTGGCTGTGAACAGTCAGGGGAACCTTTGTACGTCTTGATCTGTTGTTGGCTAGCGGCGGTCGGCGCCGGTCTTCTCAAATCGGAGGAGATTCTGGAAGGCGCTTCGAGGCTGCGGATCTCAAACGACATCGAGTTCGAAGAAGAGACTTTCCTTGCTATGATGAAAGAAGCCACAGAGGTTGGTTCCTTCCGCACCAAAACTTCTCACACATTTTCTTGGTGTGAAACTTATGACTCCCAAGCCTCGTTTCAGCCCGAAATTTAGGCTCTTTTGTAAAAAACTGGCAACTCGGACGGGACCGAATCAACAACAAAAAAAAGGCTCAGTCCTAGCCTGGTTCCCGATTTTAGTACAATTTAAAAAAAAAAAAAATTATTGTAATTCTAGACTTTAGAGTTAAATTTTATCTTTATTTCATTTATTATTTGAAGTTTGGAGTATGTTTATTATTAGATTGTGTATTTTTTTGGGTTTTCAAGTTTAAAATTTGGTGTAAAAAACTGACTTTTCTACCTTTTATTAACTAATTAACAGTTATATATTTAAAAATTGGGTTGGCCTGGAATCGGTTCGTTCCTAGCCCAGTTTATATACTCTGGCTTTTTCAAAGCCGGATTTGAAAACCCCAATAACCAGGACCGGGCTGATAGCTGGCCGAAAGTCCAGAACCCGGTCCGAGTATCACCTTTGGTTAAATCTGAATCCGTGTCCATAGATGAATCTTTGTGGTCAAAACTATGTGCATTGTTTCAGAAACGAGCAAAGTCAAAGGGCAGTGCACCATCAATCCCGCTAGAAGTTCGCGCAGACAAAGCGCTCGAAGCTATTTACGTCTGTTGCTTCGGGAAAGACGCCATTGAAAAGGAGGACGAGCAGCTTCTAAACACCATGCTTTGTGCTGTTTTCCCGAGCGTGGCGAAGGATGAGATCAAGAGAATGGTCACGGAAAAAGCGGAGAGAGTACAGGAAGGCGGCGAAGTGGGCATGGCGGAGCCGAAGCCATTTTCGAAAGAGTCTGTGGAGCTGCAAATGAAGGACCTCCAGTTTCTTCAACAAAGTAGAGATAGCTAATGCTCGTGTATGTAATTAACGTTCTTGATCAAATAATGATAGTGAATTTTTTTTTTTTTTTTTTGTGTGTTTACTATTTCTTTATTAATTCCGTTGTGCCGTTTTATAGATCTTAAGATTAAAAATCTTCGAAAAAATAGAAGGAAAAAAAAAACTAGGGCAAATAGCATTCAAAACTTATAACATACTGCAAAAAAGCACTGTCGCTTGTCAAACAGTGTCGTTTCTTGAGGTTCTCGTCGTTTTGGGGAAATATTGTTGTTTCGTTTGAAATGATTGTCCATGTTTTTGTTTACAATTAATATTTTCTCTACCAGTTAATTGTGTTGTAAGTATTCAATGTTTGATTTTTACGGTGGTATGAACTTAGTTTTATGGAAAAAGTTCTCAAGTATTTTGACTTCTTTCTAAAATTAATTTATTAATCGATTTAACAAAATTTTAAATGTGCCGTTTAATCTTAGACACATAACTTTTATAAAATTTATAACATTTTTCTTCTCTTTTTTTGTTCCAATGGGACTTTAAGAAATTAGTAGACTGAAACTTTAACTACGAAAAGAAAGAGAAATCGAGTTTATGCCACCGGAAATATTAAAATCGCGGGTTATTATGCAGCTATTAACCCTAATCTAAAAGTTTTAATTTGTCCATCACCAAAACGCTCATGTTCAAGAACTAATTCTAATGTAAGATTGCAAAGTACTTTTACACACACAACATACATGCAACAAATGTTTTGAGGTAAGTAAGTAGTATACGCACGAGCTCACAGCGAGTTCACTCTTTATTGTTTCCCCTCTTGGCCCTGGAACAAAGCTCACACATCTCTCCAAAAGCTTCTTGCTTCTTATTCCCGAAAACAGACGCAGAACCGGACGGAATCACCGGTACTGGCTGGCGAGCTCGCCTTCCTTCACGATGTAGTTCTGCACCGGGAAATCCTCCCCCTTGAAATACCGGTCCAGCATATCCTTAACTCCGGCAGAGTAGCGCAACTGCCACCCAGTCCCATCGGTTAAAATTCAAAATTTAACACATTGAAGAAGAGCGTTTTAAGCCTCGTTTAAGTATCGGAAAGCTTTACATGCGAGTTGCGAAAGGAGGCAGAGTGCGTAAAATTACCTGGCCGTCAATTGTGGTACCCGAGATGTGGGGAGTCATGGCCTGGTTGGGCATGAACCGCCATGGATGGTCCTTCGGAGCTGGCTGAGGGTTCCAAACATCGCCGCTGTACCCTACATTACCGAACATACAAAAAAACGGACACCATTTTCAAACATTATCAATTTTCACCGAACATAAGATGATGGAATGTTGGCAATTCATTTTCGATAATTTTCGACCGTCGACTCACCGGCAATATGGCCGCTATTGCAAGCGTCAACGACAGCCCGTGTGTCCATAATCGCTCCGCGAGCATTGTTGACGATCAAGACACCCTTCTTGCAGCTCGCGATCCTCGCCTTGTCGAACAGTCCTCTGCACCAAAATCACGATTAATGAAGGACATCAAAACCTTAGCGACTATCGAAAAGATCGGCAAGAACCTCGTCTTATCGGTAAGAGGCGTGTTGATAACGATGACATCGCACTTGGGAAGCATAGCGTCGAGATCCTCCTCGAACTTTGCCCCGGTTTCCTTCTCTGTTTCAGGATCGATCTTGATTCTGTCATGGTACAGAAGGTTGCAATTGAAGGGCCTGAGCCTCTGGAGCAGCAGCTTGCCAATGCGCCCGGCGCCGACCGTTCCGACTGTCTTTCCCTCGAGATCGTATGCTCGGTGGGCGACGGCAGCTACGTTCCACTCCCCGGCCGCGACCTGGTGGTGAGCAGGTAGGAAGTTGCGGACGAGGATGAGGATCCTCATGAGCTCGTCCTCAGCTACTGAGACCGTGTTGCTTCCGGTGACCTCTGCAACTGTCAAGCCCGCCGCGGCTGCAGCATTTAGATCGACATGGTCTGAGCCAATCCCGGCCGTGAGGACGAGCTTCAAGTTCTTCGCTCTGCTAATCCTCTCAGCCGTGACATAGGCCGGATGGAACGGAGTTGTAATCAGAACTTCCAAGTCCGGAATATGTTTCTCGAGCTCTGCATAGGCAACCATATGAGTTGGTTAAATATTTAAACTAAAATCCTTGAGAAATAGAATTCAAGTCAGCCAATTGATTGAGTATTTGAACTAATAGCGGCATAAACCCGACAATCCAAACTAAAATTCGCGTTTTCGTATAGCTTGTGTATGGTTTCTTATATATCAACACAGTTTTAAGAGAACAGTAGAAGTGATTTGAGCATACTGAATGATACATATAATGAATAAGTACTAACCCGAGTCGGGTCCTTCCTTGTCATCGGTGACAATGTAGCGATGGCCTTGCGATTCGAGCCAGTCACGAATGCCCAACGAGCCTTCGACGCAGCCGAGGAAGTTGGGGTTGAGCTTGGCGTACTCATTTGCCTTGTAGAACACGCCAACAATCTTCTTACCGCTCCCCGAAGCCTGATCAATTTACATTGTCATTTTCCCCTTCAATTTCTGGAATCAACTATTCTCTTCACGGCTTATTTATGCAACATCTTACACACACACACACACAACTATATATATATATATATAGAGAGAGAGACACTGCCATTTAATCATGTTTTTACTTAGTACCAGCATTGCTGTCCACTTACAATCTCTCTTGTTTTTACTTGGGGTAAACTGCGGCTAATGTACCCAATGTTTGATTCGTTGCGGATTATGTACCCAATGTTTATTTTCGACGACTAATGTACCCAATGTTTGATTCGCTGCGGATTATGTACCTAATGTTTATTTCCGTTATGTACCCAATGTTTATTATTCTCGATTTGGCGGTGTATTATTATATGTGAAGGAAATCTAATTATCCAATTTTATGAACACGCTGTAAAATTCGAACATATTTATTTTTTAACATACGCGAACATTTTTGTATTTTGACCACTCATTTTTTTTCTTTTCCAATTATATACTCAAACTCTCACTTTGAAGCTAAAACAAAGATCTCCAACTTTATAATTTTACGTTTTAAAAAAATAAATCACACGAATTTTAAGCCCGAGATTCGATTTCATATATTTAATGCTTCAATCGGACACCCGGATCTTCTCAAGTTACCACCCGTGACCCCGTTATAATTTTCGAAACGCTCCAAAAACGTCAATGCAAGCTCCTCGGTAGGCCCGACTTGGTATGTTTCCTTTGCTCAGGGTAATTAATTGACGTCACATGCACGAGTTCGAAATGCTATTTCTTTATAAGTTTTTATTATATATTAGGGTTACAAGATAGGTTCTAAATAATAATAAATAAAAAAAACAACTTATCTTAAAAGTATTAACAAACTATTTTATTGTAAGCTCATTAATTTTTATTAAAATTTATATGCCTATTAACGAAAGTATAAATAAGAGATCGACATTAAGTTTGTATTTATCTACTTATATAATGAAAAAGAAATAATTATAATTTATGACGGGAATTAAAAAGGAGTTAAGAATCCAATTTCCAAAGGAACAAAAACGCAAAACGCAAGGTAGGATGGGCCCACTTCGGACCAACCTCGTGCTTGCGGGTCCCATAAAAACAGAGAAGGTCACTTTCTCGCGTCTCCACTAACGTGCCTACATGGCAGCGGACAAACTCCACGTGGCACGCCCATACGCATCTGGTTCTTGATTCAACGAACGTCGCTGAGCAGTCAGAATCCTGACCGTCCGATCGTTCTCGTCATTTGATCATCGATCACAAGTAATTTTCAGAGGAAAAGTAATCGGCGAAGAGAAGATCCATCAGAGTTCTGAAGGATTTCAACGCACCAAACAGCGATCGACGACTACGAGTATAAGCGAGTTTTGAGTGAAGAAAAGCTTACATGGAGATTTCTGGAGTGAAGTGGAGAAGACGAAGAGATCGCTTGAATCGCAGACACAGCAACGCGCTTCATCGCCATAGCTTTCTCTCTCTTCTGTGCGTAACGCTGTGAAAGGTTGAGAAAGGAAGGAGATGGGTGTGACTGTGAGTGAGAGAAGAGTTGCGTTTAGGTTTATATATAACCAAACTTCTTCTATTGGAGAAAGACTGCTCAACAATCACTCTCCACTCCCAAAATAAATAAAGGATATTTACGGCATATGTCTCTAAATTATTTCTTTTTGCAAATATCTTTGAGTTTTATTTAATCATCAGTTAATACTACTATTGAAGGAATTAATATCTTCATCTAAGACGGTCAAAGAAAGAGGAAAATACTTAGAATCAGAGACTATCTAAAGACGTTATCTCGATCAGGTAATACTTTCTTCAAGAGCTGAGAAATAAGAACTTGTATTATGTGCAGAGAAAAAGAGTATAATTGCATTAGTAGTAGAGCATATATAGCCCTAAATTAATATCTCATTATTTATCATATAGGCCTTTCTCAAAATTCACTATTTTACTTTTCACTAAAATTCAATCTAATTTTTCTATTGATTGTCATAACAAATCTCTCTCTCTGGAAAACGTGTCAACTAAATAACGACACAACCTGTATTATATTTTGCTAAATTAATTGAAAAAATGGATCTAAACTTTTGGCGAGAAGCAAATTCGTGAACAGTGAGAACTTCAATTATAAAAGATATTAAACGTTGTTGTAAATATAAAAATATTTAATAATTATGCTGCTATTATAAAATAGAAAATAACATAAAATTTAAATAGATGTCTAAAAATCCATTTGTTAATAATAAAAGTCAAAGAATTCTATGGTAGTATTCAAATCCAGTTTGATAATTATTGTCTATGTGGAGGCCCCACTAAATTATTAACTATTAAGTAAGATGGCGATTACTTTGGTTTCCATCATATCCTATATGCTGACGTGGAAGCTGGATCAAAATCATTATCATCAATACTCAACCAACGTTCGACTTATCGTGGATAATCGACGATTATCGGTCTTACCGATGTTTACCGGTAAATAATCCACTACACTAGTTGTCGTTTTGGTAACTTATCGCCGATAATCGATAAATCCTTTTCCAATGAATTATCTTTTTTTGCAGTGTAAAATTGAGGAACTTTTCGGTGCAATTAAAAAAATATTTGGCAAAAGTTTGCAAAGTTTTTATTTAAGCGTTTTTCTCCGAATTTTTTCAAATTTGTGCGAACTTTTTGGTAAATTTAGGAGTTATAATCATAGATATGTATGAATCATGCATTTTTTTCTTTGATATTTACTCATTTTTACGATTCTTAGAAGATTTACATGAGTTCAAAACTAAAGAGTTAGTTGTTCACATATGAGTTATATTCTTCAATGGGTAAAGATTAGTACTTTTGTGATTTTGAGTTGTTTTTTTTGCATTCTTATGAATATATATTGATGAAAACTTGTTTTGATGACTTAGTTTGTAATTATTTTGTTAGATTAAGAGGAAATTCGGATTTGTATGCTTGTTAGGCAAAAGTATACAAAGTTTTGAATTTTTAAATTTGCTCAAAATATAGATATTTTTTTTATGATTTATTGTTTGTGTATGCTTTAAAAGATTGTAGTTAGTATTTAGTAAGAAATATGTGTTTGTTGGTGATTTTTTTAGGCATATTAGATGATAATTTCGGATTTCCTCATAATTGCGGCAAAAGTATTTGAAGTTGATCTTTTTGTGATTTGTGAAGTATTCTACTCATTTATTTTGGGTGTTTCCATTCATTAAATATTTTTTGAAATATTAATCTGAGTTTTTGGTGTAATTTATTTTCAGATTTGACGATAATTTGGCTATTCACATAATTGCGGCAAAAGTCTTCTAAGTTTATCTTCTTGTGATTTCTCCGGTAATCTACTGACTTTTCTTGCTGTTAGCTTTCATTAAATATGTTTTATTAGTGTTTTAGATTGGAGACTTGTGATGGAATTAAATGTGTTTGTATGACTTTTTATTTTTATTTTTTATGGAAGTGTGTATGACTTTATTTAATATGTTTTGAGGTTTGATATTATAAAAATATTTTGTAAGTTTTCCGTCGAAAAGTATCGATAATCCGTCGATAATCATCGAAAAGTATCGGTAATCGGTAAGCTACAATATTATTAGTTTTCCGTCGATAATCCGGTAATCCGTCGATTAATCTGTCGATAACGGCAAGCGATTTATCGGTTATCTCGATAAGTTAAACCTTGTACTCAACAATAGATGCGTGCAGAAAGAAACTATTGGAACATAATGTTGTTTGGCTGGTGATCAAACAGTGTCGTTTATTGTGATCCTATTTCAACTGTCGTTTTCTAGAAATATTGTCGTCGCTTTTTCCTAGAGTTCCTTTTCCATTTTAAGTACTTCAGTTTCGTTGTCCGAAATAATCATGTCAACAGACAACAGTACTAATATGATTGCATCTCTAACTATAAAATATAGTTTGACACCGTTATTATCGAATTAGAGTCTGTTACGGGTGTTTTACGTAATTGGTTTATTATTAATTAACAAAAGAAAAATGATGTAAATTAATTTTTCTTTTATTAATTATGATCAATTTCGCCCAAAATATTCACCGGAAGCCCGTTTTTGAAAAATAAAGGTTCCAGATGATCCCAAAAATATCAAAACACCCAAAAACGATATAAAATTGCGAAAAACGGCCTTGGGACGCTCCCGGGGCCTTCGGGAGACGCCGGGGGCCACACGGGTGGGCCCCACGGGCCCCCAAAGGTCGCTGCCACGTGTCAGGCGGCCCACCAGATCAGCCGAGGGGTCAACTTGACCCTGCCACGTGTCGCGCGCCCCTTCGCCCTCGCCAAAGGCCACCAGCGGGCGAACCAGAGCACGGCACATAGAGGCTGACGCGCGCCCACCTCACCACGCGCGTGGGATCTGCGTCAACAACACTGTTCCCGCGCGTGAGGGCGCGTCTGAGGTCCAATCGCTGAGCCGATTGCGGCGTTGGATCGGCCACGTCCGGGGGACCCGAAAAAACATATAATATTACCCCGGGGGCTTCCCGGAGTAATAATTATTCATGTTTTAACCCCCGGACCCTCCTATAAATAGGAGCTCAATTTTCACTAAACGGTAACTCGATTCTCACCCCGAGAACTCGCCCAAAACTCTCTCTACTCTCTCTAAACTCGCCTCCTCCTCAAATATCACTCTAAGGTTGAGCGTCGAAGGTGAATCAGGGGATACCCCCCCCCCCCCCCTCCCCCCGGTTCTCCCTGACCTCGGGTGTTGTTTTTTCCAGGTCCTGAGAGCGAGAAATCACACTAGAGCGGAAGCCCTGGAGAAAATTCTGGCACGATCTAAGACCCTCCTTACCAAGGTTGTAGATCTGTGAGGTGCTTGTTCTATCCACTAGTCTTGTATCTCCAGCAGATATATTGATTACGCGGATAGCCCGAGGACCCGGATCTGTCCCCGTGACGCCGGTCGAGGGTCTGGTCCACCAGGGTTCACTGGAAAGTCGATACTGTGATCCCCCCTACACGGTGGTAAGGAATCCGTTTTTGGTGTCCCGAACCTGTAATCCGGGCCAGGCCAAGTCCTGGCCCTATTAGCGACAGACAGTGGAGTTTACCACGGATTTCTGGTCATTGAGTCAGTGGAGGGTCCGTTTGACTTGAAAGTCCAGGAACCCAAGCCCGATAGTTCATAAAAAGTCAACAAGACGACATTGGGCCCGGCCCAACACGAGCAACTGGGCCGCTGAATGTTTGAAGCATTTTTCTGCATCAACATTTTGGCGCTAGAAGGAAGGGGCCAGAGGTTTAAAACCTCGAGTCCCTACCAGCACATCCGACCACATTCGAAGATATTCGGGTGCATTCGAACGTATTCGAACACACTCGAAGGCGTTCGAACACACTCGAAGGTGCTCAAAGAAACTCGAAGGCGTTCGAGCATACTCGAAGACATTCGAGGACTCTCGAAGGCATTCGAAGACATCCGGCCGCATTCGAAGATATTCGGGTACATTCAAATGCATTCGAACACATCCGAAGGCGTTCGAACACACTCGAAGGTGCTCAAAGAAATTTGAAGGCGTGCGAACATTTTCGAAGGCGTTCAAACACATTCAAAGGCGTTCGAACACACTCAGAGGCATTCAGAGAAACTCGAAGGCGTTCGAGCACACCCAAAGAAACTCGAGGGCGCTCGAAGACACTCAAACGCACTCGAACGCGTTCGAATACATTCGAACACATTCGAAGATACTCGAAGACGCTCGAAGCTTCGATGTCAGATTCGACAGAAGGAACCTCTTCCCGCCCCGCGGGAAGTATCGCTCTCAACACTCGGGCACGGGTGAACGCACGCCAAACCCAAGCACTCAACCGACCCGAGACAAGTACTCGACAAGAGCCCGCTATCAACAAAGAAAAAGAATGACTGACTCGGCTGGAAGATAGTGTCTTCCGCCTAGCTGATCTTGTGTCCAAACGCCTCGGCAACAACGACGCCAACCTCGAAGCCATCGACGAAGAAGAGAGCCCAGAAGAGGCTCTCGAGCTCACATAACGAGGACAACCTGCGACTCATCCGGTCCGTCGAGACGTTCGAGAGCTGGCCCGATCATAGTCGACCCGACGTTCAGCCTTTGAACGTCTGGGAGAAGAGGAAAGTAACGCTGAAAGCGTTAAGGTGCGGAAAAACCATCGTCACTAGCAGGCGCCCGCCCGGGTACGCCCGGAAAATCAGGAGGATCTCCGTCAACGTCTGAGTCACTCCCATCAAGAAGGAAACTTGCGACGACACCTCGAACGACGAAGGGAAGAACCTCGCCCTCAGAGAAATCCGGACAGTGCCGGATCAGAAGGGTCTAGGAGTTCCGCGCCCCCCGCCATGTATCACATGACTAGAGGAGCCAACACGGCCCCAGCACCTGACCCGACAGCACCCCCGCCAAATGAAGGACTAAGAAACGAGGTCCAGGCTCTAAGAAGAGAGCTGAGAGAACTCGCCGCAGCCAATAGTACCGATCCCGCCAAACGAAGTATGGCGGAGGGAATCATCTCCCCTCTCGCAAGCCACCTACTCGACGAAGATCTCAGTGGGGACCTCCGATTCCCGCTAAATCTCGTCTACGACGGCACGACGGATCCCACATACCATCTGGTACAATACCAGTTTGCCATGTGGGTAAAGAGATGTTATCCCTCTACAATGTGTCAAGCGTTCTGCCTTACCCTTGTCAGACCGGCCTTCGAATGGTACCAACGACTCCCCAAAGGGTCAATTGAATCCTTTGAAGAGCTGAAGGAACGCTTCATATCCCGCTTTGCTAGCTCGATTACGCAGCGAAAGGGAAAATCGTACCTATGGTCCCTCAAGCAGCGCAAAGACGAGTCTCTCCAGGCTTACTTAAAAAGGTTCACGGAGGAGGAAAATAAAGTCGTTAGCTATACCGACGACGACGCCGTCACCGCAGTAATCGACGGCCTCCCGGTGAGCGAATTCACACGCTCCCTTGTCAAAAAGAGACCTGCTTCCATGGCCGATCTAATGGCTAGGGCGGTGGAAGACATCGCCGCCGATGAATACTTCGCAGTTCAAGCCAACTCAGCCTAGACGAGCAAAGCCGGAACGACCAAGGGAGAAATGATGACGAGCCTCAAAGAAAGAGGCAACGCCAGCAGTCGAACTCTGAAGGGCGACAACAGCGCCCTAAGCGAGCAGAAAGTTTCCGCAGGGACGCAAACTACACCCCGCTAACCGTGTCGCTGGCAACGAGTTTCAACCTCCACAAAGAAAAGTTCGGCCCTCCACAGCCTCTGCCCAGAAAGGCTAGGATCACGGCCACTTGACGTCAGAATGCTGGCAACTAAGGAAACAAATTGAGTAGCTCATCGAAGTTGGAAAGTTAAAAGAATTCGTCAAGAAACTCGTGGCGGGAAGCGGAAAAGCCAGCAACCCTCTGCCTCAAGAAGGTGAACAACCCCAAGACGATCACAAGTCTCGCCAAGACGAAGACGGAACCAAAGGCAAAGCACCCCAGTATCATGTTGTATCCATTATCCTAGGTGGACCAGAAACTGGGGACTCCAACAACAAACGAAAGAGATACGCCCGAGCCCTGGAAAGTGACGGCGAAGAACACCAGATCAACCTCACGAACCTAACCAGTTCTACGACAGTGCTTCCCAGCCAAGCCATCACTTTCACAGAAGAAGAAGCTCGACGAATCTCACACCCTCACAACGATGCCATCGTGATAGAGACGCTGATCGCCAACAACCAAATCAGGCGAGTACTGGTCGACAATGGAAGCTCGGCTTACGTTATCTTTAAGACCGCCCTGGAACGCATGATCGCCAACAACCGAATCAGGTGAGTACTGGTCGACAATGGAAGCTCGGCTTACGTTATCTTCAAGACCGCCCTAGAATGCATGAGTCTGGGAGGACTCATCCCGACACCCATCAAGACCCCGCTGTACGGCTTCAACGGAAAGCCGGTCTTTGCCGAAGGAGCCATTGACCTCCCAACAACATTCAGATCCAAAGACAAGGCCATGGTCACCAAAATGATCCGGTATCTCGTGGTGGACCAACCATCGTCCTACAACATCATCATGGGAAGGCCGTCTCTCAACAAACTCCAGGCCATCGCCTCCACCTTCCAGTTGCTCGTAAAATTTCCCACGTTGAACGGGATCAGAATCCTAAGGGGAAGCCAACGGAAATCCAGAACCTGTTACGCCCAAGGAATGAAAATGGGGAGGAGCGAATTGGTCATCCACACGATCCAATAGCTAAATGAAAATCTCACCCCCGGTTCCGAGAAGGCACGGATGTTCGGCGAGCTCGACCCGAGAGACGCAAGGCGCAAACCCACGATGGAACCCTCTTCCGATGTGACATCAGTCACACTGGATGAAGAAAAGCCAGAGAGGACCGTTTCAGTCGGCGCCCAGTTTCCCGTCATGATTAAAACGCAACTGGCCTCCTTCCTGCGAGAATTCAAGGACGTTTTTGCCTGGTTACATGCCGACATGCCAGGCATCGACCCCAAAATCGCCGTCCATAGACTCAATATCGAGAAAGGAAGGGCACCCAAAGTACAACGACGGCGAGCCTTTAACCCCGAAAGATATCAAACCATCAACGACGAAGTCAACAAACTCATCGCGGCGGACTTCATCAGAGAAGTCACGTACCCGGAGTGGGTGTCCAATGTCGGATCTGCATAGACTATTCCGACCTCAACACGGCATGTCCAAAGGATTGTTTTCCTCTCCCGAGGATCGATCAGCTAGTAGACGCGACCGCCGGCCACCAGCTCATGAGCATGAAGGACGCGTATTCGGGATACAACCAGATCCGAATGCACGAGCCCGACCAGATACACACCACGTTCATCACCGACCGCGGTCTCTACTGTTAAAAAGTCATGCCCTTTGGGCTCAAGAACGTTGGAGCCACATACCAGCGCTTGGTCAATCGGATGTTCGCCCCGCTCATCGGGAAAACAATGGAAGTTTATGTCGACGAAATGATCGTCAAAAGCCTTGAAGAAGCCGACCACGTCAAAGACCTTCGAGAAACCTTCACTCTCCTCCGAAGGTACCAGATGAAACTGAACCCCGCCAAGTGCGCATTCGGGGTCGAGTCTGGGAAGTTCCTAGGATTCATCGTCAACCGACGAGGAATCGAAGCAAACCCTGAAAAAATCTGGGCTCTAATCGAAACGAAGAGCCCCCGAAGAATCAAGGAAATACAAAGCCTCAACGGGCGCATCAACGCCCTAGGGCGATTCGTGTCAAAGGCCACAGACCGGTGCCAGCCGTTCTTCCAGGCCCTCAATGGCGGAAAGAATTTCGCATGGAACGAGAAATGCGAAGCCGTTTTTCAGGAACTGAAAGCTTACCTTGGGTCGCCATCTTTATTGTCAAAACCAAAATATGATGAGGTTCTATTCCTCTACCTCTCCATCTCAACCAGGGCCGTTCGCGCAGTCTTGGTTCGAGAAGAAGAAAAGAAGCAGATGCCGGTCTACTACGTCAGCAAAGCTCTCCTTGCCGCTGAGACCCGCTACACACAGATCGAAAAGCTGGCGCTCGCGCTGATCACCACCGTGATAAAACTCCGCCTGTACTTCCAAGCTCACCAAATCATAGTGAGAATAGAGCACCCGGTTCAAAAGGCACTCCTCAGAGGTACCTCATCACGAATGACGATCTGGTCACAAGAACTAGGGGAATACGGTGTGGAGTACCAGCCCCAAATCGATATCAAAGCGCAGGCGGTAGCGGACTTCATCGCCGAATTCACGTACGATGCGGAGGTCGAGACCGAAGAAGAACTCGACAGGCTGCCCCAAACAGCTAAACAAAAATCGAGCCCCGACGGTCCCGCCTGGAGCCTCCACGTTGACGGTGCCTCTAACACCAACGGCTCAGGGGCAGGTATTCTTCTTACCAACCCCGAAGGTGGAAAGCTACGCTACGCCATCCGATTCAGGTTCAACGCCACAAACAATGAGGCGGAATACGAGGCACTGCTGGCCGGACTCCTGATCGCTCAAAAACTCAAAGCGAAAAAACTGAGGATCTACTGTGACTCTCAACTGATCGTGAAACAAGTAGAAGGGAGTACCAAGCTAAAGAAGAGAATATGGCGGCCTACCTCGCGGAAACGCTGCATCGCTTGGAGTTCTTAGCATGGTATGAGATCACTCAAATACCTCG
The DNA here is from genome assembly GCA_954871525.1 of Parietaria judaica. Classification (NCBI taxonomy): domain Eukaryota; kingdom Viridiplantae; phylum Streptophyta; class Magnoliopsida; order Rosales; family Urticaceae; genus Parietaria; species Parietaria judaica. Next base: position 27,512,619 of record OX940869.1, read on the forward strand.
AGCTGAGAACTACGAGGCCGACACATTAGCCAGAATGGCATCAGAAGCTGACAACGAGGAGCTAGGCAAAGTTCCAGTCGAGGCCCTCGAATGCCCGTCCATAAGGAAAATCCAAACCCTCGCCATCACCAGCGAAGAAGAAGACAACTGGATGTCGCCTATCATCAAGTACTTAGAGCACGGCGTTCTTCCCGCCGATCGAAACAAAGCACGGCAACTCAAGCTCTGGCCAACGAGATATGTGATACATGACGGCAATCTTTACAAGCGCGGGTTCATGCAGCCCCTTCTCAAGTGTCTTCCCCGGGACGACGCAGATCTCGTCCTCCGAGAAATCCATGAAGGAATCTGTGGCAACCACTATGCTGGACGATCTCTGGCCCTCAAAGCCCTCAAAGAAGGCTATTTCTGGTCGACCCTTAGAAAAGACGCGAATGAGATCTCCCACAAATGTGAAAAATGCCAACAGTTCGCCAAGGTGCTTCACCTACCTGCAGTCCCATTGTGTCCGGTAATGGTCCCTCGACCATTCGCCAAATGGGGAATCGACCTGATCGGGAAGCTACTGAAAGCCCCAGGAGGCATCGAGTATGCGATAGCGGCCATCGACTACTTTACTAAGTGGGTCGAGGCAGAGCCAATCGCGAAAATCACACAGAAAAACACGACGAACTTCATCAAGCGCAACATCATCTGTCGGCACGGGATCCCCGCCTCGCTGATAACCGACAACGGGAAATAGTTCGACAATGTTGACCTCCGAGCTTTCTGCCAATATCTCGGAATCAACAACACCTACTCGCACCCGTCTACCCCCAGGCGAACGGTCAAGTAGAGTCAGTCAACAAAGACATCAAGACCATCCTGAAAAGGAAACTCGATGAAAGGAAGGGAAAGTGGGCGGAAGAATTGCCCTCAGTACTCTGGGCCTATCGGACTACCACGCACAACGCCACTGGTGAAACCCCGTTCGCCTTAACCTACAGAGTCGAGGCAGTCATCCCCGCTGAGATAAGCGTCCCCTCGCCGCGAGTCGAGTTCTTCGATGAAGAACGCAATGACGAGGCGCTGCGACAGGAGCTCGACCTCCTCGAAGAAAAGCAAAATGAAGCGTACACCAGACTGGTCGCCCAGAAGCGAGTTGTAGAACGCTACTACAACTCTAAAGTCAAGGCGAGCCGCTTCTTGGAAGGAAACCTGGTTTTGAGAAAAGTAGGCCAAAACACCCAAGTTCTCGACGCCGGAACCCTCGGGCCAACTTAGGAAGGCCCGTACCGCATCTCCAGGGCAATTCGAGACGGAACATACCGGTTGCAGGAAATGGGGGTTGCGGAATCCCCCGGCCCTGGAACGTCGAACACCTGAAGCAGTACCACCAGTGAGCCCGACAAGGCTAAGGGTGAAAATAAGCTGGAAATAGCTGAAGCTAAGATTCAACCGGAAGCTAAAGCTAAAATCCAACCCGAAGAAAAAGCCCTAAAAGTGATGTACCACCGGCACGGGAATAGCTCCAATAGCCGACGTATGTAAAAGAAGAGCGCCATAAAGAGTGCCAAATGATATATATATATAAAGTCATTCTTTTTCCACGAATTGATTCCTCTTAAAGTTTCCTCACAACCTTTACAAGATTACTCGAAAACTGGGGGTTGATCCAGGGAAAAGAAAAGAAAAAGACCTAAAAAAGCTCAGATTTCGATCTCGCCGCTCAGGCAACTCAAAAGACCGAGAAAAGCTCGGATCTCGATCCCGCCGACTCAGGCAACTCAAAAGACCGAGAAAGGCCCGGATCTCGATCCCGCCGACTCAGGCAATTAAGATGCCTCGAAAGTAGTTCTTGGCCAAAAACCGAGCACTTGGCGACGCGCAACTTGCCATAAGTCCGGGACCTATAGCGCTCTATAAAGCGCGACCCGGCTCCAAGTACACTAAGACGCCTCGAAAGCATTTCTCGGCCCAAAACCAAGCGCTTGGCGACGCGCAACTTACGATAAGCCCGGGACCTATAGCGCTCTATAAAGCGCGACCCGGCTCCAAGTACACTAAGACGCCTCGAAAGTAGTTCTCGGCCCATAACCGAGCGCTTGGCGACGCGCAACTTGCCATAAGTCTGGGACCTATAGCGCTTTATAAAGCGCGACCCGGCTCCAAGTACCCTAAGACGCCTCGAAAGTAGTTCTCGGCCCAAAACCGAGCGCTTGGCGACGCGCAACTTGCCATAAGTCCGGGACCTATAACGCTCTACAAAGCGCGACCCGGCTCCAAGTACACTAAGACGCCTCGAAAGCATTTCTCGGCCCAAAACCGAGCGCTTGGCGACGCGCAACTTGCGATAAGTCCGGAACCTATAGCGCTCTACAAAGCGCGACCCGGCTCCAAGTATACTAAGACGCCTCGAAAGAATTTCTCGGCCCAAAACCAAGTGCTTGGCCACGCGCAACTTGCGATAAGCCCAGGACCTATAGCGCTCTACAAAGCGCGACCCGGCTCCAAGTATACTAAAGATTCCTCGAAAGCATTTTTCGGCCCAAAACCGAGCGCTTAACGACGCGCAACACGCGATAAGCCCGAGACCTATAGGGCTCTACAAAGCGCGACCCGACTCCAAGTATACTAAAGATGCCTCGAAAGCATTTCTTGGCCCAAAACCGAGCGCTTAACGACGCGCAACACGCGATAAAACCAGGACCCTGTAGCGCTCAACACAGCGCGACCGGACCTTCCAATTACAAAAGGCCTAAAAGAAGACTGGATCTCAAACCCCGAGAGCACCGGCCAAAAGCTCGAAGCGCGCTCAACACATTGCCAGAGGGCAGATCTTATCTCAAAGCAATGAAATAAGAGATGAGTAGAGAGCCAACATACAAGACAAAAATTAAAGATCAGCGTTCGCGGGTCAACATTACAGTTACAACACAAGTAGCTACTCCTAAAGAACCACGGCGGCTCGCTACAGCGGAACATGTCCGCCTATATAAGAAATGCGCCTAGAGGCGCTACAAAAACTTACGCCACATGCGGCAAGACTGGAAGCTACAAGCTCTACATACGGGAAGAATACATCCCCAGTTGTTAAAAAATAAGCTGGAAATAGCTGAAGCTAAGATTCAACCGGAAGCAAAAACTAAATGAGACGGCATATCACGGCGAGCGATCATCATCGTCATCAGCAGTCTCGTCATCCGCCTCTTCATCGCCAGCAACTGCATCCTCCACCCCCGCGTTGGCCGGGGCAATGCGATCAAGATCAGGGACGTAATAGTCAGCCTCAATGAAGGGGGAGGCCGGAGGAACATGACCCCCAACTCCACCGGCCACGCTACCCACACTACCGGCCCCCGAAGGATGAACGCCTGCGGAGAACGATATCTCGTTCACCAAAAAGTTCATAATCGGCCCCGGAGAGGGAACACGGGCGATGAAAGGTTCTTGGGCGGCCAAGACTTCTAGTGGACCCGATGGTTCAAAAGGAATGAGGTGCACATATACATATGCGGGTTCGCCCGAAGCATGTCAACCACACCATTCACAAAGCCATCCCACCGTGCGGACTCAAGTTCGATGGCGTGCTTTCCTTAAAGATGTGATATGTCCGCATCTCTCATCGCCAACGTCTCATGGGCAGCCCCGAGCTGGGCAGAGTAATGAGAGGCATCAGCCTGAGAACGAGACGCCTCCCTAGAAGCAGCAAATGCCCCTCGTGGGCCTCCCGAAAGAATTTCCAGGTGACGGCACTATCAGAATGTGGGAGATCGACCCGACGTCCGGCCTCCTGCGCCCCATTCCCGGCGTATCCCATCCGACTCGCAAAAGGGGTCTCCTCATACGACCCACCGGCACGGCTGGACTCTCCACGCGTTGGGTAGCTATACGGCGGCATCACCTGCAACAAAGGAGAGAAAAGACAACAAAATCATAAGTATGCGCCCAACAAAAGTAAGAAAGAAAAAGCTGATGAGTCGATAGAGCATACCGCCTGCGCGGCCCACACATGGGGGCGTATCCAGGATACACCGGCTCGGGTGCTGGGACCTGACTATTTGGCATAGAAGAGGCATACCCCGCGAACGCTGGGCCAGCCATCGGGGCCTGGTCATACGATGGACCATGCGCCCAGAAAGACGCGCTATAGCCAGACGCCCCTCCCGACGATGAAGGCATCCCGGATGAAGGAATGGGGTCCGTCCTCCCATAACCTGAAGCGGGTATGTCGGAAGGTGTCGCGTCTAAAGGGAAAGGCGGACAACCTCACGACCATCCATCACTGCGATCCATGTCTGCAAAAGAAAAACAACTGTGTCAGAGGCAGAATGAGATAAAGTGATCATTATAAGCAAAGGAGCAGAAAAAGCCACGCATAAAAATAGACCTCTCTTCAAGGCCCGACATTGAGTCAGCCACGGCCCGGGGAGACATCCACCCCGATCGAATCCGGGCCTCCCTCGTTAAAAAAAAGGCGAAGCGTCTAGGAATGGCGGACCTCGTCAAGAAAAAACTGATGAAGCCCCGATCCTCGACGCCGGTACTCATGTACAGCCGAGGGATCCTGAATCCTTGGGGAACAGATCCCAAATAGACACTTGGGACCCAAACCCACCGACTATGCCAGTCCGGATCTAGCTCCGGACCCAGGTCTCTGACCCGAAAGCCCCAGAAGGGTCGGGGAAAGACCCAATTGTTAACCCTCTGATCGTCCTGAGAAACAATGATGGGCATGAGCCTCCAAAGCTTTGTAGGAGTGACGTCTCAGCCTCGCCATTCATGCCACATCAAAAAAATCCCGGCGGAAAATCACCAGGCATCAGGGCGGACCTGAAGCGGATGCAAGTCCAGCGACACAAGAAGCCGCTCTAACATAGAAGGGATCAGCAAGGAAAGACCTAGCCGAAGACTCTCTAGAGGGACCGCGACCATTCCGTCACGAGGATATCCAGGGAGTTCCCCCTCCAACGGGGCACATACCCCCACCAAGACAAGACGCTCGGCCCTAAAAAAGGCCTAAAGCTCCGTCGGAGTAACAGAGCTTGGAATGTTAACATCCGGAAAAAGTACGGGAGAGTGCAACCGGTAAAGGCCGTCCTCACCCGAGGAGGCCCCGGTTCTCCTCCTAACTATCCTATAAAAATTTGGGCATGACCCGCCTGCTATGCCGGCACCATAGCGCGGTCCATCCATGACATAGGCCTCGTAAGCAGTACCTGCGGCAGCCCTAACACTACCTACATCTACGCCGAGGGATCTCAGACCCGCTTCCGAATCAACAGACAAATTATATTCGGGACCCTCTACAGAGGGACCCGCCTCGGCCGACATAGACCTCGGTAACCCGAACGCCGACCGCGGCATCGCACGGAAGACCCGCTGAAACTCCGCGGTACCCGGGAAATCAGCCGGATACCACCGGCCCCCGGCATTGGCCGTTAACATAACTGATATGGTCACCTTCCGACCCCGGCTACCACGGGCCCCACGGGCCTCGGGATATTGACGATCCGGGCTGGAACCACCCCCGCGGATTTGGAGCAAGGCCGGACCCGCCGGAGCCACCCTCGCCGCCACGGGAACCCCGCCTATAAAATGGGACGGATTCCCGCCAGCCGAGGGACCCACCAAAATGGGTAAGGAAGACAAGCCCGGCCGAGCTCCCCCGTCACCGGCATCACCCAACTCCGGCACAGACCCGCTCGCCCGGACCTCTCCGTCGTGACGCCGCCCTCCGCCGTCGGCGACTGGACCCACAGATCGGGTCACAAAGAACCCGACCTCGCCGAAGCTCGACCCCCGTTTGCCTGATGAGGATCGGGCTCCTCCCTCTTCGTCGACGTCGGCCACCGGCCCGGACCCGCTCGCCCGAGTCCCGCCGTCGCACCGCCCGTCGTCGCCATCGCCAACAACCCCCACAGCACCAATCGTGGGGATCGGGCCACCACCGAGAGCTCGCGAGCCAAACCCATGCGAATCCGGGCTTGGCTGAGCTCCTCCACCACCGCCGGCGTGCTCCACCGGCCCAGATCCGGTCGCCCTCGAGCCTCGATCCTTAGGCGACCTCCCCCAACTGGCGACAGAGCCCATGGCGCCGCCATGGACGAGCTCGAGCTCGCTCGACCCACACGGAGCCAAACACCGATTCACGAGCTCCACCGCCTCACCGACGGCCGCCACTGACCTCCCCGGGCTCGCCATACCGAGCCGGTCACGATGGTGGTATCCTCCGGCGACGGCATACTCTAGTTAGAAGTCGGCGGCGGGTTTCTCCACTTGGGCTCGCGGGTTCTAGAGAGAGAAAGTCGCTCGATTTTGATTTCGAGTTCTAGACTTCGTTTTTTCGAAAATTATGACGAGGCTCGTGAAACGGTGAAACTAGATAACAAAAGGACTGACACAGTGCAAAAATCAAAATTCAAAAAAGCTACCTGGTACAAAAGTTACGAAAAGAAAACGTACATTTTTACTATTCACTAGAAGAAAATAAGCTCGTGAATCCGAATGAACTGTCCTGCCTCCAATTTGTAAAGTTTCTCGGAAATTAAAAATTCCCAAAAAACTGGAGGGTTAATGTGACGGGTGTTTTACGTGATTGATTTATTATTAATTAACAAAAGAAAAATTATGTAAATTAAATTTTGTTTTATTAATTATGATCAATTTCGCCCAAAATATTCACCGGAAGCCCTTTTTTGAAAAATAAAGGGTCCAGATGATCCCAAAAATATCAAAACACCCAAAAATGATATAAAATTCGTGAAAAACGGCCTCGGGACTCTATCGGGGCCTTCGAGAGACGCCGGGGGCCACACGGGTGGGCCCCACGGGCCCCCAAAGGTCGCTGCCATGTGTTAGGCGGCCCACCAGTTCAGCCAGGGGTAAACTTGTCCCCGCCACGTGTCGCGCGCCCATTCGCCCTCGCCAAAGGCCACCAGCGGGCGAACTAGAGGACGCCACGTGGAGGCTGACGCGCGCCCACCTCACCACGCGCGTGGGATCTGCGTCAGCAACACTGTTCCCGCGCGTGAGGGTGCATCTGAGGTCTAATCGCCGAGCCGATTGCGGAGTTTGATCGGCCACGTCCGGGGGACCCGAAAAAACATATAATATACCCCGGGGGCTTCCCAGAGTAATAATTATTCACGTTTTAACCCCCGGACCCTCCTATAAATAGGAGCTCGGTTTTCATTAAACGGTAACTTGATTCTCACCCCGAGAACTCGCCCAAAACTCTCTCTACTCCCTCTAAACTCGCCTCCTCCTCAAATATCACTCTAAGGTTGAGCGTCGGAGGTGAATCAAGGGGTACCCCCCGGTTCTCCCTGACCTCAGGTGTTGTTTTGTCCAGTTCCTGAGAGCGAGAAATCACACTAGAGCGGAAGCCCTGGAGAAAATTCTGGCACGATCTAAGACCCTCTTTGCCAAGGTTCTAGATCCGTGAGGTGCTTATTCTATCCACTTTTCTTGTATCTCCAGCAGATATATTGATTACACGAATAGCCCGAGCACCCGGATCTGTCCCCGTGACGCCGGTCGAGGGTCTGGTCCACCAGGGTTCACTGGAAAGTCGATACTGTGATCCCCCCTACACGGTGGTCAGGAATTCGTTTTTGGTGTCCCGAACCTATAATCCGGGCCAGGCCAAGTCCTGGCCCTATTAGCGACAGGTAGTGGAGTTTACCACGGATTTCTGGTCATTGAGTCAGTGGAGGGTCCGTTTGACTCGAAAGTCCAGGAGCCCAAGCCCGAGAGTCATAAAAAGTTAACAATACGACATTGGGCCCGGCCCAACACGAGCAATTGGGCCGCTGAATGTTTGAAGCATTTTTCTGCATCAACAGAGTCTATTTACGCGATGATGAAACTGTAGCGACAATCACTTTGAACACTTTTTTTTACATCAAGAAAATATAATACCGGACCGTCTAATGTTACATGTAAGCTTAAATATGAAGTTGAATGAGACATTAATTTCAAGAATGCGCAAATAACTTCGTTACCTTATATTAACAACAATACATTTTTAGTTACTTAGTGTAATTTGTTTTGTTTAATTTGATTTTATAATTAATTATGTAGTGTTATATTTTATTTATAGATGCAGAAAAATGCTTCAAACACTTAGCGGCCCAATCGCTCGTGTTGGGCCGGGCCCAATGTCGTCTTGTTGACTTTTATGACTCTTGGGCTTGGGCTCCTAGACTTTCGAGCCAAACGGACCCTCTACTGACTCAGGACCAGAAATCCGGGGCAAACACCACTACCTGTTGCCAAGGGGCCATGGCTTGGTCTGGCCCTGGTTACAGGTTAGGGACGCCAAAAACGGACCCGGCCAATGCGTAAGGGGGATCACAGTGTTGAATTTCCAGTGAACCCTGGTTGATCAGTCCCTCGACCTGCGTCACTGGTACAGATCCGGGTCCTACGGTCTATTCGCTGAGTCAGTATATCTACCGGAGATACAAGACTGAAGAATAGAACGATCACCTCACGGATCTAGAACCTTGGCAATGAGGGTCTTAGATCGTGCCAGAATTTTCTCCAGGGCTTCCGCTCTAGTAGGATTTCTCGCTCTTTGAACCTGGACAAAACAACACCCGAGATTCAGGAGAACCAGGGGGGATACCCCCTGATTCACCTTCGACGCTTAACATTAGAGTGATATTTGAGAGGGAGGCGAGTTTACAGGGAGTAGAGAGAGTTTAGAGCGAGTTTCCGGGGGTCGGAATGAGTTACCTTTGAGTGAAAATCGAGCTCGTATTTATTGGAGGGTCCGGGGGTTAAAACGTGAATAATTATTACTCTAGGAGGCCCCAGGGTAATATTATATGTTTTTCTGGGTCCCCCGGACGTGGCCGATTCAACGCCGCAAACGGATCGGCGATCGGAATTGCGACGCGCCCACACGCGCGGGAACAGTGCCGGTGACGCAAAGCCCACGTGCGTGGGGAGATGGCGCTACGTCATCCTCCACGTGGCGCATCCTGGTTGGCTCCCTCGTGGCCTTTGGCAAGGTTGAATGGGCGCGCGACACGTGGCGGGGTCAAGTTGACCCCTGGTTGACCTGCTGGGCTATCTGACGCATGGCAGTGACCTTTGGGGGCCCATGGTGCCCCAGCGCCTCCCGGAGGTCCCGGGAGCGTCACGAGGCCGTTTTTCGAAAATTTTATATCATTTTTGGGTGTTTTTATATTTTTGGGATCATCTGGACACTTTATTTTTCGAAAAAGGACTTCCAGTGAATATTTTGGGCTAAATTGATTAAATTAATTTTTCTTTTATTAATTTATCAAAAATCAATTACAAAATTACCCCATAACATTAACCCCCAGTTTTTCGGAAGACTTTGCTTTGCGAAAAAACTATCTTTGCTCATAGGGGAATTTCTAGTTCTTGCTTTCAAAGAGATGTATGAGGGTTCCTGGGAAAACCATCTGCTTACGTTTATGAGAGCGTTTCGCAAGACACCTCGCCGTCTTACGCTTTACGGTCGTGGGGGCTTCCCAGAGATCACATACCGTGTGTTTATGGGGGTGTCCTAGAGATAACCTACCAGCCACGTTTTGTGTGCGCGGGGTCGGCGTCCTTTTGAAATAACCTCCCACTTACGTCTTCGGGTGTTTTCCTAAGAGATAACCTGCCATATTTTCTTTTCCGTAAAAGGACTGAGCATGAGAGCTCTTTTAATTCATAATATTTTCGACAGATACCACGCTAAAAAGCGAAAACTTGTGCCTAGAGGGACATTTTTTTACAAAACCAGTGTACCTTCAAGTGTACTTCTTGGAATTTATAAAACTTAGAGGAAAAAGACGCGAGTTTACTTGGGGATATGTAGCCGACAGTTTCCTAGCGGCCTTGGGAGGCTAGCCAGATGATGTGTTGCTATCAACCATCTCTCCCGACACATACTCCTTGAGTTGGCCGTCTTTGATCACGACCTCGATCTGTTGCTTTAGCTGCCGCCAATTTGATGTCGAGTGTCCGGCCTCTTGGTGGAACTCGCAGTATTTACTCAGCTTCCGCCTGACGCCTTCTGTCATTGGCGGGGGCCGGACGAATTTTGCTCCGTGAAGCTTCAGGATCGTTGCGGGAGAGGTGTTCAATGGCGTGGCGTCACTTCGGGATCACTTCCCAGACTGGTCGCCGTGGTCAAGCGACGTGTCTGGTCGGCGTCTCTTCCTTCGAGATTTGTCGTTTAGACGCCGAGTCTCTCGATCAGTTCGTCTCTGGTTACTGAAGTATTCCTCGACCGAGATGTCATGTGCGGCTCGTGCCATCAACTCTGCCATGGAGGTCGGCCTCTTTATGGCAAGAAATTGCGCAAAACTGCTATCCGGGAGGCCGTCGATTACAGCGGTGACAACATCATTGTCGGTGTAGTTGTCGACCTTGTTCGATTCACTGATGAACCTATTTAGGTAGTTTTGGAGAGATTCGTCTTCCCGTTGCTTGAGTGTCCACAGGTAGGACTTCTCCTTTCTTTGCGTCAGCAATCTTAAGAATCGAGAGGCGAAAATCTCCTTTAGTTCTTCGAAGGAATCGATAGAGCCCTTCGGGAGTCGCTGATACCATTCTAAGGCTGGGCCTGCGAGGGTGAGGCAAAATGCTTGACACATCGTGGAAGCAGAGCATTTCTTCAGCTGCATCGTGGTCTGATATCGGACCAAGTGGTATGTCAGGTCGCCGTTTTCGTCATAGACGAAGCTTGGTAAGAAGCGGAGATCTCCCACAATTGCTTCCACAAGCACGTGGTCGGCGAGGGGGGATATGGTTCCTTTGAGCATGCTTCGTAGGGCTGGATTTGAGCCGTTGGCGGCGGCGAGCTCTCGTATCTCCTTTCTGAGTGCTTCGAGCTCGTTTTTCCATTCTGGGACGGCCGATGGGGCCGTTGTCAGGGGTAGCACAGCGGCGGGTCCCTCGTCTCGGGGCGCCAGGGTGCTTTGAGAGAGGCGGGGCTGTGAGACCTCCAGGTCGATCGAGACTCTGTTGGCCCTAGTGACTGGGCATCCTCTCGGGCGGGTTGTCGTTGCGTCTCGAGACTTTCTCTTTGCGTCGGCTCTGGATCTGGGGATCCGTCTCCGCTGAGGATATCATCGAAGACGTGGTTGAGCCCGAGGTATCTGGAGATTAACCCCGCTAGTCGAAGCTGACTATTCTCCAGTCGTGATAATCACGCGTCGTTTGCGACATCTGAGCGGACGCTCGCCGCCGGCTGACTCTGAGTTAGACTTTGTGCCCCGGCGCTCAAGGCAACACCCTTAGTGGGGCCGCGCGTAGTGTCATCTTAGAGGTTGACTGACATCTTTGAAGAAGTGGGTGGTGAGGTCGTTTAGACGACCGCGATGAAGTCTGGGGTCGTTGGGACGACCGAGATAAAATTTGGGGACGTTGCGGTGACCGAGATAAAATCTCAAGTCGCTAGCATGACCGAGATGGATCTGAAGTCGTTACCTTGGCCCGGATGCAACTTTGACGTCATATTTGTAAAGGTGGGCCTACTTATTATATATATTATTATATTATATATTTGTACTTTTATATTTTTTTTTTTTATCGAAGGAGGCCCCTTTTTCATTTTTCTTTTTCTCTTCCTTCTTTCCTCTTTTCTCCTTTGACGATCAGGAGACTTTCCTCTGTCTCACTCCCTTTTTTTTTTTCTCTTTCTCCTTCGGCGATCAGGAGGCTATTTTTTTTTGAAGCTCTTAGGCTGGCGATGATCCGGCCAATTCGGTTGTTGTCGAGGTGTCAACCCCCCCGGCGGCGCGTGTGCCGAGCTGCCTGGCGTAGTTCCCGAACTGTTGGCGAGCTCGAAGGAGCCCAGAGCAGCGGGCCCGCCTCACGGCGGGGTTTGTCTGCGCGTGGTCTTGCCGTGAAGTCGATGCGATCAAGGTGGTGCAAGACGTAGGGCTGGTCATCAACGGTGTAGCTTGGAGCAGCGGGCTTACTTTGCGAGAGGGCTAGTTCGCTGTGGTGCCAGGACGCTTGGACTCGTCGACGTCGTCCTCTTTGCTTTGCCGGGGAAGAAGCAGCACGGCCGAGTTTAAGCGAGGGTCTTGTGCGTGCGAGGCCTGGACAGCGACTAGGGTTGCTAACACTGCGTCGAAACGCTGTGGCAGCCTCGTCGGCTTACGGCGACGAAGTTTCCCGAGATGGAGACGACGAAGCCTCGCTGTGTTGCTACGGGAGAACCGCCTTCTTCGCTTTTTTTTTTTGTGTGTATATAGATGTAATATATATTTATCTATATATATGTGTATATATGTGTATCAATCTTGAACTCTTGCTGATCACGTTTTATATATATATATATATATATATATATATATGGGTTTATATGTATATGTTATCCCCAAAATGCCTTAACCGGGATTAACCTGAATTTGTTTTTTTTTTTTTAAAAACCTAGATTCGGCATCCGGAAAAAACACGGATCCGGATTAGTCCGGATCCGGGATTTAAAAAAAAATCTCAATTGCTCTTTAATCTGAGCCGTTGGGTTTTTAAAGGCTCTGCGGCCCAATTGCTCGTATTGGGCCGGGCCCAATGTCGTCTTATTGACTTTTATGACTCTTGGGCTTGGGCTCCTGGACTTTCGAGCCAAACGGACTCTCTACTGACTTAGAACCAGAAATCCGGGGCAAACACCACTACCTGTTGCCAAGGGGCCAGGGCTTGGCCTGGCCCTGATTACAGGTTCGGGACGCCAAAAACGGACCCGGCCACTGCGTAGGGGGGGGGGATCACAGTGTTTGTTAAGGTCGGATTTGGTCAAATCCATCCTCAACACAACTCGTGTCGTTTGGTCCATAAACGACATGAGGGGAGGCGAGGAAGTTTGTCACCCGAAGGGGATTATCCCCGAGGAAGAGTGCCCCCGAGGAGGTTCATCCACGAGGAGACGCAGCCACGCGAGAGCAAGTTGCGGCGAAGCGTCTCATCACACCCGACGAGGAATTTCGTCATGATGATTGTGCAGGGTCGAATGACCATTGACGAGACGTGCATTTAATGAAGCTGGCCTACTCACTCGATGAGAACATCGGCGACGAGGCTTGCAGAGCCGAATGACCACTGACGAGATGCGCATTTAATGAGGAGCACCTACCCATAACGGCAGCCTGCTCGGAAGTGACATAAAGTAAGGATTTACCATGCTGCCCTTCAATCACGCCAGGGAATGAATGATTAAAGAGAAAAAGGCGGGAAGGATGCGAGGAAAGGCATTGTAAACTCTATAAAAGGCAAGATAAGCCTCATTTGTAAAGGTTCAGAAAAATAGAGAAAAAAGGCCCGGAAAGAGAGAAAGAAGTCTTGTAATAGAAAAGGCAAAGGAAATAGAGAGAATTGATGTTCATGATCCTTCATCTGTCCAGCTATTCAACGGAAGAAAACCGAGCTCATTTCGGAAAATATAATAAAACAGAGATATTCATCATTTACTATTGTTTATTTGTTATTTGGTGATTGTCTTTGTGACTGGAAAAGGGCGGTGAAAATCCCCCAGCGGCACGCGCCAGCAATCAACTGTCCTGCCGAGGAACTTTCCGTGGTCTCGGTTCCTTACCCTTTCATGAAGTGGTCGATGGACATCGTCGGCCCCATGCCCATCGGCACGCGGCAGAAGAGGTTCATGCTCGTCATCACGGATTTCTTCACCAAATGGACGGAGGCTGAAGCATACGCCAACATCAAGGATTCCGACGTCGAAAGCTACGTTTGGAAGAACGTGATTACTCACTTCGGCCTGCCCAGGGAGATAATCGCTGATAACGGGTCCCAGTTCATCTCGAAGAGGTTCGGAGATTTCTGCAAGCGGTGGAGGATAAAACTCAACACGTCAACTCCGCGATACCCCCAAGGCAACGGGAACGCCGAGGCAGTCAACCGCACCATCGTTGACAACATCAAAAGGAGGCTCGGCGAAAAGAAAGGGCTATGGGCGGACGAGCTGCCAGGAGTGCTATGGGCCTATCGAACAACCCCTCATTCCGCGACCGACGAGATGCCTTTCGCCCTGGCCTTCGGGGTGGAGGCTGTGGTCCCGGCGGAGGTTGACATCCCGAGCCTTCGACGGACGCTAGCCCCTAACAGCGAGGAGGATAATGAACAGAATCTCCTCCATCGGCTTGACCATATCGACGAGAAGCGTGAGCGAGCGAGCGCGCACATTGCCAACTATCAAAACACGATCGCGCGTTTTTACAACAAGAAAGTGCGTTCGAGAAGGTTCAGAGTCGGGGAAATGGTCCTCCGACGAGTCTTCCAGAACACCGCCGAGGCAAATGCTGGAAAGCTAGGGCAGACCTGGGAAGGCCCTTACATAGTTACCAACGTCGTCAAGCCGGGAGTCTATGAGCTCAAGAATACAGAGAGAGCAAAAGTAATACGGAGTTGGAACATGAAGCACTTGAAAAAGTTCTACCGGTAGCCTCATTTCGTTGATCCTCTCTCTTTTCATGCTCGCATATCTTATCTTTTCTTCTTGCCAGTTGGGGAAGTCCCGACCCCCCTTGTTCGGGGCTATTTTTTGCATGGCCTCGACTTTTGTTGAACTAATTCGAAGTTTTCTGTTATGCATGACCTTTTTTTCTTTATTACAGATTCATGGAGGAAGTAATTTATATATATGACTACGTATGCACTGGTGAGAATGCCGAGCATAATAAAATATATACTAATTATATACGGCTAGAGCTGCACACGAACCAATCGCGACCGATCGCGACGAAAGTCGCCAAAATCGCGAGCAGGGACGTCGCGATACGTCGTGGCTTGGCTGGTCTCGATGCGTCGCGACGTGGTCGCGATTTAGCGAGGAAGGACAAAAAAAAGGGCTGCGGCAAAAGTTATTTTTTGTTTCCAATGTTTAATTTTATTAGTTTTTATCTGAATTTAAGTATTAAATTATGTAAAATTATTATTTAAACTTTATTTATTTCAAAATTAATATTTTAGTATGTTATTATTGTGTAACATATTATTAATTTTGATTTATAAGTTAATTTTTAAGTTGTAATATATGTTAATAAGTATTAATGTGTAACATATTAATAATTATTAAAATTCTAAAACAAATAAGTAAATATGATAAAACAAGATATTAAAAAAAAGTTGTATTATTCATTGTGAATATTACGATATGGTGGAAGAAGTTGTATATATTCAGTGTAAATATTACAAGATGCCTCACTAAAACCTCTCTTGTAAAACCCTCCTTAGGGACATAAAACCAAGAGAGGAAAGAGCACATCATATTGGCGTTTACATTGCGTCACTCGGGGAACCAGTCGTTAAACCTTTGAGTCATAAGCTCTAGCTCGGTTGGCTCGGACTGTTGGGCGATGGTGGGGTTGCGGAACATCCAATCGTTCAACACCACCGCTTGCTCGAGGTGTGTGGGAGTTGTTGACGCCCTCCGGTCGTCGATTATATGCTGAGCCGAGCTGAACGCGCTCTCCGAAGCAACGCTGGAAATGGGGATGGACAGTATATCCCTCGCCATTCTCGCCAATATCGGGAATCTTTCCCGTTGATTCTTCCACCATCCAATCACATCGAACTCGACAGAGTCCTCGTCGATCCGCAGGCCGTAGTACCGCTTCAGTTCTTGCGGTGCACCGTCCGTTTCCTCCGCTCGTGCCGGTGGCGTACCGGATCCCGATGATTCTCCGCGATCCAGTCTTTGCTTCTGTCTCCGGACAAATGCTAGGCCAGTCTTGGTTGGGCTTTCCATCACTGCCCTTTGCTCCGCCTCCACGTTGAACTGAAGGAACCGCCGGTCGTATTCACTGTAAAGTTCATAAAAAGCTTCATTAACAACCTTTATATAATCAGTGTAATCCACCCCTAAGTTTGTCCCGATTGCTGACATCAACGGCCCGAACGTAAACATAATACGGGGATCCAAGATAGCACCGAAACAATACGAAAAAGGGGGTGGATCCCAATAACTTTTGAATTTTGCAACCATTCCCTCAATCATGGGCGAAATAACAGGGTCATTTGCGAATTCAGAAAAAGTGTTTGTAATTTCGTAAAGACCCGAAAGACCATGATTCAAGGAAGGTTGTCTTTGGTTCGAAAAATTTAAAGTAACAGCGTAAAAGGGTTTAAGGAATTGGGTGAATTTCTGGGCCGTTTCCCATTCTGCCTCCGTGATCCGCTCCGAGGCCTCTAGTTCGGTGAGGAGGAAAGCGCTTAACGGTAACCTCTGTCTACAAACAACTGAAAGCATTAGATATGTAGAGTTCCATCGTATATTGTTGTCTAAACCAAACTTATTAGCTTTATGATTGTGCTCTTTACAAAATCGTCTCCACCTAACGGTAGTTTGAGAATGCCAGATCCAATCGATAACGCCGCGTATTTTTTCAACGTGCCCTGAAATATTTCGTTCCCCCGTTCTAGCAATTAAATTAATGATGTGACAAGCACATTTTTTATGTAAAATATTACGAAAAGGAGAACCGGGCAAACTATTTTCTAAGATAGTAATAGCGGCGTTATTGTTTGCGGCATTGTCTAACGTAATAGAAATAATACGATTTTGCAAACCCCAATCATTGAATAATTCTATTAATTTATCGGAAATGTTTTTGCCGGTATGGCGACACTCGAATGGTGACATGTTTAAAAGTTTTTGACATGGAACCCAATCATCGTCGACGTAATGGGCGGTCAGACTCAAATAATCGTTAAGACTCGGACCGCTCCACAAGTCGGTGGTGAAAGCAACGTTTATGTTGGACATTTTAAAAAAATCGACCAAATAATTTTTTTGCATTTTGTAAGCATTTTCCATGTCCCTGGTATACGTCGTACGGGAAAACTGTTCGTAAGACGGATTAACCCTTTGCATGTATTGTGTATGCGCAGGGTTTTCCACCAAACTCATCGGTGCGCCCGTAGACAGTAACCACTCGAGGGTCCATTTCCGTAAATTTTCGGTGGTAAGAGCACTTACCTGTGCTGTGTTTACCTCGTTACCGTCTCCGTAGCACGCTTTTTTATGTCGCGTCATGTAGCCGGTTCCTTTGTCCCCCAACGCATCGAGGGTTGTATGGCACTTCTTGCACGTGGCGATCTTGACTCGAACACCGTTCTCCACCCGTCGTTCCTCGTGAAAATAATCCCACACCTTCGCTTTGTTTGGTCGTCCCCACAACAAGGCAGGAGGACTTTCCCTATTAAAAATATAAGGGAGAAAAAAGGTTAACAAAATAAAAACTGGTATTAATTTTACATGGATTAAATATTAATATTAATCATATTAATTAATTAAATTTCATATAGTTAATTAAAAGAGTTAACGAAATTAAAAATGGTATTTTCTATGTGTGGAAATCATTAACAAGCTCTTTTTGACGGAACTCCCCGAGGTTTCACGGCCAGATCGACTGGAAAGGATGCTATGATCTCGCTTTAGGCCCAAGCTTTTCTAGACAGAACTCCCCGAGGTTCCCAGGCTAGCTTGGAGGAGATTGCAAAGCAAACCTTATTTAAAAACCAATCTTTCTAAGACACCGTATTCCATTAAGAACTTTATAATAATCACCACACATACAAATTACCATTTTTAATCCCGTTAACTTATTAAATATCAAGAAAATCGTTTCTGATGTGGAAGATCAGTCGGAACCGCAACCACAGAGCATACTAAGACTTTCAAGATACGTGACAAATTAATTAAATAAACTAAAATAATTAAACTATAATATTTATCGTAAAAAAATTAAACGAAATTAATTAATTAAGATAATATGATTAAATGATAATTAAATCTCAAGAAAATCGTTTCTGATGTGGAAGATCAGTCGGAACCGCAACCACAGAGCATACTAAGACTTTCAAGTGATTATTATTTAATAATTATTAATTATTAAAAATTAATTATTTTTTTTCAATTATTTGTTTTAATTATTATTTATTACTTATTAATTATTATTTATTATTTATTATTAAGTACTAACTTATTAATTAATAAAAAATTAATAATTAATGAAATAAAAAAAGGATTAAAGGTTATTACCCGGTAGAAGGACGTCGACCTCGTCGAGGACGGGCAACGGAGGCTTCACCGCTATCTTGATTGGAAGGTTGAGGAGAACCGCGGTTGTACACCCCGACATTTGAACCACGGATTGAGGGCGGCGTTTGAAAGTCGTCGGGATCGGCATCGTCAGGACGTTGAGTTTGGTCGGGATCGGCATCTTCGGGACCTTGAGGTTTGTCGGGATCGGCACCTTCGGGACCTTGAGCTCCGTATTCGGCACCTTCCCGTAACATGAGATTGAAAAAAGGATCGTTATTTCCCCCCCTAGATTGAGCCACCGCGTCGACCAACTCTCGGGGCACACGTTCGGGATTGGCGTGGTGCTGGGCCAGCGCCCGGACTAGACTAGGTCTTAGAGACCGTACTCTATCGTCGGGATAATCTGGATTGGGAGGGGAGGGAAATATTTCTCTGGGTAGCATAACGGGAATGTAGTCGTCGGGACAAGGCTGCGATGTTCCCCCTTGTAGAAATTGGGGTTGCAAATTCCTGGCCGCCCTTCGACCCCCGGAGCTACCGCCGCTTCTTCGAGACATAATGAGAGAACTTTAAAATTTTTAGAAAATTGGAAATTTGGAACTTTAGAACTTTGGAACTTTGGAGATTGAGAGTGGAAAAAACTTGGAGAGTTGAGAGAATTTGAGAGAGAGTTGAGAGATTGTTGGTGAGGAAATGAGAGAGGAAGATGTGGTATTTATAGGGTTTGAGGAGAGAGTGGGGTGGGTGAATAATTATTGTGGTGGGTGAAGTGGGTGCATAATTGTGAGGAGAAAGTGGGTGAAAAAATATTGAAATTTGAAATTTTAGGGTTGGAATTCGAGTAAAGTGGGTAATAATTGTGGTTGGGGAATAAATTTCGGGTAAAAATTGTGTTATTTTCGCCACCAACACACACAACTTTTCACTCCCCTCGGATCGATGACGTGGCGTAATCTCAGGCACACGATCAAGTGCGCGGATCGAGCCCCTCGTCGTCGCGATTTCCCCTCCTCGTCGCGACTCGCTCTGTAGGCGTCGCGACGCGTCGCATCGCGAGTGACGGCCTCGTTTGTGCAGCTCTATATACGGCTAAGGGTGCCGAGCAAGCCCGGTCCGGCAAAACATGTCGAGATCCATATATACGGTTAAGGGTGCCGAGTAAGCCCGGTCTGGCAAAACATGTCGAGATCCATAATATACGGCTAAGGGTGCCGAGCAAGCCCGGTCTGGCTAGCAAGCCGAGAAAAATATAAAGAAAAGTATATATATATATAACATAAACAGGCGAGCAAGCCCGAAAAGGGCGAGCGGAAACAATAAGGAGGGAATCAAAGGAGGCCTGGCGAGGAAAGGAAGCGGTTTAACAATATAACCACGCGAGGAGCCGAAGAAGCAATCGCCGACCGGGAACCAACTAGTGCCGGCTAGGGCCGATCCCCGAGACAATTATACTTTATTTTACCAAGTGTATACACTTGATAAAATGGGGGACTAACTGTTATGGTCGTATTTGGTCAAATCCATCCTCAACACAACTCCTGTCGTTTGGTCCATAAACGACATGAGGGGAGGCGAGGAAGTTTGTCACCCGAAGGGGATTATCCCCGAGGAAGAGTGCCCCCGAGGAGGTTCATCCACGAGGAGACGCAGCCACGCGAGAGCAAGTTGCGGCGAAGCATCTCATCACACCCGACGAGGAATTTCGTCATGATGATTGTACAGGGTCGAATGACCATTGACGAGACGTGCATTTAATGAAGCCGGCCTACTCACTCGATGAGAACATCGGCGACGAGGCTTGCAGAGCTGAATGACCACTGACGAGATGCGCATTTAATGAGGAGCACCTACCCATAACGGCAGCCTGCTCGGAAGTGACATAAAGTAAAGATTTACCATGCTGCCCTCCAATCACGCCAGGGAATGAATGATTAAAGAGAAAAAGGCGGGAAGGATGCGAGGAAAGGCATTGTAAACTCTATAAAAGGCAAGATAAGCCTCATTTGTAAAGGTTCGGAAAAATAGAGAAAAAAGGCCCGGAAAGAGAGAAAGAAGTCTTGTAATAGAAAAGGCTAAGGAAATAGAGAGAATTGATGTTCATGATCCTTCATCTGTCCAGCTATTCAACGGAAGAAAACCGAGCTCATTTCGGAAAATATAATAAAACAGAGATATTCATCATTTACTATTGTTTATTTGTTATTTGGTGATTGTCTTTGTGACTGGAAAAGGGCGGTGAAAATCCCCCTCTACAGTGTTGACTTTCCAGTGAACCCTGGTGGATCAAACCCTTGACCGGCGTCACGGGTACAGATCCGGGTCCTACGGTCTATTCGCTGAGTCAGTATATCTGCCAGAGATACAAGACTAGGGAATAGAACGACCACCTCACGGATCTAGAACCTTGGCAAGGAGGGAGTAGAGAGAGTTTAGAGCGAGGGTTTAGAGCGAGTTTTCGGGGGTCGGAATTGTTGATGTGCAAATTCGTTCCTTACTCGGAATAATGAGGTCATTACTTAAATTTACGGTTCATGTAAATTAAGACCAAAGTTATGAATATAACTGAATATTCATACATTTGTGCTTGTGAGATACATAGCCCAGAGGCCCAATAAACACTCAATTGTGTTTGGGCCCGAACAGAGCCAAAAGTCCCAAATGGCATAAGCCCATTTCGAGCAGAGATCTCTCAATAGCGATGTGGGCTGAGAGCTTCCAAAGGGTAAAATCACGAGCAGAGCTCAATAACTATACCAACTCAGGCAAGAACTAAGACTTGGCTAAAATCCATGTACCATCAAGGCCAACGACCTGAATAGCCCGAAGTTCGTCCCGGGCAGAGATTACCATAAAGGGATCCGAACAGAAGCAGATGAAGTACCCGAGCACGAGCAGACCAAGTCAACAACCTCGATTCAAACCTCTAGAGCCCGACCAGGAATATCGCCACGATCCGATTTCAAATCCACACGACGTCGAGTCAAAGTCCACTACTGCGTAATTCTCTCAGAACGTGGCCCACGTGTCAGCCTGACAGCAAATCAAGCTCCGAACTCGAAGCCATCACCAACGTACAATTCCAACGGGCAGAAATTAGAAGCCTATAAAAGCAAGAAAACAACCCTATCACACGCACGCAAGCATTTACTTCGAGAGAAAAGAGTGTGAGATTTGTAATTTCAGAATGTTTTTCTTTCATTTTCGATCAACTCGGAATTGGCGTGAAAGACATGGGTCATCTTCTTTAAGTACAAGTGGGAGACTGTTGGACATATGTATCCTTAAACAAGATATTTTATCCATTTGTAAAAGATTATGACATGTCATTGAAAAAAGATGATACTTATTATGTTAATCTTATTATAGTTTCTGGTAGAGTAAAATAGAATGTTTGTTTCCATAGTTCATAAAGGATGCAGTTATGTTATTATTATCACAACAGAGTCAATGTGAGGAAGAATTAATAATCATAATAAATGAACTTAAAATGTCCGTGACCTGATTAACTGGGTGGGAGCCCATTAATCGTATAAGGTCATTAATGTGACTAAGTGACAATCCTATTCTGGATTATGTGTGTGTCACACTCACTAGAACTGCATTAAGTGTGAAGTGTCTTCATACTGGATTGGACCTGACTTAAACTCAAGAAGTTATCATATAAGACCGTCAATGATAACTTGTAGTTGAGTCACAAATAGATGATCAAATGGATATTATTTCTAAGTCCTGAATGGTCTTGAGTCCGAACTACTGGCTTGATTGTTCTTTGATTTAACCGTTAAAGAACACAAGATATTACCGTTGTTCCCAACACTATTATTTTGGGAACATGATAGTCAGCAGTAAGGGTAGCTTGATCATAGACATGGGCATCACACAGCTCTCTTCAGAGTCATGATGATTCCCTTGGTTGTCGGTGGTGATAAGTGAGAGGTACCCGTGCGCAACTTATGAATCGAAACCATAAGTGGGTTACTCATAATATTACTGACTGATCAAGGAGAAAAATGCAATGAGAGGCAATACGGTAAAAACCGCCTGCTCATTTGTGAGTCATCAAGTGAAAGAATAATAACCCGAATTTGATTGTATCAATGGACACCCTGCTGTTATAAAGAGAATAATATTTACCGTATCACTAAAGAGTGCAGCCTCGGGTCTATAGTGGAATCACTTCGAGGTTTGACGAACAACTAGCAGTTCGTTGAAGCTTAAGTGATACGGGTCCATGGTCCCTAGGTTAGCTCCGTAACGGATGATACGTACGTGATTAAAATACATTCTGGATAATGTTTAATCATTTGGCTAGACTTATAAAATTGAAAGTCTTTGGTAGACATCAGACATTTTTATCGTCAGCGTGGCAAAAGTACCATATTTTAGTACACGAAATTAACTGATAAAAGAAAGTTATAATTTAGATTTTCTATCA
Source organism: Parietaria judaica (assembly GCA_954871525.1). Taxonomy (NCBI): domain Eukaryota; kingdom Viridiplantae; phylum Streptophyta; class Magnoliopsida; order Rosales; family Urticaceae; genus Parietaria; species Parietaria judaica. The sequence goes on from OX940869.1 coordinate 27,535,073, forward strand.
GCACCATGTTGTTGGAAATTAAATTCTAAGAAACTTTGCTTTTTGAACCAAGTCATTTCGACTTACGGTTTGTGATTTATGGATTTTCAAAGTTTGTGCTCGGTTCGATAAACTATGAAATTAAATCACATGTCACGAATTTAATGATGGTGTGGCACCATGACATTTTAATGTGTGATATTGAGATCAGGAATTATTAATATAATTTAATTATATTGATTTAATTATTAATATCTAATTAATAATTAATTAATAATTAATAGATTTATATTAATAAATAAAAATATATTTAAATGTGTAAATTCGAATTAGGGTTTCATGATAGGAAACCCTAGCTAATTAGAATAGTATGATTTGGTCTTTCCATATTTGCGGCATAAGTACCAAATGTTTTTGGTATTTTAGCAAATCCCTAAAACAATTAATCCATTGAATCGGTTATGATTTAATATCAACCGTTGGATTAAGATAATTGATTTCAACCCTAATAATAATTCAAAATTGGTAGCTTGGTGATCAAGCTTAGGTATTTCGAATTTGGTTAATTAATTATATCCGTTGGATCGGTTTTAAGATTTAATCTTTACCGTCGGATTAGAAATTAATTAATAATATATATATCACATATAATTAAAAATATATAAGGATAAGAATTCGAATTAGGGTTTTGATAAAACCTTAGGATATTTGATTTTATCCCTAATTGATTTGATCCATTGGATTGGCTTTAGATTTATCTCAACCATTGGATCTAGATAATCATAAAATTCGAATTTATTATATATATATATATATAATTCGAATAACATAAGGATAAGAATTCGAATTAGGGTTTTGTTAAAACCCTAGAGTATTTGATTTTATCCCTAATTGATTTGATCCATTAGATTGGTTTAAGATTTATTTTTAACCATTGGATCTATATAATCATTAAAGAATTCGAATTTTATTATATATGAATATATATAATTCGAATTTAATAAATATGAAGATAAGATTAAATATTTTGATCTTATCATGTATTTATTATTTAATTAAATCCCCAATTAATTATATCCATTAGATTTAGATGAGATTAAATATGGACCATTGGATTAGAATAATTAATTATATTTAATTATATAAATTCGAAAATTAGGGAGGGAATATCTCCAATTCGGTTACAGTCTGAGCCTGTAAATAGGAGGCTCATTCTACACATTTTTCACACTTTCCCCAGAGCAAAAACTCGAGCTCTCCCTCTCTCTCTAGGGTCTGCGAGTTTTCTGCTTCTGATCTCTTTTCTGGTTCGGCTTAGTGAGACGTTGTTCTCCGGAAGCTTCAAAAGAACCTCAGTTAAAGTTTTGCGACGGAGTCCTGCCGGCGAAGCCCACGCTTCGGTACGAGGAATCCAGGAGAATATCCCGGAAGATCACGGGTGTTTCCCTCAGCACCGGCGGAGCCCTGCTGAACTTCAGAGTCCGCAGCCAGAAACGTTAACCGAGGTACGGCCTTATGCATTGGGTTAATAAATGCAAACATTTACCGCTTTCTATTTATTTCTTATTTCGACTATGATATTAATAATGAGTTGTGAATATTAAATATGTAATATTTATCGGATCTTGTTAAAATGGTTATTACCCGATATCCGTGCCGTTAGTCCGATAACAAGTTTTCCGCTTTAAAATAATTTTTTAAATGTTACCGGAACGGCTCGGAGGCGATTTTCGGCGTAATGGAATCGGGATTCAAACCCTTACGGTGGTTTCCACTCCCAACAATTGGCATCAGAGCCATGGTTCAAGGATAAATTATTACGTAATTTACTTTAACGGTTTAAACAACGAATTATTAGATGAATAAATTAATATTTTAAAATTGAAAATTTTGAATTTCTTGATATTTTAAATATTAATTTAAAATTAGAATATTACCCGACCCTAAGAATAACCGGACCGAGTAATGGGCCTGGATACAATTATAACCCAACCCGTGGGCTCTCGGAAAGGGCTGCCCTGGCAGCGACGCTGCCTGGGCTTGTCTGTCCCCGGGCCGAACCGAGTGGGCCTCGGTTACGGGCCCAGGAACTGCTGCCGCAGGCAGTGACCAGGGCAAGGGCAGGACGCTGCATAGCAGCGTCCAGGGCCTAACGGCCCAACCCGGTAGGGCAGGGTAATGGGCCTATAGGCCCAGCCCTATGGCAGCGTGCTGCCAGGGCATTTCCCGTGGTCGGGCTGGCCAATCTACGGGCATGTGGGCCCGGGCTTAAGCCCGGAAGGCCCATGTGCAATTTTTTAAATTGAGGGCCAGATTTTTTTAATCAAACCCGTTACCCGTGGATTAAATAAATATAATTATTATTTTTGAAATAAATAAATTATGAATTAAATTAATTATTTTTAATTAATTAAAAATAAAATATGGATGTTATTTCTGGATAAATAACATTGTCTTATTTTATAATATTCATAAAATTAAATATGGATATTATTTAATGCTTAAATAATATTGTCTTATTTAATATTAAAATATGAATGATAATTCTTTGGAATGATATCATTGACATATTTTTATATTTTATAAATAATTATTAATATGGCCTAAAATCGATTTAATGATATTTTTTTTAGAATAAATATCATTAATATCTAATTATAAATATTCATCATAGATATAATTTGTAATAACCTATTTTCATAACCCGTAAACATAGTGTCTATGTTTTGAAAAATTATTAATATGTCGAAAATAAGATAGACATAAATAATAAAGAGTAAATGTAAAAGTGATTATTACTAGTCGGAAAATCTCAACCATACGATCTTGTCTAAGGAAGAGGGAATCAAAAGTGGGGCCGGTTCACCATCCACTTCTGGGTGACCGGTTAGGACCCCTCCCATCTACCTAGAGAGAGTATGTTTGACCTATCACTACCGACGAAATAATAAACACTATAAATAAGGACTTTAATAAGCCGAAATATAAACTTTTAATGTGTCATTAATAGAAAGTTTATAATAAGTTTTAAATAACCTAGTATTTAAAAAAAACGTTATTTTATAAAACCATGGCAAGTATAGAATAAATCAAAAAGGTCTCAATTATTACTGTCACAAGGTCTGCTGACCACACCGCCTCGAGTCACCTTCGTGTGACCACTCCTCAGGAAAGGTGTGCTTGTGGAAGGTTTGACACCGTGATAGTTCCAAAAGAATATGGGGACGGAGAAATCTTGGAAATGGACCGCGAGTCATCTTCGTATGACCATTCCTTAAGGACGACGTTTCCAAGAGGATCCCGAGAACCGAAAATAATGGGTTAAGCTTGCACGGAAGTTGGTGCTTCCCGACCGTCTATGGTGATAGTTAATAATCATAGGGAACTCGGTAGTTCTTGTTATGAACATTAATTAAGTTTATGACTAAAACTTAGTTTAACCAAACTACACGGTTGATACCGCGAGTCATCTTCGTATGACCATGCCTTAAGGATGGCAACGACGTGTACAGTCGGTTAAATTATCACAAAATAGTTAAAGGTTTTGTTAACGTTTTCCCAGAACATGTTTGCATCATGTAACTATTTTGAACCAATTTTTTTATCAAAAACTTTCTACCTATAATAAAGTTTAATAAGTTTCTTTTTTCAATGCCAGTTAAAATGTCTGATCCGATTTACATACCAGATAATGATCAAGAGTCTGTAAACTCTTATTCACTTCTTGAGCAAAAATCTAAGGAGCCATTAACGATTTTTGAGAAAGATGATGAATGGTTCAAATACGATAGTGAGTACAATCTACTTGCTCACTATCTTGACCAATATCATCTCAAAAGTCAGGCTTACAAGGATGTTATGCTTAAGACGTCTCATGAGGAAATTGAGAGACTATTGAAGAAAGTGAATAAAGTAACGGGACTTGGCAATGAAGCCATTGCAAAAGATAACAAAATGAAGACTGAATCGAAAGCCGAACCTGGAAGAAAGGAAAGAAAAGTTGGTTTGTCGGCAATGTGTTTCCAATGCGGAACAAGAAGGAGAGTGAAGGGGCAACTAAGATGCCGCTTACATCTCAGTTCACCAAAGGGTAAAACCTTTTCTGAACATTACATTAGATTTTATTGGAAGAGATTTCATCTCAAATCCATATATTAAAATTCTAAACATTGCAAACGTTTTTTTTTTTTTACAGAAGTGGCTTCTGCTAAGTTGAAAAACGGACATGAAGCACTATGCATTGAATGTTGGCTCAAACCAAGAGCAAATGGGCATACTATGTGCCGAGAACACTTGCGGGCTTGAAGAGGTAATGACTCTTCTGTTAACCCCAAATTAGTTTTTTATTGGAGAGATTTTTTCTCGGATCCATAGATTAAAATTCTAACAGTTTCTTTTCCTTTTCAGGTGGCGGGAGTTCCTGCGATGGGAGCTCAGTTGCTAACGATAGCGAGTAGTACTCGAGTGTCTCTAAGAAGGGAACTTGATTTAAGTTTAAATTCGATTTAAGTTTGTTGTTATCTCTATTTATTTTGCATCTATAAGACCTCAATTTATTTTCAAGATATGTTTGTTGCAAGGAATAATTCTTCATCAATAAAAATGGTATTTTTAATTTTTGAATTATTTGCAATGTCCATATGAGAATAAATAAATGACATGTTACTTAATAGTCTCCAATAAATATAATCTTATCAATTCGATAAAGTAGAACGTCATATTTAATCATGATGATTAATAGAGAATGAACCTAAAGATTATTTCTCATGATTAGATTTGCCAACAGTGTCTGTTGTCATAAAAGAGTGCGGAAACCACGGTCCCAAATCAGAACCAGATGTAGTGGGAGGTTATTAAAACCAAAGATACTACGAGTGATCATAGTTTCATTAGAAACTTTGAGAATACTCAGACGTAGTGGGAGGTTCAATAGAACGGTTAAACACTACGAGTATATTCAGTTGGAATTTCACCTAGCTGTTACAGACACTAGTGTTGAAGATCCCATAAGCTACAAGGAAGCTATGATGGATCCTGATAAGGGAGAATGGCAGGAAGCCATGAACCAAGAAATAAAATCAATGGATTCTAATGAAGTCTGGGAACTTGTAGACTTATCGGATGGCTTCAACACCATTGGCTGTAAGTGGGTATACAAGAGAAAGAGAGGAGTCGACGGGAAGGTTGAAACCTTCAAGGCTATATTAGTGGCAAAGGGTTTTACCCAAAGGGAAGGTATTGATTTCGATGAGACCTTCGCTCCAGTCGCTAAGTTTAAGTCCATCCGGATTCTCATGGCCATAGCCTGTAGTCTCAATTACGAGATTTGGCAGATGGACGTCAAAACCGCATTCTTGAACGGGTACATTGACGAAAACATCTATATGGACCAACCAGAAGGGTTCGTGCAACAGGGTCAAGAAGGGAAGGTTTGCAGATTACTCAAATCCATTTATGGATTGAAGCAAGCTTTCAGATCCTGGAATCTAAGGTTTGATGAAACAATAAAAACCTATGGATTCATTCAGAACATCACTGAGGCCTGCATTTATAAACTCAATGATGAGTCTGTGGAGATATTTCTTGTTCTATACGTCGACGATATTCTTCTCATTGGAAACAGTGTGAAGAAATTATCGGACGTGAAGGCGTGGCTATCTACGCAATTCCAAATGAAGGACATGGGAGAAGCCAGTTATGTTCTTGGGATCCGTATTTTTAGGGATCGTAACAACAGGCTTCTGGCCTTATCTCAAGCAGCTTACATTGATAAGGTGCTTGAACGTTTTGCAATGGCAAACTCCAAGGGAGGTAACTTACCAACCAGACATGGAGTGTTCCTTAGCAGGAAACAGTGCCCAACTTCTCCGGAAGAGCAAGACGAGATGAGGCGGACACCCTATGCTTCAGCAGTGGGAAGTCTGATGTATGCTATGCAGTGTACTAGGCTAGACATCTGTTATGCTGTGGGAATAGTTAGTAGATACCAATCCAAAATTGGTAGCTGGACTGCAGTGAAAAACATTCTCAAGTATCTTCGGAGAACGAGAGACTATATGTTAGTGTTTTCAGGATCAGAACTGAATCCACTAGGATACACTGATTCAGACTTTATGTCTGATAAGGACGCGAGAAAATCGACGTCAGGAGCAGTGTACACCCTTGCTGGTGGAGCGATATTATGGAGAAGCGCAAAGCAATCCTGTATCGCAGATTACATAATGGAAGCTGAATATGTGGCTGCCTATGAAGCAGCCAAAGAATCAGTTTGGCTAAAGAATTTCTACATGGAACTGGGTGTAGTCCCAGATGTAGATGGGCCACAAACGCTATACTGTGACAACAGTGGCGCAGTGGCCAATTCTAAAGAGCCTAGAGACCATAACAAGGCAAAACATATTGAGAGAAAATACCATCTCATAAGAGAGATAGTACGTCAAGGCGACGTATGGGTTGTGAAAATAAAGTCGGAAGACAATCTGGCTAATCCATTTACCAGGACGTTGCCGGAGAAAATATTCAGGAGGCATCTGGAAAATATGGGCGTGAAAGACATGGGTCATCTTCTTTAAGTACAAGTGGGAGATTGTTGGACATATGTGTCCTTAAACAATATATTTTATCCATTTGTAAAAGATTATGACATGTCATTGAATAGAGATGATACTTATTATGTTAATCTTATTATAGTTTCTGGTAGAGTAAAATAGAATGTTTGTTTCCATAGTTTATAAAGGATGCAATTATGTTATTATTATCACAACAGAGTCAATGTGAGGAAGAACTAATAATCATAATAAATGAACTTAAAATGTCTGTGACCTGATTAACTAGGTGGGAGCCCATTAATCGTATAAGATCATTAATGTGACTAAGTGACAATCCTATTCTGGATTATGTGTGTATCACACTCACTAGAAGTGCATTAAGTGTGAAGTGTCTTCATACTGGATTGGACCTGACTTAAACTCAAGAAGTTATCATACAAGACCGTCACTGATAACTTGTAGTTGAGTCACAAATATATGATCAAATGGATATTATTTCTAAGTCCTGAGTGGTCTTGAGTCCGAACTACTGGCTTGATTGTTCTTTGATTTAACCATTAAAGAACACAAGATATTACCGTTGTTCCCAACACTATTATTTTGGGAACATGATAGTCAGCAGTAAGGGTAGCTTGATCATAGACATGGGCATCACACAGCTCTCTTCAGAGTCATGATGATTCCCTTGGTTGTCGGTGGTGAGAAGTGAGAGGTACCCGTGCGCAACTTATGAATCGAAACCATAAGTGGGTTACTCATAATATTACTGACTGAGTCAAGGAGAAAAATGCAATGAGAGGCAATACGGTAAAAACCGCCTGCTCATGTGTGAGTCATCAAGTGAAAGAATAATAACCCGAATTTGAATGTATCAATGGACACCCTGCTGTTATAAAGGGAATAATATATACCGTATCACTAAAGAGTGCAGCCTCAGGTCTGTAGTAGAATCACTTCGAGGTTTGACGAACAACTAGCAGTTCGTTGGAGCTTAAGTGATATGGGTCCATGGTCCCTAGGATAGCTCCGTAACGGATGATACGTACGTGATTAAAATACATTCTGGATAATGTTTAATCATTTGACTAGACTTATAAAACTGAAAGTCTTTGGAAAACATCAGATAGTTTTATCGTCAACGTGGCAAAAGTACCATATTTTGGTACACGAAATTAACTGATAAAAGAAAGTTATAATTTAGATTTTATATCAGCACAATGTTGTTGGAAATTAAATTCTAAGAAACTTTGCTTTTTGAACCAAGTCATTTCGACTTACGGTTTGTGATTTATGGATTTTCAAAGTTTGTGCTCGGTTCGATAAACTATGAAATTAAATCACATGTCACGAATTTAAATGATGGTGTGGCACCATGACATTTTAATGTGTGATATTGAGATCAGGAATTATTAATATAATTTAATTATTTTGATTTAATTATTAATATCTAATTAATAATTAATTAATAATTAATAGATTTATATTAATAAATAAAAATATATTTAAATGTGTAAATTCGAATTAGGGTTTCATGATAGGAAACCCTAGCTAATTCGAATAGTATGATTTGGTCTTTTCATATTTGCGGCATAAGTACCAAATGTTTTTGGTATTTTAGCAAATCCCTAAAACAATTAATCCATTGGATCGGTTATGATTTAATATCAACCGTTGGATTAAGATAATTGATTTCAACCCTAATAATAATTCGAAATTGGTAGCTTGATGATCAAGCTTAGGTATTTCGAATTTGGTTAATTAATTATATCCGTTGGATCGGTTTTAAGATTTAATCTTTACCGTCGGATTAGAAATTAATTAATAATATATATATCACATATAATTCGAAAAATATAAGGATAAGAATTCGAATTAGGGTTTTGATAAAACCTTAGGATATTTGATTTTATCCCTAATTGATTTGATCCATTGGATTGGCTTTAGATTTATCTCAACCATTGGATCTAGATAATCATAAAATTCGAATTTATTATTATTATTATTATTATTATATATATATATATATATAATTCGAATAACATAAGGATAAGAATTCGAATTAGGGTTTTGTTAAAACCCTAGAGTATTTGATTTTATCCCTAATTGATTTGATCCATTGGATTGGTTTAAGATTTATTTTTAACCATTGGATCTAGATAATCATTAAAGAATTCGAATTTTATTATATATGAATATATATAATTCGAATTTAATAAATATGAAGATAAGATTAAATATTTTGATCTTATCATATATTTATTATTTAACTAAATCCCTAATTAATTATATCCATTGGATTTAGATGAGATTAAATATGGACCATTGGATTAGAATAATTAATTATATTTAATTATATAAATTCGAAAATTAGGGAGGGAATATCTCCAATTCGGTTACAGTCTGAGCCTATAAATAGGAGGCTCATTCTACACATTTTTCACACCTTCCCCAGAGCAAAAACTCGAGCTCTCCCTCTCTCTCTAGGGTCTGCGAGTTTTCTGCTTCTGATATCTTTTCTGGTTCGGCTTAGTGAGACGTTGTTCTCCGGAAGCTTCAAAAGAACCTCAGTTAAAGTTTTGCGACGGAGTCCTGCCGGCGAAGCCCACGCTTCGGTACGAGGAATCGAGGAGAATATCCCGGAAGATCACGGGTGTTTCCCTCAGCACCGGCGGAGCCCTGCCGAACTTCAGAGTCCGCAACCAGAAACGTCAACCGAGGTACGGCCTTATGCATTGGGTTAATAAATGCAAACATTTACCGCTCTCTATTTATTTCTTATTTCGACTATGATATTAATAATGAGTTGTGAATATTAAATATGTAATATTTATCGGATCTTGTTAAAATGGTTATTACCCGATATCCGTGCCGTTAGTCCGATAACAAGTTTTCCGCTTTAAAATAATTTTTTAAATGTTACCGGAACGGCTCGGAGGCGATTTTCGGCGTAATGGAATCGGGATTCAAACCCTTACGGTGGTTTCCACTCCCAACAACGCAAAGCCCACGCGCGTGGGGAGGTGGCGCTGCGTCAATCTCTACGTGGTGCGTCCTGGTTGGCTCCCTGGTGGCCTTTGGCGAGGCTGAATGGGCGCGCGACACATGGCGGGATCAAGTTGACCCCTAGTTGACCTGCTGGGCCATCTGACGCGTGGCAGTGACCTTTGGGGGCCCGTGGGGCCCGCCCGTTGTGCCTCCGGCGACTCCCGGAGGTCCCAGGAGCGTCACGAGGCCATTTTTTGCAAATTTTATATCGTTTTTGGGTGTTTTGATATTTTTGGGATCATCTGGATACTTTATTTATCAAAAACGGACTTCCGTTGAATATTTCGAGCTAAATTGATTATAATTAATAAAAGAAAAATTAATTTAATTTTTTTTTAATTTATGAAAAATCAATTACAAAATTACCCCATAACAATAATGATTTCATAGTTAACTGTATAATATTATTATTTTTATATTAAATTATTAATTTATATATAAGATGTGGCCTATATATTTTTAAAGATATTATTATTTATAAATTTAGCGAATTATTAATATAGCTAATTAGTTTCGATTCGGGAGCGGACGATATTATTATATATATTCTACTGTAATATGGTCAGAGCCAGTTATGACCTAAGGCACGTAAGGCCCAAGCCTTAGGCCCAACCAACTTGCATTATTTGGAAGGCCCCAAAATATCAAAACTATGCTCAAATGTTAAATGGTTTATAATTGTTTTCTATTATATATTTACTAGTGGAAAGGCACCGCGCTTCGCGTAGTGGCGATAAAATACCGTTTATAATTTTAATAGAAAAATCTAATAATTTTTATTTTTTTATTGTACATTAACTTTACAAATTACGTTATTTTAGTAATATTTTACTCGTTTTGTATTAACGATGATCAAATCTATATTAAACACATTTAAAATAATGGATCAATGAAATTTTTAAAATATATACATATATATTTATCTTAACTTTAAAGAATTTGTCTAACTATTAATAAGGAAATTGTTGAACGTCCATCCATCCATATTATTGATTGTTTTTTGGATATTTTTAGGCATATACTCTTTAATTCGAAGGAACAGTCGATCTATATCCAATATACAATGAAGTATTAAATGTGAGATATGGTAAAATGTAGAGAAAAGATTGAGATTTGTAAAAAAAAAATTTAGAATAAATGAAGTATAAGGTGCTTTGTGCGGTGGCGAAGGAGTATTATTACAATTTTTTATGAATATGCTAAAATACTATTTACATCGTGTTTTATAATTGAATTACTTGCATCAAATACAACGCACATTTTTAAGTCTGCAATAGCTTGTATTTCATGTCTTCATTGTAAAAACATACATGCTTCTATTTCACAAATCTAAAAAATTAACATAATACAACGACTCGAAAACTAAATTTTAATAGAAATTTCATTCTATTTAGATAATCACATATAACGAAATATTAACGAAATCAAATTTAATGTATACTAATGCATATAGATAATGAGACATTTAGTAATAATTTTTGTTTTCTATCAATGACGTGTAAACATGTAGAATCATACGTTCTTGTTTTACTCTTTTGCCACCTCACACTTTCAAAACCTTCGTAAGCGCGGCAAAATGAAAAGATGCGAAATGAAGCAGTAAATGCCTGAAAAATCAAGAAACGCAAAAATAAAGCCCCAAAATCAACTCTTTAACCGTTTCCAACCAAAACGAAATCCAAAATCCCAGAATTAATAATCTCACAGAAGAAGGGACAAAAGAGTAACATATCAAGGAAATCCCTGAAGCTCTAAGTGATTGGTGCTCGTCTAAGCTTTCTGCCTCGTATATTATAACGTGAACAAAGAACAGAGTTCAGATACAAATGTCAACTAAATTAAGAGTTCGAATGTCGAAAAACAACTTGATATTGTTCCAATTGAGTATCAGTTAACATATTTGAGGAAACTATTTCCAAAACAACTAACAAAAATTAAGATATTGTTCTAATTCAGTGACCACATCTTAGCTTCCTCCCTTTTTTTTCTATGTTTTTTAATCTGCAATGGAAAATTAAAAACACAAGCAATAAAAAAAACATTAATAAAAATAATTACCGGCTTGAGGAGGCTGAGGAAGAGGTGCTTGCCCTGTTGGACTACGGGGACACTGGGTGTGGTGGCCACATAAAGCATTCAAATAACTCGAGACGTTGAACATACCAAAAAAGTTTGAAAGTAACAATTTTGCTTATAGTTTGCTTACCACCAAAATCTAAAAAACCCACAAAATATAAAGATTCAAACAGAAATTTTGAGTAATGTAATACCTTGATATTAGTAGCCATTCGGAGCACGTTGAGCGTGCATGTGAAGTTAAACCTAAAATTACAAATGATATCGAGCAATACTTTAAATCTATATTACATATTGAAGTATAAATCGATGCAAGCTGAACCTTTGTCAAGGTGAACAAAAACGATATCGCTCAACTGTAGAGGGCTGAAGGCGTAGCTTGACGGTCAGGTGTAGACTTACTGTCGAAAAGAAATATAAATGGGTGTGTATTAATCGAAACCGTCGTTCTGGACTGAGAAAAGAAACAATCTACCAGTGGCGCGCAACAGCGTTGGAGTCGTGCAAACACCGGACAGAGTCACCATCGTCATCGCTATCACCATCAATATTGTGGGATGGAGTTGCAATCTTGAAAGAGAGATAGTAAGGGGAGCGTCGATTGGGAGCTTTGAAAATATTGCATTCTTTTCATTTTCATTTTCCAGCCTTCACATCTAGCGGAAAGGCACCAAGCGCGGTGGCGATAAAATATCGTTTATAATCTTAATAAAAAAATTAATAAAATTTTATTTTTGATTGTGAATTATAAATAAAAGACCTATATCATCAAATTAAAAATTCGATTTATTTTTTGCAATATTTTACTTGTTTTTTTTATTAACTGATGGTCAAATATATGTTAAAACATTATATATGATGGATATATACATTTTTGTTTTGAAAATATTTATTCATTTTAAATTTTAAGAGTTTGTCCATATTGATAGGATAGTTGTTGGAGGCTATAGATTAGTATAATTAATTACTTTTAGATATTGCTAATCTATGTTTGATAAGCCTACACATATACTATTCTTTAATTTCAAGGAGAAAGTTAATCTATATCTATATATATGGAAGATTTTAGATTTGCAATATCTTGTATATTATGTTTTGATTGTAAAAATATACATGCTACAATTTAGAAAAAAAATCTAAAAAATTAACATAATAAAAAAATTAAAAAACCAAAATTTAATTAAAATTTAAATCCGTTTAAATAATCACACACACATATATATATATATATATATACATATTATTTTTTAGAAAATAAATTATGTAAATTAATTTGTTACACAGGAATAAATTTTAATGCAACAAATGTACATATTGTTTTTACTCTTACGTTACATTCCTCAGATACTCTTTCCGATAAAGACATGAATTTATCTATTAATCTATGACGAATTGTTTTAGATCTTGTATTTCGTAACCAATATATCATTAATATTCTCTCTTATATCATCTAATTGTTCTTATTATTCTTAAATGTCATCCACCTATGTAACAATAAATGCTTGAAAGATAATTACTTTCAAATACACGTAATCTTTCGGCTCCATAGAATAAATAAATAAATGCAATACTGTTATTACATTATTTTTGGAATTTAAGTGGTCACGAAACTGTCATCAAATCATAATAAAATGTACTTGTTACATGCCATATTTTCATTACGTTTATTCCATGTGCACCTCATTTTGTATTCAATTGTCAAATGGTGGTTTCTTTTATTAAATGTACATTTTTTTCTTATAAATATATTTAATAACAGAAGGAGGGTTTTGAGACTAAATTAAATACATTTTCTTATAAAAAAATATGAAAAAGAAAATTGACTTTCTTATTTACAAAATTCAAAAATACAAAAAAGAGAAATCCAATGTCATTGGTTCTTTAGAGCCACATCCTTTTCTAAAAACCTTCCTTTATATATATATATATATATATATTTCTTGTAACTTAAATTATTTTTTGCATAAAATCAAACCAAATAACCCAGCCCCAAAAAAATAAAATATTAACGAATGCCTTTGCAAAATGAATGATCTATTACCGTTTGAAGTCAATAAATGTCATCATTTATAAACACCAAAACAGTAGTTTAAAATTGGTAATATTTGTATTTATTAACTCATTATACGTAAAACAACATTACAATCACATAGTTAGCTGATACCAATGATCGAACGTGAAGAGCTATAATTATATTTTCTCCATATATACAGATTACTACAGTTATAATTTTATTAAAGCAAATGAATTTAACAGGTAATTATTTATATCTAGCGTTTAAGTTACAATCAGACTTGTAATACCAAAAGTCTTGACATTTATCTATGAAATAAGAATTCATGATTAAATTAATTAGGACGTTATTAAAATATGGGATTAAGTCTAACCTTTTATAGCATATATATTTAGACATACATCGTATAGGTTGTAAAGCCAGAGTAAATTTAACAAAAATAAATAAAAAAGTGTGTGTGCATATATTTTATTAAATAAAGGGTTTTTTTTATGATAAAAAAAAATTTCTCGAGACATTTGCTATTAATAGGCCGGTAATTGAATCCGCCTAATAGGCGTTGTTATCTTTGATGAAAATGTTTCTTAGAAAATTTAGGAAAAAAAAAAAAACCCAATCATTCTTTATAATCTGACGATATAAGAGCAATTGATTCATTATTAATATGTATTAGACGACAACCATATATCATTTTTAATACATAAACTATTCATAATTACATCGTACGTAATATTACAACAATGTCTTTTGAACAACAATATAAAATTATATAAAAAAATGACATTTCTAATTAAACAGTGTCTTTTGAACATAAAAATTCAATATATGCATTGAGTTTAAATAAATCGCATATGAAAAAAAAAAACCAATCATTCTTTATAATCTGACGATATAAGAGCAATTGATTCATTATTAATATGTATTAGACGACAACCATATATCATTTTTAATACATGAACTATTCATAATTACATCGTACGTAATATTACAACAATGTCTTTTGAACAACAATATAAAATTATATAAAAAATGACATTTCTAATTAAACAGTGTCTTTTGAACATAAAAATTCAATATATGCATTGAGTTTAAATAAATCGCATATGAAGTTCTCAATTAATCCTTCAAGAGATGTCAAAATTCAATATATTCTATTTGCACGTATAATGCATATGTTCTTTAGCACGACATGCAATGCTTTTTTTTTTTCTTTCTCGCGCGACAACTACAATTCATCCATCTACTAATTAAATAACATCAAATGCTCTACTACCGAACTTCACAAAGCCTTCATATCAAACTAAAAACTCTCTTGTTTTTTTCTTGTTTTGTGAGATGACCGTGTTCATTGGTTGGAGCGGGTTTTACGCTTGCTTCGCAAAGCCTACTATTTAATCATTCAAATAAACAGAAAAATAAAAAAGCATATTTAAACACATACGAAGAAGAATTAGAATATATTAAAAAATATGTAACAAAACACCTAAGAAAATAGTATAAATAAATAATATGGAGAACGAACCCAAAATATGTCCGTCAAGCGGTTAAAGATGAATCGCGAATTTAGAGTGAAAACTCGTTGCAGTGGGAGAGGTCTCGACGTCTAGGTTTGAAGCTCGCGCGAATAATAATACCTAGAGGGAAAAAATTGAAATTCTTATGATCATGCTTGCACGCGAAGAAAAACATATTGCATGCATCCATAAAGGTACATGAAAAATATATAAGAACAATAGACAATAATAGGGAGATGAGAAAAGAGAGTATATATGTATATATGAAAAACATGCTCAAAATAATAGACTGCAGTGACAATCAACGTTAAAAATAAATATAAGAAAATATTAGTTCAAATATATACCATATAAACACGTACTACACACTATTTGTTGCTTTTCCATAGACATCCCTGTTTTTTTTTTTTAAAAACACATTAGAAGGAAAGAAAAAAACTATGAAAATAAATAAACATTAAGCTACAAAATAAGAACAATAATAGGGTAGGAGAAAATGTGAAAAAAGAGTACCAAATTAACAATTCAATAACCTTTATTTATAGGTTTGTAGAAACAAAATGAAGAGTCATATTCTTTAATTGGTTTAATTGGCATTCAGAAGGGGAAATCAAAAGTCTATATTTAAAGGATGAAACAATGCAAAGGTCATCCAATTAATAAAAAAAATTAATAAAAATAAATGAAAATTCTAAAAAAAATAGAATTCTCAATGTCTTTGATCTCATGATGCTAGATTGTCAAGTCTCTTTGTAGTTACTTATTTTCTCAATGCCATGACCACATATTGCCAAGTCACTTTTGAGTTCTTCCTTTTATATAGATATATATATAGATTCTTCACTTTCAAATCACATTCACTTTTCCAAGTATATGAATTTCCCACTTTCTGCTTTTATTTTTCTTAATAAGAGTGTAGGACTAATTTTCGTTTCTTTTTTCCACAACACACCTTATAGTTTTAAGCTTTTGCTTTTGACGTTTCTATTTTTGAGTTTTTTCTATTCTTGTATTACAACTTACAATTAACATCACTTTACAAAAAAAAAATAAAAAAAATTGTAACAATTAGAAAGTTGGGTGTTTTTTTTTTTTTTTTTTTTTTTTAACGGTGAATAAGTTATTTAATTTTTATTAATTATGATAAATATAAGTTTTTTAGCATTATTAAAATAAAGCGATATATATTGTTTAGCTTACAGTATTAAAAACGCTAGATACTTCATATATTAGAAGTTTTCACTGAAATTTGATTAAATCATTTTGATGAGGACCTCAAATTATAATTCGCCTAGGGCCACCAAAACTTCAGAACCGGCCCTGAATATGGTGGTGTTATATAGCAACCCAAAATATAAATGCAATAAATTTTTAACTGAGTTCTTTTTCTAGCAATCAGTTCGACCATGAAGTGTTTTTTTTTTCTTTATGTATTCTCCCTCTTGACGTCGAGGCCCGGAAGAGCAGAATTACAAGAGTAATTTTTGCCATTAAATTTTATAAATATTATAGAGCAATATAATGATAAATTTTAGTATTTTCACCACTAGTTTGAAAATGAGTACTAAAAGGCAATAAATTAACGTATTTTTGTCACTAAATTTTTTAACATAAAAATTAGAGTGCAATAAAATTAAGGTAAATTGTGGCGATAATGCACAACTTTTGGTCAACTGGGGTTCAGGTTTCTAATCTTTCAAAGTATTAGCAAAAATACACAACGTGCGTTGACTGTGAAATCTATTGATCCTCCTGTTAAGGCACCTTAACTGGAACTGACGTGACATCTTATTATTGCTAAATGGATAGCTAACTAGGGCAGGATGTAGATAAAAAAACTCTTTCACCACTACTCGTAACTACTCTCGATTGGCAAATATCATGCCGATGTCGAATTTGAACTCGGACCAAGGCCTCTCGGAAATTAACCACCTGACTCTCTTTTTTCACGACAAATTCTCTGTCAGAATTTTCGGACAAACTATCCAGCTCTTCATTAGATAGGACTAACGGATTTCACAGTCAACGCACGTTGTGCATTTTTTCCAACACTTTGAAATGTTAGCAACTTGAAACCCCTGTTAACCTAAAGTTGTGGATTATTGTCTCAATTTACCCATAAAATTACAAACATGATTATTTTCGTCGCAAATACCCCTTAATAATGAATAACTTGCTCGATGAAACCTCTATTGTTGAATGATTCAGGTTGTTACAGTCTCGACCCTTGTTCCGTTGTTCGGGATGCTCGTCTGATTATAATTAATTATAATTTGATGTGGAGTACTTTTTCGCCCCGAGCCGCGAGCCGCAACCGCTTGGAGACGCGAAGAGTTTAATAAGGCTATTTTTATCAAGAAAAAAAAAAAAAACCAAATTAAACAAAGCCCAAGTATCAGAGTGAGGCGTGGGAATAATCGGAGCGCGTTATTCCGTTTCCTCTCTCGTCGGAGAAGCTCTTCAACTGAGTCGGAGATCGCCATGGACTCGGACGCGGCGACTCGGACTCCGACGGTGACGGAGCGAGAGCAATCCATGGTCGAGAACGACGTGTTTCGGATCTACCACTACTTCGCCAATGCTCCTCGCGATGTCAAACCCCTCTTGTACTCCATTCGCAAGACCCTGGATCACCATCTCTCCTCTTTTTCTGGCTTTTGGATTGAGATTTTGTCTTCTTCTTTTTGCTGCCACAGCTTGGAGCTTCGCCGCGATAAGCATTTGGAGTATCTGGAGAGAGGTCTGAGGCATCTCGGTCCTTCGTTTTGCGTGTTGGACGCTAAGTAAGTCCATTTTTTCTCTCAAGCTTCGATTTTTCAGAGCTTTGGACATCGCCGTGTTCTTCTTTCTTAGTCATGGAAGTAGATTTTGTTTGGTTATATATCACAAGGAATATCAAAGAGTACAGAGATTGATACGAGCAGTGGTGTGTGTCAAGATTAAAGGAGATTATTTTATTTGCAATATACAATCAAGTAAGGCAAATTCAGATATATATACAATCAAGTGAGTAATACTTAGAGATATATACAATCAAGCAAGGATATTTCAGAGATATATACAGTTAAGTGAGGGTGATAAGAACAATTAAGTATTGGTAAATTTGAAATTCTTTTATCAGTCACAGGGATTGCATTAGAACAATCAGTGTTAAATGTCCGCAATCCGACCACAAATACAATTTATGGGTATACAGATGGCAGTGGCATAACGATAGGGCTTTCATACGATTTTTTAAATTTGCTACCGATGGGTATACCGCAAAACCGATGGGTACCGGAAATTTGTTTTTAGGATGCAGTTTTAGAGCCATATAACAATCTTGATGTGTTTGTGCTCTGTTGATTGAATTTTCTGCTTATTTCCATGCATAATGTCATTCCCGTTAGTCGACCTTGGCTATGCTATTGGATCCTGCACTCCATTGCCGTACTCGGAGAGTCTATCGAGGATGAACTTGAAAGTAACACCATTGATTTCCTAAGTCGTTGCCAGGTATGTGTAATGGTTTGAAGGACTGTCATTTCATTATCCTTATATTTTTTTGTTCTGTTGTTAGAGGAAAATGTTGCATTGTGCACAAAAGGCGACACTTGTTTGCTTTTGATTGTCGTGTGAAGTCATGAAAGTTTTCTTCCGAGACTTATTCACTGTGGTTTTGTTCTGTTGTTGCTAAAATCTGTAGGACAGAGACGGTGGATATGGCGGTGGTCCTGGACAGGCAAGAGATCGATTCATCAAATATCTATATTGTAGGAATTAGAATTATTCTACTAGCTAATGAATCAAACTCAAAATCGAAAACCTTCTTGTGCCACATTTGGTTTGAAGAGCAGCCAAACTGCGAGGCTGTGAAACTCTGTTTACTCTTTCTTTGGTCTTATGATAGTTTCTAGGAATTAACAGTTATACGTAGGCGTGAAAAACCGGGACTGGGACTTGACCATTTTTCTTCCTTGTCTCGGTTTTCCTGGAATTGAAAAACTCCTTTATGTCCAGCTCCGGTTTTATGAAAACCGATTTATTTTTTCAGTTACAGGTTAATCAAAAAAACCTGTCTCTACAAAACTGGAACGAGTAACTGGAAAATTGGGACCGGTAAAACGCAATATCTTACCGGTTCAAATAACAGGTAAAATGCCGGTTTAAACCAGGATATATGGATTTTAAACCGGGATTTATATTATATATGTTAAAACAAAAATAAAAACCCGGGACCAGGAATTTCCCATATCTGATTTGTGAAAACATGTCCCTGTCTTGGTTCTCAGCTGGTATTTAATAAAATTATCAGTTTTTAAGCCTGTATTATACACTTATTCTTTTTTGTTTAATCAAACAGACTTCTTAGTATTTGATTATACTGATTTAGTGACTCTTGTTGTCAGATGCCACACCTTGCAACTACCTATGCTGCTGTGAATTCACTTATTACCATAAGTGGTGATGAAGCTCTATCTTCCATTGATAGGTGGTTAGCTTGTGATGCTATTTTTGACATATTCTCTCTTTAAAATGCTTTCATGGTTGTTGTGTGACTGAAATTTTTGCAAATGTTTTTCAGAGTTAAACTTTATACGTTTCTTATGCGAATGAAACAACCAAATGGGGGCTTCAGGTATTATTTAATTTCTGATAACACTGCACGAAATTATATTCTTCCTCTCACTCGGTCTTCCTTTTAGAATTTTGATCCATGTCTAGAACATGGTGATATTGTTTTAGTGTTTATCGACCTGCTATTGCAAAATTATAAATGGCTGACTTGTTCATAAGGATGCACGATGGTGGAGAGGTCGATGTTCGAGCCTGCTATACAGCTATTTCTGTAAGTATTTGCATTTAACGCGCTTTTTTTTTTTTTTTTTTTTTTAACTTAAACCCTTATCGTGTGTGTCATGAACATATACACATATTGGTGCTTTGGATATATTGAATATATGTATTGCATGTGATAATTACACCTTTTTTTTTCTTTTTCGTTTTAAACTTAGGCAAGCCGTTTATACGAAATACTGAATATAATTTTCTCTTTCGGACTAGGTTGCAAGTATTCTGAATATTTTGGATGATGACTTGATTCGGAATGTTGGAAGCTACATCTTAAGGTCTATATCGGTCGTAATTTTATTTATCGCTGTTAAGTTTTGTTGTTTTGAAGTATGATATGCATTCAAACATTGAGTATTAATTTTTATATATGAAATTGCTGACTGAATGTAATTAATATAAAATTTGTATTTATGATGTTATTTTGCAGCTGTCAGACTTATGAAGGTGGCATTGGGGGGGAACCCGGAACGGAAGCTCATGGTGGGTAAGTATTTCACTTTTTTTTTTCTTTAGTAGTATTATGAAATTCAGTTAGCCAAGAAGCAATTCCCGATTAGTAAGCAGGTAGCTCTGACTTAAGATACAAGGTCAACATTTTTTAAGATCGAAACATGCAACATTGTGCAGTTGTAAACAACGGCAAGCTGCTGAATGCTTCGTTATACCTACAGCCAATAATCAACCGTTGAGGGTTTATATTAGGCAAGTTAGTAGTTAAAATATTTAATTTATTAATAAGCTCAAAGACCATTGAGATTAATTTAAGGGCTGATTAATCCTTAAATAATAAGTGTCATAGAGTCATTAAACTATGTGAACAACAAGGTGTTGATTGGCCTCTCGAATAGCCAATTGATAGAGTCCGGATCTCGATCTCACAAGCCAAGTCTCTTTATCTAGAGACTTGGAGAATATTTGGTTCAAGACAGTTCCATTCGGAAAATGTGACTCGTTTATAGGTAGGCCTAATTTAACTCCGACTATTAAAAAATTTACAATTCAAGTTGACTATTAAAAAAAATTATATAAATAAAGATCATTTAACTTCGATTGATACAACCTGAGATTTTAGGATTAGGTCGTTTATTAATTAAAGTCGTTGTTCACGCTGTTGTTATTTAATTAAGTATTTAGAATATTTAAATTGAGTTTGTCGTTTTATTATGTCGCCTAGATTTATTAGTTGTGTCGTTAAGATATTTAATTATGTCGTTAGGTTATTTAATTATGTGAGTTAATTGACCTTATTGGTTTTATTAGTCGTGCCCGGTCCGGCCCGTTAGGTTGTAATCTTTGCTCGATTTAAGAGAGCTCATGTTAATGAGAAAGGCAGCCAATAAACATTCAAAAACTTAATCTCTCTGAGATTGTGTTTGTGAGTGTTGGCCAAAATTCCCGAAATTCCTGTTTTGAGCTTACCGATTCCGGGCAAGTATCAATTTGGTATCAGAGCCGCTCGCAATGGGAGGTGTTTCGAGAAATTTAATAGCAGAGCTATCGGAAATAATCATCGAACGGAGAGAACAAATCAAGAACACATTGGTTTGTTCTCTTCGTTCTGTGATTATTTCTGATAGCTCCGCCAATAAATTTCTCAAAAGATCTCCCATTTCGAGGGGCTCTGATACCAAATTGATACGTGCCCGGAATCGGTAAGCTCGAAATGGGAATTTAGGCCAACACTCAAAAACCCAATCTCAGAGATTAAGTTTTTAAATTTTTATTGGGTGCCTTTCTCATTAACATAGAGCTATCTATAGAACAAAGATTACAACCTAACGGGACGGACCGGGCCCGACCATTAAAACCTATAAACTAACAATATAATTAAAAATCTTAACAACACAACTAATAAATGTAGGCGACGTAATAAAAACTACAAACTCAATTCATATATCCTAAATACTTAATTAAATAACAACTCTAATTAAATAAATGACCTAATCCTAAACTCTCGGGTTGTATCATCGACATGATTCTAAGCTGACTTAAAAACAACGTAATTTAAATGATATAATGTAAATACTAATTGATATGACGTAAATACTAACTACAACAATTAGAAGCGATGAGATAGCAATAGACCGGCACATCATGGTTCCTTGTTTGGTAAGTCTTACCAAAGCTCACTTAAAAATGACATAATCCCAAGTTAGCTTAAAAAAAAACAATAAAAAAAAAAAAACCTAAACGAGATAATTTAATTGGCATAATGTAAATACTAACTGATTGATACGAACTAAATACTAATTGTGAAAATTAAAAAGCGATAAGATAATGTCGGTCCTAGCAGTCGCTAGACCAGTGCAATGCGGTTCTTTCTTTGGCAAGTCTGCCAAACGCGGTATCCATAACACCAATTAACACTTCACTAAGTTTTCTATTTAATTACTAGTTAAAGTCTTGTGAATTGTATCATTGTAGGTACACATTTTGCGGGCTGGCTACGATGATTCTCATCGATGAGGTCAACCGTTTGGACTTGACTCGTCTACTTGTAAGTAATTCAGATTTCTCTCATTCTTTTAAAATTCCATATTTCTAAACAATGCTTGGCTTCATAGGATTGGCTAGTATTTAGACAAGGAATAGAGGGTGGATTTCAAGGACGGACGAATAAATTGGTTGACGGTTGCTACTCCTTTTGGCAGGTGTTTATGATATTTACTTATGCAAATTTTAGCATCCATTCACACCAATGTCTGTGCCTTGTTAATGGATTTTTTTTCTTTCAGGGATGCGACTTCGTACTGTTACGGAGACTCGGTTCAGTTCTTGAAAAGCAAGTCATGCTGTCAAACTTTGAAGGAACATCGTCCCAAGATAATAAGACTACTCGTCGTAGGCCAGGTGGGTTTTTTTTTTTTTATCATTGAAATACATTATGAGTTTGCCATAACCGCTTCGTCATTTGTCTCACATGGCGGTTTTTTCATTACTGTTGTCAGACACGAATCCGAATGAAATCGGGTTTTCCTTTATGAGACAACTCCCAGAAAAGGAGCCACTTTTTGATAGCAACTTTTTGCAGCAATACATACTTCTGTGCTCACAGGTTTGCAAATGCTTGATCATCTATTTTCCAAATACCTTGACCTTGATTGTTTTGATTTCACCCGGTTTTTCGAGCCTTAAATATTGAAACTGGTATCGGATCAACATTTTGCAATTACAAGTCAGCTCCTCACTGTTGAAATATTAAACTTTTAGGTTTATTTGCCAATTGCCTTCCAACTTGTCGGGTGGTGTGCAAATAGTGCCCCATCTGAAAATATTAAATTCTCCGGAGTTTAATTTTTTGGTACAAGTTTACCCTCCGTATATTTCCGTTAAATTTTAATCATATGCATATTACTAGGGGTAGTTTTGTCATTTTGGCCCTAATTCATTCCTCACAAATAATTATTGCAATCTAATTATAAAATTAATAAATTGTATTTTGCTGGATAGGGATGATTATTTACGTTAATGAAATTATCTTGCATCATAATTAACAAACTAATCATTATTATTCTAAGTAGTCTCTATGCAAAGATACTAGTAAGAATTAGTTAGCTATATTAATTATATTAACTAACTAGACATTGTAATTTACAAATTAGTTCCTAAGTTTTTTTAAATTTAATAACTAAAAATCTATAACATTAATTTTTTTCTTCTTCTTTTTCTAATAGCGACCAAATATTTGAGTGTTAAACGTTCTCTTTTTCAGTCGACGCAAACTCACGAAGGTGGCTTGCGAGACAAGCCGGGGAAATCTCGAGACCATTACCATACGTGTTATTGTCTGAGTGGTCTCTCTGTTTGTCAGCATTATCACGCGGAGGACGAGATGGCGCCACCACCAGACGGCACCGTTTTGGGCCCCCATTCGAACCTGTTGGAGGCAGTTCATCCCCTTTTCAATGTGGTCTTGAGACAGTACTACCAGGCTTATGATTTCTTCGCAGAACAAGCGTAGAATCATCAGTATATAAATATGTTGTATCATTAAAGGTAAATTATAAAAGACATCGATAGTCTATTTATAGAGTTTTTTTTTAAAAAATTATATTATTATTAAGAGGAGAAACCAGGTTTGTAGGTGACCTTACTAGGCGGCAATTTTAGTGTCGTGTTTATGTCGTCTCTTAATCGTTTTCTATAAATTGTAATCGTGTCAACTGTATCTTGATATGTTTTAACTCTTCACGCAGTGACAATGTAAATTATAAAATATAATTAAATAATTTAAGATTTCAAAACTAATTAATAATATCATATAGTTCATAGAATATATAGTCCATTTATTAAATAACAGAATTAAAATTTGATCAAGTATTAATTTTCATATAAATTTTATACATAAACTACAAAAATTTAAAGTATTTCACTGAGTTTTATCGTGGTGCATGTTACTTCTAATTTTTGTTATTTAATCAAGTTCGATTTGGTTGGACCTAAATTTATTAAGACATTCAAATCTATTATTTAGTGTCACGACTTAATGTGGCCAACGGTGTGATATCCTTGTGCACTGGATGTGGTGCCTGTGCCTCCGAGGAGAGGTTTTGCAGCAAATGTGACCGGGACTGTTGCGGGCACTGCCACCTAGGGTGAACAAACGAGTCTTCGCTTCGGTTTTCATAACTATTTATATAGATTATCGTATTTTTGGTTTTTTCAATTTTAACACCGAAAGCCGCACTATTGAAGTTTAAAACCATTTTTACCAATTACCGATATATCGGTTTCACATTCGGTTTTAACCGCATTTTGACAAGATGCTATATAATCATCATATATTTGGAAAATCAAATTACTACTACATAATCTAAAGTAATTTTTTTTTTAATAATGAACCAATCAATGAAATTAAAAAGAATGGAGTCAATTCTCTTACGGCCTTTATTCATTCTTATTTAAACGGAAAGAAATAATTGCAATAACAACAAACTGTTATAAATTAAATAAGATTGAATGAATCAATGAATGGAAAAATCCATGTCAAAACATTATTATATAGATATTAAATGCTTAAAGTCTAACATTTATCTATTTTTAAATATATAAAAACATATAAATTTATTATCAGTAATCAGTAGCGGTTTTATCGTGAAAACCGTAACCGCTACCATTTAGCAAAAAGCGGTTGTGGTTTAAACCACATGTTTTGGTATTTGAAAAAAAAAACATAAATTTTCGGTAGTGCAAAAATCGGTAAAATAATGTTATCGGTTTTAGATTCGGTTTAGAGTCTTTTTTGTTCACCCCTACTGCCACCACCTCGAATGACTTCACGGTTGGCATTTCCATGTAGGGCCGGCTCTGAGTTTGTCGGAGCCCTATGCGAATAGTGATTTTTAGGACCTATCGAAACTTGAGAAAGTTAAATATCAGTACAAAAGTTTAAACTATATATATGCTTAAATTTGGAGCTCTCAAATGAAAAGATTTTTTTAGTTCATAATAGTAATGTAACTATGTCATCTCCTCTTGGGGCCAACTTTGTCTCCGGGACAAGTTTTTCAACGAATCCACTCCAAAGAGTCTCAAGTTGAGGTAAAAAAAGAACACTCTCTCACGGCACATGGCCACCGCGGGAGCCTCCTAGCGAAGCAGTGTACCTGCGGTGGGGAGCTTCCGCCTCGGATGGCCGCCTTGAATAGTAACCGCGTCATCTTTAGGCCGGTCCCACAAAACTGCAATCAATATAAGAATAGGATTTTTTTTTTAATTCAGTTCAAAGTTGAACTGCTTTGATGTTGACTTGGCTATGCATTGCAATTTGCAATTTGCAATTTGCAATGAATGGTTTGATGAATAATGATATCTACCACCGCCCAAAGGCAACCGCAAATACTGGGAGCCCTGCCTGCCTGTTTGAAAACGACGTCGTTTTGGGTGGTCCCATGCACTTATCGTCTTTACTTTTCTATAAGAAGAAAAATATAATGCAAGTTAGAATATAATGTCACCTAATTCACGTACGTAGTGGCGATGGGGACATATGATATATTTATTTACCATTGGTTTATTATAGTGGTAGGGTAATAAAGCAAGAAATATAAGCTCAATTATTGACCATTCATCGAATAGAAATGTGTAAAAAGATGTTAAGTGTTAGCTACTGCGGGCTTCGAATTGTTTGGAAAAGAGATATTTGCGGCGTACCATAAAATACTTCTTTTTATGCGATACATTTTAAATTTTATTTATAGGGGTGAAAGTTTTAAAAAATAAAAAATGAGTGTAGTAAGAAATTCGAAACTTACAACGATATTATTTTTTAAGTTTTTAGAATTTTTGTCACCATAAAAAAATTAAATGTGAAACTTTCGATAATTTTTCTTTTTGTTTTTTTTTTAATTTTTTGTTACGATAAAGTAAAATATTAAATATGTCGCTTACAAAAAAAATATATATATTCGGTGGCACTTTTGCTACAAATACAGTGTTGAAAATGATTTTCGATGTAAAGAAATGGTACTAGTAATGGGTAAAGATAGTTTTCGACTTCTCGTGTGCGGCTTTGATTTTAACTCGACCAAGTCTAGCTCGACTGAAGATTCAATCTCGATACACTTTTGCACGTGTGTGGGGTGCTTCTTCTCGTTATCCCCTTTTTGGCCACGTGGCTCTTTGGTCAAAGCTCGTGTGTTGACCTTCTAGGCCTTGAACCAAAATCGACCCAACAAATTTTAGTGTATGAATTGGTAGTGGTATGTTATTTATGTATTTTGTATACATTTATGCATTGGCGCTGCTCTCACGATATGTTCAATTTAATAAAGTCACGGTTGACGGTTTTAATAAAATTTTAGATGTGTCGTTAAAAAATATCAAACTCTCTCGAAAATGACACATGCTTAAGACGTAAAAGCAAATTTAAAATTCAATTTAATCAATTATAAATTGGATAAAATTTTGGAGAAAAACAAAATAATGAACATTAGAAACTTAAATTGTGAAAAATAATAAACATGAAGACTTCAACAATAAAAAAGTTTACGCCATAAAAAATAATTGACAGTTATGTCCAATGTTTTAGAGATCGATAACCTCAAACCACCCGCAAGTCTAATTTACGGATACACTGATGAGTTTTTCATATGATTTTAAAAATCGATACTAATTTATATTTTGTATTTTATCGATGAGTATACCGTTAGACTTTTCATAAAAAAATATTACCAAAAACTTTAAAAATAATATCATAGATTATAAAAGATTATTCTTTTAATGATTTTTTTTAAAAAGAGTTTAGAGAGATTATGTAAAAACATAAAAAAAAAAAAAAAAACTACCACCAACAAAGCTTATTTTAAAAAAAATTATTTACGTTTAAAAAAATTATTAGATGGCAAAAGTATTAAAAGAAGTAGATGAAATATACTGATTCGTTAAAAAAAGGGGTTAATGACGGCGAAAATACTAAAAGTTTGGTCAGAGAACCTTTCGTGTACCCAAAATTTAAAAGTGGTGGCAAAAATAACCAAAGTCAAATTTGGAGAGTTGACCACTCCATTCTCGTAACGCCATTAACTTGCCTGTTAACTTTGGCTACGTGGACAAATCTGTTTTGTTAAGTATAATCATTAAGGGTTTAATTAGTTGTATTAAATAATATTAATTAGGAGTTTAATTCGTTGTTTTGTCGTAAACGAGGCTGATGTGGGCTCGTCCACGTGGCAAAAATTGTTATGTCAGCAACTCACGTTTGTCCACGTGGCCAGAGTTAATGGGTAAGTTAACCGCGTTACGAGAATGGAGTGATCAACTCCCCAAATGCGACTTTGAGTATTTTTGCCACCGCTTTTAAACTTTGGGTACACGAGGAGTTCTTTTGACCAAACTTTAGATATTTTCGCCGTCATTAACGAAAAAACTTATAACTACTTTTACTGTTAATAAAAACACAGTCCACTAAACTAGACAAACAGTATTTCTCGTACTACCTACTCATCTAGAGAAATCCACAAAACAATCACAGATTCTACTCTGACAAGCCTGTCTCTGACAATCCCAAGTACGATCACCAAAATGGAAACTCACAGTCACAGTCACAGGCACGACGAAGTAGACGAACCAGATCAAGACCACCACGTCTGGCGAGACACCGTCACCGTCACCGACTCCTCGCCGTCGACCTTCTCCCACTCGCCGCAGTCCAACCGCTCCTACAAGACCCCCTCTCCGGCCGGCGACTTCGGCTCCTACCCGGACCACTCCTCCACCCACAGCTTCTCCTGGGCCGACCCCGCCTCCGACCCCTCGCCGCAGGCCCACCCCAACCGCTCCTTCCCCGCCGAGCCCCTCGTCCTCACCAAGTCCCTCGACCCCGACGCCCGAAACGGCGTCGTCCTCGACCACATCGACGACGGCGACGACAACAACGACGGGAGCGAGAGGCACGAGAGCCTCGGCAGCTTCAACCGGCGGAAGCTGAAGCCGGACCTGACCACCCGGACGCGAGCGGCGACGACGACGAGGAGGATCTCCCACGGCGTGGCGAAGAGGGTCCTGTTGGGGTTCAGGGTCTGCGGGCTCGCCCTGTGCCTGGTCTCGTTCTCGGTCATGGCCGCGAACAGGGACCAGGGCTGGGCTCTGGACTCCTTCTACCGCTACGGCGAATTCAAGTCCGTACACGACCGGAGATCGAGCTAAGTTTTGAGATCGGAATTCGAGCTTTTTCTGATCAAGATCGTGGGATTTGCAGGTACTGCTTGGGAGTGAACGTGATGGGGTTCGTGTATCTAGGGTTTCAGGTGGTGGATCTGACGCACTTCGTCGCCACGGAGAAGCACTTGATCAACCACTCGCTTCGTTCTTACTCCGATTTCTTCATCGATCAGGCAAGTCAATGTCTTTTTTCTTTAATTATTATTTATTTTAATGGTAATAAGCGAAAAAGAGGACATTGATTGATGATCTTATCTTCATTTTTTAGTGTACCTAATTTGGTCCACATTGCCCAATCATGAACCAATTTTGGTTCGGAGTTTGGAGTAATTGGCAAAGAAGTTCTTTGAGTTTTGAATGTTGGTGCGGTTTGCTCGGTACCTTTACCGAACAAACGGCAAGCGGTATAGTTTCGTTGTATCATCGAGAATAAGAATAGTAGTTGAGTTTGCGAAAAAGAATTCCAACTTTTCGATGTAAAAAAGGTAATAGAATCTTCCAAAAGTTATCAAATTCTCAAAGCCAAACGCAATCCTTGCCCTTTTTAAATTCCCACAAACTAGCTTAAGCAACATTCCACGTTCCAATGTCCTGCCAATTGTCTACTCTTAGGGTGAACACGAAATCTGGTTCTGTTTTTTTTTTTGAATAATTTTTTTTTGAAAAAAAAAAACCCAAAATTCTAATTCTGAAAGAACAGAAAAAAATAAATGAACACGAGTTCTAGTTCTGAAAAACGGTTAGATCTATAGACGACGGTGCAGATTAAATGTTTTAACTCAATCTTTCTTCTTCTTCTTTTTTTTGGCGGCCAAAATTTCCAATATTCACTAGTCACAAAATTCTGTTCACTTTTTTCAATCGATTTAACTAATATTTAGATGTGCCGTTATTCGTTAAGTATTAGAGACTGCTTTCACTTTTAGAAATTTTCAAACATTTTTTCAATCTTTTCTGTCGTTGATGGGACTTTGACACAAATAAGGAAAATTTTATTGAGAAGCAAAATAGTGGATATTGAAAATATTGACCGTGAAAAAACAAGGCTGGGTTTATTTTATGTCACCACAGAAATAAAAAATTGGGTTATTACACCACTATTACAAAACAAAAACGTGGATTTTCTTGAATCAGAATTTCGATTCGGGTTTTTATTTTAGTTTTGGAACACCATATTAACAATATTAAGTTCAAGTTGGAGTGTCATTGTAATTGTAGAGTTCGTTAATTAATATGTTGTAACATTTCCCTTCTATGCATCTAATGATATGACATGAAACGAAACATAGCAGCAGACAAATTTCCCCAACTTTTTTTCCTTCCTGTTTTTGTGATTTCTCGAGGATTTAAATGTACTGAAATCGAGTTTCGGGATTGTTATTCGGGTTGGCAGGCACTTGCTTATCTTCTGGTTTCGGCGTCTTCTTCGGCTGCGACTCGAGTCGATGACTGGCAATCGAATTGGGGGAAAGACAAGTTTCCGGATATGGCCCGCACTTCGGTCGGCTTTTCGTTTGCGGCATTTGTTGCTGTTGCCTGCAACTCCGTCATCTCCAGCTACATCCTCTTCACAAATAAGCCTTTCTAGTTTCCATTACCTAATTCAATAGTTAAATACCATTAATATTCTTGAAGCAGTCTATATATAAATGGTGATTCCTTAGACTCGATCTAATGCTTCTGAAGAATCATTCCGTGTATATAATGTATTATGTTTTATATGTGTAACATAAGGGGTGTAATGGTAAAAAAAAAGAAAAGAAAAATAAAATGCAGCGATTTCCAGTAGCACATTACATGTATGATTATTATGTGTTGCATATATCTTTTTCAATGTGAAATCTTAAACGATAATATGTGTTCTGTGTATTTATTTTCGATATTTAAAAAAAAAAAATGAGAATAAGTATTTGAGAGACAACTTTAGGTTTAACTAGTTCTCTCCTCTTTTGATTTCGTATATGAACTCTGAAATCTTTCATTTACACTATTTTGACTTTTTTTTTTTTGAGAGTCAATCTAGCGAAGATTTGAGTTTAATTTCCATGATTTCGAGCTTCTATTAAAAAAATTAGTATTTTCTAGAAATAATGTGGTACTTTTGAAGTGTTTTTTTTTCTCAAATCATTTGTTTGATATTTTTCTCTATCTGAGATTCTTGGTTCCATGTCAGTCTATTTCTTACGCAAAGTGAAAAATTATTGACATTTTGTTTTCATTTTTTTATTTGGGTTCCCATTTTACCGTAAGATATAAATATTTATATTTATAAAAGTAAAAGATAGATATTCAAATCTATATATATATATATATATATATATATATATATATATATATATATTAAAGGATGATGACAAAGTTTTCTCAACAATTCTATTATAAAGACATGTTTAAATGCTAATTTTTGAGAATCCAAAGAATCGTCATTTATCCATCATTTATTGATATCACATTCATGTAATTTATTTGTCATATATTAATATCTCATTGCTGATTATTTTTATTTACATGTTATACCAAGAGTCCAATATGGCAAAATGTTATGCTTATATTTTTGTTATGTTAACATCGCATATCAAGAGATTAGCATTTAAGTGGCTTAATTGAGTTATTCATTTTAAAGATGGTTTTTACCATGAGAATAAGAATAGTCATAAGCAATATCATAAATGAATTGTTAACTTGCAATCTGAAAACAACTGAGTACACATTTTATTACAAATTCATTAGAAATTATAAAAGTCGTGAATGAACGTACCCTTCTGAAAGGCCAACCCATGAAGATATTGCAGCACATTTAAACAACCGTTTGAGAACCGACCAATGGACTGTACATGCTGCCACAGTTTAAACTGGAGGTTTAAATTCCGGAACTTTCTCCGAGGTAGTATTTTTTCAATATACCATCTTCG
This sequence comes from Parietaria judaica, assembly GCA_954871525.1. Lineage (NCBI taxonomy): Eukaryota > Viridiplantae > Streptophyta > Magnoliopsida > Rosales > Urticaceae > Parietaria > Parietaria judaica. Next base: position 27,566,655 of record OX940869.1, read on the forward strand.
GATATTCTATTGCGTTTAGTTTTTCAATTTTTTTAGCGTTTAGACCTTCGAGCGACTACGTCGAAGCCGCGACAAAACCTCTGCCTGGCTTTCTCTGACACCTAATGGTCAGAGTCGTTCGGTACAGCTCAAGCGCCGAGTCGTTCGTTCGGTAAATGTCAAGTCTGACTCACCTGTGGCGGTAATAGTCTCCTCACGTTAAGAATGAGTGAATAAAAGTCTCTGTGGCTTTGTTATTTAGTTGCTGAGAAAACAGTTCATTTTATTAATTCATCAATTGGTTATCCGATAAATTCAATTTCAAAATGACGCTAATGTTTATTTTTATTTTTTTCACTTTCTGAAGTTCGTTTATGAGTAGTGTTTTGTTGGGCTTCTTCATTGTTGTGCGACTCTGCAACGGTGCTCGAAGAAGCGATTCGGGAATTTCAATGCCTCTTCAGGTTTCACGCACTCTGTTTTTCTTTCATTGACTCTGTTAATTATCCTTCAATCGAGACTAGATGGATGCCGTGGAGGTTGCGGTTCGGCGAGTCTAATTTTAACAATAAATTTCTCAATGGGCTGTAATCCCTTTGTGTAAAAAATTTAGTTGTTTATTTTTCGGTATCTATATTGTCTACACTTTCGAATTACAATTTTTCACTAAGTAAATTGTAATTTTAAAATAGGTCTAGAAACTGATCTGTGTTAAAACAAGTTATTTATATAATTAGTTCAAAAAAATTCTTTAAAGATTGACAATATTAATTAGTCGTCGATTTATAAATATTTTCCTTTTTTTTTAACTTCCTCATCTAAAAAAGTATTGGTATTGCACAATGATATTTACAACTCGATATTTTAAAAGGACGCAAATATGTGAACCACCAAATTATACTATATAACTAAATTGGGGTGCACTTTCACTGTTTAATTTACCCAATCGTCAAGTAACAAATGGTTCTCTGAGCGTTTGCCATGTAATTTTTTTGTTTTTTTTTTGTTTTGCTTTAATTTTCTTTCCTCCTGATTCTTCTACTCTCTTCTTCTTTTTTCTTTCTTCATCACCTGGACTCTCTCTATCTCTATCTCTATCTCTATCTCTGACTCTCTCTCGCGAACTTCGATCGACGCTGTACGTTGAGGTCCAAGACGCACAATTGAATCTCCACCGGCGGAGGTACGTTGGTCTCTGTTTCTCAATCCATTTGTTGATCTTATCCTTCAAGCGTAGGTTCTTTTTCTTTGTTTCTATCTCTTTCTCTGTGTGAATGTTTGTGTGAGATTGTTGCCTTTCATATTCTTTGCTTGAGTGTTTGAGATTAATTGACTTTTACATTGTTTGGTTGTGGTTAATGAGATGGAAATATGACAAAGTGTGATGAAACTATACTCTTTGATAAAATCCCTCAATGAAATATAAACATTTTAGTTATCAATTTTCTCTTACTATTCTATTAACTGATAATCTCAGCGATATAAACAACGATATGAAATATAACTGTTTCATATACTGTTTGACAATCTCACTTGAATATACAAAATAGTAGAAAAGAAGTAAAACAATGTAAAAAACGATTAATATTCATTGGTGTTACTTATTAAATAGGCTCAAAAGAACGGATGTGCATAGCACATTTGCTGGTATTCTCACGGTCTCACCTTAAGCAAATGTGTTACTGTATTCAATTTCTAAAATATAGTTTTCTTTAGAATCAACTAATGTATATCATATATATAGTTAAATAATCTTTTAATTTGTATAGTGCGTAGTTGAATGAACATTTTCTAAGTTTATGAAAGTTTTGTTCAAATTGAAATCAGATATGGTACCGATGTAGGTGAAATTTTTCCAACAATATATTGATAAACCCACAAGGGATGATTCTTCTTAAATTTGCTTCGATACTTCTTAGAATAAAAAGTTTCAAACCGAACCTGCTAGATGAAATCAAGTTTTCACCAATCTCTTCTGCAATGTATTTTTCTTATTTAAAAGAAAATCCAAGGAATGATAGTTAATTGTAAATATTGCAGAGCATTTAATATAGAAAATCCAAGGAATGGCAGTTAATTGTATATCTCATGCTTCACTACAACAAGGCAAAATACTCAGCTCTGCTCTTTTTCTTTGGCATCAATTAGTGGCCTTCTTGAAAATTATATTAGAAAAAGAGTTTCCAGAGGAATTAATTTTCTTCTTCTTAAAACCGACTTTTCACGACACATGTCTATATTCATAGTTTAATCATGCTTATTAAGTTAATCAGTTATGTCATTGTGTATTTGTGTTTTGTTGTTTAAATATGTTATATTAGTTATTTAATTATGTTGGAATATGTTTTACGGTTTGGGGTACATAAGGTTCAGAGTTTTGGGACCTGGCCATTCGGTAATATTTTTCTCCATTTAAGAGACCTTAAATAACCATTGAAGAAAAAAAAAATTTAATTTATCTAAAAAGAAAGGATACAACACCTGCTGTGCGTCCAAGCCATTGGCTCGCTTTTCCCTATTTTGCCCTCTTTTTATTTTATTTTATTACTCAAATACATATATATATATATAACCCTAAACCCTATATATAGATTCTACTTTGATGCTATTCATAAAGAAAAGGCCTCATTCTCTTTCTCTTTCATTTTTAAAGCAACAGAAGTCAACCAAACAAAGTATAGCACTTTTGAAATGTATGCCCAAGTCTTATTAATAGTATAATGCATGTGTATGTATATATAAATATATGTGTATGTATATATATATTTATGAGAAATACTTTTTTTTTTTAAATCGATAATGTAGAAATATTTTATTTGATCTAAATCATAAATACTTCTTTTTCGAAATCAATACTGTAGTAATCTTTTACCGGATGTAAATAATGCATTTCCTTAAGAAGGGATACTTCTATCACGTATACTACTTTTTTTGTCCAATTACATGTATATACCATATAGTTAAACTTAAAAAAAATTGAATAACAACATAAAATAAATATCAAATAGCTTTAAAACCATACACATAAAAAAACATTAAACTATCAAAATTTCTCCTTGCTAAAAAAAAAAAAAAAACTCGCAACCCGCTGCAACGCGCAGGTTATATACCTCGTAAGAACTAATAGTCCGGACATAATACATGTCAATTTGCAGGAGTTTTTTAGTTACTAAACCTTCTATAAATTACATATCGCATCAACTATAAATCAATATTTTTCATTCCAAACTTTAACACTATACTCTTAACAATATAGATTGGTCAGTACAACTAATTGAAAAGAACAAAGACTGAATAATAATGCCAATAAAAGAAAATAATGAGTCATATATTAATTAAATGTAACATAATTTTTTTTCTCAACAAAAATAACATATGTCTTTATTAGAAAATTAATTTAATTTATTAGTTAAATGTTACAAATTTTGTTTGCTTTTTCAATCCATTGGATGAAATGTATCCGCTTTTGATTTTCTTTCTCTTATATATATATATATGCATAGTGCTTATATATACATGGTTCATAAGAAATAAAGTGAATACGAAGTAAGATATCTCTTCTTATACATTTTATTATCTCTTCTTATACATTTTATTTCTCTCTCTTCTTATACATTTTATTATGTTCTCACTACTAAGTTATTGTTCTTTATGCGTCAATATTTTGTTAACCTTATTATTGTTCTTAAATTCTTTATTAATTTTTTTGACATGCTATCACCGCGATGTATCATAATAAAAAGCTACCTCAACGAACATAAGGCAAGCGCGACACATAAAACTTGTGGGCGAAAATCAAAACAAATGACTTTGTCAAGAACTACTCGACCGACTTCTTCACGGACATCAGAGTGAGTTTCGTGATATGTTACTTGTTAATGCGTAAAAATGGCTTTAACTTAGAATTGGATCCAAGGTTCGGGTCCCGAGATCGACCTGCTAAACACGTGGATAATTGAATGCTGAGTCAACGTGGGTTCACTAATGATCATCAAAGCTGGAGGCGAATCCGTCGTCTTGGATGAGTCTCTGGGCTATCCTTGGCGATCCTCGGTGAACTTCCCTCGTGGAAACGAAGTCCGTATCACGGCGAAGCTCCTCGTCGAACTTCCCTCATGGTGGCGAAGTCCGTATCACGGCGAAGCTCTTCGTCCGGACGGAGTCCTTGTCTCGGCAAAGCTCCTCGTCTGGGCGGAGTCCTCGTCTTGGCGATATCTTCGTCTGGGCGAACTCATGTCTTGATGATTCTTCATGATTTTCCTTCCTTAAAGAGCTTTTTCGGCGAGGGAAGACCTCCAAAAAAGGGTAGATTGGGCCCGTGCCCCGTCGCTTATGGTAGGGCGAGGCTGCCTACGTATCTTAGTTTAAAGAATCAGGTCCCACGTAGTTCAGGGTTAGTGATAAACGGCGGGTGACTGACGATGTGGTTTGACTCGTCGGAAGTGCCGATGTTGGCGGCGCGGGGGTGACCCTTGGCCAGGTGGTTGGGTATTACCAGCGTGAAGTGTTCTTTGTCGACCCCGTCGGTGTAGGCGAGCTCGTTATGAAGAGGGGCCTTATCCCGACGAGGGATACTTCTTCTTTGTCGACCTTTTCAAGATAGGCGAGGGCGCCTTGGCCTAACAAAGGATGCTCCTTGTCGACCTTGTCAAGGTTGGCGAGGGCGCCTTAACCTGACAAGGGATACTCCTTGTCGACCTTGTCGAGAGCGCCTTAACCTGAAAAGGGAGACTCCTTGACAACTCAACGAACAACTTCTCTTGTCGAGGCTGAGACTCTACTCGCGATTTTGGTCTTCCTGGAGAGCTTCGACGGCTGCGTTTCCTTCGCTTGTGGTGGTGATGGATTTCTCCGGTGAGCTTGGCGGGGAATTCTCCGTTGATGATGTCCTTTTGTCCGGTACGTCCACTTTTTCACCGGACTTTCTATTTTTGGATCTTGATGATGAAACTCCGGCCGCCTTTGATGATGCTCCGGCGATGTTGAATGATTGGACATTGAGTCTTGAGGATATATTTCGTGTAGGATATATCTCGCTGGTCTTCGAGTTCCTGTTGCAGGCGAGCTTTCTTCTGATCGTGTCCCTGATGTTCTGTCGGTGCACTTGGAGAGTCTTCGTCAGGGGATGGGCCTTCCTCTTCCGCCGTTCGTTCGTGATATTCTGGTGTCGCTGGGTGTGTCGGCGTTCCAGGTTGTGCCGGGATCCTTTCGTGCCTTGGCGACGTGCTTCTCAGCTTGGCGGGTTCACTTTTGTCGTTCTCTGACAGTCGAAGAGTATCGCACCGCCTTTCGCTTCTATTATCGTGCCTCGGAGGCTAAAAAATATATGGTGTCTTCGTCGTACGCTCGTCTGGAGTTGCCTCGATGCAGGTTGGATCTTCAGTGGCGTCGTCAATAGGTTTGGGCTCCAGCGTCCCTGCTTGGTTCATCTTTGCCTGACTTCAGCTCTCAGCTGTTACGTCCGCCGTATGAGCATACGTCCGGCTCAGGGACTTTCGGTAGCCTGATCTTGGGTTTGGCGAAGAAGGGCGGTCTGTTTTCCTTCACGGAGTCTCGGCGGTGGATCTCGGCAGGCTTCGTCGCTGATTTGCTGGGAGGCTTCGTCGACGTTGATGAGGCAGATGTGTATCGATTCCTCTTCAGGTGCTTCCTCCGGTTGGTGATGTGCCTCACGCCTCTTCACAGGAAGGCGTTCGTCGTTCTTCGAAGACGGATGTTCGTCGTTCTTCTCCAATGAGGGCTGATGCTCATCGTCCTTCAAGGGAAGGTGCTCGTCGCTCTTCATCGGCGAAGGCAAAGGCTCCTGCTCCTGAGCGGCGTATTCCTTCGGTGGTCGTCCGTCCTTCGGCTACTCCAACTTTGTCGACTCCTGCAGATATAATTCCCGTTGCTCGGTCTGCAGTAGCTGTAACGTACTTCATTGCTTCATTTGTTGTTGCGCGGGTTCGTCTGGCTTTAGGAAGTTTGTTCCTCAGATGCGTCCTCGGGCTTCTGCCGTTGCTTCTGGTGCTCATGTTGCCCCCGGTGCTCATGTTGCTCTGGTCTCGAAGTCATCTAGCGAGGGTCTTGATGATCGTACCTTCCATCTTCTGAAGCGACGATTATCGTTAGAGAAGGCGTCTTTGTCTCGTCGTTCGCGTTTGCCGTCTCCTGGCAAAGCTGGGGATTCTTCTCGTCAGGTTCATCAGCGTGGCGCTGGTCTTGGTGGGATGTCATCTCCAGTTGTTGCTTCAGGGGGCGACTCTCGTGGTGATGCGCCTGCTCCTGCTGTTATTCCTTCGTCTGGCGAGGTTCCTGAGTCTGGTGGTTCGTCGAGCGTTGAGCGTGCGGTGAGCCTCAAGCGCCTTTGCGTCGGGAGCGTCTCCGATCTTTGTCCTCGGGTGATTGTGTCGGTGGTGGGTGCACCAGATTCGGCTTTGGTCGTTGAGGATTCCTTCTGTCAGGCGAGGGTACGTACTTTTCGACATTCTTGCTTACTTTGTCGTATTGCTATTCCTTATGCTCGTCGCTTGTCTTCTAGGCCTTGTTTTTGGCGACGGATGTGGCTTGTCGTCTTGAAGCTTCCAATATCCTGTGTACGTCTCTGAAGAGTGACTTGAAGAAGGTCGCTGCTGAGCGTGATGCGCTGCATGGCGAGGTGACCAAGGCTAGGCTGATGGCATGCGCGAGGGTTGTCCAGTCGTTGAAGATGACCTTTGCGTGGCGGCTGTGAAGGCTTCCTTGGCGAGGCGTGATTCCCGGATCGAGCGTCTTCAGAGTGATGTCTCCGAGGCTTCTTCTTTCCATGCTAAGCTGAAGGCGGATGCTGACGCGAGTCTGGCTGAGACAGAAGCGACGTGGCACGCAGCTTCCGACGAGGTGTACTGGTCGGGATTTGCGGATTGCCAGGCGACTCATCTTCAGGAGGATAATCGTCTTGCTCTTTCCTTCAGGTTCCTTGACGTCCTTGGTGCTCCAGACTCCGTTCATGATACGAAGCCTCTCAGCTTGGCGCTTCCCAGAGATTAGTTTCTCTTTTCCTTGCCTCTATGATTTATAGACATTTTCGGGCTTTGTTTTAGCCTTATTCGTTTCCCTGGCATGTTTGTTCGGCGTGTTTCGCCTTCTTGTTTCATACCTATTTAATGACATTTATACATTTGGTATAATTTGAACTTTGTGTTTTGTTCATACCTTTGCTTGTCGAGTGTGCGCGTCGTGACGCGTTGTGGCAGTCTTGTGAGTGCACTCTACTGCGATTGTAGGGTCGTCACCCGCTTTTGACTTACAAGTAATATAGGTTGTCCGTAGTCGTTTGTGTGCCCTTGCTCGTCGGGTAGCTAATCCAACGAGTGTGGTTGGCGCATAAACCACGAGCAGTAGCCGTATGGGTACCTGGTGAATGGTCTTCGGCTGGTGCGTAACCGGATTTTGTGGTTGGCGCGTAAACCACGAAGGTGCCGTATTGTTACCTGGCGAATGGTCTTCGGCTGGCGTGCGTAGCCGGTTTCCAGTGTGTGTGCCGGTGCCTATTGTGACCTGGCGAAGGAGTCCGGTGTGTGTGCCAGTGCCTATTGTGACCTGGCGAAGGAGTCTAGTGTGTGTGCCGGTGCCAATTATAACCTGGCGAAGGAGTCCGGTGTGTGTGCCAGTGCCTATTGTGACCTGGCGAAGGAGTCTGGTGTGTGTGCCGATGCCTATTATAACCCGGCGAAGGAGTCCGGTGTGTGTGCCAGTGCCTATTGTGACCTGGCGAAGGTCTTCGGCGCGTAGCAGGATTTTTTTTTTTTTTTAAGATCGGTATATACCGTAGTACCCCCCGAGTTTTGGCATAATCTTCCTTGCAGTTTCGGGAAAACTTTCAGAGTGTTTCGTAAAGACGAATTTATTCATAGATCAGGTTGGCCTACATAGTAGACTTGGCCTTGCGCATTGCGCTTTATTGAAAAGGATATGGGGCTTTCGCCGTGTCTTCAGTAGTGTTGACTGGTAGGACTGGTAGCTCACCTTGGCGTAAACAGTCGATAATTGCAGTCATCCACTTGGGCTCGTCTTCGGTGTCGGTGGCGAGGATTTCTTCGTAGGCGGTTAACTCCTCCTCCTTTTCTTCGTCGGGGGTCTTGCGCTGTTTGTCTTCTCATTTTCCGCTCATTGCTTGAGCTAGTGTGGCTGCTTCGTCGTTGGCGGTTGCAGGGATCTAGGCGATCTCGTACCACGTCAATGGTTGGAGGCGGCCCATGGCTTCTTTCAGCTGTGTCAGCATCTTGTCTTTCTGTGTCGGTTGTCCGCCGTTCATCTGGCCTGCGAGCTGCAGTGTACCTGTAAATTCTTCACGTCGAGCCTTTCGGCGAGGTTCAGGCCGGCGAGTAGCGCTCCGCATTTGGCTTCGTCGCTTGAGGCCGTGAACTTGAACTTGATGGCGTACTTCGACTTCTCTCCTTGAGGGCTGGTGATGACGATTCCTGCTCCTTCACTAGTATCGCCGTTGATTCCACTGATGTGCATACTCCATATCGGCCCATTGGGCGCGGTTCTTCTGCTTGGCGGCGCGTCCTTCGTCTTCTTTCTTTCTTCAGCTGCGGGGGTGTCGGCGCTGTGAGTTTTCTCAGCGACTATGTCAGCCTTTGCTTCTCTTTTCTTGGCGACCCCTGACTGGCGTTCTTCTTCGCTCCTTCGCTTGGCGAGGTTGATCTTTCGCCTGATTTGGCGTAGGCGGTTGAACATCTTGTCGACGAGGTGCCTGTACGTCGTGTAGTCTGGAGAATCTTCTGGTGCGGTTCCATTCTTCTTCCTCGAATGGTCCAGGATCTTCTCGTATTGTTGCAGGAGGGCGAATATCTCTCTCATTCCGATAACGATCGTTGGATTTTTTGCGTTCTCTCCTGGTTCTCCTGGTCTAGCGATGCTGAGGTTGCAGACTCCTTTGCTGATGGCGGTGACTGTGGTTGTGCTTCGGCATTCTCATTTCTTGTAGCAGGCTCGTGACTCGGCTTGCCTTCCTCGCATGATTCCGTCTCCACTAGGCGTCGGGAACTTGACGAGTAGGTGATAGTTGGTTGAGCGTGGGCCTCCCGATGATGACGTTGTATGACGAAGGCATGTCGACAATGAGATAGCTCACCATTTGAGTCACCCTAGGTCCGTCTTTGGCCCTGAAGGTCGTCGGCAACTCGATGGATCCTTCAGTCGTCACACGTTCTCCTGCAAAACCAAATAGTGGTGTACGAACTGGGCTGGCGATGACTCGGCCCAAGTTCATCTTGTCGAAGGACGTCTTGAAGATTACATCGGCTTAGCTTCCGTTGTCGATGAGGATCCTCCTAACCATGCTGTTGGCGATCTGCGCTTCCACGATGATAGCATCGTTGTGTGGGTGGTGAATGGTGAGAGCTATCTTCAGTGAAGGTGATGGCTTCGCCAGTACGGATAAAAGGTGTTGTGCCCATCAGGTTAACCTAGTTTGGCTACCATCCTTTCTCCATTGCGCGTGCGTAGCTCTGTCTGCTTTGACCTGAGTCTCCAATTCCTGGTCCTCCGATGATTGTTGATACGATGTTCAGCGGGGTTGCCGCAATGGTTTTCCTTCGGTCTTCGCCTTGATTCGTCGGTTGCGCCATCGTCAAGAGTGGGGTCGGCACGCCCTCGCTACTCGCCATGAGCCTCTTGACGAACTCCTTTAGATGTCTTTCCTTGATCAAGTCTTCAATTTGATTCTTCACCTGGTAGCACTGCGACGTCAGGTGACCGTAGTCACGATGGAATTGGCAGTATCGGCTCTTTTCCTTCGCAGGCTTGTTAAGCGGAGGAGGCTTCTTGAACTTGTCGCCGTGCATGGTGTAGATCTCGTCTAGAGTAGTTGTCAGCGGCGTGTAGTCTCTTCTGTCAAGGCTAAATGGTTTCCTCGTTGCCTGACCTCCTTGCGGTTTTGCCATTCGGTTCCAGTTGTAGTCCGTGCGGCTTTTCTTCATCTTCGGTTTGTCGGAGGAGCGGTCGTTTCTTCGGCTTTTCTTAATTATGTTTTACATTTACAATTGTTTCGTTGACAATATGTATTGTATGACTATTAAGTCCATATAAAATAAACAAGCTACACCGAAGCATTTGATTCAGTACTTCAACAATTTATCGAGGCTCTTAGGTTGTCGTTGTTCTACTATCTTTAAGGATAATATGGTGAGATTTGATCAATATTTTTTATCTAAGCAACATATAATAACATGAGGGCAATTACTATGTATTAGTCTCAGTTCAATGTTTTAGCCTAATGATATAAGATTACATTTGAGAAGTTTTAAGATGGCATGATGAGGTTAAAAGGATTCAAAGTTTTAACTTTTTAGATTTTTTATAAATTTAGGATTAAAAAATTCATATAGTTAGTGCTTTTAATGTTTTAGATCGAGAAATTATTACATTTAAATTGTTTATCTAATCCTTTTTTTTTTCTTTTTATGACATATGCAATTTAATTCAATAATAAGAATGAATTTTATTGTCATATAATATATGAAATATCATTAGTTTTTGGCAAATTTAGAATTTGTATTTTTTTAATATAAAAAACATAATTATAAATAAGATTATCTAAAATCATTTTGTTGTGTTTACATTAGCCTATAAATCTATATATCGATTAATTGATAATACTTGTTTTTTTTAATTGTTTTTGTATTAGCATAATATATATATATATATATATATATATATATTTATAAAGAAAGAGCTAATAAATACATAGTACATTATAGACACAATATTTAGATTTTTAATTTCTATGAATTTGTTTTTTCTTTTAATGACACATTTGTTTTATCTTAATAACTATGGCAATTAAAAGAATAAAAAAAGACCATTAGAATAAACTATTGTTACAATAAAATTTCATAATTAGTATTTTGAATGAAAATCATAACATGGTACATTATAGACCAAGTATTGAGATATTCAATTTTATGTATCTTCTTTTAATGACACATTTGTTTTATCTTAATAACCTTCCTAATTAACCCCGTATAAACAATAAGGTGTTTATTAGGATTCTCTCTCTATATATAGATACATAATTGATATTATTAATGCAAGGTTTTAACATGTTTATATTTAATAATATAAACGGCAATAACATTAACAAAAAAAATCACGCTTTTTTATTCGATGTTAGTCTTTTGATTAAAGAGAGGTGAAGAAAATCGACAGTTTCATCAACTACAAAAAAAATCACGATTTTTATGTTCGATATGGATGTTAGGCCTTTTGATTAATATAGTTTAAATAGTAAAATTGATAATAAAAAAACATTCAAATCCACAAACATATTTTCGCGACAACGCGCATAAAAATAGAGTTTTTAATAGGATTCTCTATATATTTAACTGTTATTGTTTTTATTAATGTAGGTATTTACCATGTTTATAATTAATAATAAAAGCGAGAATAATATTAACAAAAAAATTCGAACTATTTATATTCGGTATTGATGCTAGTCTTCTGATTAAAATACAATCTAAATAAATTCATAATTTTTTTCATCCAAATCTTCTAAAATACTGTATCGCTACCGCGCGAAGCGCGATGCCGTCCACTAATTCTTATAGTGGAACTACAATCTTAATTAGCATGGCGTCTAAAAATGCAAGTAAGAGTTGGGATTCTTAGGATAATCACGATATAAATATTTAAATTGAGGAGCCAAGGGTCTGAAGTAAAAAAAAAAAGTACCTAGTATTTTTGCACATGAAAATGTGTATTTTAAATATAATTTAATAGTATTATGCTAAAATATTGACTAACGCGTGTACAACAAAGTTTGAGATATACATTTGCGATGATAATTTAATAAGGCTCTATATTGTGAGTTGGTCAAAAAATAATTTTTCATCTATTGTCGTTTTTCTGTTTTTACTTTGTTGTCGTTTCAAAATTTCACATTTTTTTTTTTTTACTTTGAAGTAAGGTTCTGAATATCTGAATATGTCGTCGATATATCAACGACGTGCCCAGAAAATGAAAAGTGCTAAACGATATTCGCAGGAAATCGATATATCCATTTCTTCCCATTTATTTGTCGGCAAGTGATATATCCGTAAAATGGAGAGTGCGAAACGACATCGATATTGACATGTAGAACCATGCTTCGTATTTATATTCGTACTTCATAGTCTATGTTCGTATTTATCTTCGTAATCTATGACTTTATTATGATACCTAGCTTATTTTATGTTATGCTGACATTATGTTATGAGTCATGACGTTATATTATGATTTATGAGTGTGTTTTTTAGGCTATAACTATGTGTCATATTTATTAAATAAGTAATTTAGAAACAATATAAAAATATGATTGAAATACTAAAAATATTTTCCGGAATATCCGTCGATATTTCGATAGGCAAGCGATATATCTGTGAAATTTATGCGGTATTATTGGTAAGCGACATATCCATTTCTTCGGATTTTTTCATCGATATCGGCCGGCAAGCGATATATCTGTAAAATGAAGAGTGCGAAACGACATCGATATCAATATTTAGAACCTTGCTTTTGAGTAGTTGAAATTTCCAGTTTTAATTAAAGATATATTTGAAATATTCTTTCTTAGATATTGGAGTGAACGCACTAAACAATGCACCATCGTAATTATTTGTATGACCGTTGTTTTACTATTTTGCATTCATCAACGAAAACATAACAAATCGCAAAAACAAAAAAACATTTTGGTATCAAAATATTAATCGAGAAAAAAAAAAGAGAGATGGGAAAATAGAGCGAGTATTCTGTATGTTATTTGATAAATAATAGACCATATATTGTGAGCTTAAACTTGACTTAGTCCGTCACACAGAGGAAGTCAGCCCGGGTACCGACTAGAACCAAGGACGGACAAGAGTTCAGCCCAGCTCGGGTGAACACAAGCAGAATGTCCGGATAGAAGGCAATCCCAGCCCGGGGCATACGAGCAGGCCAGCTCGGGGACAAAGAAGTTGTCCGGGCAAAAAAATGGAAAGTCAGCAACTACCTAGCAAGGAAAGCGTGTAGCTTGAGGAGCAAGCAAAGATCGAGTCAAAGATTTGACGAGATCATTTAGGGTAGTTTCCCGATTTTATGCGATTCTGTTAGATAGGGTTTTCGCCTATGAGAGACTATATAAACCTAGCATGTACACATTGTAAAGTGTCGATTGTCAGAGTAGAGAGTCCATTAGAGTTTGAGTTTATCTTCTTGTATTTGCCTTCGATTATTAATAGAGAATTTGTTCTCCCAAAAGTTTGTGTTCTTTATTTTCTTGTTCGATTTCTTTGTTGGTGTTCGTGTTCTTTGCTGATCCGTGATTTGGGATCCAACAAGTGGTATCAGAGCTCGAATCGAAGAACATGTCTTCGTCAGAGTCACCGATCGAAGGAGTTCTAGTAGCGCAGAAACCAGAATCCAGAGAATGCACAGTTACGCTCCATTACCCCATGCTCACGAAGAGCAATTACGCCGTGTGGGCATTGAAGATGAGGGTAAATCTGCTGATGCAGGGAGTGTGGGAGGCCATAGAGAACGGGATTGTCGAAGGGCGCAAGGAAAGAATGGCACTACCTGCAATCTACCAAGCAGTTCCAGAAGATGTTCTTCTCATGCTCGCCAAGAAGGATTCCGTGAAGGAAGCATGGAAAACACTTCAGACCATGCACATGGGCGCAGATCGCGTCAAAAAGGGAAAGGTCCATACCTTGAAGAGTGAGTTTGAGGTATTGAGGATGAGGGAGAGCGAATCAATTGATGATTTTGCTATGCGGCTCACGTCCATTGTGATCGGCATACGCTCCCTGGGAGTCAAGGTGGATCAAACCACTGTCGTCAAGAAGTTTCTCCGAGCAGTGCCTCACAAGTACATGCAGATCGTGACATCGATCGAGCAGTTTGGTGATCTCAAGACCATGACGATCGAGGAGGTTGTTGGTCGTCTCAAAGCCCACGAGAAGAGACTTCAGGGTTACGGTGATAGAGAAGAGAAGAAAAATCTCTTGTTCACGCATGAAGAGTGGACGGCCAGACAACAAAAAACCGGGGGAGCCGAGTTTCCTTCAAATTCCTTACGTAGGAGCAGCTTTGGTGGAGAGGTCCGAGGACGCGGACAAGGTCGTGGACGAGGGTGAAGCAGAGTCACGCGTGGATGCGGAAGGAGAACGCATCGTCAGGAGAGCACGACCAGGGGAGACAAGAGCACAGTGAAGTGCTACAGTTGTCACAAGCTTGGGTACTTTGCATCTGAGTGCCGGAGCAGGAACCAGGGCGAACAGGCGAATCTAGCAAGATTCCCAGACGACCAGCCGACATTGTTATTTGCCGAGCAGGAAACACACCTGGACGGACAGAATGGCGAAGGTGAGGCCATGGCCCGGGCAAAAGTGATCAATGTGCCGATCAGCCTAGAGACCGAGCAGACCTGTCCGGAGGAAACCAGCGAGAAAGTCTTCCTTACTGAGGATAAGGTTATTGCAAACCTCCTCGTAGACGGAGAGAAGAATGTCAGTACCGGCTTATGGTAATTAGATAACGGAGCTAGCAACTATATGACTGGGGACCGAGCTAAATTTGAAAAGCTCGATGAGAAGGTCACGGGCAACGTGAAATTCGGCGACGGATCAGTCGTAGAGATTAGAGGCAGGGGGTCAAACCTGTTCGAGTGCAAGAATGGCGACCAGCGTCTGATGACCGCCAAGTGTATTTCATCCCGAAGTTGAAGGGCAACATCATCAGTCTAAGGCAGATAACTGAGATCGGGAACATGGTGGTGCTATCAGAGTCCTTCCTGAAGATGTGGACCAATGAAGGAGAGTTGTTGATGAAGGTGGAGCGGACACCCAACAGACTCTACAAGATTCTCCTAAAGACGTGCCAGTCCGTCTGTCTCATGGCATCGATGGCAGATCCGGCTTGGCTATAGCACGCATGGCTCGGACACGTGAATTTTCACGCGCTCAAGATGATGGGCGAGAAGCAGATGGCCTTCGGGGTTCCCAATATAGAACACCCCGACCAGCTATGTGAATGTTGCATGATTGCGAAGCAGGCGAGGATACCTTTTCCGATCAAGGCCAAATTCCGAGCAGAAAGACCCCTACAATTAGTGCATGCAGATCTATGTGGTCCAGTCACCCCAGCAACATTGGCAGGTAACAAGTACTTTCTTTTACTTGTTGATGATTACAGTCGCTGAATGTGGGTCTATATGCTTAAGGAGAAGAGTGGAGCCTTTGAGGTCTTCAAGAAGTTCAAGAAGATCGTGGAGAACAGCTCGGTGCACAGGTTAAAGATCTTGCGTACAGACCAATGAGAAGAATTCACTTCCCAGCAGTTCAGAGAATTTTGCGACCAGGAAGGAGTTCAGTGTCACCTGTCCGCACCCCACACGCCCGAGCAGAACGGCGTGGTTGAAAGACGAAATCGAACTGTGATGAACACAGCGAGGAGCTTACTCAATAGCAAGCAAGTTACAGCCAGGTTTTGGGGTGAAGCAGTAAGACATGCGGTCTACCTGCTTAATCGCTTGCCGATCAAGGCGCTAGGAAAGTGCACTCCCTACCAAGCGTGGTTTTGGAAGAACCCCACTTAGAGCATTTGAGAGTGTTCGAGTGCACCGCACATGTGAAGATTGTGGGGCCACATCTGAAGAAGCTGGATAACCGGAGTCAGAAGATGGTGTACCTTGGCGTTGAAGACGGAAGCAAGGAACATAAACTCTACGATCCACGACACGACAGACTCTAAGTAAGCAGAGATGTTGTGTTCGAAGAAGATATGAAGTGGGATTGGCGCAACGAGAAAGGAGAACCCGAGCAGAATTCAGTAGAGTTCACAGTTGAAGATGAAGAGGGCGTTGCCGAGCAAGATCAGCCCGGAACACCCAGCTCGGGAACAGTCTTGCCAAGCACGAGAGAATCCAGCCCGGGAGAGAGCAACCCGGACACACAGCACGTACACCAAGTTTGAGCAGGACCAGCCCTTCCAGCTCATGAGATTCCTCCATCAAAGACGGCCCAAGGGGATTCCGACCCCTAGCAGACGTCTACGATCAGTCTCGAGATGTAGAGATGAGCCTAGAGGAACTTTCTTTATTGTGCGCAGAGAAGCCGGCTAACTACCAGGAGGCAGCAGCCGAGCAGGAGTGGTAGGAAGTAGTGAAGAAGGAGATGGAGTCTATTGAGAAGAACAAGACATGGGAACTAACCGACCAGCCCAAAGGTCATAATCCCATCGGCCTGAAGTGGGTGTATAAGCTGAATAAAGACACCGAGGGGAACGTCCTTAAGCATAAGGCAAGGCTGGTAGCCAAGGGCTACGTGCAGAAGAAAGGCATAGACTTTGAGGAAGTCTTTGCTCCAGTAGATAGACTGGACACAATCAGACTCATCCTAGCCCTAGCACCTCATCGAGGTTGGGAAATTCACCGATTGGATGTCGAATTGGCATTCCTAAATGGTGACCTCAAGGAAGAAGTGTACGTCAAGCAACCAGAAGGGTTCGGCGTCACGAACAAGGAGAAAAAGGTGTACAAACTAACCAAGGCCTTATACGGGTTGAGACAAGCACCAAGAGCGTGGAACATCCTCCTTGACAAGAGCTTGAAAAATCTTGGATTCATAAAGTGCCTGAGGGAGCAGGCAGTCTACACCAGAAGTACCAGGCAGGAAACCCTGATCGTGGGAGTATATCTGGACGACTTGATCGTCGCTGGATCCAGCGCAGAAGGCGTAGATGGATTCAAGCAGCAGATCATGACCGAATTCGAGATGAGTGACCTTGAATTACTTTCATACTACCTCGGTCTCGAGGTGGAACAGAAGAAAGACTGCATCATGCTGAAGCAGTCGGCCTATGCAAGGAAGATCCTTATGCAGTTCGAGATGACAGATTGTAACCTAAGCAAATACCCAATTGAGGCGAAGCTACAGCTCGGGAAGGATGTTGAAGGGAAAGGAGTGGATCCCACGGAGTATAGACGCGTGATCAGATGTCTGAGATACCTCACTCACACCTGACCAGACATTTCACACGCAGTCGGGATAGTCAGTCGATACATGGAGAAGCTTACAAGTGCACACCAGCAGGCGGCGAAGCACATCTTGCGATACCTGAAGGGCACGACGGACTACAGGATCCAGTACAGTAGAGGAAATGGAGCAGAAGTACTAGTCGGCTTTACAGAAAGTGATTTGGCCAGTGATATTGATGACACGAAGAGGACCGGAGGGATGGCGTTCTACCTCAACGAATACCTGATCACTTGGCAGTCTCAAAAGCAGCAGACAATAGCTCTATCCTCATGTGAAGCAGAATTCATGGCGGCAACCGCAGCAGCATGTCAGGCTAAGTGGTTGAAGGGGCTACTAAGTGAAGTGGCCGGATCCGAGCAGAGACCAATTACTTTATACGTGGACAATAAGTCTGCAATTGCGTTGATGAAGAATCCAGTGTTCCATGGACGGAGCAAACACATTGACACAAAATTTCACTACATTCATGTTTGTGTGGAGAAACGAGAGATCATCGTGGAGTTTGTCTCCACAAAGGAGCAACGAGCAGACATAGTTACCAAGGCTCTGGCGAGAGTCAAGTTCGCAGAGATGAGAGAGCTACTCGGAGTGAAGAAAGTAGAAGCGAGTCAAGCTTACGGGGGAGAATGTGAGCTTAAGCTTGACTTAGTCCGTCACACAGAGAAAGTCAGCCTGGGTACCGACCAGAACCAAGGACGGACAAGATTTCAGCCCAACTCGGGTGAACACGAGCAAAATGTCCGGATAGAAGGCAATCCCAGCCCGGGGCATACGAGCAGGCCAGCTCGGAGATAGAGAAACTGTCCGGGCAGGAAAGGGAAAGTCAGCAACTACCCAACAAGGAAAGCGCGTAGCTTGAGGAGCAAGCAAAGATCGAGTCAAAGATTTGACGAGATCATTTAGGGTAGTTTCCCGATTTTGTGTGATTCTGTTAGCTAGGGTTTTCGCCTATGAGAGACTATATAAACCTAGCATGTACACATTGTAAAGTTTCGATTGTCAGAGTAGAGAGTCCATTAGAGTTTGAGTTTATCTTCTTGTATTTGCCTTCGATTATTAATAGAGAATTTGTTCTCCCAAAAGTTTGTGTTCTTTATTTTCTTGTTCGATTTCTTTGGTGGTGTTCGTGTTCTTTGCAGATCCGTGATTTGGGATCCAACATATATTGCATTTAGGTATTTTAATAATGAAAAAATATATACTTTATTTTAAAAGATGAAAACGGTATCTACATATAATAGGTATTCGGTTTCGGTTGCGGTAATTGTTGAGGTCGAAAATCGGCCTCCGCAGTCACGGAATTATGGTTGGTGTATTTCTGAGTTTATATTACCTTAGAGTTCGGGTCTTTCCGTTAAAACTAGATCACGTTGAAAGTTATGAGTGTTTTGGGAGAATGAGTCAGTTTGTTTGTTGAGTGGTTAAGCCTCGATGAGAAACTATTTTTGCGTGTGTATTGATGGTGCAAAAATGTGTGATCCTTTGTACATGGGCCTTAGCTATCTATTTATAATCAGCTAAAAGATTCAAATCAGTCCTCATAATTGGGTTGTTACAATTGCGTTTGATTTCCTCATAACGGCCCTAATTACATGGTTGTAATCGTGGGCGTAATTGTCGACGACAATTGGTTGGAGCAAGGTTCAACTTAGCGAACTTGCCGATAAATCGCTTGCCGTTTTTGACGGATTAATCGATAGCTTACCGATTAAACGACGAAAAAGTTATAAAACTGTAGCTTACCGATTACCGATACTTTTCGATGATTATCGACGGATTATCGACACTTTTCGATACTTTTCGGCGGAAAACTTACAAAATATTTTTATAATATCATACCTCAAAATCAAAACATATGAAGATAAAGTCATACACACACATATAATTCCATCACAAGTCTCAAATCTAAAACACCAATAAAACATAGTCTCACAAATGTCTAAACTATCAAACACATAGTCTAAAAACTCAAACACATAATAGATAGATAATAGGTAGATAATACTCAAACCGACTTCTCCGACCTCAGAAAAACGACGATCTCCAGTGGGCTTTCATAACACCGGTGGCACCACTTGCTTCCATATGCATGTTCAGATATGTGTTCCAAAACAAGCCATGTGGTTCGAAGTGCGTACGGAAGTAACTCACGTGGTAATCATATACGTGTTGCTCCGTAAATATTCCACAATTTGGATACAACGGATGCGCCCAGACACCGTTCTTGAACACAGGGCGCGGAGTTGCAAACTGAGTGCTCACCGATTGTTGGGCCGCTGCCTCCTTACGGGTTTTCTTCACTAGCCTTGCCACTTTTCTTTCAACGTCCACAGGCATGGTCTCATCATCACTGGAAGAATCAGCAACGCGATACAAAATATTCTCCCGTATGTTAACCTCCATATCGTGCTTCTTCTGCTTCTTCCTCTGGGAACTCAACAAAGTCTCCCTGATGAGGTTACTCACGTCATTAGGGATTTCTGTACACGGCACGGAATTTTTGTTCTTATCGAGGCCGGCCAAATGTTGTTTCATTCTCGTGATTTCGCCACCTCTGATCTCCTTCCCGCAATAATTGCACTTGAAACCCGAGTTGTTGCTCGGATCCCCATAGGGAGTGCAATGCTCCCTCGCAAGATTGTATTTACTCATCTTCAACCTAAACAACAAGAAGAATTACAAGAGACTAGTTAAAAACAGCAAGACAAATGGAAAAAATTTGTACTTTTGCCGCAAAAAACAATTTTACCTCAAAAAACAAATTAAATTCCACCAAAATCTCACATTATTGTTGGTATAAATATTTAATGAAAGCTAACAACAAGGAAAGTCAGTAGATTACGGGAGAAATCACAAGAAGACAAACTTGGAATACTTTTGCTGCAATTATGTGAATAGCCGAATTATTGTCAAATATGAAAATAAATTACACCAAAAACTCATATTAATATTTCAAAAAATATTTAATGAATGAAAACACCCAAAAAAATGAGTAGATTACCTCACAAATCACAAAAGATGAACTTGGAAGACTTTTGCCCGAATTATGAGAAAATCCAAATTTTCGTCAAATCTGAAAATAAATTACACTAAAAACTCAAATTAATATTTCAAAAAATATTTAATAAACGAAAACACCCAAAAAAATGAGTAGATTACTTCACAAATCACAAAAAGATCAACTTCAAATACTTTTGTCGCAATTATGAGGAAATCCGAATTATCATCAAATCTGCCTAAAAAAATCACCAACAAACACATATTTCTTACTAAATACAATCTTTTAAAGCATATACAAACAATAAATCATCCAAAAATATCTATGTTTTGAGCAAATTTAAAAATTTAAAACTTTGCATACTTTTGCCTAACAAGCATACAAATCTGAATTTCCTCTAAATCAAACAAAATAATTACAAACTAAGTCATCAAAATAAGTTTTCATCAACATATATTCATAATAATGCAAAAAAACAACTCAAAATCACAAAAGTATCCATCTTTCCCCATTTCCAAACATAAATCATATGAACAACTAACTATTTAGTTTTGAACTCATGCAAATCTTTTAAAAATCGTGAAAATGAGTAAATATCAAAGAAAAAAAATGCATGATTCATACATATCCATGATTATAACACCTAAATTTACCAAAAAGTTCGCACAAATTTGAAGAAATTCGGTGAAAAATGATTAAATAAAAATTTGCATACTTTTGCCACATACACTATAATCAGTGAAAATCACAAGATTAACCGAAAATCGAAGACCTTACCAGCTCGAAAATCGCCCAAATGCACAAACTTTGGCTTCACAGTGGCGAGAATAGGCGAGAAGTAGGGTTTGGTTCGATTTTCGGAGAAAAAAATCTATTTATACCTGCCCTACTATTTTTTTAATTGCACCGAAAAGTCCCTTAATTTTACACTGCAAAAAATGATAATCAGTTGGAAAAGGTTTTATCGATTATTGCAATTTTTGGCGAAAAGTGTACAAAACGACAACTAGTGTAGTCGAATATTTACCGGTGAGCATCGGTAAGACCGATTATCGACGATTATGACGGTAAGTCGAACCTTGGGTTGGAGTGTCACTTGCACCATGTTGATTGCTTCAATCATGGTTTTAAATATCGAGGTATATCGTCGATATGTCGGCGACACACCGCTAGTTGAAGACATGCGATACGAAATTCGGCTGAAATCGTTGTCGTTTTCGGATTTATCGCGACATGTCGTTTGATGGGAAACGCTGATGTCTTTTTTCGTCGTAGGCCAAAAACGACGAATTTTGAGTCGAATTTCGCAAAAAAAACCCTAAGTTCACAACCTTACGACTGCTCACCATTGTTGATCTGCAAAAAAGCTTGTACAAAGAAGAAAAGAAGGAAGGAGGAGAAGTGCACGTTTTTTGAGAGCATTAATAATATAATACAAGTATTAATATTAATATTAAATAAAGTAGGGTCCACTACTATATTATTATTAGTACCTAAAAGCTAAAACAATGCTTAGGCTTTTGGAATCTATTAACTGAGGCATAAATACTTATTTTTATATTTCTTTTTATTCACTTTATATCTTATATTCACTCAACATTAAACCACTTACCACTTTTTATTTGAATTTTTAACATTTTAACCCTCTAATTTTATATTTATATTATTTCCCTCTCTTAAAAGATTTATGAGCCCAAATGATTGGACTTTCTAACAATTTTTTTGAAATTGAACCTATTTAAAAATCCTGCCTAAATAATCAAAAAAAAAAAAAATCGGGAATATCAGTCGATATTTCGATCGGCAGGCGATATATCCATGAAATTTATGCAATATTATCGGCAAGCGATATATCCTTTTCTTCGGATTTATCCATCGGCATGCCTGTCGGCAAGCGATATATCCGTAAAAACCTCGTCGACAATGATGCACCTCGTCGCTGACTTGGTCGTCGCTCTTATTGTTGGATGGCGATGATCTTCGTCGCTGAGCCTTCATCGACGAGAATCATCGCAGCATGCTTCTTCATCGCTGATGATCTTCGCCGCTTGATTAAATGTGATTCCCTTTGACATGGTTAACTGGGCTCATGTGGGCGTTGGGCCTTTGGCGGATGAGGCCCAAATCACCAAACAGCAGAGATAGATTTCGTCGTAACAATATAAATTGTCATAGACGAAATCGTACCTCAACAATAATATTGATTTTTTTTTAATCATAGACCAAATATTGCATTTAGGTATTTTAATAATGAAAACCTGAAAACTTTATTTTAAAAGATGAAAACCGCATCTAGCGTATAATCGGTACTCGGTTCGATTACGGTAATATCGATTTTTTTTAAATCATATTTACCACTTCTAAAGTCCACTACACATTTTTATTATACAAGAATATTTTCTTCTTATCGCTTCTAAGATCTAATACACATAATTCGAGGTAAGAAGAAAATATTTATGTAGAAACACACCATAAAACTTACCGAATAGGTATGGAGGCGAAGCAAGTAGGTTCGGATACCGTAAGCTTAAGCTTTTTTGGGTAGTTCGGTTTCTCACCTTGTGCTTCATTCTCCATGGAGAAACCGAAAAAACCAAAGAAGCCGGAACTTACAGTACTATCGCCATTGTTTCTCTTCTTGCCCTCGGTGATATAATACTCTTGCGTGTGTTCTTTTATTTATAGAAATTGAAATATAATAATGTTGGAAATATTTAATTATATTTGACTTAGTTTACGGAGTTTGTTGTGTCCAACTCTGTTAGTTTATCTGCAAATTTATAGCCTTTTTTGTTATGATAAAATTGCAACTAATTCTCTTTTTAGTTAATTCCATTATTATTTTAAATATAAATTAAAATATATGAAATAAACTCGTTGAGTGTCGGTTATTTATCTCCATATATTTGGTTTCAAAGTGTTATTTCACGAAGTTTGTTGTCTTCTAATCAGTTAGGTTTTTCTATATTTAAATATCGCACATTCGCACGAAAATATTCGCTTATACAATATACTGTAGTTTCTAGAATAATAATATTAGTAAAAAAAAAAAATTCTCTTTTAGAAAAAAAAAAAAAAAACATATTTATAGGTGCAAGCTTCATAATGCCTTTTTTGCCGATAAATTAGTCAACGGATTTTCGACAATTATTGATGAAAAACTGCTAAAACTACAACTTATTGTACCGACACTTATTGAGAATTATCGACGATTATCGATATTTATCAAGGATTATCGATGAAAAATCGTTAAAATATTTTTAAGAATATATTTACTAAGTTTGTATACAGTGTGATAAAACTTAAAAATATTAAAAATAAAATCATGTCATACTCAAACATATATAAATAAATAAATAAAACCCATGAAATGCCCAAAAACCACCTAAGGTTTGAGGGGATTGCCCATACTTTCAAACAATTCATTTATACCAATTTTAAAAATATTTTGGACCATATTAACCCTGATTTTAATTATATTTATTTATTTTCGTATTTAATTATTTATTATATATTTTAATTTTCGAAATTAAATTAATTATCCTAAAACTTTGGTTGAAAACTTCCCCTATTAATTAGGTTATCATTTAATTTTGTTACTTTGACCCAAAAATTAAATATCTCTCTCCTTCTCAATTCGTCTCTCTCTCTCTCTCTCTCTCTCTCTCTCTCTCTCTCTCTCTCTCTCTCTCTCTCTCTCTCCCTCCTTCTCATGTCGGATCACGTCGAATCACCATCGCCGGATTCGGGCGGAGAGCGCGGCGACTTCGGGCGTGGCTTCGGCGACCGTGGGCGCGGCTGCCGAGGAGGCGACTCCGTCGCGGTCGCCTCCATCGCGCCTCGTTCCTCCGTCGCGCCTCGTTCCTCAGTCGCTCTCCATTGTTGTCGCCCTCCGTCGAGCCTCGTTCCTCAGTCGCTCTCCGTCGCTGTCGCCCTCCGTCGCGCATCCTTCCTCCATCGCTCTCCGTCGCGGTTGCTCTCCGTCGCGGTCGCTCTCCGTCGCGGCGCGATCATCCTCTCCATACTCTCGATCGTAACTGTAAATTTATTTACAGTTTTTTGTAAATATGTTTACAGTTTTAAGGTAATATATTTGATTTTTGTAAATGATTTTACAATATTTTGAAGTGATAATTTCTCTTGGAGTGACAATATTTTTGTAAATGGATTTACACGCTTTTTGTAAATGTTTTTACACTTTTTTGGAGTTATTTTACACGAATTTGCATTTGTGGATATGTATATGAAATTTCAAAATCGTGTCAACAGATTTGTAAACAGATTGACATAAAATGAGTTAAAACGAAAAACCAAGTTTCGTAAATAGATTTACATAAAATGAGGCAAAACGAAAACCAAGTTTTTAAACAGATTTACATAAAATGAGGCAAAACGAAAACCAAGTTTCGTAAACAGATTTACATAAAATGAGGCAAAACGAAAAACAAGTTTCGTAAACAAGTTTACATAAAATTAAGCAAACAAAAACCAAGTTTCATAAATAAAAATTCGAAATAAATACTGATTAATAGGAAAATAAATTTTAGATTTTAATCGTTAAAATAGGGAATATTAAACGTGATTTGTTAGAGCTAATCGAAAATAATACTAATTAATAGGGGAGATTTATTTTTAATTTATTTAGTTTGCTACATTTAAGGAAAAATTTTATTTTTTATTTTAATTTAAAAAAATGAATTATAATTAAATGTGAATTAAAAATTAGAAGGGCAATTTAGTCCATATTTCAATTTGTTGGTGGTTATGATTTCCATAATTAGAAATGGGCATTTTTTTTAAACCTTGAGTCACAAATGGGCATTTGCCTCATTTATAAAATATAGTCTCACAAACACACACATATAAGCCATAGCATAGGCTCTCACAAACATAAAAGGAAACACACGGATTAAGCTCATAATTTGATACCTTAATATACTATTAGACTAGAAACATGATCAAATGATACTACAAACAAGCAAAAATCAAATGATACTACGTATATATAATTTTTGATAATACACATAATTGGTTATTTGGCTTAGTGAAGAAGTTCCGCATGGAGCAAATAGAAATTAATAAAATTTGATAATACACATTTGTTCGGATTTAGAAAGTTCCACATGGAACAAATACAAAAAAATCAATAACATTGCTAGTATATAAATAGCAATTTCCATGTTCAAACTCAAGCAACTCAAAATACATATCTCGGCCTATAGGTAAGAAGATGTGGGTATTTATCTTGATATTTGGCCAGTGGCCGACGCAATATATTTTTTTTTCCATAAAGTACCACTTTTTTTTTTTTAACCCACCTTAGCAATTATCGTTTGATGATAATTATGTTGAAATCGACGAAAAATATTAAAATGACAATGATTAGTGTGGAAAACTTGCCGATTGTTCAAAAATCGTTGAAATTTTGAGCCTTGGATGGTGGTCTTTTGGAAGAGAGATGAAACACTCAACGTCACATTTAGTACACCCACACTCGAGATATGCTACTGGCGGTCATTTCGGAATGTAAATCTTTATTCTGAAGCTGTAATTGCTCGATGTTATGTTGGTCACTAATTGGTACACCCACACTCGAGATATGCTACTGGCGGTCATTTCGGAATGTTGGGACTTCAAAAAATATTTCCGAGTGACACGACGCGGCCGAAGCAAGATCGGAACAGTGATGCAGATTGCAGACTGATTCCTTATACATTACTTGGTGTTGTAGGACTTTTTGAAAATAAAAAAAAATATTTTGTTACGTAGAAATTAATAGTTAAAGAATTAAACTATGGTGAAATGCGTTGGCGCTGGATGACGGACGAGCCGCTGGGGAAACGGGATGATTAACAAAAGTCGTTCTCGCCATTTCGTAGGAAATGTAAGAGCCTTTGAGGTCGGTTTCGAGCTGAATTAATTAAAAAAAAAATCAAAAATCAAAATTTACGTAAGAATTTTTTATTTTTTCAATTTTTAATTATGACTCAAATGATTCTATGTGACCGCATATATTTTGAAGATTCATTTTACAAGAATAAATATTTAAAGAATATCAAAATACCTAAAAACATTATGCATTAAAATAAATGGTAAATATCTACATCTTTAACCCCGCTGCAAAAAAGAGAAATGGCACCTTTGCCCTTCAAACCGGAAAAAATAAAAAGCTTAACAGAAAACCTAACGAAATCCTATCAAAATCCGAAAGCTCGCGAACATAGTTGTTGCATAATTAGACGGCATTGGCGCCAGAGAGCTCGAGCTCGGTCGGCTTCTGGCTCTTCTTGGTCCACTCGTAGAACCTCGCGTATAGGATCAACTGGACGAGCCCGGCGAGTGCTCCGAGACTGTTGCTCACCTATTAAATCACAAATAACATGGATTAGAGTCATGAAATAAAGTGGTTAAGGAATATGATATCCATCCTAGTTAGAGATTATTAGACTCACCAAGACATAGATGTCAAGCCTGATGAGGGCATAGGCGGTCCAGATCCCGGCGTTGAGGAAATTCGTCAACGAAAGCCAGAACGGCATGTACTCCACGCTCTTGGTTTGGATCACTTGTTTCTGTTCAACATTCAAATATACAATATTATTCATAATAATTAATTTATGATAAGATCATAAGATGTACGGTTTCTCAAATTAATATGTCATATTTATATACTTGATGATGAACTTTAATTATGAGCAACAATTCTAGCTCCGTCACTGTATATATATAACCGCAGTGCAGGAGGAGAGACTAACCATGACGATGAGGGGTGAGGCGTACATAAGGATGTTGAAGATGTCGCAGAGAATTCCGAGAAGGAGAGATCTGTACTTCACATCATGGATCACAAAAAGCGTCAAAACAACGACGATGGCAGTGAACAGAACTTCCCCGGCTAGTATTATTGCGATGCGTTTCTGAAAAACATCAAACAGAGACGACGACGTGTTAACGTGATATATTAATGAGGATAAATATTAATCAATTGAAGTTGACATACGCGTCCTTTGGAGTCGGTGAAGGTGAAGAAGGTGGCGACGTAGATAAGCTCGATGACGAGACCGATGCCGTTGATGGTGGCGACAAGGAAGCTGTTCGGCTGGACAAGTCCGTAGAAAACCCAGAGAACGCAGTTGAGAATGGTGGCCAAGTACGGCACCGGGCTGAACTCCTCCACCGACTTCTTCTTGAAGATCCGCCAGAACGTCGGCCTGAAATCTCACACAATTTTTAGAACCGCAAAACCCAGTTTAAAAAAACCGGAATAAAAAAAAATACATTGAAACAACTCAGTTTTTTTTTTTTCTTCCACAAAATCCGACTAAATCGGATTCCGGGCTTAAAAATCCAGAACCCGGAGAATATATCTATCACTAGAAAACGACGATAATTATAATAATCATTATAATAAAAAGTTGCAACCATTAATAGATCAATATTGTCAATGCATTGTCGTTTTTCCGTATATCAATGAAGAGAGAGAGAGAGAGAGAGAGAGAGGTTACACAGGGGAAGCGAAGAGTCCGAAGGAGACGATATTCCCTGAACAAGAATCCAACAAAAAAAATTAGAAACGCAAAAGATCGATCGAAGAAGAAGAAGAAGAAGAGGAAATGGATTTCTGATATATCAGATTAACGAAAAAGCAGTCTATAATGGAGTTTATTCACGATAACCTCAGTGCACAAAGCGATACAAGATAGCGAAGTCGTGTATCGCTATGAGCGAAAGCATATAAGAAACACAGTGAAAGCGTAGATTATATATATATACTAACCGACGATTCCGACGATGAGGCGACTGGTATCGGCGCTCACCATCTTCGCTAATCAATGGAGAGAAGAAGAAGAAGAAGAAGAAGAAGTCGAGAGAGAGAGAGAGTGTCTGTGATAATGGATGAAGAAAAACGTGAATGAATTCTGGGAGAAGAGAAGCTAAGCTATGTATTTATAGAGTCAGTCAAGATATATTCAATTCCGGATTAATAAATAAATAATTAAAAGATTAAATCGAATTATCGGATAAGATGATATAAGTTATAACCTCTTTCCTTTTATTTCGTTTCCTTTTCCAATTAAATTAAAGTTGCGTTATATATGATATGATATATTAATTCACATGTAAACAATAATTAAGTTTATGTTTATTTTTGAGATATAATTATGGCATAAAAACCTCATGTTTGAACTTTGTTAGAGGCATATTCCTAATGTTTTTTCGACAAGGTACTCGACGGTATCGACGACCGGCTCGGCGTTCTCGATGGTATCGGTGACGTACTCGGTGGTGTCGGTGACGTATACATTGGCGGTATGCTTGGTGTTCGGACGGTGTCGGCGACATATACATGACGTTTAGTGTTCATTTAGTTGTGGAGATTAAAAATTATGTAAACAAATATTGGGTCTTTATGCCGGCAAAAAAATTGAAATTGTTCTACTAACAAAATATAAATATGAGGTCTTTAAGCCACAAATATCTCTTTGTTTAATAACTAACTACTAAACTACCGATAAAAACTTAACGATTCTCTTTATACATCAGGGACAATAACATTTAAATAAATATTTTATAACTCATTTAAATAATTTCGAATTTTTTCTAAAACGAAAATATCTCGGTAGGTTTTTTATTTATTTTCTAGTTAGGATTTTATGGGGAAGTTAAAACAATATATCCGACTCTTTCAAAAAAAAAAATATATATATATATATATATCATTATCCGACATATATGTAAAATTATACTAAATATTTTATTAACCCAATATATATTATATGGCAGAGTAAGATATTACTTTCGTAACGACGCTAATAAATAAATAAAAATGCAGAATATAAATAGGGAAGTTAAAAATAATATGTTCATAATAAGTTAATAACATGGAAAAAATTGATAATTTGAAATAAATAAATAAAATCAGTATGTGTATTAGCAACAGCCAACAGATATATGATACATTATTTATATATATATATATATAAGTATTTATATCACTTATGTTAAAAAGAAAATTTGTCGTGTTTTTCGGGAGCTATAATAAAAGTATACAAAAAATTGATTTTTTATATTTAATTAAATATAAACTAATATATAAAATGAAATTGGAAGCTTTAAATTTGAAAACACCAGACGCCAGCCTTACTCATCTCTAATAGAACAATTTAACACTACGACCAAATTCAAGCTTCTAATCGAGAAAAATCTATGGTAGTTGAACCCTTGAATTTTTTAAAATGCAAATTCTTGTGACCAAAAATAATTAAAATAAATAAATAAACCTTTCCTCTCATATGGCAAAGGCAAAGAAAAATAAAGCAAAATATAATATAATTTTTAATTAATAAAAAGAGTGTTACAACTTACAATCCTACGTATTTAGCAATAAATATTAATTTACTAAAAGAAGCAAGAAAGAAAGAAAGAAAAAATTAAAGCTTTTCCAAGCCCTCAACCAATATATTTACATTGATAATTGACCGACCAAAATTTAGAAATGTATGATTATTCATACATTCATATATTATCTATATATATATATATGAAAAAGTTATAAATATAAAGAAGCTGCGAACACAATGTCTCTCTTGATCTTCGAAACGGCCTCCTCGAATTTGGCCTCGAGCTCGGTTTCCCCGATCGATTTCGCGGCTTCTATTAGCTGCTGAAGAACTTCCTCCAATCTCCTGATGGCTCTGATCAAGCTGCCTTCGAAAACAGGAGTGACCGACATTATCTCAAAGAACTTGGATCCTTTGGCCCATGAGTAAACCGCTTCCATGATGTCCGGTCGGAACGAGCTCACGAAGCTTTCCACGTCAATTTGGACCTGCATAATATTAAAAGATATTTTTAGTTATAAGAAGGTAGGTTAAGATAATTATTTAGTCAATTATATAGATAACTTTGTATTATATTAACGGAATTTTTTTTATATATATAATAGTTTACTAATTTAGAGGATCAGTTTGTGTATACCAAGTTGTTAGTATTTGAGCATTTTATACGAATTGATTTCTGATTTTATCTTTTTTAAATAGTTACTACTTCGAATTAATTAATATTCGAGCATTTTACACACATTTATTTCTGATTTTATCTTGGTTGATTTACAGGATTGGTTTGTAATTTAGAAATCATTATAAGGAATTTGTGCGTACCTTGCACTCGAGCTGAACACTCGCAGATCTACGCGCTATGTCCTGAAGTTGCACGAATAGCATGTTGAGTTCTTCTCTCGGCTTTGGCGCATCTTGAAGCTTTTCTTGCCACACAAGGCACGAGAGGAGAGACACCATTTCCTCCACCTTAAGGTCCTTTAAAGCACCGCTAAACATTAGCTCGGTGACGGTCAACTCGTCCGCGCTGGTTATTTCACAAGCAACCTTCCCTTTTAATTCCAAAACGTTGTCGCTCGTGATGTATCTGAAACAAACGTTGTTGCATAAGTAATTGAATATCATAGATATATGACTACCGTAAGAATTGCAAAATTGATTCGTCGAAGAACAATGTTTTTAAACCCTTTGAGAGCAATTAATGCAAGATCAAAATTCTTAACAAAACTTAAAAAAAATAAAAAGCTCAATTGTTTCGCAAACGACGCAGATGTCTTCAACATTTTAGGGGTTTTATGTGATAAGGAAAATAGGAATAGTGTTTTACAGGTTTTTTTCCTAAATTTTCCAAAAACTTAAAAAGGCTTAAAACAATTCTGGAAAAAAAAATAAAAAGGCCGAATCGTGTATGACGCTGAGGTATAGGCCTCACATGCCTCAGGTTGCTTAGGCATCCGAGGCGTAAGCCTTAGCGTAACTTCAAGAAAATGAGGCGTTTTAGAGCCTTGCCTGGCGGGATTTGAAACATCATACTACTTGGATAATACTCTTAGGAGCAAAAAAAAAATTGCAAGGAAAAAGACGATGAAAAAACGCAAAGGTGGTGAGATTCAGTTACCCTAGCCTACGAAGAACTCTTTTTCTTGCTTTGAGTTCGTCCTTGAATGCCAACGCAGTAGAAGAACGCATGGTTTTCTTGATTGACTTGATCTTTGCCGTCAACTCCTGCTTCTTGTGAAACGCTTTCAGCTTTTGCTCGATAAGAGGAGATTTTGCAACTTCATGCCTTTCGAATAGGCTCTCCAAAGCCTCCATCCTTCGACTCGCTTTTTGGTATGAACTGCTTTTAACCTGCATAAAAGAAAAAAGAGGTTAGATACAAATCAAAGGGATTTACTATATATGCATGGATCTCTATATATACTTAATAATTAAATAGAATAATAACAGCATACATTCATCCCATTCTCATCTTCTGGATTTAGGAAGAGGGGAATCCCTGCTTTAGCAGCCCTCGAAAGACTTTCAGAAACTTTCTTCATAGTGTTCGCCCGAACTTCTGACGGCAAAAGATCATTTGGCATTTTTTGAAGACGAATACCACCCAAGCTATTAATCTGTGAAAAAAACACAGCAAAATAATTAAAATCTGAAAATTTATTTCCAATCGTGTGAGAAAAAAAATATATAAACCGATATTACAATATTTCAAATTCAGTTGTCATATTTTTTGTAATTGGGGTCGCAATTCACCTGAGAAAGAGATAACGATACAACGACTGGTTCTCCTGGCTCTTCCAGAGGCACAATTTGAACAGTCTTTTTGTTAAATACATCTTTATTAACAACACATCTCGTAAGCACATCCACCGAATAGCTTGAATCTTCTGGTTTCCTACTTTCATTTTCTGCATCATACACCTCAAATCACTCAAAACCCGAGATAATTGCATTGAAAATGTCATTATTGAATTACGAGCATATTTAAGAGTTAAACCTTCAGAGGGTGTCTTCACTTTTTGGAAATTAACAATCACTCCCCATGTGGTTTGGTCCTTCGTGGAAAGAAACGATGGAGTTTCATTGTTGGCAGTGCATTGGATGCAAACAAGCCTACCAGGTTGCAAATAGGGTAAGCAGTGCTTTGGCGAAAGAACGATATCACGTATATCCTTCTTTAGACTGTCGTATTGCTGCAACAAATTGTAATAATTCTTCAAACTATCTTCTTCTTCTATTACTATTGACTCCTTTTCTAGCTCTAATCGTCGTGCTTGTTCCTGAAAGAAAATCAGGATCAGAGAATGCTTCAGTACTAGTATAAAACCGGTAAAACCTTTTTTCTCTATGGTGTCTCCCGAATACTCTAGAGAGAAACTATACCAATTTATTGAATAAAACTTGGCTTCCTTTGTCTTTGCTTAAGGCTCTTAAATAAGCCAAAAACTACACTTACTTGGTTAGCCATAAACATTTATAAAAAAAATAAAAAAATAAATAACATGCAATTGTTAAAAGCTTTCATTGTTAACTAAGACAGACATAATCAAATAACATGAGACAATTAAGAGCATAATAATATGTGGTCCGTTACAGCGTCAGTATATTCCATTAATCGTTACATTGTTTCCTTACAATATGTATGTGTGACTGACATAGGTCAAGCTTAAATAATACAAACCTCAAGATCAGGAAGGGCACGATCTGCTTGAAATTGAAAGAATGAATTACGGAGCAAACTCTCAGGATCGCCGTCTTCACACCGCAATTGGTTCAAAAGCATATTGTAGCTCAAGTGGAAGGAACTGATATAACAGGGAAGCAGAAGTAAGAAAGAAGCACCAAAAAATGCTAAATAAGATGAGGAAACAATCTCATGTTACGTCCAGAGCATTAGTCTAATTTTAATTATGTTTTGTTTATGTCTTTACTTATGCATTACCATGTTAGTTTAATTAGGTTAATATTTAATTAAATTGAAGGGTTAAATTATGGCCCGGCTTAGTAAGTGTAATGTTTGGCTATTAAAGAGGCTTAAGCAAAAAGAAAGAAAAGGTTGAGTCTTGTTCTGCAAAATAGTTTGGTAAAATTAACTTAAGGTAGACAAAAGAGGAAGACCTACACACGTGACGACATCCTTAACGCGGGACCAAACATTCACTTTCACTTTAATTTTAATAAATCAGAGAAAAATTATGGAACTATATTTTTATTCCATGCTCTACCTTTTGTACACTTCTTATGACTTTTTTTTTTTTTTGCTTCTTAAGGATTCGTGGTTTTACTTTCAAGTCCTGGTTTTCCTATGATAAGGTTTAAAAAGCGGACACAATAGGTCCTTACAAAATGCAAGAATATCCCGACCCTTCAAAAATCAGATATCAAATATATCTCCAATAAAAGGTAACAGGAAAAGAACTCAAGAATACCTGTTTAAACTATCAGCATTTCCTTTGAGCATCATCTTTGCAGTGGCTGGCTCAAGCTTTTCATCCACCATTAGTATGCAAACCCCGCGTTTATCAATACCTCGACGACCGGCACGACCGCTCATCTGTATGTACTCTCCACCAGAAATCCATCTGAACTTGTCTCCATCAAACTTTCTGACATTGGTAAACACAACAGTTTTTGCAGGCATGTTCAACCCTATGCTAAATGTCTCCGTGGCAAACAAACACTGAAAAAGAAATAGTTATCATTAATATTTAATCAATAGGTTACTTAAGGCAATTTCAGAAAATAAAAATAGCTTCTTGATAGGACCTGACCACAAAAATAATCGAAGCATAGACGTAGCCAAGGAAATTCACCAAAGAGATGAAGTCCCAATAATTTTATTAAGCCGAACTACAAAAGTAAATGTCGATCCTTCCAAAACACGGTCCAAACTCTCCCAAAAGAGAGTAAGAGACAATATGCCAAAGCCCATGTACCATCTTCCCCTTGGGAATGACGCCTGATATAGGATTAAGAAACCCTAATCCTTATTCATTACAAACTACCACATAATTTAAGTTGTACATTAGGGCCCAAGAACTGAGCTCCAAAAGTGCTCATATAAGTTTCAATATAAAAAAATGAAGACATGCATCGTTTTTCACATTTAGCAGCATTGACGCCAGAAATGTGATACAACATCTAAATGACTTATATGGCCTTGATTTAGAACTGAACAGAAAATACTAAAGTATTGAGAGATGGGATATAAAAAGAGTACAAAAATATCACGTTAAGTTTATACCAACCTTGATCAGCCCTTCTTGAAATAATATCTCTATTACTTCCTTTAGAATAGGGAGCAACCCAGAATGATGCACTCCTATTCCACGCTTTAAAAGGGGTAACATATGAGAAACCTGGTAAAAAAAGACCATGAAAAGGTAGCGGGATAAATAAAAAGTTATAATATTAATAATGATCATAACATTCTTGTAATACACGTTACGGCTCAATCCCTTTTGCTTCACGTATAGTTTATTAAAAATAAAACGCCATACTTTCTTCATGCAAAGTGCAAACCATGCTAAATGGTTGTGACAAAAATAAATTAAATTATCAAAATACAAATCTTTACCATGACAGTTAATTCTATTAATACCATGACATTATTCTTATTGCCCGTATAATTAATATATGAAATAGTTCCATTTTAAATGCTATTACTGTGTTCTAACCCCGTGCACTTAATAAAGAAACGATTATAGCAACGACCTGACAAGCCAGGTTTTCAAACCAAATTTACACTATTTTGCAATACATACAACTATACAAGTACAAGATATACGTTTTTTTGTTTATTTGATCCCGCTCGATCTTTCTTTTCCATTTGCTTCCCATTGTTCAACATACCAAATAATAATTGTCTGCCTACAAATGTAGTTTCAATCCTTCGGGCAATGCCGGACGTCGTTTCGATATACTATTTTAACTAGTTTCAATTTTATTTCTTATCCTTGATCAGGAAGTAACCTTTTCCTTTCCTTGGGCAGTAGCTCTCAACAAGATTGATCAGTTTGGATCTTGGTCCATGATGGCCTTTTTGTTATTTTTACAATATAGGTAAAAGAGAAAAGTAACAAAACTTGCCTGAGGTAACTTCTTATCATCATCGGAAAGCATATCCATAGCATTCCAGAATATGCCATCTACATTCAGTTTCTCCTCTTCACCATTTAAATCCATCTTAGACATCTACAGTAACGAAGTAAAACCCGGGTTTAAAAAGCATGTAGTGAAATATGAAATCAGGGTGCAAGCAACAAACACAGTGGCATTTTTTCATCTTGAAAATCGTCAAGAATGAGAAATAACAAGGTCAAAATAAGCTCTTAATTAAAAGACATTATTTCATGCATCATGAATTATATATATATATATGTATATATTCCCTGTGTCAACCTGATTATTTTTCTAATACCATGTCACTCCTTTTCTCAAATTGAGCACAGAAAGAACCTCCTTCATAAGTTTACCTGCATTGCAAGCGACTCACATTCCCGTTTGCTAAAACTGAAGAGTATGACGGGATCATACTGACGCTGAATGATCATTTTCACCATTTTAAAGACGTCACTTTCTTCACCAAGCCGATTCATTACCAACCCTTTCTGCCAGTTCGCACTGTTCTTCTTCTTGTCTCCATCGCTGACAGGGACGAGCGCATTAAAGGACTTCTGGAAGCTATCTTCACGGAATTTTCCCTTCTCGTCGACCACTAAATACAGACCGTCTCCTCCAGAGGGAAAAACATAATGCTGCAACGGCGTCGGCCTATAATCTGTGTAAACTATGTGACACGGTTGTTTGTGAATCTGCACATCAACAAAAACGCAAATGAGAAAGGAAGTACAGAATTAAATCCCGAAATATCTCAGGCTGATTACTGAGGTTCACTGCGAATAACTGACAGACCCACTATCCTCACCACCTATCGGCAGAGAAACATTAAAACCTTCCCTCGCGCTTGCTAATTAGTCCTTTTGTGTCAGGATTTACTTGTGTCATTAATGGTATGTAAACTTAGGTCAATTAGGTTTTGAGTCTCCTAATTGCGCCCACAAATATGGCAGCTGGGATTTTTAGTGAGAAGTACTGTCTCTAAGCGTCATTAGGAGAGCGCCGACTTGGCTCTCCGAAGCAAAGGTCAATTTTATTCGCTGTTCATTCGTGATAAAGAGAAAAAGGAAACTGTAAACTTGGTGAATTCCCGTCGGCCGAATTTGTGTTTAATGTACGTTTAATTCAATCCCGGATCATAACAACAACTAACTAGTCACCAATTAAGCTAAACTGATTTCCCTAATTGGCGACCTTTCGGTTTAGAGCTCTATTGATTGTAACTGGCCCTCTAGGGTTATTTAAAACCGAGTCGTTAATTAATTTTCGCACTCATTCTCTCATCCAATATAACACTTTTTCTAGCAGTGTCTGCCCATGTTTTTCTTCCTAAACTAGGTTTCCTCGCAAAGTTCCAGTCATTTTGCTCTTTGTTTCCGTTACTATTCTTCGTCTGATATAAAACAGAGCACGAAAGGCAAGAACTTGAGATACCTTAGCAACCCAATCGGCGAACTCCTTCGCGTTAGGGACCGTCGCAGAGAGGAACACGAAGCGAGAATTCTTCGGCGACATAACAATGCTCTCTTCCCACACAACGCCTCTTTCGCGATCGCGCATGTAATGCACTTCGTCGAAGATTATCCACTTCACCTCTCGCGTGATCTCCGATCCTTTGTATTGCATACTACGCCAAATCTCCGTAGTCATGACCTGAATTCAATCCAAATCAAAACAAACTCTCCTAACACAACAAGCAATGCAACAGCGAAGGAGGAAAATCGAGAGAATCTTACGAGGCATGAGGCGTTGGGATCGATGGTTATGTCTCC
The DNA here is from genome assembly GCA_954871525.1 of Parietaria judaica. NCBI lineage: Eukaryota > Viridiplantae > Streptophyta > Magnoliopsida > Rosales > Urticaceae > Parietaria > Parietaria judaica. Next base: position 27,603,382 of record OX940869.1, read on the forward strand.
GGTCATCAATCCGACATCGGAGAACTCCTCCTTGAACTCCCTGAACTTCTGGTTACTCAACGCCTTGATCGGCGAAGTGTAGATAACTCGCTGCTTGTTCCGCAGAGACATGGCGATGGCGTAAAGCGCGACGACGGTTTTCCCGGCCGAGGTGTGCGCCGAGACCATGACGGAGTGGTCCTGCTCGAGGCAGTCTATGGCTTCGGACTGGAACCGATCGAGAGCGAAGGGGAAGGTCCTCGCCGGCTCGGTCGGAGTCGGAGACGGCGTCGGCGCCGGAGGCGGAGCCTGGTATCCGTCGGGATACGAGACTTGGTGCAAGCAGGCGACGGCGGATTCTTCGTCGGCGCCATTGGTGGCGGTGCTCCGCTTGGGAGGAAGAGGCGAGTCGTCTTGGGCGATGGACTTCCTCTTCAAGGACCCCATGGAGGCCAGTCCGAGGAGACTGGTGTGGGTGTGGCTAGGGTTTGAAGCTTGGAGGGAAGTTGGAGATGGTGACCAACGGCGAATAGGGGAACGAGTTAAGGGTTTTGGTTCGTTTTCAAGGTTTTTGTTTCACTCACTGACGCGCCAAATTGCACGCGCTCGATACCTTTTTTTTCTTTTCGTTCACGCGCTTCCTTTGCCTTCTCTTCCCCCTTTGGCCTTCACTAGAGCTGCACACCCACGAGTCGCGACCGATCGCGAACAAATCGTGACCAATCGTGGATCCCGGAGTCGCGACGCGTCGTGGCTTCCGGAATCGCGATGGCAGGCCGAGAGAGAGAGAGAGTCTGTGAGAGGGAGAGGGAGAGAGAGAGAGGGGGAGAGGGCTGCAGAAGCTTGCATCGCGATGGCCACCCTGGTTCGCGTCACTGCCGTTTCGATTATCAGTTCCACAGCCGTTTGCTTCTTCGCACTTGATATCGTCCTCCTCATTATATCTAACATAAAAGTGAATTAACCATATTAATACAACCTAATATCTAACATTAATACAACCTAATATCTAACATTAATATAACCTAATATCTAACAAAAACGTGTATTAACCACATTAATATAACCTATATATCTCGGCAGGATGAGAAGCTGAAGGCCCCGGCGGTTCGCGAAGGAAGCAGTAGCCGTTCTGGGTCCGGGGATCGTCAGGGGGTCCAGACTATCTCGATTGATTTCGCGAGTTCCCATTCTCTCGTTGATTCTCCTCGGGCCTCTTCGCGCTTCGTTGCGAGTTCGGTCCGCCGAGGTCAACCTCTTTATGTGCTTTCACTGGCGCGTGGCAGGGAATACGAGAAGGCGGCACATAACGGGGTGAAGGTAATCCTTGCGGTTATTTTTACAAGGATATTTATTTTCCGAGGTATTTATCACCTCGTATTTCTTGGTTGCAGTTTCTTACTGCGATGAACGAGTTGGTTCTCGTCTATGAGAAAGACGTTGCGGCCTTGAAGCTCGAACTCAACGAGGCGGGGTCTGATGGGCGCCTGAAGGAGACCGAGACCCAGCTTGCTGTTCGGGAGAAGGAGGTGCGGGACGCCCAGGGGAAGCTTCGAAAGGTCGATGAGTGTCTGTATTCTTCGAGTTTAGATGCCGATTTCCAGAAGGAGACGGCTGAGGAGTTGCAGGCTCAGGTTTCCGAAGAACGCGGCAAGTGTCGTGCCCTTCAGGATGAAGTATCGTCACTTCGGGCCGAAGTGGCCAGGGTAGAAGCTCTAGAACGAAGCTTGAAGACGGCTCGGGAGGGATTGCTGAAAGCAACAGAGGAGCTTCAAGAAGCGAAGAGCGAGGTGGTTTCGGCGACTCGCCTTGCCGTGCAGAAGACTTCCGAGAAGCTCAACAAGAAGATCGAACGTCGCAACGATACCATTGCTAAGCTCAGGCTTCAGCTCACCAAATTCACCTCGGCCGAAGGATCTCAAGGTAAATGCCCGAATCTCCTTCGTGGTGTTTTCAGACCCGCTACATGTGTAGGAGTCTTTGCTGGAGTGCTTATGATGGGTTTCATTTCCCAGGTGGTGTTCCGACTCGTGCCGTCGGTTCCGGGCTCTCTCTGGCTTCAAGCCCCACCTCGTCTCGCCCTGGCGCCATCTCGGACGCGCGTCGCGACCCCGTTCTCACCGTCGAAGGGAATCGAGAAGAGGCTCCCGAGGCTACCGTGGGCGCGGAGGATGCTTTAGGCGTCGGGCTAGGCGAGGACGAGGTCGTGGGCGACGACTTGGAGGAGGAGGAGACCGGGGATCGTAAGGCCGACATCGACGAGGAGAATTAATCAGCTCGGGGGGTTTCCCTTTTTTAGTTTTTGTCTTTCTGTTTCAATTTCTGCCATGTTTATGACAATCCGCATTTTTTTTGGTTGGGAGTCCAACCTGGGTGCTTTAGGTTTCCTTTTGGGATTTGCGCATCTTTTTTGGTCGGGAGTCCGACCTGGATGTTGTCACTTCGTTTTGTCGAGGTGACTTTTTGCTGTTGGAACTCTATGTTTTCCCTTTCAATAAATTCTTGTTTCGTCATCCTTTACTTGCTTCTTTGCTTGGTTCGCGTGTCCTGGTATTTGGTCTGCGTATATTCCCGCGCAACCCGGTTAATCGATCCCGTGGATGTTTTCTTTTTGGGTTGCTTTCACGTCGGGGTGTGAAAGTGAGCCTTATTTCGAAATCGAATCCAAGGAGATTTTTGGGTGTTTGTGCGGCCGAGATATATAGGCTAGGAAAAGGTGTTTTCTCGATATGTTCGTGTGACTCGAGGTTCTTTTAAACGTTTGTGAGCACTTTTCCTCGTCCTTCCGAGCTTCGATGTTGCTCTCAAGTGGTGAGAGCTGGGTCGTTCCCATGCTCCCACCCCGGGGGGGATTTCTAGCAAAGAAGAGCAAAATTGATCGGAGTGATTTATTTGAAGTTAGGAGAAATTGGGCTGTGCCTGCGGGAGGCTGCCTACGTACCCGAGTTTACCGGGATCAAGCCACTACGTAGTTCGAGGTGATATTTATTCTATTAAGAATAATATCTTTTTAGGTGTTGGGTGTTCCAACTTCGGAGGACTTTCAATCTGTCCGAATTAATGAGTCTGTACACACCGGGTTTCACTATTTCGGACACGATGTATGGTCCTTCCCAGTTTGTCCCCAGCTTTCCAGCGTTTAATTCTGAGGTGTTTTGAAACACCTTGCGAAGTACCAAGTCTCTTACTTTGAACGAACGAGGTCGAACTTTCGAGTTGTAGTATCTTTCAATTACCCTTTGGTAGTTGACGATCCTACTTAAAGCTCTTTCTCTTCGTTCTTCGATGTAATCGAGTTAGTCTTTTAACATTTTTTCGTTTTCGTCCGGTTGATCTGGACAAAATTCTCGTCTTAAGCTTAGGGATTCTGCTTCGGCTGGTACCATCGCCTCGGATCCGTATACCAACGCGAAGGGTGTTTCCCCGGTGGCTCGGCGAGGTGTGGTTCGGTATGCCCAGAGCACCCCGTTTAACTCTTCGGGCCATCTCCCTTTCTTGCTATCTAACCACTTTTTGATCCCGTCGATTATCGTTCGGTTTGCCACTTCGGAGTGTCCGTTCCCTTGTGGGTATCTCGGGGTCGAGGTGTTAAGAGAGATTCCTTGTGTGGCGCAGAAATTTTTAAACCTGCTTGAGATGAATTGCGGCCCGTTATCTGCAATGATCTCCTTCGGGAGCCCGTATCTGCAGATTATGTTTTTCCATACGAAATTTTCCGCGTCTACATCTTTTATGTGTGCATAGGCCTTGGCCTCTACCCACTTCGTGAAATAGTCGGTTGCTATTAGTAAGAACCTTGTTAATCCTTTTGCTGCCGGCATTGGTCCGACGATATCCATCGACCATTTTATGAATGGGTACGGCACCGTGACCGAAGACAACTTTAATGCGGGTTGCCTAATTGTAGGTGCGTGTTTTTGACATGCATCGCATTTTCGTACATGCACTTCGCTATCCCTCAGCATTGTGGGCCAGAAGAATCCTTGTCTTTTGATTTTGTTAGCCAAAGACAAGGATATTGTCTTTTGATTTTGTCTTTTGATTTTGTTAGCCAAAGTCTCCTAGCCGAAATTAAAGATATGAAAGTCAAGTCGGAAGCGAGAGATGCGGCTTTCGAGGAATGGAAGGCTAAAGTGGAACAAATGATCCAAGGATCATCTTCAAGAAATCTTCAAGGTAGTAATGAACCACTTGATGCGCATAGTCCGATAAGTCAACCTCTTGCTCCTTTAGCACCGATTGAATTGAATTTTGATGACGATCGTACTCCCGCAACAAAGGCTAAGGGCAAAGATTTTATTTCGAAAAGACCGAATCTAGGGAGTAACGAGCCTTGTGATATGCAAAGTTCGGGAAGGCCACCGTTTACTCCCGTAGAGCCGGTTGATGTGCAACTTGATGAAGGTCAAATTCCCGCGAAAAAGGCTAAGCGTAAAGGGTTCCTTTCGAAAGGATCGAATAAAGGGAATATCAAATCTTTTAATGTACAAAGTCGCGCTAGTCAACCGATTGCTCCCTCACCGGCGGAGCATGCGAACGTTCAAATTCTCGCTAAAAAGGCAAAGAGCTCGCCTTTGGTTTCAAAAGGACCTATTGTAGGTATTGGCGGACCTTCCGCGATTGATCCGGCGTCGTCTATTCCAAATACGCCCATTTCATTTAATGATGGTGTTGATTGTCTCCTTTTTACGGAGGGAATCGTTGAGCACGTCGCAACCGGGAAGGTGTTCCTAAAAAATGGAGAGGTTGGCGACAAAATTCACAACATACCGTTGGATAGAGATCATCGTCGGGTGTTAGTAGAAGTGTCGATGTCTAAAGACCCTATTCCTCTCCCGGTATCGGTTCAATGGATCGAAACCGTTGATGACGCGGTGGGGACCTTTGTGCCTTGGCCAGTGTCCCTTATTGAAGAATTAAACTCCAAAGGTAATCAAGCTCCCAAACCTAAGCCCAAAAATATAGCCAAAAGTTCGTATGAAGTGGCACAAAAGATTAACTTGAACCTTGTTCATCCCGGATTGAGAGCGTTAGCGTCTTATGCAAATGACTATATGCTTGCAAAGGGAAAAAAAAAATAGTAGTTGAGCTTCATAAAAGTTTGTGTGATTTCACTCCGTTGTTGAATTTCGATGATACACGTGAATTTCTCTTCTCTCAAGACTTGACCGTACTATGGATAATGATTTGTCAAAGGTATGTTTCCATTTTCATTTGCGATTTCTTAATTATTAAATATATGAATTATTGATTCATTTGTTATACATTAATTATTGTTATTTTTATTTGTAGTTATTTGCTAGAAAATCACCTTCGCAATCCGGACACTTACGGTTTTCTTCCGCCATATGAAGACATCGGGTTCAACACTAAACTAGGAGATGCTAAGAAAAATGCATTAAAACTTGATGTTGATTGCTACTACAAACTTATACAAAATTGTAAGAATGGCAAAAGATGGTTAATGTCTTACAATAGTCGTCACCATTGGATTCTTCTTGTTTTTAACCCTTGGAAGGCTACCGTAGCAAAGTTTGATTCTCTCCCCAATTCAAGCGGTTTAAATAACCACTTAGAGCATTTTTTTCAATAGTAAGTATTCTAAAACATAATCATTTTTATGTTTATGGATGATATCTTTTTAACTCAAGTTATTTGAATTCTTTAAAAAAAATTGTAGTATTGAAGACATATTCAAGGTTAATCACGACACCGGCCTCATGTCCCAATCGTTGATAAAATCGGTGAATTCAAAAGGATGTCCGAAACAACCGGGAAATCATGAATGCGGATACTACGTCATGAAGTTCATGCACGACGTTGTGAGAAATGGTATGAATTTTGTTGATAGCAAACTTATTTATAGTGTAAGCGAAATAGATGGATTGAATGTAGATTTAGGTATGTATGTGCTATCAAAGTTTGCTAACTATGACGATGAAGATTAGAACATATTTTGGATTTAATTGTTTATATTGTTTATATGTTTTGTATGTATCGATGATATAATCTTTAACCGATGATATTTTAGTGTATTAATATTTTGTATTAATGCTTTTAATTAAAAAATTTAATTTATATTTTATTTAATGAAATATCAATTATTAATTACAGGTTCTATCGGTAATAGAAAGAGGATACAAAGCTACCGGGCAAATTTTTCAAAAAATCGCCCGGTTTTTTATATTTTTTTAGTGTCACTTTCAACAACGCTTAAAAACCGTCGCCCAAAACAAGTAAAAACCATTCCGGAATACAGTTTATGCCGCGGCTTGATGTCAACCTGCCGCGGCTTTATAATTCGTACGATGGTTATATCCGTCGTTGGCAATAGCATAACGCCGCGGCTTTCATGACACAATTTCGCGGCATACATCCTAACCACGTTGCAGCATGTATTTACAAGCCGAGGCTTATGACATTTCAAAAAAACACGCCGCGGCGTGTTTAGGTCATGCCGAGGCGTTTGAAAGTGACGAAATGCCTAAAATAAGCCTCGGCGTGTTTATGTCTTAGACATCAAAACCAACTACGAAAATATAACGTTGTTCATTCATTTCTAGCCGCGGCCTGTTTGATTTAACGCCGCGGCCTGTTTGCGTTCGAAGCTGTGGCGTCAATACACAAAGCCGCGGCATGTTGTTGTCTCTGACATCAAAACCAACTACGGAAATATTACGTTGTTCATTCATTTCTAGCCGCGGCCTGTTTTATTTCACGCCGCGGCGTGTTAGGTTTCGAACCACGAAAAATTCCGTTGTTCATTCGTTTCTAGCCGTGGCCTGTTTGATTTAACGCCGCGGCGTGTTCGCGTTCGAACCACAGAAAATTCCGTTGTAGGAACTTATTCTCAACCATGGAAATTATTCCGTGGTTGGAACTTGCTACCATGCTGGATTCTACCATGGTTAAGAACCATGGTTGAAAATTTTCAACCATGGTTGAAACCCGGATTTGTAGTAGTGTGAAAACAAATCGTATAAACTGTAATTTTCCATTTTGATTTTTGAAAATTTTAATTTTTTAAAAATAAATCGTGATTAGCTGTAATTAGGCACGATTAATTAATTTCATTTTTAATTAATTACAAAATAATAATAATAATAATAATAGGTTAAATAAAATGGTATTATAGGTATAAAATCTGTTATTAAATAGCCACCTCATCAATTTGGCTATTTTGCAAAGAAAAAATAAAAGTTGGCTATTTGGCTAATTAAACGTTTCAATTTGGCTATTTAGCTAGAGAACCCTAAAAAAATACTTACAAAGATTATTATTATCAATAAAGTATTTTATCAATCAGTTTGTATGTATATGCCATATTACCTTGAGCATGTTGTCCGCTGCATTATCTTCCACTTTTTTTTTTCACTTCTTCCAAGCTTTTTGGCTTAGATTGTGATAATTTCTCATTTACCTTACGGTAATCCTGGAAAAGAGATAGTTGCCCTATTTTCACATTCATGAAATTGATAGAATAACTCCATAAGGTTTTTGTTGACGTAATCCACTAATTGAAGCTTGAATCGTGGATCAAAACACACGCAATAGCCAATGTAAGATGATAATCTGACAAATTCTTCTTAAATTATGTTCACATTGGATTTGCCATATTTTTCAAGAACTCCTCGGGATCTTTATCAAGTCATTAGTCTTTTCTTTATGATGCTTTAATGTAACATAGCAATGCCAAAATGGCTGGAAAATACAAATTGGCCGTCGAGTAATTAGCTCTTGAGAAATTGAGAGTATCATCATAATATATATATATATATATATATATATATTTACTTTTTCAACATTCTCCAAGTCTTCACTAGAATGACAATGTTTATAATTTTCATCACTCAATTTCATGTGTTGGAAATAATAACGGTAGTGAATTGCACTTTAATGCATAAGAAAGTATTATGAGTTTGAATTTGTTGCAAGATCAGAGTTTGACTTCGACTTCGTCTCTGGCGGTTTATGATGTTGTTTGCGCTCAAGTTTGTCCAAGAGTTCAAATTCATTAGAGGATGGCAATTTGAAGTGAGTTCAAATGAGGATTAATAAAGAGCGAAGTAGGTGTAGATGACTAATGTAAATAGAGATGTAGATGTAAGTTGTAAAGAGAGAAGAAAAATAGTTGAAGGACGCAAATGAAAGCATTAAAGAGAGAAGCATACGGAAGCATTGAAGCAAAACAATGAAATTTGAAACAAAAGAAAATATGTGATTCAAAGAGAGAAGAGTAGAACCTCAAAAATGAGAGAAAATACTTATATATATATATACACAATATTTTATTTTTGTAAATTATGTTTCATTTTCAATTTACACCGCATATAACGGGCAAAAATTAATTTCTTTTTTGTTTGAATATATCTTGACAAACTCTTTTGGATGTTATTGACAAAGTCTTTTGGTGTTACTTTTTCATCCATTCACATGTTCTATTTTCAAAATCTTATACTTTGCTGATGTATAATTTATCCTTTAGAATAAAAGTCTAGTCAACTAAGCTTGTTTGGCCTAGTGGTAACTCCAGTCAGGGGCGAGGCCACTCATACCCAAGTGGGGGCAGTGGACCCCACTTGCCTAGCCCACACTCTTGTAACAGATACATATTTGGCCCCCCTTAATATTTTTTTAATTAAATATTAGAAAGGTATACGTGTACCTTTGAATGCTTCTTCTTCTAAAACTTTTCCCCTTCCTATTTTCTCTGTGTGTGTGACGTCGAACTTCTTTGAGTTTGATAACCACTTGTCGCACCCGAGTAGTTCAACCTTTTCACTCTCTCTTTATTTTCCTTTCTCTTCTCTGCATGCCGACGCCGTCATCTTTCTTCTCCACTTGGCGACGAGCCAACGACCTTTCTTCTCTTCAGCAAGACAGGACAGCAACTCTGTTTCCGCATGACGTCGTCCAGCCGGTCGCCATCGTCACCGCGAGTCCAGCCAGAAGCACTCGCCTTGACGAGTCCGACTCTCGGTCATCGTCGTCGAAGGTCCGTGATCGCCGGAGGCTGGAGCGTGTATTAGACTTTGAGTTCTCTAAGGTATTATTTATACCCTAATTTATATTATATAAAAAAATGTGTGATATAAAACGAGCTCTGAGAAATACAATATTGATAAATATTTTGTCATTTTGATTTTAGTGTTTGAGCCAATCGCCGTGTCTTCTCGAGTTTAGCCAATCGTCGTTGCCTTCACGAGTCCGACTCCGGTCATTGTCGTTGAAGTTCCTTGATCGCTTAAGCGAGCCTCTAACTTTGAGTTTTCTAAGGTAATATTTTATACCCTAATGTAATATTGATTCCATCATCCCAATTTATTTTATTTTTTGTTAATAAAAAGGGTTATTTGTTCATTGTTTGTTTATATTTTATACAGTATAAATTATATCTTTGTTAACATTATAAATTATATTTCTTTGTTAATAAAAAGGGTTCTTTGTTCACGGTTTGATAATTACTGACAACCCGGACATTAAAAATCATGTCAATCAACTTTCTTTCATTTAACTAATATATGATTATCGATTTATGGTTGGTATTATGAGATGATTGAACTTTTTGATAATTTATTTCAGGAAATCTAAAATAACTATGCATAAGTATTTCAAGAGGAAAGGGGAAAGTGAGGAAGGAAATGCTAGTAAACTGTCAAAAGTGGATTTTGATCCAAAAGTCTTACCGAGTGGTCCGAGATCGCAAACTCCGAGCGAAGACTTTGATCCAGAAGCTTTACCGAGTGATCCGGGATTGCGAACTCCGATTGAAGACTTTGATCGTAATTTAGTTGATCTAGTTCGTCGAACGTACGTTCAAAGGGGGCCTTGTCAACCTAAAGAGCATAATTTGAATTGGTTAAAGGACGGCGATTCAACATTTCTTGGTATGATGAATTTGGTAGTTGGCTCGAGTATAGCAAAAAGGAGAACAAAGTATATTGCTTATGTTGTTACTTGTTCAAACCAAGTAGTGAAAAAGGTGGCGGTGACTCTTTTGTCGGAGAAGGATTTCAGAATTATAAGAAAAAAGAAAGACTTTATCAGCATGTTGGAGGTCCTTCGAGTTCTCATAATCAATCTTGGGCGAAGTATGAATCTCTGAAAAACCACAAGAAACATCTTGAAGGAGTTTTTGCATGGCAAAAATAAAAAAATTTGCAATGACTATCGAATCAGATTGTCTGGTACTTTGGAGGTGGTTCGACTTCTTTTACGACAAGGAATGGCATTTCGAGGCCACGATGAATCTCAAATTTCGAACAATCGAGGTAACTTTATTGAGATTCTAAAGGTTCTAGCTAAACAGGATCCTGAGATCAAGGCAGTTGCTTTAGAAAATGCTCCTGGAAATTGCAAGTTAATTTCATCAGATATTCAAAAAGACTGCGTGAGTGCTTGTGCGGCGGTAACTATGAAAGCAATATTGAAGGATCTTGGTGATTCGTTGTTCTCTATTTTGGTGGACGAGTCACGCGATGTTTCGATGAAGGAACAAATGGCTGTCATATTACGCTATGTAAAGAAGCATGGAGAAATTATTGAGCGGTTTTTGGGAGTAGAGCACGTCGCTAGCACCACTTCTTTGTCACTAAAGGCCGCCATCGACAAAATGTTTGCTCGACACGGATTAAGTTTGTCGAGATTACGAGGACAAGGTTACGACGGAGCAATTAATATGCAAGGAGAGTTCAATGGGCTTAAAGCTCTCATCTTGAAGGAAAACCAAAGCGCTTTCTATATTCATTGTTTTGCCCATCAACTTCAATTAGCTTTGGTGGGACTCGCAAAGAAAAATGATGATGTGGCAAATTTGTTTTTTACTGTGAATGGAATAATAAATGTTGTTGGATCTTCAGCAATACGTTGTGACATTCTCCGAGAAAAGCACAAGGGTTTGGTTCTTGAAGCGGTAGAGGATGACGTTATTGAAAGTGGGCGAGGCCTTAATCAAGAATCTAATCTTCAACGTGCAGGAGATACTCGTTGGAGCTCACACTATGGCTCTTTGATTAGTGTGCTTACCATGTTTTCGGCCGTAACTGAGGTACTTGAGTACCTTTCTAATGAATCAAACAATTCAACCACAAGGATCGAAGCGCATCACTGGTACACAACAATGTTGTCATTTGAATTTGTTTTAAGCTTGCATGTGATGACAAGCTTACTAGAGATTACAAACGACTTGTCAAAAGCTCTTCAAAGGAAGGATCAAGATATTATAAATGATATGAGTTTGGTGAAAGTTTGTAAGAAGCGATTACAGGATATGAGAGACAACGGATGGGACGCTCTGTTTGAAAAAGTCTATACTTTTTGTACTCATTATAGCATTGATATTCCGAACATGGAGAGTCAATTTGTACCTAGTCGTGGAACGCGGAAAATCAACGATAGGAGCAATTTGGAGCATTATAAAATCGAGGTTGTGAATGCCGTGATAGATACTCAACTTCAAGAATTGAACGATCGATTCAACGAGGCAACCACTGAGTTATTGCTTTGCGTAGCATGTTGAGTCCTAAAGATTCTTTTGCATCTTTTGACGTAGTGAAGTTAATCAAATTAGCCTAGTTCTACCCGATGGATTTTTCAGTTGCGGAGCGTATTCGGCTAGAAGGTCAGCTTCAAAATTACATACTGTTGACGTGGTTTCCCACCTCAATCAGTCAAGTGTGACTTGTGAGTGTATGATATTTTTGGGATGAAGCAATTTGGTGGAATTCGATCTCTCACGTTGCAAGCTCACGATTCACTCACGATATATGTATAAGTATATAAGCAATATAAATGAGACGGGGATTTTTTATAGAGGTTCGTCCCAAAGCGGTAGTTGACTACTTTCTCTGTTAGTTTATTGCGACAATGAACATAGACGGATAGCTACAGGCAGCTAGAGCACGTTTGAGAGTAGGAAGAAATGGAGAAAGAAAGAACACAATAAGATCTCAAAACGACAAGAATGCCGGGTAGAAATTCTTCAGTGTATTCTCTCGAGGTTGTAAGTATGCGTGTGTCTTGATCCGAGCTTGAGCTTGGCATTTATAGACTTCAATTCTTCCCGTTGAACTTCCGGGAATCGAGGGGTCTTCACTCCGTGCTGACCGGGTTGAATGGACGATCTGGCTACACGTGTCCCATGACTTCGTTCTCATCGTCGTGTTTGAATTATGCCCGTTGGAGACTTGACTCTGTGCTCCTGGTCTTCCGTCTGAGTTTGAAATGGGATGCCGGGTAGAGAATATGACGACTCTACCCTCGTCTTTCTGGGCTGCTACCGAGTGGATTTGGGCTTTAGAACTCATTGGGCCGAGTAGCCTATGTCCGTAGGTTCTTGGTCTGATTGAGAATCTCTCTGGGCTTCTCAAATGGGCTTTTACGAATACCAGTTTATTTCTTTAAAGCCTTTTATCATGGTTTGTAAATTTAATTAATTCACAACCTTAGCACTTTATGTCACATTAAATAATGACAAATTTGTACATCAACAGTTAGCCCCCTACTATAAAAAATACGAAGTAAATTTTATAGTATTTACTCGATGAAATCATGTAAAATTCGTGCCGGATAGGATTAATTAAATTTGTGACTTTTGCAGTAAATCTGCATAATTCGGGCAGGATTTTGGATAATTTCGAGATCAGATGGACGGATAGGGTCTTGAAGCTGTAACCGTCGCTTCAAATTTTGGGCGGGAACAGTTACAACACGTGTCCCATTTTGCGGAGTTCGAAGGGAATAAACTCTTCACATTCTCCTGACACAGCTGTCGTGCTGACGTGTCGCCGGATAGCTCGCTGATCTCAACCGTAGGATGAGGTTTGTTGCGTTTTTCGAAGAAACCCTAACCGTAGGATCAGCGACAATTTTCGAGTATAAACATTCGAGTGATTCGCATTAAATGGGCACGTCTCTTCAGCTTCAGCCCGTCGCACGTCTTTCGAAGGTAACCTCTTTCTCTTTCCTCTATTTATACTCTGTGTGGTATTCGAATACCATTTTAGAATTTTTAGAGAGAGAAATATTTCAAGTTCTAGTGAGATAAACTCTGCGAATCGCCATTGGAGGTGCTCTGAGGTCTTTACCTTCGTCGTCTTCTTCATCATTCTCGTAGGGAATCAGGTTCTAGTTTCTTCTCCGTTCTTCTCTGTGAGTCTGTTTAGGGATTGTTCTAGGTTTCTAGATATCGTTCTTTCTATTTTCTTAAATCTTCGTGCTTTCCAGTTTCTGGGTTTTTGTGCTCGTCTAGATTTCTTTCGGTTTTTCCTAAACTATCTTTATAAGATGGGTCCTAAGAAGACGGTCTCGAAATGGCAAACGGAGTTTCTGACTACAGATTCTCCTAAGTCAGTTCTGAAACCTAAGGATCTGGTTAGGATCCGGGTAGAGTACAACATTCCTTTGTCAATAGAGCTTAGGTTACCGGGTCCAGATGAACATGCCGACGAGCAAAACTCGGACGGCTGGATCTGTGTTTACCAGAGGTTTTTTGAGTCCGGGGGGCTTAGATTTCCTATTCCCGAGCTCATCCTAAGGTACCTTAGTCATCTAGGGGTTTCTATCGGGCAACTTAGCCCGAATTCTATCCGGATCTTGATGGCCTCGCTTGTCCGATCCCACGAATGTTTGTATTCACTTACGATCTGGGACTTGTTGACGGGCTTGGTCATCAAGGCCAACGGTCAGGCCAAGGGTAGGTTTTTCCTATCCGTCAAGGAAGGGGAGATCATAACCGGTCTTCCCAAGAAGGAGAGTGCTTGGACCCACAAGTATTTCTTCTTCATGGCCGGTCAGGAAACGCTCGGTTCTTGGCCGGGCTATAGGAACGAATGGGTCCACGAGATAGGTAAGGTTCTGGGTTGGGTTTTCTAATTTTTCCTATTCGGTTGTTTTTGTATGTTGCTAATTTTTTGTCTTCATCTTATGCAGTCGAGGACCCTGAGAAGCCTAAGTCTCGTCCGATTACAGAGGAGTGGAAGACTTTGAAGAGGAAGTTGTTTCCTAACGGTCCGGAGCTGTGGTCGAACTTCACGAAGGAGAGGTTCGAAGCTGCCGGGCTTTGGGTTGAGCCTGACGAGGAAGAATTTCCGGGTATAAATCCTAAATCTGTCTCTTTGGCTTTGTTTTGTATTTGTCTACTTTATTTTTTTCTAAGTGTGGATTTTTGACGTGTAGAGGATATGGACGCTCTTCGCCCGAAGGGTCAGAGTCTTCGTCAGAGGCGGAGACAGGAGGGTCAGACCGGAGGTTCGGCCTCTGCTGGAGCTGCTCGTCAGGAGACGAGCAGACGGGTTGAGGAGAGGGGGCCTGGCGCGTCTGCGCCGGCCAAGACTGCTCGTCAGGAGACGAGTAGGAAGAACGATGAGACTCCTGCTCGGGAGTCTCTTGCTGAGGTCGCCTCTGGGGCGACCAAGAAGAAGGATGTCGTCGAACTTTCCGACGACGGGGAGAGCACCCCGGAGGTCACGCCTTTTGCGAAGACTTCGGAGAGGGAGGTTGTCCCTCCTTCTGCTCCTGCTCGTCCTTCCAAGGGCGTGATCCGTCCTTCTCAGGATGGAGCGCGGAAAATCAACGATAGGAGCAATTTGGAGCATTATAAAATCGAGGTTGTGAATGCCGTGATAGATACTCAACTTCATGAATTGAACGATCGATTCAACGAGGCAACCACTGAGTTATTGCTTTGCGTAGCATGTTGAGTCCTAAAGATTCGTTTGCATCTTTTGACGTAGTGAAGTTAATCAAATTAGCCTAGTTCTACCCGATGGATTTTTCAGTTGCGGAGCGTATTCGGCTAGAAGGTCAGCTTCAAAATTACATACTGTTGACGTGGTTTCCCACCTCAATCAGTCAAGTGTGACTTGTGAGTGTATGATATTTTTGGGATGAAGCAATTTGGTGGAATTCGATCTCTCACGTTGCAAGCTCACGATTCACTCACGATATATGTATAAGTATATAAGCAATATAAATGAGACGGGGATTTTTTATAGAGGTTCGTCCCAAAGCGGTAGTTGACTACTTCCTCTGTTAGTTTATTGCGACAATGAACATAGACGGATAGCTACAGGCAGCTAGAGCACGTTTGAGAGTAGGAAGAAATGGAGAAAGAAAGAACACAATAAGATCTCAAAACGACAAGAATGCCGGGTAGAAATTCTTCAGTGTATTCTCTCGAGGTTGTAAGTATGCGTGTGTCTTGATCCGAGCTTGAGCTTGGCATTTATAGACTTCAATTCTTCCCGTTGAACTTCCGGGAATCGAGGGGTCTTCACTCCGTGCTGACCGGGTTGAATGGACGATCTGGCTACACGTGTCCCATGACTTCGTTCTCATCGTCGTGTTTGAATTATGCCCGTTGGAGACTTGACTCTGTGCTCCTGGTCTTCCGTCTGAGTTTGAAATGGGATGCCGGGTAGAGAATATGACGACTCTACCCTCGTCTTTCTGGGCTGCTACCGAGTGGATTTGGGCTTTAGAACTCATTGGGCCGAGTAGCCTATGTCCGTAGGTTCTTGGTCTGATTGAGAATCTCTCTGGGCTTCTCAAATGGGCTTTTACGAATACCAGTTTATTTCTTTAAAGCCTTTTATCATGGTTTGTAAATTTAATTAATTCACAACCTTAGCACTTTATGTCACATTAAATAATGACGAATTTGTACATCAATAGTTAGCCCCCTACTATAAAAAATACGAAGTAAATTTTATAGTATTTACTCGATGAAATCATGTAAAATTCGTGCCTGATAGGATTAATTAAATTTGTGACTTTTGCCGTAAATCTGCATAATCCGGGCAGGATTTTGGATAATTTCGAGATCAGATGGACGGATAGGGTCTTGAAGCTGTAACCGTCGCTTCAAATTTTGGGCGGGAACAGTTACAACACGTGTCCCATTTTGCGGAGTTCGAAGGGAATAAACTCTTCACATTCTCCTGACACAGCTGTCGTGCTGACGTGTCGCCGGATAGCTCGCTGATCTCAACCGTAGGATGAGGTTTGTTGCGTTTTTCGAGGAAACCCTAACCGTAGGATCAGCGACAATTTTCGAGTATAAACATTCGAGTGATTCGCATTAAATGGGCACGTCTCTTCAGCTTCAGCCCGTCGCACGTCTTTCGAAGGTAACCTCTTTCTCTTTCCTCTATTTATACTCTGTGTGGTATTCGAATACCATTTTCGAATTTTTAGAGAGAGAAATATTTCAAGTTCTAGTGAGATAAACTCTGCGAATCGCCATTGGAGGTGCTCTGAGGTCTTTACCTTCGTCGTCTTCTTCATCATTCTCGTGGGGAATCAGGTTCTAGTTTCTTCTCCGTTCTTCTCTGTGAGTCTGTTTAGGGATTGTTCTAGGTTTCTAGATATCGTTCTTTCTATTTTCTTAAATCTTCGTGCTTTCCAGTTTCTGGGTTTTTGTGCTCGTCTAGATTTCTTTCGGTTTTTCCTAAACTATCTTTATAAGATGGGTCCTAAGAAGACGGTCTCGAAATGGCAAACGGAGTTTCTGACTACAGATTCTCCTAAGTCAGTTCTGAAACCTAAGGATCTGGTTAGGATCCGGGTAGAGTACAACATTCCTTTGTCAATAGAGCTTAGGTTACCGGGTCCAGATGAACATGCCGACGAGCAAAACTCGGACGGCTGGATCTGTGTTTACCAGAGGTTTTTTGAGTCCGGGGGGCTTAGATTTCCTATTCCCGAGCTCATCCTAAGGTACCTTAGTCATCTAGGGGTTTCTATCGGGCAACTTAGCCCGAATTCTATCCGGATCTTGATGGCCTCGCTTGTCCGATCCCACGAATGTTTGTATTCACTTACGATCTGGGACTTGTTGACGGGCTTGGTCATCAAGGCCAACGGTCAGGCCAAGGGTAGGTTTTTCCTATCCGTCAAGGAAGGGGAGATCATAACCGGTCTTCCCAAGAAGGAGAGTGCTTGGACCCACAAGTATTTCTTCTTCATGGCCGGTCAGGAAACGCTCGGTTCTTGGCCGGGCTATAGGAACGAATGGGTCCACGAGATAGGTAAGGTTCTGGGTTGGGTTTTCTAATTTTTCCTATTCGGTTGTTTTTGTATGTTTGCTAATTTTTTGTCTTCATCTTATGCAGTCGAGGACCCTGAGAAGCCTAAGTCTCGTCCGATTACAGAGGAGTGGAAGACTTTGAAGAGGAAGTTGTTTCCTAACGGTCCGGAGCTGTGGTCGAACTTCACGAAGGAGAGGTTCGAAGCTGCCGGGCTTTGGGTTGAGCCTGACGAGGAAGAATTTCCGGGTATAAATCCTAAATCTGTCTCTTTGGCTTTGTTTTGTATTTGTCTACTTTATTTTTTCTAAGTGTGGATTTTTGACGTGTAGAGGATATGGACGCTCTTCGCCCGAAGGGTCAGAGTCTTCGTCAGAGGCGGAGACAGGAGGGTCAGACCGGAGGTTCGGCCTCTGCTGGAGCTGCTCGTCAGGAGACGAGCAGACGGGTTGAGGAGAGGGGGCCTGGCGCGTCTGCGCCGGCCAAGACTGCTCGTCAGGAGACGAGTAGGAAGAACGATGAGACTCCTGCTCGGGAGTCTCTTGCTGAGGTCGCCTCTGGGGCGACCAAGAAGAAGGATGTCGTCGAACTTTCCGACGACGGGGAGAGCACCCCGGAGGTCACGCCTTTGGCGAAGACTTCGGAGAGGGAGGTTGTCCCTCCTTCTGCTCCTGCTCATCCTTCCAAGGGCGTGATCCGTCCTTCTCAGGATGGAGCTGCTCCGAGGACGGGCTCAGAGGCGGCCGCGAAGAAGCCGCACGAAGGAAGGGACTCTGGGGTCCGGAAGAAGGCGAAGGGGGATCCGGCCCTGAAGGAGGTGGTGAGGAGGGACTCAGTCCCGAAAGGAGGCGCGAGGGCCTTGGAGAAGGGTAAGGAGGTTGCTCGGGAGAGTGAGCGCCCGAAGGAGGCCTCCCGAGGTGAGGCGAGGGAGACGGGGTTGGCTTCCCCGGTGGTTGAAGGACAGGCTAGGGAGAAGATGGTCTCCCGGAAGGCGGGGTGCACTTGGATGGGGGACAAGGGTCTCCACAAGGCACCTAAGGTGGCGGCCGGTCTTCTCCGGCAGATTACGAATGGTGGGGTCGGTAGGGTCCCTAGGAGTATTGCGGAGAAGAGGCCGTACAAGGATATGGCCGCGGCTACAACCCTGGTAAGCATTGCCGGCTTTTAGGTTTGGGTGTTTGCTTTATTTCCTAATTTTTTTCTAACTTTAATTTTTGGACGTGCAGCTCGTCGCCTCCATTAATGACATGGTCCTCGATTATGAGGACCAATTATATTAGGCTAAAGAGGGGGCGCAAGCCTCCGAGCAGCTTGCGCTGAAGGAGAGGGAGTTGGCTGATGCCGTGGAGGGCATCCGGGTGAAGGCGGAGCAGATCGTCGTCATGGGCAAGAAGGTTTCCGCTTGCGATGCTCGGATCAAGGGGCTCGGGAATACGGTCGTCGATCTCCGGGAGAAGCTGTCAAACGCTACCCGGACGATTGAGGAGGCTCAAGGCGTGAGCGAAGCGGCCGCCAGGCAGATGCTGGCCTCTGACGCGGCCAAAGGATGGGCAGAGGAGTTGGCCAAGAGGAAGGAGGAGGAGGCCTTGGCCTTGAAAGAGGATGTGCAGCGCCTTGCTGCCGAGCTGGCTGAAGCCCGGCAACGATCTGCCGATCGCGAGGCTGAGAAGAAAGCTGTCCGTGCCCGATATCGCCGAAAGGTGGAGGAAAGGGACGCGCTAATCGCGTGGTACAAAGGTACGGCTGCTGACAACAGTTGCTTGGATCAAGCCGAAGGTTGCCTCGAGCTGATCCAAGACATCATTGACGGCAACGTCCAAGATTTCGAGGCTGAGAAGGAGGTCCTAGAAGGCAACGCTGCTCGCTACCAAGCTCTTTTGGACGCGGTTCCGGCACCGCTGATAGGGTCTCCGGCTCTGTCTCCAGATGCCGAGCTGACCGGTGTTCCTCTTGTAGATTTGAGCCTTCGGTCCGAGCAATCGTCCGCCAAGGAGTCTGCCTCCGAAGATCTCGCCATCGAGCCCGTCGTTGAAGATCCCGTGGCCGGAGTGACTGTCGTCGATGAGCCCACCTTGCCCGCCATTGCTGACACCGAGGAGGTGATCCTCGAGGAGCCGACCCTGAACGAGCCCGTTGCTGCCGAGGAGACCGTCGCCCTTGAAGAGCCGATCCTGGACGGGCCCGCCGTCGCCGAGGAGACTGCCGAGCATGGAGCCCAAGCCGGCGAAGGAGAAGGAGAAGAGAAGGAGGAGGAGGAGTACCGAGAGGTCGTGGGGGTACCCGGGGTCGACACATAGAGTGTCCCCCATTTTTTTTTGTTTTTCAATTCATAAGGCCACAGGCCAAAACAATTTCTATGGGCAAGTCTACGGCGACTTGAACCCTTTTTTATAAGATTTTGGATATGCCCGCGGTTAGGGCCTTTGCTTATTTCTATTTTATGCTATGCTCGTAATTTTTTGCCATACTCTACTCGTCTGTGTTTTTAAGTTAATTTTCTAATCGTACTTTTCTATATATGCTTTTCTATCTGAGGTTCCGAATGTCCTATCGTATGCTACGATAAATAACAAAAGATTGAAGGTTTGAAATCTGCTAAGTATAGAAAATGCACGGGTACCTTTTGTCGTTGCGCTCCTTTGACACTTCTCGTCTAGTCTGTTCTGTCCGTCCATCACAATATTCCGCAGGTCGTGCTTTCTGAAAAACACATTTGTAAAAGCCAGACGTATGTTGTTACATATTTTTTCAAGAGGGTTAGGCTTGTTGCCTTAAGGGACGGGTTGGATGCCCGTTTAGGTTTGTTACCCGGATAGGCTTGTTGCCCTATATGACGGGTTAGTTACCCGGGTAGGCTTGTTGCCTTATGCAATGGGTTTGTTACCCGGGTAGGTTTGTTACCTTATGTGGGGGTTTGTTACCCGGATAGGTTTGTTACCTTCTGTGATAGGTCTGTTACCCGGGTAGGTTTGTTACCTTAGGTGATGGGTCTGTTACCCGGGTAGGCCTGTCGCCTTGACGGGGGTTTTGGGACATTTTTCCTTTTAGGCCGGTTCTATTGAGTCTTGCGATTCATGGTTCTCGGGCCTATTTGGTTTTGGGTTTGGATTGAGACTGCGCCCATCGTTTAGGATGGGCTGCCTACGTACCCCAAATTTGGGGATCAAGTCATTACGTAGTTCAGGGGAGACCGGGTAGGTCGGGTTAGGCGTAGTATTTCCTTAAGTGCATGGCATTCCAGCTGCGGAGGACTCTTGTTCCATCCGGGGTGGCTAGCCGGTATACTCCAGGTTTTACTACTTCGGTGACGATGTAAGGTCCTTCCCAGTTAGCCCCGAGCTTGCCCGCATTCAGCTCGGCGGTGTTCTGGAAAACTTTTCTGAGGACCAACTCTCCCACCATGAATTTTCGACGTTTGACCTTTGAATTATAGTACCTAGCTATCGAGTTTTGATAGTTAGCAATTCTTATCAAAGCTTGTTCTCGTCTTTCGTCGATGTAGTCGAGCTGGTCTTCCCTCATTTCGTCGTTGAGTTTTGTGTTCAAAGGGGCGAATTCCCTTCGAAGGCTGGGTGTCTCTATCTCTGCTGGTATTACGGCCTCAGTGCCGTGTACCATTGAGAAAGAGGTTTCCCCGGTGGCCCTACGCGGGGTAGTTCTGTAGGACCAGAGGACTCCTATGAGCTCGTCTGCCCATCGTCCTTTTTTGGTGTCTAGGCGTCTCTTGATTCCGTCCACTATTACCCGGTTAGCTACTTCGGCTTGACCATTGCCTTGAGGGTATCTCGGAGTGGACGTGTTCAAGGATATTTTCCAGTTTATGCAGAAGTTCTGGAATCTCGTTGAAATGAATTGTGGTCCATTGTCAGCTATTATCTCTTTTGGGAGGCCGAATCTGCTGATGATCTTTTTCCATAGGAAATTTTCTACATCGACATCTTTAATGTTTGCGTATGATTCTGCCTCCACCCATTTTGAGAAGTAGTCGGTCACGACGAGTAGGAACCTCTTCCCGGCCGGGGCCAGGGGGAACGGTCCTACTATGTCCATGGACCATTTCATGAATGGGTATGGGACTGAGACTGACGAGAGTTCTTCTGCTGGTCTATGTATGGACGGGGAGTGTCTTTGGCATTTGTCGCACCTTTTGGCGTAGTTTTCACTGTCCGCCAACATAGTGGCCCAAAAAAAACCTTGCCTTTTTGCTTTGTTTGCTAAAGATCTTCCTCCCGAATGGTTGCCGCATTCTCCCGAATGGATTTCGTGAAGTACTATTTGAGCCTCGGTCTTCCCTAGGCACATTAGGTAGGGTCCGGTGTAGCTACGTTTGTACAATTTTTCCCCGATCATGCAAAATCTAGCGCTCTGGATCCTTAGTTTCCTAGCTTTTTGCTTGTCTCGAGGTTTGGCTCCGGTTAGGATGTAGTTAATGATTGGGGTCCTCCAATCATCCCCTTCTATTCGGATATTGCAAACTTCGCGGGTTAAGCTGGGTTCGTCTATCGTTTCGACCGGGATTATTCTTTTGACCTCGGGGTCCGAAGTCGAAGCTAATCCGGCCAGTGCGTCTGCTGACGCGTTTTCACTCCTCGGTATTTGGACTATTTCGACGTGTTCGAATTGTTGAATTAAGCCTTTTACTACCGAGAGGTATTTTTCCATCCTGTCATCTCGGGTAGCATACTCGCCACTGATCTGACTGGTAACTAGTTTTGAGTCGGAGTGGGCCCTTACTTTCCGGGCTCCCACGGCTTTTGCTAGTTTGAGGCCGGCGATGAGGGCCTCGTACTCGGTCTCGTTGTTTGTCGCGTGGAATTTCAGTCGAAATGATTGTTCCAACACTTCTCCCGTGGGGGATATCAAACGAATTCTGATCCCGGATCCGCCTTGGTTTGACGCGCCGTCGACTTCGAGTTTCCATTCTCCGTCCTCGTGGCCCTCTTTTGAACCGTCGGCTGGTAATTCGAAGAGAAAGTCAGCCAATACTTGTGATTTCGCACAGGTTCGGATCTTGTATTCTATGTCGAATTCGCTCAATTCGACGGCCCATTTCGTGAGCCTTCCCGATTGATTCGGGCTGTGGAGGATGATTCTCAAAGGTTGGGTCGTCATTACCATGATGGTATGGGACTGAAAGTAAGGCCGAAGCTTCCTCGCTGCGGTTATCATTGCTAGCGCGAGTTTTTCTATTGCCGGGTATCTGGTTTCAGCGTCTTCCAAAGATTTGCTGATGTAGAAGATCGGCTTTTGCTCTCCGCGGTCCTCTCTCACGATTACTCCACTCACCGCCGATGGTGAGACAGCCAGATATAAAAACAATGGCTCTCCCAAGATTGGTCTGGTGAGTATTGGTGGGGTGGAGAGGTACCTTTTCAGCTTTTGGAAGGCCTCTTCGCACTCTTCGGTCCATTCAAACTTTTTATTACCTTTCAAAAGTTTGTAGAAGGGCAAACATTTGTCCGTGGCTCTGATATGAACCGGTTAAGAGCGGCGATTCTCCCAGTCAGCCTTTGCGTCTCTCGAACAGTCCTTGGGGAGGGCATGTTCTGGAGGGCATTTATCTGGTCGGGATTGGCTTCTATACCTCGCTGTGTGACCAGATAACCTAGGAATTTTCCTGAAGTTACCCCGAAGGTGCATTTCGTCGGGTTGAGCTTCATTTGATACTTTCGTAGTATGTTGAAGCAGTCTTCTAGGTGGGTCACGTGATCCGTTGCTTGGGAGGACTTTACCAGCATATCATCGATGTAGACTTCCATAGTTTTACCGAGTTGTTCGGCGAACATTTGGTTGACTAATCTTTGATATGTGGCTCCGGCGTTTTTCAATCCGAAGGGCATAACTTTGTAACAGTATATTCCTCTATCGGTTATGAATGCCGTTTTCTCTTGGTCCTCGGGGTGCATTAGGATCTGATTGTATCCCGAGAATGCGTCCATGAATGACAGTAGTTCGTGCCCACATGTTGCTTCAACTAGACGGTCGATATGGGGCATTGGGAAACTGTCTTTTGGACAAGCTTTGTTCAGGTCGGTAAAGTCGATGCAAACTCTAGCCTTCCCGTTTTTCTTCTTCACGACCACTGTATTTGCTAACCAGTCCGGGTATTTGACTTCCCTGATGGATCCGGTTTGCAGCAGTTTTGTGACTTCTTCGTTTACGGCTTGGGCCCTGTCCGGGCCTAGCTTTCGCCTTTTTTGTTTCACCGGCTTGTAGCTCGGATCTACATTTAGGCGATGGGTTGTGATGTTTGGGTCTATGCCGGGCATGTCCTTGTGAGACCAAGCAAAACAATCCCGATTTTTGGTCAGGAATTTGAGGAGATCTTTTCTGACGTTATTGTCTAGTCCTTTCCCGATTCCTACCCGGTGGTCCGGGTTGTCGGGGTCGATCTGGACCTGGACTGTCATTTCCAGGTTAGGTCCGTCCGTATCGGTGGTCCTTTCCTATCCGTCGTCCTCTTTTTCGTCTACCGCTATTAATTGCTACGCGGTAGATCGCTCCTTTCCGGCTTTGGCGGCCTGGATGTTCTGGAACGCGCTCATGTAGCAAATTCTGGATTGCTTTTGATTTCCCTTGATTTCAACGATTTTTCCCGCCCTATTTGGGAAGCGTATTAGTTGATGGTAGGTTGACGGTACGGCCTTCATCATGTGCAGCCAAGGTCTTCCTAATATCATGTTGTAAACTGACGGGCAGTCCAACACTAGGAAATTTTTGGTCTTCCCGACCCCCGCTGCTGCGATGGACAGTCGCACCGTGCCAATGGCATTGATGGTTCCTCCATCGAAGCCGGTTAGCGGGATGGCTTCTCTGTTGATCTCTGTTTCTTCTACTCCCAGTTTTAGCAATGGCTCCAGGAAGATCACGTCGACTGAGCTCCCGTTATCGATTAGGATCCTATCCATCGTATACGAGGAAACTAGGAGTGTGACGACCAACGCATCGTCGTGCGGACCAATCAGTGTGGCCGCTTCACTATCTTTGAATGAGATCTCGAAGTCTGGCTCTTGCCTCGGTATGATTACCGGTCCGGCCTTGAGCCTCCTCTGGTGGGCCTTGATGGAGTTTACCGAGTTACCATGTAGTTGGGAACCTCCCACGATAGTGTAGATTCTACCGATGGGCTCGGGGATGTCATTGAGCTGCTCTCCGGAATTCTCCGTTTCTTCGTACGTTTGCTCGTTTGATTCCTCGAGCATGTGTACTCGTCCTCTTTTGCTAGGCTGTATGCTTTCGCGCGGCGTCCTGTATTGCTCTTCTCTTTTCTGGCCGGTTTGGTGTGTATTTTGGGGAGGGCTTTGCTCGATCGGTTGCCCACCTTACAGCTCATTGCCGAAGTTTATTTCCCCCAATTCTCCATTGATGTATTTTTCAGCTAGGCGAGCACGGAGTACCATACAATTCTTCGTATGATGTCCGAATACCTTGTGGAAGTTACACCACGCTTTCGGGTCGTGCTTTGGGAAACCTTCGTGGCTGTATGGTGGGAAGTCTCTCGAGCTGACCAGGACTTCTCCAGGAGTTTCTTCTACCTCGATCTGTTCTTCGAACTCCGCAGTTTCCGAATTTACGTTGAAAACGTACGGGCTTCGCGGGTTGGGTCCGTTGTTGGCCCTCGGATTCTGGGTTTGGAATGGGTGCTTCTGGACTGGAGGGGGATTCCTTTGTCCCCTGAACGGGATCTTGTGATTCCCGGCCCTAGGCGGCGGCTGCTGCCCGGGTGGCCCGGTATTCCGCTGGTGAACGGGCAAAGACCCATGTCTCCTTCGCATGGCTTCGAGTTCTTCGTCATGCCTGATCCAGTTGGATGATCTGTGGATTACATCTTCGATGGAGTCGTAACGATTCACGACGATGTCCGTTTTGAACTTCGAGTCGTACCATAATCCGGCCGTGAGAGCGGCTATGGCGGTTTCGTCACTGATCCCGTTTATTTTGACCATGGTCTTTTTGAACCTGGTCATGAAAGCTCTGAGGAGCTCTCCTCTTTCTTGCTGCAAAGCATAGAGGTTCGCCGCCGTGATCTCAGTTTCCATAAACATGGAAAAATGTTTGAGAAAAAGGGTCGTTAGCTGTCCGAAGTTGTCTATGGAACGCGGTTCAAGTTTTGAGAACCATTCCATCGCCGGACCGACCAAATTTTCAGAGAAATATTGGCAGCACCCAGCATCCAATTCGTGCGCTTCCAGATGGGCTCGCCCCATCGCAATCCTGAAGGACCTCAAATGCACTTTGGGATCGGTCGTCCCGTCGTACTTTGGCACATATACTCGTCCGCCTTCCCTGAGTATAACGTTAGTTATGACGGGCTTAAAGGGTGTCCTTTCTGCCTCATCCACTAGACGTTCTATCTCGGGGGCAGCGGTAGTGGCGCTGTGCACGCGGGAGCGCACGTGAATGAGCTTCTCATTCATTTCGGCCATTGAGCGTTTGAGCTCCTCCAGTTCTGTGCGTTGGGGAGCTTGTTCGGGACGCACAGCCTGGAGGGGTTCCTGCCCGTACACCGGGCTGGGATGCCTCGGATACGTGACCGGGTGGCCGTTGAGGGCCTGGCTGATGTTACGGCTTTGCTCGTACCCCGATTGTCGGTTTTCGGGTTCCGGGCGTTGGTAACTGCTCGAAGCAACATTCCCCGCGTTAGACGGGTAGAGACCCGTCAGGGGGGTGAAAAGGGGTGTTCCTGTTTCAGGAGGCGGGGGAGGTGTTACGGGCCTAGGGCCGCTGGGTAGTCGGGGCTGGTTTCGCCTTGGCGCTTGTGGGTTGTCCACGTCGGCGAAGTCGAAGTGGACAGCATCAAGCCCGGTCCGGCCTTGATACCCAGAGTTTTGCCCCGGATCACTCCGGCTAGCGTTCTGACGACGCTCATTTCGGGCTTGGTTGGCTTCCAGAGAGTCGAGTCGCTGGCGCAGCTCTCGATTCTCCGCAGCGCTAGCCTCTAGCTGAGATTGTAGGTTGTTTGATTCCGTGTTTGGATCCGGGTTGTTCACCTCAGACCCGTTCACGGTTACGACTTCGTTGTTGCTCATGTTCGTGGAGTGCTTTGAGCTTTTAGGAGTTAGCGAGATCAATTTCCCACAGACGGCGCCAAACTGTTGACGTGGTTTCCCACCTCAATCAGTCAAGTGTGACTTGTGAGTGTATGATATTTTTGGGATGAAGCAATTTGGTGGAATTCGATCTCTCACGTTGCAAGCTCACGATTCACTCACGATATATGTATAAGTATATAAGCAATATAAATGAGACGGGGATTTTTTATAGAGGTTCGTCCCAAAGCGGTAGTTGACTACTTCCTCTGTTAGTTTATTGCGACAATGAACATAGACGGATAGCTACAGGCAGCTAGAGCACGTCTGAGAGTAGGAAGAAATGGAGAAAGAAAGAAAGAACACAATAAGATCTCAAAACGACAAGAATGCCGGGTAGAAATTCTTCAGTGTATTCTCTCGAGGTTGTAAGTATGCGTGTGTCTTGATCCGAGCTTGAGCTTGGCATTTATAGACTTCAATTCTTCCCGTTGAACTTCCGGGAATCGAGGGGTCTTCACTCCGTGCTGACCGGGTTGAATGGACGATCTGGCTACACGTGTCCCATGACTTCGTTCTCATCGTCGTGTTTGAATTATGCCCGTTGGAGACTTGACTCTGTGCTCCTGGTCTTCCGTCTGAGTTTGAAATGGGATGCCGGGTAGAGAATATGACGACTCTACCCTCGTCTTTCTGGGCTGCTACCGAGTGGATTTGGGCTTTAGAACTCATTGGGCCGAGTAGCCTATGTCCGTAGGTTCTTGGTCTGATTGAGAATCTCTCTGGGCTTCTCAAATGGGCTTTTACGAATACCAGTTTATTTCTTTAAAGCCTTTTATCATGGTTTGTAAATTTAATTAATTCACAACCTTAGCACTTTATGTCACATTAAATAATGACAAATTTGTACATCAACACATACATCATGTTCGTTTAGATGATAACTTTTGTGGAATAGAAAATATTGGCGATCTTACACGAATAATGGTTGAGACGGGAAAAGAGAAAGTGTTTCCGTTAGTTTATCGGCTCCTGACATTGGCTTTCACTTTACCGATTGCCACAACTTCGGTTGAAAGATCGTTCTCTTCTATGAAGTTTGTGAAGACTGACTTACGCAACAAAATAGGAGACGGCTGGCTAAACGATCTTTTATTTACATATGTTGAGAAAAATGTTTTTAATGAAATCGATGACGAGCCTATCATGATTCATTTTCAGAACATGAAAACTCGTAGAGGACAATTGTAATGTAATGTTTTTTCGATTTTAATATCATATCTTATTTTCAAATTTAGTATGTTAATTTTCGCCCCCCTTCCGACAATTTCTGGCTTCGCCCCTGACTCCAGTACTACATATTTAAAATAAAAAAGGCACGAGTTTAAACCCTATGGGACGCAAATGCATGCCCTTTTACATATTGAAAACTTAGTCAATCGTGTTACATATTCTTACATTGAATATATCTAGTAATGCGAGAGTGCATTGTAACCTTAGCCAGTAGTGCCACCCAGCCCAACCCAATCTGTTAGAGACCCGACCCCAATCTATCACCCAATCCAACCCGCTCAAAATTGGGTCGAATCGGGCCAAACCCGACTATTATTCGGGTCGGGGCCAATACCTTGGGTCGGGTCTCCGACCCAATCAATATAATTAAGATATATTTCATATTAATTTTTCTTGATTTTTATTCAAGTAGTACAATCTTTAGTCTTTTTATATTTGTCATCCTCAATTTTATTTACATTCAATGACCGTTCAGTCTCTCATTTTCAAATCTCAAACACAACTCTTAGTTTTTATTTGAAATCTAGTTAGTAGTAATTAATTATTATTTGAATATGCTTGAATTTATTTAAACATGTTTGAAAATGAGTATTGATCTTATGTACTTTACAATAGTTTATAAGTTTCATTTGGGTTTTCTTGATAGGTTAATTAGAGTTTGTTTAATTAAATATGTATAGAATTTGTGAAGTGTATATTTGTTTGATTAAATTTGTTTAGGGTTTTTAATTGAACTTTAAGTTACAATGATGCATATGATTTTTGGTAAATAAAATTATATTGTAATTATTCGGGTCCGACGGCCCAAACCAATCCAACCCGGTTTTTATCGGGCTGGTTTGGTTCAGGCTGCATTGAAATATTTTAGGTCGGATTGGACTTTCCTTTTTATAACCCGATGTGAGCGAGTCGGGTTCATAAAAAAACATCGGGACGGCTTAACCCAACCCATGCTTAGCCAAAAAAAAATAAAAAATTAGTCGTACAATCTGAACTTCAAATTAGAACCATACGTTTTCTTATTTTAGAAGCCAATAACCGAAAACCGTTGATAACTTTAATTCTACAAGTACATCTATAAACGGCAAGTATATCAATAATCAACAAAATTTCTCACAATTTCAACAAACCCTTTTAGAATTTCGCACGTTTTTGACATTCCTAAAAATAATTTTCCATCTTTTAATTTTTAGTATGAATAATCTTAAAAATAATCTTGGCCGATAGTGCCGGTTGTTTTTACCGTGACAAATATCTTGTAACGTGAGTACATGTACTCTTACTTAAAAAAAATAATAAAAAAAATAGTATGAAAGTGAATTTTCCTTTTTAATACTATAATAATGGATATTGGATAGAACGCCACGTGTCCATAAACATAACTACCAGCAGTGTCGATTCTGACATTCATACACAGAGACAATCACTGCTTTTTCGCCCCAACATCTCTCACCGATCAGAATCACACACTTCTTCTTCTTCTTCAACGCTTCGGCTTTCTTCGCTAATGGCTTCGATTCCCTCCCTGCACAAGGCCTGGATCTACTCCGAGTTCGGCAAAACCTCCGAGGTCTTGAAGCTGGCCCGAAACGTCGCCGTTCCGGTGATCGGCGACGATCAGGTTCTCGTCAAGGTCGCCGCTGCTTCCATCAACCCCATCGATTTCAAGCGCATCCATGGCGCTTTGCAGGCCGCTGAAACTCTCCCAGTGAGCTCTTCTTTCTCGCGATTTTGAGCTGAATTATGGGGTTGATTCAATTCAAAGCTTGGTTACTTTTGCTTTTTTCAAGAAATCTGTACTCAATTCAAGGTTTGAACTCGTGAATTGAATGTGTTTTGTTTACATCCCTGGTAATTCAATTGAAAGCTTGCTCGCTTTTGCTTTTCTGAAGAGTTTGTGTTTCTCTCCCAGATTTTTGTTCAATTCAAGGGTAGAACTTGACGAATTTCGCTTTAGAGACGTGAAAAATCACAAGTCTTTTCAAGAAATTTCTCCTGAGAAAAATCATATGTTAAAAGGCAATCTGAATCTCCTGTTTCACAAATTAGATACACTCTCAGAGCTAGGGATGTGCACTTCTGGCCGGTAGGCCCAGTCCGACCACGACCCTCTCCAATCCGATCCGTCTAAAATCGGTTTGGAATGGGCCAAACTGAAAAGTCCACTGGTCCGGGTTTGGGTGCGACAGTTTGAATTCGGGTCTGAACCCGCTCCCATTTGTATATGAAAAAAATAAATTATTTTCTGTACATCGGGATTATGACTTTACGCTTGGTGTACGGATTTTTTAAATGGTTTAATTTATGGATTGAATCGAATAGTTAAGAAAAAATAAATTATTTTATAGAAGTTGCATAAAATATTGGATCGCGCATAACTTGCTGATTCAGCCCAAAGTAACCCGAAAGCTTGACCCAATTTGACCGGCACATTAGTATGATCGGTTTGGGTTGAAACTTTGGAATTATTGGATTGGGCTGAACATTTTTTTTCCGACCCATAATGTGCGGGTTGAATTGGGGTTGGATTATCAGGGCGGTCTAATCCAACTCGTGTACAGTCATAGCTTGTTCAAACATTCAAGATCGTGTAACTCGTAATTTACTCGCTAGATACTCTGTTATTGAACAGATTGTTACTGGATTGGATGTTGCCGGTGTGGTCGTGAAAGTAGGAAGTGAAGTAAAGAAGTTCAAAGTCGGGGACGAGGTCTATGGGGATATCAACGAGTCGGGTGCATCGAAACCAGCAAGATTTGGCACTTTGGCCGAGTACACAGCTGGCACGGAGAAGGTATTGGCTCTGAAGCCCAAAAACCTGAGCTTCGTCGAAGCTGCTAGCCTTCCCTTAGCCATGGAAACTGCGTATGAAGGGCTCGAGAGAGGCGAACTCTCTGCCGGAAAATCGGTTCTTGTTCTTGGAGGTGCCGGCGGGGTTGGAACTCACATTATTCAGGTTTCAATCCAACACCAATTATATCTAATTCTCTCCATAATAAATTGTTATGTTGTTTGTCCGGAGCTGGTAGTTTTGGTGATTGTGTTCTCTTTTCATTCAATTTCGATCACCAGTTAGCAAAACACGTTTTCGGAGCATCCAAGGTGGCGGCCACGGCGAGCACACGGAAGCTTGACTTGTTGAGGAGCTTGGGTGCCGATTTGGCCATCGATTACACAAAAGAGAATTTCGTGGATCTTGGGGAGAAATACGATGTAGTGTATGACACAGTTGGTGAGTTATAAACAAGCTTATGTTAAATCATTTGAACTTCAACACAGAAACATAGAAAATTTCCATTCTATTCTCATTAAACCCTCCTAATTTTTAACAGAGGATAAGCGAATATTAGTTAATAATGTTTTTTTATATATTAAATCACTTATTTTGACTCAATATTAGAATAAAATAGCACAAAATATTCATTTAATTACATTATGACCCAATTACACGATTAATACAAAAACTAATTAAACCTTTTAATTCTTGACACACAAAACACAATCCTAATTCCATAATCATCATGTTGGTCTTATATTTTTGCTCAAAAACAGGTCAAGCTGATCTCGCTCTGAAGGTTGTGAAAGAGGGAGGGAAGGTTGTGTCCATCGTGAGCGGGCCACCGGGTGTGATCTCGTTCTTTCTCGACTCGACTGCGAAGACGCTAGAGAAGCTCGAGCCGTACCTTGAGAGCGGTAAGATCAAGCCGCTGATAGACCCCAAAGGCCAGTTCCCATTTTCGGAGGCTTTGGAGGCATTTGCCTACCTCGAGACTTCGAGAGCTACCGGCAAAATTGTTATTCATCCTATTCCATGAAGCTTTTATTATTGAATTAAATGGGAAGAATAAACTATGTGCTGAGTGTTGTGTTTTGTTTGTTTGTGAGGATTGGCTTGCTATCAAAAAACTAATTCCTACCATATATCCGATATGGATGTATATATATGTGTTGCGTTAGCGGTGATAATTCGTGTCCCGTGCCCCGTGCTGTATTTTAGCTGACTATTCATGTAAACTCGTAATCACCGTTTAAATTTTTATTATCTATGAAGAGAGGTTATAGACACCTCAAAAATTATAAATGACCAAGAGATTTAGACATAAAATTTAGAGAATCCGTTTTGATTATGTATACAGTAACAAATTACTAATTTAGTGTACAACAACCAGTGTCTTGAAGACGACAATAATCATAAAAACGACATAAATTTAGCATCTGTATAGTAACAAATTACTAAACAATAGGGGTGAAAATAAAACCCGAAAACCGGGTAAAAATTCGAATCCGAATCCGTATCCGGATTTAAAACCCGAATCCGAATCCGGATCCGGATTCCGGATCCGGGTACCTGTACCCGGTTTTAAAACCGGGTTCGGGTACTGGGTATTGAAATCATAGAAACCGGGTACCCGGTACCCGGTTTAATACCCGAATTTTTTTTTAATTATTTTATTTTCCTTTAATTTTATTTAATTATTTTTATCTCATGTTTATTTGACTTGTAATACTTTTTTTTATTATTGTCATATCATATGTTTACAATTGATGTTGATGATGCTTGATGCGCGGAAAGAAAAAATGATGGCGGAAACGAAAAAAAAAAACCGCGAGACTATGTTTTTTTATGCATTTTAATTTTAAGACAATGGATATATGTTTTTATTTATGAAACAATGTTTATTTTGAGATAATATATTTTTAAAAAAATTAAAAAAACAAATGGATCCGGGTATAAACCCGGATCCGGTTGAAAACCCGAATCCGATATTCAAAACCGGGTACTGGGTACCTGATCCGGGTATCAAAAATTAGATACCCGGATTTCGGGTACCCGGTTTTCGGGTATCGGGTATCAATTTTTAAATACCCGGTTTTCAGAACCGGGTACCCGACCCGGTTTCACCCCTACTAAACAACCAGTGCTTTGAAGCAAACAAGTGACGATATAAACGACATGTAGTTGGTAGTGTTTTGAAGACAACAAGTAATGATATAGACATGAATTGGGCGTATATATAATAGTAAATCAGTTTTGAAGTCATGAAACAATTTAACATCTACTTAGCAATACTGTTTTGGGTGCTAATTTAGTTGAGATTCAAAATTCTTAGCGAGATTTCGAGCTCCTGTCTTTTAACTAAAAACAATACTGTATTATATAGATCTAGAACTTTGTGAATTAGACTACGATTAATTCTGTATAACAATGTTTCATCCATACATTTTATTCCACTTAGCTGCATGTATTGTAATGATCCTATGAAAATTATTCCATAGTGTAAACTAATCTCGCCGAGGCACGATTACACGATGCTTTCAAACCGTCGTATAAACCATCTTAGCACTAAAAAGGTTGATCCACAGTGTAAGCATCGAACTACCCTAGCTTATACCACGGAACAGAACCGTGGTTCAAACTTTCAACTAAGGTTCTAAACCGTAATGTAATCCGGGTTTTGTACTAGTGATGTTCATGATTTATCAAAACAATACTCGAAAATGAAAAGATTGCAACATCTCTTAATCCATCGACGCTCCCCTTTCTCCAAATCTCTCTTTCAACCTCTCAGCCACAACAGTTGCAACTCCCTCCCGCAATATCGATGGTTGAAAGCGACGAAGATATTGACTTTGTATGGTGCTTGCACTGTAGGTTCCCACTTTCCCAGTTAAACACACGCACTCAAATTATATATATATATATATATGAAGCAAGAGAGAGAAGAAGGGAACTAATACACCGTAGGAATTGATGAAGTGCAAAGCTTGGAGTGGTTTTTGCTATTACATGAGTGCTCTTTATATAGCATACCAATTGTATACAAAATTACCCTCCTATCCTCTAACTTGACAGTGAAGCAAAAACAAATCAACTAAATAATAAAATAATTTAATAAAAAACTTGTTGAGCAAGTATAGCACGTGATGTGGTTTTGCTTCTGAACCAAGTCTTGCGTATAATCTTCATTCTCACCTGTAAGCTTGACTTGGTTCGAGATTCTTCACGCCAAGCAGTTCTCGCATTTCTGAGAATTTGACTCTTGCTAAGGCTTTGGTAAGAATGTCAACTCGTTGCTCTCTGGTGTTGACAAATTCCACGATGATCTCTCGCTTCTCGACACACTCGCGAATAAAGTGAAATCGAGTGTCGATGTGCTTACTGCGTCCATGAAACACTGAATTTTTCATCAGTGCGATTGCGGACTTGTCATCCATGTAGAGAGTCACTGGCTTTTGCTCGGCTCCGGTAACCTCGCTTAACAAGCTCCTAAGCCAAAGAGTTTGACACGACGCCGCTGTCGCTGCCATGAACTCGGCTTCACAAGAGGAAAGGGCCACAATTTTCTGCTTCTGAGACTGTCAGGTGATCAAATTCCCGTTGAGATAAAACGCTATCCCTCTGGTACTTTTCGTGTCATCGACATCACCGGCTAGATCACCGTCGGTAAAACCGACCAGTTCTTCTGCTCCACTTCCTCTTTCGAACTAGATCACATAGCTCGTCGTTCCCTTCACGTAACGAAGGATGTGCTTCACTGTCTGCTGGTGTAGACTAGTAGGCTTCTCCATGCGACAACTCACCATGCCAACTACATATGAAATGTCAGGTCGGGTGTGGGTTAGGTACCTTAGGCACCCGATGACACGCGTGTACTCCGTGGGATCCACTGGGTTCCTTATACATCTTTCCCAAGCTTTAACTTTGGTTCCATCGGATACTTGCTTGAGTTGCAGTCCGCCATCTTGAACTGCTTTAGAATTTTCTTCGCGTAAGCTAACTGCTTTAGCGTGATGCAATCTTTCTTCTGATCGACCTCAATGCCGAGGTAGTATGAGAGTAGTCCGAGGTCGCTCATCTCGAATTCCTTCATCATCTGCCTCTTGAATCCATCTATGCCTTTTGCACTGGATCCTGTCACGATTAAGTCGTCGACGTATACACCGACGATGAAGGCCTCCTCTCCTGAGCTCCTCATGTAGACTGCTTGCTCCTGGGAGCACTTCTTGAAACTAAGACTCTTCATACTCCTGTCAAGTCGAGTGTTCCATGCACGTGGTGCTTTCCGCAACCCATAAAGAGCTTTTGACAACTTGTACACCTTCTGCGGTCTTGTCAACGAAGCCTTCCGGCTGAGTGACGTAGACTTTTACTTCTAGTTCACCATTCAGGAACGCCGATTTTACGTCCAGGTGATGGATTTTCCAGCATCGGTGAGCTGCGAGGGCTAAGATTAGCCTGACCGTGTCGAGTCTGGCTACTGGAGCAAAAACTTCCTCGAAGTCTATTCCCTGCTTCTGCACGTAGCCCTTTGCGACAAGTCTGGCCTTGTGGTTGAGGACCTTTCCTTCTGAGTCCTTTTTGAGCTTGTAGACCCACTTTAGACCAATGGACTTGTGACCTTTTGGAAGGTCAACTAGCTCCCACGTCTGATTCTTCTCTATGGACTATAGCTCTCTCTTCATCGCTTCCTGCCATTCTTTCTCAGTGACTGCCTCGCGGTAGTTAGTTGGTTCCTCTTCACTAACCAGCAAGAGCTCTTCTGGGCTCAAATCAAGCTCTCACGCTTCTTCGTAGACGTCGGTAAGGGTACGGAACCCTCTTGGTCCATCCTTGATCGACGAGTCTCCCGAGATTGTTCCTCCCAAACTAGCTCTCTCTGGGATCGGGGTGATCACCCTGATCCAAGGTTAGGCGAGTCTGGTAGTGAGTTCGTTCCAGTCGTGCTGGTTCCAGGCGAACTGGTTTTCGCCGAGCTGGGCGTAGCTTGTCCTTGGAAGGAGCTCTCTCCCTCTTCCTGGTCTACCGCCTCTTCCTCTTCGAGTATGAACTCCACTAAGTTTTGTTCGGGCTCTCCATTCTCATCTCGCCAGTCCCACTTCTTCTCTTCGTCGAACACGACGTCTCTGCTCACATGCACTTTGCCGTGTCGGGGGTCGTAAAACATGTGTGCCTTGCTCCCTTCTTCGGCGCCAAGGTACACCATCGACTGACTCCGATCATCGAGCTTCTTGATGTGTGGTCCCACAGTCTTCATATGTGCGGTGCACCCAAACACCTTCAAATGCTCCAAATGAGGTTTCTTCCCTCTTCATGCTTGGCAAGGGGTAAGCTCGCTTAGCGCCTTTGTCGGTAGACAGTTCAGCAAGTAGACCGCGTGTCATACTGCTTCTCCCCAGAATCTTGCTGGGACTTGCATGCTCTTCAGCAAACTCCTTGTTGTGTCCATCACAGTCCGGTTTCTTTTCTCTGCCACACCGTTTTGTTGGGGCGTGTACGGTGCAGTGAGGTGGCGTTCGACTCCCTCTTCATCGCAGAATTCTCTGAACTGCTGGGACGTGAACTCTCCACCTCGGTCGGTTGTCGAGGTATTTAACCTATATCCTGACCGGTTCTCCACGAGCTTCTTGAGCTTCTTGAATACTTCAAGAGTTTCACTCTTCTCTTTAAGCGTATAACCCACATCCAACGACTGTAATCATCAACAAGCAAAAAGAAGTACTTGTTGCCGGCTAGGGTGGCCGGGGTAATTGGACCACAGAGGTCAGCGTGCACCAATTGGAGGGGTAGCTTTGCTCGAAACTTGGCCTTGATCGGAAATGGAACTCTCGCCTGTTTTGCGACCATGCAACATTCACACAGCTAGTTGGAATGTTCAATCTTCGGTACCTCAAAGGCCATCTTCTTTTCTCCCATCATCTTGAGCGCGTAGAAGTTTACGTGCCCAAGTCGTGCCTACCACAACCAAGCCGGGTCTGCCAGGGACGCCATTAAACAGACGGGTTGGCCCGTCTCCAGGAGTATCTTGTACAACTTGTTTGGCGTTATCTTCACCTTCATCAACAGGGCGCCACTCTGTTCCACATCTTCAAGTACGAGCCGACCATCACCACTGTGTTGCGGACCTCTGTCATCTGACCGAGACTGATGATGTTACTCTTCAGCTTCGGGATGTAGTACACTTGGGTCAACAGGCGTTGGTCCCCGTTCTTAGACTGGAACAAGATGGATCCTCTGCCTCTGATTTCGACTATCGATTCATCGCCAAACTTCACGCTCCCTGTGATTTTCTCGTCAAGCTCTTCAAACTTAGCTCGGTCTCCCGTCATGTGGTTGCTCGCACTATTGTCTAAATACCAGACGTCGGTATAAACTTTCTTCTCTCCGTCTACGAGGAGGTTTGCAATAACCTTGTCCTCGATAAGCATGACCGTCTCGTCAGTCATCTTCTCCGGGCCGGGCCTCTTCTCGGCCACCATCAGCTCAGGCTCCGGGCTCGACTTCATGTCGACAGTGTAACGACCCACTTTTTGTTCGCTACTTCCCATACTTAAACTTTTCAAAATCTCTTGTTTAAAAATAAGTTTCTAAACTTGAACCCTTTTCCTATTGTGTATTTTTTATATCCAAGAGTTCTATTGTGTTGTTTTTTGGGCGCAAAGTCAGGAGGTCGTTTTTTTATTGTACCATAGGCAGATACAAAAGTCTTCATCATATTAATATATATATAAATATATTAAATTTGATTGATATTGCATTGAAAACTTCATAAAGCCTATTATAATGTGTATTACTACTTATGATGCATGTTTAACCTTCTATATATATATATAAATATAAATATAAATATAAATATAAATAAGGTCACCTAACAAATGGTGTAATCAGATAATGATGACCTATTATAATTATGAAAAGATATATTAATTATGAAACTTCTTTATTATCACATATATATATATAATTTCATTGATGAAATGAAACATAGATATTTCTTTGCCAATATAATTTTTTTTTGGCTTAAACACAGAGTCTGTACAAACTTAAACTTGTATCAAATAAACATATAACGATACTTGCATATATATATATATATATATTCATGCATATGTGTATAATCAAGAAATCGTGACATTAATGCATTCTCATAAGGATAGACATAGATAAATGGATATATTTCGTTTTGCATAAACAACGATACAATTTCTCTTCTATTAATTTTGGGTATTACAGACAGGCTCCTCCAGGTTGGTCTTCTCTCTGACCGGTTTTCGCCCGGGCTCAGCGTCGCTCTCGCATTCGACGCCCGTCTCCTCATCTCTTTGCACTTCAACGTTCCTCTCCTGCTGGGCGAACATCAACAATTGCTCGTCTTCATGGCATCTTGTCAGATTCACTTCGTCACCGTGCTTCTTGCTGTGGCACTCTGATGCGTAGTGCCCGAGCTTCAGAAAATTGTAGCACTTCACCGTGCTTTTTGTCTCTACGGGTCGTGGTGCCTTCCTGGCGGGGTGAGCTACTGCCGCGACCTCGCATGTCACGACCTTGCCCTTGTCATCGGGCTCTACCACGTGCTTGGCTATCTCCACCGTACCCGGTACGACTCGACGAGTTAGAAGAAGATTCAACTCCATGGTTCTTCTTCTGCTTGGCCACCTATTCTTCAAGCGTTAGCAGGAGGTGCTTATCCTCTTCATTTTTTCAGTGTGACGCCTCCCATTTGCTTAGCCATCACTTATTGGCTTACTAGCAAATTCTTGAACTCTACCAGTGATGGTTGAACGGGCCATCCTTGTACAACAATTACGAAGATTTGATACTCCGGTCTCAACCCGTGGATGATGATTAATCTTCATACGAGCTTCTTCGATGACGAACTTAGGATCGAGATCGCTAATCTCATGACATATCGACTTGACCTTGTGAAAACACTAAGCAATCTTCTTTGAGAAAAGCACCTCATGCTTCTTTAGGCGTCTTATCGTCCCTAATGTGCTCCAATATCTCTTGTCGTCCTGTTAGCATCTTCCTCCGATGGCGAAATTTTGCTTCCGCCAACGACCTCCCAAACGTTCGTGTCCTTACAAATTGGACATCATGCATGTTGCCCACGTGTTGTAGTTGTTGTCGTTGAGCTTCTTAATTCCTCTGACGACTTGGATATCACCCATCGTGTTTGCAGTACCTCGACACAAAGAAAACACACACAGTAAAATCTCAAGAAATCATTTCTGATGTGGAAGATCAGTACGAACCGCAACCACAGAGCATACTAAGAATTTCAAGAGACCTGACAACAACACTCACAACCCCACTCTGATACCAAATGTAGGTTCCCATTTTCCCAGTTAAACACATGCACTCAAATTGCGTATGTATATATATATATATATATATATATATATATATATATATATATATATGTGAATCAAGAGAGAGAACAAGGGAACTAATACACCGTAGAAATGGGTGAAGTACAAAATCTTGGAGTGGCTTTTGCTATTACATGAGTGCTCTTTATATAGCATACCAATTGCATACAAAATTACCTATATGTTGGTTCCAATTAAAAGATCTGCAGCCAAAAAGAATTGAAGAACAGCAAAGAAAAAGAAACAAATTTTGGGAGAAGAAGTTTCCTCTGATTAATATCGAATATCAAAATTGCAATAATGGAGTTACAAAAAATAAACACTAACACTAGTATTTATAGAGAACCAGAAAACGAAACCCTAGCTAAATTTCCTAAAATAAACTCAATCAAGTCTTCTCCATTTACATTCTAATCCTAACAGAATCAGGAAACAAAATCAAATCAAATCTCCAAACTTGCTCCTCAAGCTTGGAACCTTTTGGAATGGGTTCAGCTGACTTTTGGTCGTGTGTCCCTAGCAGAGCTGCTAGGGTCCATTTCTGCCCGGGGAATTGCTGGTAGGGGCTCTTCTGCTAGGGAGCCACTTCTGCCCGGGGACACTCCTGGTAAGGGCATTTCTGCTCGGGCCCTTCTCTGCTAGGGGAAGCTTTGGTGGGGAGATTCCTGGTAGGGAAATCTCTACTAGGGGTTGTTGAGCCAGGTCAAGCTTAAACTCACACTATCCTCTAAGTTGATAGTGAAGCATAAGCAAATCTACTAAATAATAAAATAATTTAATAAAAAACTTGCTGAACAAGTATAGCACGTGATGTGACTTTGCTTGTGAACCAAGTGTTGCTTATAATCTTCATGCACGACTCCCACGCTGTTGTGACAAAGCGCGACACTACTTCAAGGTAGTTTGTTTCGTCTCTCAGCTCAATTCATTCGAACAACGGTTTCGATTAACACTCACCCATTTATATTTCTTTTCGGGATGAAGTCTACAACTGACCGTTGAGCTTTTCCTTTAGCCCCTCAACAGTCGAGCGACATCACAGTACTAATTTTGGAATGGGTTCAACTTACTTCTGGTCGTGTATCCCTAGCAGAGCTGCTAGGGTCCATTTCTGCCTGGGGCATTCTGTTGGGAATCGGGGTTTAAATTCCGACTCCATTACCACGAAATATGCCTCCGAGCCGTCCCGGTGACATTTAAAAAATTATTTTAAAGCGGAAAACTTGTTATCGGAATAACGGCACCGATATCGGGTAAGAACCATTTCAACATGATCCGATAAATATTACATATTTAATATTCATAACATATTATTAATATCAAAGTCGAAATATAAGAAATAAATAGAAAGCAGTAAATGTTTTTGCATTTATTAACCCAATGCATAAGGCCGTACCTCGGTTGACGTTTCTGATTGCGGACTCTGAAGTTCGGCAGGGCTCCGCGGGTGCTGAGGGAAACACCCATAATCTTCCGGGATATTCTCCTGGACTCCTCGTACCGAAGCGTGGGCTTCGCCGGCAGGACTCCGTCGCAAAATTTAACTGAGGTTCTTTTTAAGCTTCCGGAGAAATAGTCTCCTAAGCCGAACCAGAAAAGAGATCAGAAGCAGAAAACTCGCAGACCCTAGAGAGAGAGGGAGAGCTCGAGTTTTTGCTCTGGGGAGAGGTGTGTAGAATGTTGTAAATGAGCTTCCTATTTATAGACTTGGCCCGTAACCGAATTAGAGATTTTCTCTCCTAAATTCGAATTATATATATATATATACTTTAATTATTTCAATCCAATGGTTGAGATTTAATCTCATAGAAATCCAATGGTTATAATTAAACTTGTATTTAATTAAATAAGAAAGACTTGATAAATACAAAAATCAAGCTTATCTTCTTATTTAAATATAATTCGAATATATATATATATATCTAATTTAGAAAATCATTATTAAATATAATTAATTATCCTAATCCAAAGGCTTAGATTCAATCTTATCTAAATCCAATGGATATAATTAATTAGGGATTTAATTAAATAAGAAAGACTTGGTAAATCAAAAACCAATCTTATCTACTTATTTAAATATTCGAAATATATATATATATATTAATGATAATTTTGAAATTAATTATCTAGATCTAACGGCTTAGATTAATCTTAGACCGATCTAATGGATCAAATTAGTTTGGGATAAATATCAAATATTCTAAGACTTGGTAAAAGCCAAATTCGATTTTATCTTATCATTATATTCGAAAATTATATATTACATATATAAATAATTAATTTCCAATCCGACGGTAAAGATTAAATCTTAAACCGATCTAACGGATACAATTAATTAGCTCAAATTCGAAAGCCCTAAGCTTGGTCACCAAGCTATTATTTTCGAATTAGGGTTAGGTAAAAAATCAATCATCTTAATCCTACGGTTGATATTAAATCATCTCCGATCTAAAGGATAAGATTGATTTTAGGGTTTTTGCCAAAGTACCAAACTTTAGGTACTTATGCCGCAAATATTAAACCCTATCTAGGTCAAACTCGAGTGGACTATATCATGTAGGCCCAATACGATTTACAATGTAACATGTATAATTAAATATACATTATTATTATTAATATAAATCTATTAATTATTAATTAATTATTAATAAGATATTAATAATTAAATCCAAATAATTAAATTATATTAATAATTCCTGATCTCAATATCACACATAAAAATGTCATGGTGCCACACCATCATTTAAATTCGTGACATGTGATTTAATTTCATAGTTTCTCGAACCGAGCACGAACTTAGAAAATCATAAATCACTAACCGTAAGTCGAAATGACTTGGTTCAAAAAGCAAAGTTGCTTAGAATTTAATTTCCAACAACATGGTACTGATAGAAAATCTAAATTCTAACTTTCTTTTATCAGTTAATTTCGTGTACCAAGATATGGTACTTTTGCCAAGCTGACGATAAAACTATCTGACGTCTGCCACAGACCTTTCAGTTTTATAAGTCAAGCCAAATGATTAGACATTATCCAGAATGTATTTTAATCACGTACGTATCATCCGTTACGGAGCTATCCTGGGGACCATGGACCCGTATCACTTAAGCTCCAACGAACTGCTAGTTGTTCGTCAAACCTCGAAGTGATTCCACTATAGACCCGAGGCTGCACTCTTTAGTGATACGGTATATATTATTCCCTTTATAACAGCAGGGTGTCCATTGATACAATCAAATTCGGGTTATTGATCTTTCACTTGATGATCCACACACGAGCAGGCGGTTTCTACCGTTATGCCCCTCATTGCATTTTCATCCTTGACTCAGTCAGTAATATTATGAGTAACCCACTTATGGTTTCGATTCATAAGTTGCGCACGGGTACCTCTCACTTCTCACCACCGACAATCAAGGGAATCATCATTACTCTGAAGAGAGCTGTGTGATGCCCATGTCTATGACCAGGCTACCCTTACTGCTGACTATCATGTTCCCAAAATAATAGTGTTGGGAACAGCGGTAATATTTCTTGTTCTTTAACGGTTAAATCAAAGAACAATCAAGCCAGCAGTTCGGACTCAAGATCACTCAGGACTTAGATCGAATATCCATTTGATCATCTACTAGTGACTCAACTCCAAGTTATCAGTGACGGTCTTATATGATAACTTCCGGAGTTTAAGTCAGGTCCAGTCCAGTATGAAGACACTTCATACTTAATGCACTTCTACTGAGTGTGACACACACAAAATCCAGAATAGGATTGTCACTTAGTCACATTAATGACCTTATACTATTAATGGGCTCCCACCCAGTTAATCAGGTCACGGACATTTTAAGTTCATTTATTATGATTATTAATTCTTCCCCACATTGACTCTGTTGTGATAATAATAACATAATTGCATTCTTTATGAACTAAGGAAACAAACATTCTATTTTACTCTACCAAAAACTATAATAAGATTAACATAATAAGCATTATCTTTATTCAATGACATATCATAATCTTTTACAAATGGATAAATTATCTTGTTTAAGGACACATATGTCCAACAATCTCCCACTTGTACTTAAAGAAGATGACCCATGTCTTTCAGACCCATATTCTCCAGATGCCTCCTGAATATTTTCTCTGGCAATGTCTTGGTAAATAGATCAGCCAGATTGTCTTCCGAAGCTATTTTCACAACCCGTACGTCGCCACGACGTACTATCTCTCTAATGAGATGGTATTTTCTCTCTATATGTTTCGCCTTGTTATGGTCTCTGGGCTCTTTAGAATTTGCCACCGCTCCACTGTTGTCACAGTATAGCATTTGTGGCCCATCCACATCTGGGACTACGCCCAATTCCATGTAGAAATTCTTTAGCCAAACTGATTCTTTGGCTGCCTCACAAGCTGCCACATATTCAGTTTCCATTGTGGAATCTGCGATACAGGATTGCTTTACGCTTCTCCAGAATATCGCTCCACCAGCAAGGGTGTACACTGCTCCCGACGTCGATTTTCTCGCGTCCTTATCAGACATAAAGTCTGAATCAGTGTATCCTAGTGGATTCAGTTCTGACCCTGAAAACACTAACATATAGTCTCTCGTTCTCCGAAGATACTTGAGAATGTCTTTTACTGCACTCCAGTGAGCCATACCTGGGTTGGATTGATATCTACTTACTATTCCCACACCGTAACAGATGTCTGGTCTAGTACACTGCATAGCATACATCAGACTTCCGACTGCTGAAGCATAGGGTATACGCCTCATCTCGTCTTGCTCTTCCGG
This sequence comes from Parietaria judaica, assembly GCA_954871525.1. Taxonomy (NCBI): domain Eukaryota; kingdom Viridiplantae; phylum Streptophyta; class Magnoliopsida; order Rosales; family Urticaceae; genus Parietaria; species Parietaria judaica. Next base: position 27,646,644 of record OX940869.1, read on the forward strand.
AGAAGTTGGGCACTGTTTCCTGCTAAGGAACACTCCATGTCTGGTTGGTAAATTACCTCCCTTGGAGTTTGCCATTGCAAAACGTTCAAGCACCTTATCAATGTAAGCTGCTTGAGATAAGGCCAGAAGCCTGTTGTTGTGATCCCTAAAAATACGGATCCCAAGAACATAACTGGCTTCTCCCATGTCCTTTATTTGGAATTGTGTAGATAGCCACGCCTTCACGTCCGATAATTTCTTCACACTGTTTCCAATGAGAAGAATATCGTCGACGTACAGAACAAGAAAAATTTCCACGGTTTCGTCATTGAGCTTATAGATGCAGGCCTCAGTGACGTTTTGAATGAATCCATTGGTTTTGATGGTCTCATCAAATCTTAGATTCCAGGATCTGGAAGCTTGCTTCAATCCATAAATGGATTTGAGAAGTCTGCAAACTTTCCCTTCTTGACCCTTCTGCACGAACCCTTCTGGTTGGTCCATATAGATGTTTTCGTCAATGTACCCGTTCAGGAAAGCGGTTTTGACGTCCATCTGCCAAATCTCGTAATTGAGACTACAGGCTATGGCCATGAGAATCCGGATGGACTTATACTTAGCGACTGGAGCGAAGGTCTCATCGAAATCAATACCTTCCCTCTGGGTAAAACCCTTTGCCACTAGTCTAGCCTTGAAGGTTTCAACCTTCCCGTCCACTCCTCTCTTTCGCTTGTATACCCACTTACAGCCAATGGTTTTGAAGCCATCCGGTAAGTCTACAAGTTCCCAGACTTCATTAGAATCCATTGATTCTATTTCTTGGTTCATGGCTTCCTGCCATTCTCCCTTATCAGGATCAACCATAGCTTGCTTGTAGCCTATGGGATCTTCAACACTAGTGTTTGTGACAGCTAGATGAAATTCCAACTGGGTGTGCTCGTAGCGTTCAACTGGTCTTTTGAACCTCCCACTACGTCTGAGCACTCCCTGATTCTGATTTGGGACCGTGGTTTCCGCACTCTCTTCGACAACATGCACTGTTGTCGGTGTTGTGACATCTTGTCACATGGTTCAGCAATTACTTAAGCATTGTCATTTATTTCCATCATAATGATATTATCACTATGATTAGATATCAACCTTTGATAAAAGGTTTATCTAACAATGAATAACTCATATATTTACTCAATATTGCATAGGATCTAAAAGGCAAATTTTATTTAATAATAATTAAAATTGTCAAAAATAAAATAAAATTGAAAGGTTTTCAAATCGCCTTTTAACAAAAGATCCTTACATAAATGAGTAAAAATAAAAATGAGTCTCATTATTGTGCCGACATATATCTTCGAGGCTCTCGAATGACTTCCGGCAATTACTCCTTAGCTGCTGCTGAAAAACAAAGAATGTCACATGTTACAGTTTTAGATCTTTGGAGAAAAGACTTTCTAAAACAAATGTGTGATAAGCAACGTATCAGGTGAGACACTCACCGGTTTCATTCTTCTTTTCACCTTGGAACTTGGGACAATCTCTTTTCCAATGTCCCTTTTCCTTGCAAAGGAAGCATCTTCCTTTCTCAGCAGCTTTCTTGCCTCCTGTCTTTGGCTGGAAATTCTTTCCCCATTTTTTCTTAGGACCGGGCCTTTTCTTCATCTTCGAGTTTCTGGAAGAAGATCCTTTCTTGAACATTATGTTCAATTTAGATTTCTTCTTGACCAAACCCGAGATGTCCTCAAAGGTTTGCAACTCATTAATCAACTGTGTCAAACCATATTTCAGTTTGTTCATAATGTAGTTGCTGGTGAATGGAACAAACTCAGGTGACAGCGAGTTAAGAATGATGCTGATCTGAGATTTCTCATCCACCACGGCCCCATGCAGCTCAGCCTCATTGAACCAATTGGTCATGCTCATAACATGGTCACGAACATATGTTCCTGGTTTCATTTTGGCATTCATGTAGCGACGAGTCGCTTCATGTTGAGCTTGCTCAGACTGCTTTCCATACATACCTTGGAGAGATTCCATGATATCATAAGTAGCGTCCTTTCCCTCTAGCTTGACTCTCAGTGAATCAGACATGCTAGTCAGCATATATGCCTTAGCACGATTATTTGCATGAACCCAAGAGTCATAGAGTTCCTTTACACCTCTGGCGCTATTAGCAGCCGGTGCAGGGGGACATTCATCAGTGAGAACAAAGCGTATGTTTTCACTGATTAAGACAATATTTATGTTGCTCTTCCATTTTGGAAAGTTACTTCCGGCGAGAGTGTTGTTCGAAAGCAGTGACATGATAGGATTCGACATTTTAGACTGGCATTGAAAAAGAAACTTATTAAACTTTATTATAGGTAGAATGTTTTAGGTAAAAAGGTTCGAAATAGTTACATGATGCAAACATGCTCTGGGAAAAACGTTAACAAAAACCCTTTAACTATTTCGTGATAATTTAACCGACTATGCACGTCGTTGCCGTCCTTAAGGCATGGTCATACGAAGATGACTCGCGGTATCAACCGTGTAGTTTGGTTAAACTGAGCTTTAGTCATAAACTCAATTAATATTCAAAGAACTACCAAAGTTCCTCATGATTATTAACTATCACCATAGACGGTCGGGAAGCACCAACTTCCGTGCAAGCTTAACCCATTATTTTCGGTTCTCGGGATCCTCTTGGAAACGTCGTCCTTAAGGAATGGTCATACGAAGATGACTCGCGGTCCATTTCCAAGATTTCTCCGTCCCCATATTCTTTTGGAACTATCACGGTGTCAAACCTTCCACAAGCACACCTTTCCTGAGGAGTGGTCACACGAAGGTGACTCGAGGCGGTGTGGTCAGCAGACCTTGTGACAGTAATAATGGAGACCTTTAATTTATTCTATACTTGCCATGGTTTTATAAAATAACGTTTTAAATACTAAGTTATTAAAAACTTATTATAAACTCTCTATTAATGAAACATTAAAAGTTTATATTTCGGCTTAATAAAGCCCTTATTTATAGTGTTTATTATTTCGTCGGTAGTGATAGGTCAATTCATACTTTCTCCAGGTAGATGGGAGGGGTCCTAACCGGTCACCCAGAAGTGGATGGTGAACCGGCCCCACTTTTGATTCCCTCTTCCTTAGACAAGATCATATGATTGAGATTTTTCCGACTAGTAATAAGCACTTTTACATTTACCTTTTTTTATTTATGTCTATCTTAATTTCGACATATTAATAATTATCAAAACATAGACACTATGTTCACGGGTTATGGAAATAGGTTATAACAAATTATATCTATGATGAACATTTATAATATGATATTAATGATACTTATTCTCAAAGAATTATCATTAAATCGATTTTAGGCCATATTAATAATTATTTATGAAATATAAAAATATGTCAATGATATCATTCCAAAGAATTATCATTCATATTTTAATATTAAATAAGACAATATTATTTAAGTATTAAATAATATCCATATTTAATTTTATGAATTTTATAAAATAAGACAATGTTATTCATCCAAAAATAACATCCATATTTTATTTCTAATTAATTAAAGATAATTAATTTAATTCATAATTTATTAATTTCAAAAATAATAATTAATATTAAATTTATTTAATCCACGGGTACCGGGTCGGATTAAAAATCCGGCCCATTTTTTAAAAAAATATTGCACGTGGGACTTCCGGGCTTAAGCCCGGGCCCACGTGCCGTGGACTTGCCTTGGCCTAGGGCTCGGGAAGGGTAGGGCAGAACGCTGCCAGCCCTATGGGCCTACAGGCCCATTATGCTGCCAGGCAGCGTGCTACCCGAGCCCAGTTCCGAGGCCCTTAGCGCTGCCAGGCAGCGCCCTTGCGTTGGGCTTGGGCCTGGCCAGGGACATGGCCCATGGGTTGCAGCGAGCAGCCCTTGCTCGCTCCCAGTGGGCTTGACCCGAGCCCCTCGGGCTGGAGACCAGCCCGGTCTCCCACTGGGTTCGCTGCCAGCGAACCCTTGCCCACGGGTTGGGCTACTTCGGTAGCCCGGCCCATTACCCGGTCCGGTTATGGGTCGGGTAATATTCTAATTTTAAATTAATATTTAAAATATCTAGAAATTCAAAATTTTCAATTTTAAAAATATTAATATATTCATCAAATAATTCGTTCTTTAAACCGTTAAATTAAATTACGTAATTATTTATCCTTGAACCATGGCTCTGATACCAATTGTTGGGAATCGAGGTTTGAATTCCGACTCCATTACCACGAAATATGCCTCCGAGCCGTCCCGGTGACATTTAAAAAAATATTTTAAAGCGGAAAACTTGTTATCGGAATAACGGCACGGATATCGGGTAATAACCATTTCAACAAGATCCGATAAATATTACATATTTAATATTCATAACATATTATTAATATCAAAGTCGAAATATAAGAAATAAATAGAAAGCAGTAAATGTTTTTGCATTTATTAACCCAATGCATAAGGCCGTACCTCGGTTGACGTTTCTGATTGCGGACTCTGAAGTTCGGCAGGGCTCCGCCGGTGCTGAGGGAAACACCCGTAATCTTCCGGGATATTCTCCTGGACTCCTCGTACCGAAGCGTGGGCTTCGCCGGCAGGACTCTGTCGCAAAATTTAACTGAGGTTCTTTTTAAGCTTCCGGAGAAATAGTCTCCTAAGCCGAACCAGAAAAGAGATCAGAAGCAGAAAACTCGCAGACCCTAGAGAGAGAGGGAGAGCTCGAGTTTTTGCTCTGGGGAGAGGTGTGTAGAATGTTGTAAATGAGCTTCCAATTTATAGACTTGGCCCGTAACCGAATTAGAGATTTTCTCTCCTAAATTCGAATTTTATATATATATAAATACTTTAATTATTTCAATCCAATGGTTGAGATTTAATCTCATATAAATCCAATGGTTATAATTAAACTTGTATTTAATTAAATAAGAAAGACTTGATAAATACAAAAATCAAGCTTATCTTCTTATTTAAATATAATTCGAATATATATATATATATATATATCTAATTTCGAAAATCATTATTAAATATAATTAATTATCCTAATCCAAAGGCTTAGATTCAATCTTATCTAAATCCAATGGATATAATTAATTAGGGATTTAATTAAATAAGAAAGACTTGGTAAATCAAAAACCAATCTTATCTACTTATTTAAATATTCGAAATATATATATATATATATATTAATGATAATTTCGAAATTAATTATCTAGATCTAACGGCTTAGATTAATCTTAGACCGATCTAATGGATCAAATTAGTTTGGGATAAATATCAAATATTCTAAGACTTGGTAAAAGCCAAATTCGATTTTATCTTATCATTATATTCGAAAATTATATATTACATATATAAATAATTAATTTCCAATCCGACGGTAAAGATTAAATCTTAAACCGATCTAACGGATACAATTAATTAGCTCAAATTCGAAAGCCCTAAGCTTGGTCACCAAGCTATTATTTTCGAATTAGGGTTAGGTAAAAAATCAATCATCTTAATCCTACGGTTGATATTAAATCATCTCCGATCTAAAGGATAAGATTGATTTTAGGGTTTTTGCCAAAGTACCAAACTTTAGGTACTTATGCCGCAAATATTAAACCCTATCTAGGTCAAACTCGAGTGGACTATATCATGTAGGCCCAATACGATTTACAATGTAACATGTATAATTAAATATACATTATTATTATTAATATAAATCTATTAATTATTAATTAATTATTAATAAGATATTAATAATTAAATCCAAATAATTAAATTATATTAATAATTCCTGATCTCAATATCACACATAAAAATGTCATGGTGCCACACCATCATTTAAATTCGTGACATGTGATTTAATTTCATAGTTTCTCGAACCGAGCACGAACTTAGAAAATCATAAATCACTAACCGTAAGTCGAAATGACTTGGTTCAAAAAGCAAAGTTGCTTAGAATTTAATTTCCAACAACATGGTACTGATAGAAAATCTAAATTCTAACTTTCTTTTATCAGTTAATTTCATGTACCAAGATATGGTACTTTTGCCAAGCTGACGATAAAACTATCTGACGTCTGCCACAGACCTTTCAGTTTTATAAGTCAAGCCAAATGATTAGACATTATCCAGAATGTATTTTAATCACGTACGTATCATCCGTTACGGAGCTATCCTGGGGACCATGGACCCGTATCACTTAAGCTCCAACGAACTGCTAGTTGTTCGTCAAACCTCGAAGTGATTCCACTATAGACCCGAGGCTGCACTCTTTAGTGATACGGTATATATTATTCCCTTTATAACAGCAGGGTGTCCATTGATACAATCAAATTCGGGTTATTGATCTTTCACTTGATGATCCACACACGAGCAGGCGGTTTCTACCGTTATGCCCCTCATTGCATTTTCATCCTTGACTCAGTCAGTAATATTATGAGTAACCCACTTATGGTTTCGATTCATAAGTTGCGCACGGGTACCTCTCACTTCTCACCACCGACAATCAAGGGAATCATCATTACTCTGAAGAGAGCTGTGTGATGCCCATGTCTATGACCAGGCTACCCTTACTGCTGACTATCATGTTCCCAAAATAATAGTGTTGGGAACAGCGGTAATATTTCGTGTTCTTTAACGGTTAAATCAAAGAACAATCAAGCCAGCAGTTCGGACTCAAGATCACTCAGGACTTAGATCGAATATCCATTTGATCATCTACTAGTGACTCAACTCCAAGTTATCAGTGACGGTCTTATATGATAACTTCCGGAGTTTAAGTCAGGTCCAGTCCAGTATGAAGACACTTCATACTTAATGCACTTCTAGTGAGTGTGACACACACAAAATCCAGAATAGGATTGTCACTTAGTCACATTAATGACCTTATACTATTAATGGGCTCCCACCCAGTTAATCAGGTCACGGACATTTTAAGTTCATTTATTATGATTATTAATTCTTCCTCACATTGACTCTGTTGTGATAATAATAACATAATTGCATTCTTTATGAACTAAGGAAACAAACATTCTATTTTACTCTACCAGAAACTATAATAAGATTAACATAATAAGCATTATCTTTATTCAATGACATATCATAATCTTTTACAAATGGATAAATCATCTTGTTTAAGGACACATATGTCCAACACATTCCTGGTAGGGGCTCTTCTGCTAGGAAGCACTTCTGCCTGGGGGCACTCCTTGTAGGGGCATTTTTGCTCAGGCCCTTCTCTGCTAGGGGAAGCTTTGGTGGGGAGATCTCTGGTGAGGAAATTCCTGGTGGGGAAATCTCTGCTAGGGGTTGTTGAGCCAGTTCAAGCTTAAACTCACATTCTCCCCCGTAAGCTTGACCTGGGTCGAGGTTCTTCACCCCGAACAACTCTCTCATCTCCGCGAACTTAAATCTTGCTAGAGCCTTGGTAAGTATGTCTGCACGCTGCTCCTTTATGCTGACAAATTCTACGATGATCTTCCGCTTCTCCACACATTCGCGGATATAATTATACCGAGTGTCTATGTGTTTGCCCCGACCATGAAAAACTGAATTCTTCATTAGTGCTATTGCGGACTTATTGTCCACGTAGAGTGTTACCGGCTTCTCCTCGGCTCCAGTCAGTTCACTCAGTATCCCCTTCAACCACATTGCTTGACACGCTGCTGCGGTTTCTGCCATGAACACCGCTTCACACGAGAATAGAGCTACCGTCTTCTGCTTCTGAGACTGCCAGGTGATCAGGTTCCCGTTGAGGTAGAACGCCATCCCTCCGGTAGAACGCCATCCCACAGGTGGCGCTCAACTCTTTCCTCATCGCAGAATTCTCCGAACTGCTGGGATGTAAACTCTCAACCTCGGTCTGTTCTCAAGACTTTCATCTTGTGTTTTGACCCATTCTCCACAAGCCTCTTGAACTTCTTGAAGACTTTAAAGGCTCTACTCTTCTCTTTGAGCGTGTAGATCCACATGCAGCGAATGTAGTCGTCAACAAGTAGTAGGAAATACTTGTTTCCGGCTAGAGTTTCTGGGGTGATTGGACCACAGAGGTCCGCATGCACCAGTTGGAGAGGTCGTTTTGCTCGGAACTTGGCCTTGATCGGAAATGGCACTCTAGCCTGTTTTGCGATCATGCAGCATTCGCATAGCTAGTTGGGGTGTTCAATCTTGAGAACCCCAAAGTCCATCTCCTTCTCTCCCATTATCTTGAGTGCGTAAAAGTTTACGTGCCCAAGTCTTACATGCCACAACCAGGACGGGTCTGCTAGGGATGCCATTAAGCAAACGGGCTGGCCTGTCTCTAGGAGAATCTTGTACAACCTGTTCGGTGTTCTCTTCATCTTCATCAGCAGGTTGCCACTTCTGTTCCACATCTTCAGATAGGGACCAGACATCACCATTGTGTTTCCGATCTCTGCATCTGTCCGAGGCTGATGATGTTACTCTTCAGCTTTGGGATGTAGTACACCTAGGTCATAAGGCGTTGGTCCGGGTTCTTGCACACGAACAAGATGGAACCTCTGCCTCTAATTTCGACGATTGAACTGTCGCCGAATTTCACGCTCCCCGTGATCTTCTCATCGAGATCTTCCAACTTAGTTCAGTCTCCTGTCATGTGGTTGCTCGCGCCATTGTCTAGGTACCATACATCGGTAGAGATTTTCCGCTCTCCGTCAACGAGGAGGTTTGCAATAACCTTATCCTCGATTAGGAACACCATCTCGGTGGTCTTCTTCTTCGAGCAGGTTTGGTCTCTGGTCTCTGCTCGGAGCTCTCTGGTCGCTGGTCTCTGTTCTCTGCTTGGATTCTAAGCAGGTCTGTTCTCTGCTCTCCAGGCAAGTCTGCTCCCTGCTCTCCGGACAGGTCTGCTCCCTCTCGCCTATGAGGATTGTCTCCTCGTCTTCTTGTCCGTCCAGGCTCACCTCCTGTTCGGCAAACATCAGCGCTGGCTGGTCTTCGTGGAATCTCGTCAGATTCGCTTCCTCGCCTTGGTTCATGCTGCGACACTCTGAAGCAAAGTGCCCCGAGCTTCTGACAATTGTAGCACTTCACTGTGCTCTTGTTTCTCCTGGTCGTGCTTTCCTGATGGGGTGCACCATTGCCAAGACCTCGCGTGTCCCGACCTCACCCTTGTCCACGACCTCTACCACGTCATCAGCTGTCTCTGCTGTAGCTACTCCGACCAAAGGAGGTAGAAAAAAATTCTGCTCCCCCACTTTTCTTCTTTCTGGCCGTCCATTCTTCATGCGTGAGAGGGAGGTGCTTCTCCTCTTCTTTGTCACAGTAACCCCGAAGTCTCTCCTCGTGGGCTTTGAGGCGACCAACCACCTCGTCGACCGTCATGATCTTGAGATCGCCGAACTGCTCAATCGATGTCACGATCTGCATGTACCTGTGTGGCATGGCTCTAAGGAATTTCTTGACAACAATGGTTTCATCCACCTTGTCTCCTAGCGAGCGGATACCGGTCATAATGGACGTGAGTTTCATGGCGAAGTCATCAATTGACTCGCCGTCCCTCATCCGAAGAACCTCGAATTCACTCTTCAAGGTTTGGACTTTTGCGTCTCGGACGCGGCCTGCACCCATGTGCATGGGTTTTAGCGTCTCCCACGCCTCCTTTGCGGAATCTTTCTCGGCGATCATGAGAAGGACGTCTTCCGGAACTCCTTGATAGATGGCGGCGAGTGTCATCCTCTCCTTGCGCCTTTCGACATCGTTGCCTTCTACAGCCTCCCAAACTCCTTACGCCTGCAGATTCACCCGCATCTTTAACGCCCACACCGAATAATTTCTCTTCGTGAGCATCGGATAATGGAGCGTCACGTTTCCTTCATTTGATCTGATCTTCGTCGCCGTCGTCAACTCTCCTCCGGTGGATTTGCTTGGTAACGACATCTTTTTGGCACCTCAACTCTGATACCAATTGTTGGTTCCAATGAAAAGATCTGCAGCCAAAAAGAATTGAAGAGCAACAAAGAAAAAAAAAAAACAAATTTTGGGAGAAAAAGTTTTCTCCGATTAATATCGAATAACAAAATTGCAATAATCAAGTTACAAAAAATAAACATTAACACTAGTATTTATAGGGGACCAAAAAATGAAACCCTAGCTAAACTTCCTTAAATAAACTCAATCAAATCTTCTACATTTACATTCAAATCCTAACAAAATCAAGAAACCAAATCAAATCAAATCTCCAAACTTCCTCCTCAAGTTTGGAACATTTTGGAATGGGTTCAACTGACTTCTGGTCGTGTGTCCCTAGCAGAGCTGCTAGGGTCCATTTCTGCCCGGGGCAATCCTGGTAGGGGCTCTTCTGCTAGGGAGCCACTTCTGCCCGGGGACACTCCTGGTAGGAGCATTTATGCTCGGGCCCTTCTCTGCTAGAGGAAACTTTGGTGGGGAGATCTCTGGTGGGAAAATTCCTAGTAGGGAAATCTCTGCTAGGGGTTGTTGAGCCAGGTCAAAGCTTAAACTCACACTATCCTCTACTCTAACTTGATAGTGAAGCATAAGCAAATCAACTAAATAATAAAATAATGTAATAAAAAACTTGCTGAGCAAGTATAGCACGTGATGTGGCTTTGATTGTGAACCAAGTCTTGCTTATAATCTTCATGCACGACTCCCACGCTGATGCCACAAAGCGCGACACCACTTCAAGGTAGGTTGTTTCGTCTCTCAGCGATGGTTTCGATTAACACTCACCCATTTATATTTCTTTTCGGCATGAAGTCTACAATTGACCGTCGAGCTTCGCCTTCAGCCCCTCTACAGTCGAGCGACATCACAGTACTAATTTTGCATCGGTTTATATTTCAGTTTTGCTTTTAATTTTTGTTTTGGATTAATAGTACACGTCACAGTACTAACTTTGTTCACGTTTTAATATATGAGGCATCATCCAGTGTGTTAATATCCTACTGCTTGCGGTTTTGACGTAAAGTTGTTATTTTAACAAATTATCAAAGGTCTTTACAATTGATTAATAATTTCATCCAAATTTACTTACGATGAGTTTTAGTAATAGTCAATTACTAAAAATAATTATTGAGTTTGAGAAAAATAATTGATCAGTATTTTTATCTACATTTTACGAATGCTTCTAGCATCGCTCAAAGCGCGGTTATTAAGGAAGGTTTTTAAAGTGTGAGGTGGCAAAAGAGTAAAACAAGAATGTAGGGTTGTACACGTATGACGACGTGTGAAAAAAATGTTATATCACTAAATGTCTCATTATATATATTAATATTTTATTATACATGTGATTATATAAATGGAATAAGATTTCTATTAAAATTTAATTTTTGATTTGTTGTATTATGTTAATCTTTTAGACTTTTAAATTTGTGAAATAGAAGCTTATGTATTTTTACAATCAAAACATGATATACAAGTTATTGCAGATCTAAAAAAATGTGCATTGTATTTGATGCATGTAACTCAATTATAACACACAATTTAAATAATTTTTTTAATATATTCATCAAAATCTATAATAATATTATTTTGCCACCGCACGAAGCGCCTTAGACTTCACTTATTCTATAAAAAAAACAAATCTCAATCTTTTTTCTACATATTACCATCTCACATTTAATTCTTCCTTATATATATATATATATTTAGATATTGACATTGATTAATTTTTCCTTATAATTAAAGAGTAACATAGCCTAAAAAAATATCCAAAAGCAAATAATAATACTAATGGAGAGAAATTCAACAATATTCCTATTAATATTTAGAAAACTCTTTAAATTTAAAATAATTATTTATTTTGAGAAAAATATTCCATTTATCAATTACTTTAAAAGTGTTTAATATAGATTTGATCATCGTTAATAAAAAACAAGTAAAATATTATTAAATAACGTAATTTGTGAAGTTAATTAAAAAAATCAATCAAAATTATAAATAATATTGTATCGCCACCGCGCTTCGCCTTTTCACTAGTGAATATTAATTGGAGCATTTGTTGAAGGACTCGATGCTGCTGGAATACGAGTTGACACTGTCGAGTTAGTCTTATCAAGTTGATGCCTTTTTTCCCTTGGGCTGAGGTTGTATTTAGTGTTTAACTTGGGCCTATCGAGCCTTATGCAAACGTTTAAAGGGAATAAACGATTTATAATTTATAAATATGTAAAAACGACTAAATCGTACCTCAAACACTAGCGCAAGTCAATAATAAATGACCTTCATCTTTAAAATTATTATATTAAATATAAATCACCACTTCAATTCAATACACGTCCCACAACATCCTGGTAGCTAGCTGGTACATGAACTTGACACACATTGACACATACACATCTCTATATGTGTGTGTATATATATATATACAGAGAGAGAGAAGTAAACCCTAAACAGATATAGCAAATTACCATCACTGCCCATCTTATTGTTATACATAATATATATAGATAATACTTCATGATCATCAGTTGGAGTCCAAGCACCAACAGTAGTAGTCAGACCTGGAGAGGTCCAGCATCTGCTCAGGGCTCATCCTCTCGAGCTCGCTCTGCCGCCACGAGGCGAGGTTGTTCCGGTTTTGCGGGTCCGAAGCCATTGGGTAGTCCTCTGCTCTGTGCTTCTGCGTCTTCATTCTCATGTAAAGCCTCATCGTTGCCACACAGTCCTCGTAAGGGTCTTGAATCCCACTTTGAATGTCATACCTGTTTGGTCATCACATATGTAAAGTATATAATTAGTTTTATATTAATCATAAAATTTGTATACAAGCTAGTCACCTATGTAGGTAGTATCAATTCATGTAATTGGAATCATAATTATACATCGTGATTTTAAGAGCGTTGTTCTCTAAACTTTTCTAGAAAAAAGAGTAAACTTTGGCCAAGTTTACTATTTTCGGTTTTTATTTTTTATTTTTTATTATTATGCTCATTTAGCCTTTTTCATAATATTTATCTCCCCTGAAAATTTGTATCCTGGGTTCGCCACTAATGGGGATAACCGATAGTATTTGATAGCAAATTTTTTCTTTTATATCTCTCGAATAGCGCTGAGAAATAAATAAATAAATCATTTTCATTTAGTCAAAAAGATTTTATTCTCTTTTTTCTTCTCTCGAAATCTCTCTTATATTATTTTTATACATTTAAATAAAAATATTAATTATTATATTTCTGACCATAGGCTCATTGTGATTTACACAGCAACAATTCTATATTTTTTTCTTTTTCAAAATCATTTTTCTGGGTTTTATTCAGAATTTGCAACAGCTAGGAAATAATTTTATTAAATATTTAAATTATTATCAATATATATTAAGATCATCACCAACCAAGGATGACTTACCCAAGATATGCTTGCGTTAGATACTTGAGTGAGTTGCTAAGCTTGCTTGTCTTCATCAATGGAGGGTATTTCGCCGTGTCCCTGTACGTATTCACATGCATAATTATCAACTCGTTGACTATACATAATGATCAATTGATCATATATATATATATATATATTGTGTGTGTGTGTATATACCTGATCATGATGGCAGGGAATTCAAGCTGAAGACGGTCAAGATCGTGATCGAGGCCATGGCCCACGAGAATCCTTGCTTTAGCACCAGATCGTGGCCGAATCTTCCACATGGGCTCTCCATTGCAGAGGAAGTCTTGAATCTTCTTCTGAACTTGCCTCACCGGCATCGCATCCCGCAGATATTCCGGTCGAATCCCGGTAGTCTCATACCTAATCCGATTACTCTTTCATAAGTAACACTTTCAAAGTCATGAGAGAGAGAGAGAGAGATTGGCAACAAAGCCCCGGACTTTTGACTGTTGGTACAATTCGCCCCTTGAACTTAATTTAGTTTGTGGCAATAATACCCATATTATTTTTTAATCAAGTAGTGTGTTGCAGTTGAATCGGTAAAAATGACTGGAACTATCGATTTGTGACAAAACGTGACTTACTTTGAGACTATCTTTGTAAGTTAAAATTTTCTCTAATATCATGAGACTTTTTCATCGTAAAGTGCTTTCAATTTTTTTGAACTCTTAAATTTTTCCAATTCATAATATTTATTTGTATATATCAAGAGAGAGTACCTATAGTTTGTGACAGGAATGGGAGGCTTGACATAAGTATGAAAAATGATATTTTCATACTCATCGATGAGGCAAACCCTAGCGCACACATCAAGAGAGCCGTCAGAGCCAGCGCCAACCATTTTGCAAGTGAGCGCCACCACTTGGCAGCCCGATCTTGCTCGGTCCATGCTCGCTAAGTTGTCACGTATTCCCAAGTTAGCAAGCCGACCGGTGATTGCTCCCTGCATATAATTAGGGTTTTGTTCATCATCATATGATGAAGAAAATAAAAAGAAGAAAATAAACTTTTTTTTCTATGAATAAAATGATGAAATTACATAGCAGCATCATATTATAAAATCTTACGGCATTTAAACTGGAAAATTGGCATCGGTCCTGGTGAAGCCGGAGAGAGTAAGGGCTGTCCAGTATGGCCAAGCAGAATTTGCATCCTCTCATGCTGAATATGCTCCTGCATTCTTGTTTTGGCAATGGCCCTACACAAGTATATATTAAAACAAAATGAAAACATCAATAATCAAGTCGCTACAATAAATTATATATATATATATATATATATATATTTGACCTACATGTAATTTTATTTTAAAAATATATATGTACAACTAGGGTGAAACCAAAATAGAATAGAATAACATATGATCTATATACGCATGTTTGGTCGCCACCGTGATATATGCGCGTGGAGTATATCCACTGGCCGAGATTTTTTTTCTTCGACTAACCCATTTTAAATTTTAATAAGTAAACGGTTATAGATTCAGTACGTGTAGAGGAACTTTACAATATATATATATATATATATATATAAGTGTTGATGAGCTTTATATACCTATGAGATGTTCTCTCAAAGATTCAAAAGATCTACAGTGTTTCTTGCAGATTCCGCAGGTGGGTTCATGAACCGAGTGGTATGACACTCTCATGTGCTCCACCAGATGCTCCAACTTGTTAAACTGCCTATAGCATGCTGAGCACTTGTTCCTGTTTATATAATATATATATATATAAATAAATAAAAGATTTGTTACTAGTTACATATAGTTATTAATTACTTTATTCCCTTATGAATACCTAAAGAGAGCATTTGTAACAGCTTGGTTTTGCTATATATATGTAGATAAATCATTAATGGAATATCTTGTGCATGTAATATTTTTCTTTGTGCTTGATATATAACTCTATCTATCTACATATACATATATATATATATAAATATATATATATATATATATAGAGAGAGAGAGAGAGAAAGAGAATGAACCTTAAGTTTTCTGAATCCATGAATGCAGCTTTATATATATTGGTCCAAGTAGTAGAAGAGAGCAGTTTATGAGTATATTAAGAGAAGTAGGAAGGCTGTGAGGAAGAAGGGAAGTGATAGTGGATGGTATTTATAGCGAGTGAGTGTTGCATGTCGAAATCAGAAAAGAATGCAAGTTGCCTTAAGATGATTTAGCGTAAGGCCAATGTGGTAACCTAGATATTGGAATCTATTGTACCTTGCCAAGAATATTATTTATTTTCTTCGTAAATGATCTATTTAATTTACTAGTATTTCATGCAAAACTATATTCTTGTTACAACATTCGTAGTGATCCATGTTCAATTCTTGGACCCCACCTTATTCAGCCCGAATATTATTCTCTCTCTATATATTATAAACATATTGATATATCCTTATAGACTTTATGTATTTATTAGACTAAATACAGAAAAAAAGTATCTTGAACTACATATAATTCCACGACATATTTCTAATCCTATATCGTCATTGTAGAAGTACAAAAAGTGACTTGTCTCGTGTCACTGTAAGTTTCAAGCAACTTCCGTTATGACTCATCTACCAATGACACTTATCACCTTTTTTACACATCCACGTATTTTGATATTTGGGGTTAGCATCGCGTACAATGGAGTTAATAAAGCTGATGCTAATCCCGAAGTCGTATTACAGTGCTCCTACACAAGGTTTTGTTTACTAAAACAACACTGAAGTAAAAAATGCTAACCCTGAATATGGGGTTACAAAATCTAACTTTGGGGTTAGCATCTCAGTATTCGAGAGAAGTAGAATATGTGGGCGTGTAAGAAGGTGAAAAGTGACATTTGATGGATGAGTCCTAACAAAAGATACTTTCAACTTAAGGTGAGACGAAAAAATTATTTGGTTCTTTTGCCACGATGAAAAATAAAATTAGGAATATGTCGTGAAAGGTTTTGTATTTCAAGTTACTTTTGACTGTATTTACCATATTTATTAATATGGGAAGAGCAATTACTGTTGGTTCCCAATGGGAATGGATCTGCCAAAAGAAACAACGAGCAATAAACAAAGGACAAAGAAAGTTGGGAGAATTTTCTCAGATTAATGTCGAATGCAAAGAGAGCAAAAAGTTACAAACTAAAGTCATAAGACTTGTATTTATAGAGAAACTAGAAAGCTAAACCCTAGCTAAACTTCCTAAAATAAACTCAATCAAATCTTTACAATTTACACATTTCCTAAAAGAATGGGAAACCAAATCATATCAAATTAGGAAGTCAAATCGTATCTCTAAACTTGCTCCTCAAGTTTGGCACCTTCCTGGAATAGCTCTTCTTGACTTCTGGCGTTTCCCGTTGAAGTTTGGATAGGGTCCTTTGATGCTAGGGGGCATCTCTGCTCCCCCTCATCTCTGCTAGGGCCATCTCTGGTAGGAGCATTCCTGGTCAGGTCCCTTCCTGCTGGGGGAAATCTCTGGTCAGACCCATCTCTGGTGGGGAACTCTCTGGTGAGGGAATTCCTGCTAGGGAGATTTCTACTCGGGCCCTTCTCTGCTAGGGGTTGTTGAGTCAGGTGAAGCTTAAACTCACAATTACTTCGGCTTGTATGGTACAACAATAACAACAAACTAGAGTTCTTTTGTATGCTTATATTTGGTACAACAATATAAGTACCAGAGCCAGCTTAAATTTTTTTTTTTGTTTTTGTTTTTTTTTTCGGAGCTTTGAGCGATAACATAATAAAGCTTTTTTAAATTAAAAATATTAAATATTTGTAAGTACAACAAGTAATTTTTTTTTAGTAGTGAAACTATACTGGAGAAGTTAAAAAAAAAAGCGTTGACGGAGGATGAATCATATAAAGTATATCTATTTGGCGATACAATGTGAATATATTGTGTAGTTGGCCAACAATGTCACCTCTAAAAATAATTACTCTAGAATAACGCCATATGATATGAACGACAATAATAATTGTTAAGTCGTATATAAATTCAATAGATAGTTGCGACAAAAAGAGTCACATGTTATAAGAAGTTTGAGTAAAAAAAAAAAGAGTCACATGTTATAAGAAGTTTGCGTATTTATATTCTCAATTTTTTGGAACAAATTCTCAATGATATAATTTTTTTAATATAAGTAAATAAGCGTTTGCGTTAACTTTCATGTGGCGACGTATGATTTATTTATTTTTTAACATTTTTGCATGTTTTGACCATATATGAGTTAGAAGAACTTTAAAGAGCTGTAACAAACACTAAGTAGTTCACTCTTAATGGCCAAAATGTAGATAGAATATCATACGTCGTCACATGGAACTTCATGGTAAAGACTAAGGAGTTAACAAAAAAAAAAAATTACTTGCACCAAAATTTCTAATATTATTGGAATATAAGTCATATACTTATGGAAATTTATATAGGTAAATTTGTTGCAAATACTCCAAAAACTAATATAAATATGTAATTGATTGTTACTTCCATATAAACCAATGTTTTTTCATGCTTTGCAGTTTCTATGTATAATATATTTGGTATCTATTCCATTTACGTCAATCATAGCGTAATTTCACCAACTTGACTTAAGATAAAAAGTATGCATCTGCTATAAATAGTCGCATTCGCATAGATGGCAAAAGCTGAAAAGGCATAAGATATTCATTTCAGACATTGATTTATCTGTTGGTACCGTAAAAGCTGGGAAAATTCATGTTATCAAAGATAAACCAATCTTTTCCAACGAAGGAGAAAATAAAAAGGAATCGAAGATCACAGTTTTCTTTTCTTTTGCCGAAAGGCTAATGGATGGATCAGCTACAGGGATAAGATATTTCTCCTAAACTGATCATTTTTGAGCTTCTGATTATTGTGAACGCTTAGCCATTATTTTAAATGCCCAGGCATGTCTTGGAAGTTGGGCGTGCCTTCAGTATGCCTATCTTTTTTTAGTGTTACGGCATGTCCGTGAACAGGGCCGGTCCTGACTTTTCGGGGGCCTAGGCGAAAGGAGACATGGGCCCCAAAAAATATTAAAATGTCATATATTATGTGTTTTTCATTAGAATTTGTAATTGATAATACATCAATTATTTGTACTATAGTAAGTTTTATTTTTATCTATTTAAAAAAAATATTTATCTAAAATTTTAAATTTAAGTTTTGGTGTATGATTTTTTAAGAAAAATTATTAATCAGAAATAAAAACAAAACAAATAAACTCAAAGTCAATTAGATTATTTTTTACACTAAACAATAGTAAATAAAAGTAAAGTTCTAATTTAGTCTAGTATGATCAATTGAACAACTTGATACTATATTAGGGACACAATTATTTTTTAAAAATTAATTTTAAAATAACAAATTAATATTTTATTTTTATATAAATTCTATGAGAAAAAAAATTACACTATCGCGTTAATAGTTGGTAAGAGTTATTAACAAATTCATTATTTTATGTCAATTTTTTTTTTGAAATCTGATAATATGACACAAGTAAATATCATGGTGATTATTTTTTAAACAATACGATAGTAAACACAATCTGATTATTTTGAAATTCATTAGAAAATCACCATAATGTCAGTTAATTGTGGTGGTTTAAAGCGAGTAAAAATTATATTGTTTTTAATAAGTAATGTATTTTAGAATTAAAAAATAACAAAATAGTTAAAAATTAGTCTTAAGGACTTTTTCACTTTTCCATCCAATCAATTCACCAGACTACAACACTAATGTGACAGATCCCAAAGATAACAATTAACAAATAAATAAGAAAACAATTATTAGAATACTTTATTGTTGGCCCTGCCACTCAATAGTCTTTCAGTACATAAACATCAAATCATGCTTCATCTTCTTCTTCATGAATCACGAGTATTATACAGTCACAAAGCTTCCCATTAATGGCGTTCGACCTTCAATTTAAAAAAAAAAAAACTTCCGGCGATCGGCGATTTGGGGCCCCTTTGGGGTCGGGGGACCTAGGCCGTCGCCTTGTTCGCCTAGCCTCAGAGTTGGCTCTGTCCGTGAACAACAATTAACCTATCAATATGATGTCTTATTTTAATTGTAACCCTATATTTATATTTTCTATAAGTTATAAGTTACAAGTATAACTTTTTATGAGGTATGCCCGTGAAATTTATGAGGTATTTGCGGCATTTTTTTTTCCGGACTTGCGCGTTGATATGGCTGTCGGCACGCGACATGCTCGTAAAATTGATGAAGCAAAACGGCGTGAAAAACGACATTTAGAACCTTGCGGTTAGCATATCGTTTATTTATTTAATAGCCGGAATCACTAAATGCGACAATCAACAATCTCGTGAGCCGAGAGGGCAATAAATGGTAAGTTGTACAATCCCACATCCCCTAAGTAAAGGCAGAGCTGGCCCTGAGGCAAGGCGCGCGAGGCGGCGGCCAAGTGCCCCTGACTCTGAAGGGCTCCTAGATCGTGGTTGCTAAAAGTAAAAAAAAAAACCTTAAATGTCGAACGCCATTAGAGAATGCAAAAAGCTTTAAAGGCCTGTAAATACGTTATGCAGAGGAAGGAGGAGAGAGAAGGATATTAAAATATGATATTAAAAAAGTAGTACATTTTTAATTTATTATATACACGTTGGTACTTGATTGATTGAATTGGAAATAGTTAGTGGGTCTCATAATTATTCGCTAATGGGACGTTCCTGAGAGACTATGCATGTATGAGATTGCATAGTAATCTAAGTTCATAGAGGTTTGAGACAGTATGGTTGAATGGGCTTAAGAAAATTGATTGCTACTACTTATGTCAACAAGATACGTCTTCTTTTCGGTAGCTGGTTCATAAGAACTCCAAAGTTAAGTGTGTGACCTGGAGAAATCTTAGGCTGGGTGACCTCGTGGGATGTTTCTCGTGGATCATGCAAGTAAGGACAAAGCACGTTGAAAAGACTCATATTGGCTTGTGAGGACAATCGTTAATTCGATAAAGCAGCCGGGCTGTTACACTAAAAAAACAGAAATTTCACGATTTTGAGTATTATTTTGCCTAATTGAATGTTTATGCAAGTTTTAGTAAGCTTTGGTATTTATAGTGCCTCTATCCTCATAATGGACGAAACAAAAAAAAAAGAGTGAGAACCGGAGGAGGAAGAAGAAGAAGAAGAACGTTTTATTAATATTTAAAATTATAAAAATATAAATATTACATGTTTACATATATAACTGGGACCGAGAATGCGGATGAGAATTATTGGGTATTAATTCGCTCATATTTCAGAAAGTTAATGGAAAGCGAATTCAAACGTTGATTACTTTAACGTCAACTACTGGATTCAACCTGATAAAGACACAACTACTAATAAAAATACCACCCCGATCATTATGAGGAAATGCCCCTAATACGGGACGTGCCTGACCGACCAGATGCCAACGACAATAAACATCATCAATCACCAGCTCACGCAAACCGATCTGATCACATGGGTTTGCCCCTTAACGACTAGGTAGACTTGGCCACCTTGGATTACCACCTCAACATGCACATAGCAATTTGTGACCGCTAGATTATGGTTTATTCTGTTGCACATGTGTCCTTAAACAAGATATTTTTATCCATTTGTAAAAGATTATGACAAGTCGTTGAATAAAAGATGGTGCTTATTATGTTAATCTTATTATAGTTTCTGATAGAGTAAAATAGAATGTTTGATCCTTAGTTCATAAAGGATGCAATTATGTTATTATTATCACAACAGAGTCAATGTGAGGAAGAATTAGTAATCATAATAAATGAACTTAAAATGTCCGTGACCTGATTAATTGGGTGGGAGCCCATTAATCGTATAAGGTCATTAATGTGACTAAGTGACAATCCTATTCTGGATTTTGTGTGTGTCACACTCATTAGAAGTGCATTAAGTATGAAGTGTCTTCATACTGGACTGGACTGGACCTGACTTAAACTCCGGAAGTTATCATATAAGACCGTCACTGATAACTTGGAGTTGAGTCACTAGTAGATGATCAAATGGATATTCGATCTAAGTCCTGAGTGATCTTGAGTCCGAGCTGCTGGCTTGATTGTTCTTTGATTTAACCGTTAAAGAACACAATATATTACAGTTGTTCTCAACACTATTATTTTGGGAACATGATAGTCAGCAGTAAGGGTAGCTTGGTCATAGAGATGGGCATCACACAGCTCTCTTCAGAGTCATGATGATTCCCTTGATTGTCGGTGGTGAGAAGTGAGAGGTACCCGTGCGCAACTTATGAATCGAAACCATAAGTGGGTTACTCATGATATTACTGACTGAGTCAAGGATGAAAATGCAATGAGGGGCATAACGGTAGAAACCGCCTGCTCTTGTGTGGATCATCAAGTGAAAGATTAATAACCCGAATTTGATTCTATCAATGGAAACCCTATTGTAATAAAGGGAATAATATATACTATATCACTAAAGAGTGCAACTTCGGGTTTATAGTGGAATAACACCGAGGTTTGACGAACACCCTAGCAGTTCGTTGGAGCTTAAGTGATACGGGTCCATGGTCCCTAGGATAGCTCCGTAATAGATAGTACGTACGTGATAGGAACATTTTGAGATGTTTAATCCTTTGGCAAGACTTATAAAACTGAAGTCTGTGACAGGCATCAGATAGTTTTATCAGTTGCGTGGCAAAAGTACCATATCTTGGTAACCGAAATAAACTGACAAAATAAAGTAGAATTTGGATTTTCTGTCAACATGAAAGTTATTGGAAATTAAATTCTAAGAAACTTTTCTTTTGGAACCTAGTCGTTTCGACGTACGGTTTGTGATTTAGAGAATTTCTAAGTTTGTGATCGTTTCGGTAAACTATGAAATTAAATCACATGTCAATAATTTAAATGATGGTGTAGCACCATGACATTTAAATGTGTGATATTAAGATCAGAGGATATTAATATAATTTAATTATTTGGATTTAATTATTAATATCTTATTAATAATTAATTAATAATCAATAGATTTATATTAATATATAAATAATATATATTTATATATATTATATAATGTGTAAATCGAATTATGCCTTGGAATGTGGAACAATATAACATTCGAATAGATAGACTTTGGTCTTTTCATAATTATGGCATAAGTACCAAATGTTTTGGTATTTGAGAAAAACCCTAAAATCAATTTAATCCATTGGATCGGTTAGGATTTAATATCAACCGTTGGATTAAGATAATTGATTTTAACCTTAAATATAAGTCAAAATTAATAGCTTGTTGACCAAGCTTAGTTTTCCGAATTTATATAATTAATTGTATCCGATGGATCGGTTTAAGATTTAATCTTTACCGTCGGATTTAAAATTAATTAATTAATTATATATATTATATATAATTTTCGAATTATGGATATGGATAAAATCGAATTAGGGCTTTTATAAAGTCTTTAGATATTTGATTTTGTTCTAAATTAATTTGATCCATTAGATCGGTTTATGATTTATCTCAACCGTTGGATCTAGATAATTAAAATTCGAATTTTATTATATATATGTATATAAAAATCCGAATTTATAAGATAAGAGGATAAGATTAGAGTTTTTATTTTATCCAAGTCTTTCTTATTTAATTAAATCCCTAATTAATTATATCCCTTGGATTTAGATAAGATTAAATCTAGACCATTGGATTGAAATAATTAATTGAATTTAATTACAGAATTCGAGTTTTAGGGAGGGAGTTTCTCTAATTCGTTTACAGTTTGAGCATATAAATAGGGAGCTCATTCTACAAATTTTTTACACCTTTCCCCACAAAAAAATTCGAACTCTCCCTCTCCTTAAGGGTCAGCGAATTTTTTCCTCTGATCTCTCTCTAGTTCGACTTAAGAGACTTAGTTCTCCGGAAGCATAAAAAGAACCATCAGTTTAAATTATGCGACGGAGTCCTGCCGGCGAAGCCCACGCTTTGGTACGAGGAATCCAGGAGAATATCCCGGAAGATCACGGGTGTTTCCCTCAGCACCGGCAGAGTCTTGCCAAGTTCAGAACGCGCAGTTGGAAGTCAACAATTGAGGTACGGTCTTATGCATTGGGCTAATAAATGCGACCATTTACTGCTTTCTATTTATTTCCTATAAGACTAGATTATTAATAATGATTTATGAATATTAAATTTAGGGGTGAAAATTTTGTCACCGTTTCCCGGTTTCGTCCCGGTTCCGGACCGGTTTAAGAAAAAAATAGGGAAATTGTGTTTAAAACCGGGAACCGGTACTTCCCGGTTCCCGATTTTCGGAACCGGGAACCATAACCGTTTTTCCCAATTTTCGGTACCGGTTCCGGTTTATGTATTTTTATGCCGTTTTTTAAATATTTGTATGTCGTTTTGGTTTAATATGTCATTTTGTTTTCTTTAGAATTATATGTCGTTTTTTACCATTAAAAAAATTAGGGTTTATGCCTCCTTCCTCATTCCTCTCTCTCGCTTGCGACTCTTTATCCCCACCTTCTCTCTGCTTTTGGCTTTTCCTCGTCCAGGTTTGATTTCCTTCTGCGAAATATCTTTTATGGTTTATTCTATGTCAATTGCACCCCTTCGAAAGGCTTGATTTTCTCGCTTTCTTCTTTGATTTCGGTTTCTTTTCCTTCTCTCAAGTTTTTCTTTTTTTCTTCGAATGATTCCAGCCCTCCTATGTGATTTCGGCGATGCTTTCCTCCCGACTCTAGAGAAGTTGAACGCTTTACTCCCGGTTTTAGTCACGAATTATATCACGAATTTTTTCACGATTCTCTCACGAATTTTTCCCGGTCCGGTTCCGGTTCCGGTTTAAAAAAAAGGGAAATATACAATTGGAACCGGGAACCGGTACCAAGAAAAAAAATCCCGAATTTTCAAGATAGGTACCAAAAAATAAAAATATACCGATTCCCGGTTCCGCTTTCACCCCTAATTAAATTATCTAATATTTATCAGATCTTGTTAAATGGCTATTATCCGATGTTCGGACCGTTGGTCGGTTAACATGTTTTCTGCTTAAAATAATTTTTTAAATGTTACCCGGACGGTTCGGCGGTATAATTCGCGATAATATTCACGGGATCCGAGGCGTGATCCCCAACATATTCTTTGCCCAGAGCTTATTGAAAGTCCATTAAAATTACTATATATAAAAAGGGAAGTCTTCATTAGAAGGGATCCCCCAAGAATTTCCCAATCACCATCATCATCTTTAAACATTTTATTTAATGTACTCGAGAATTAAAGCTTGTACTTATAGTTATTCTCCATCACTTTTGTATTTAAGTATACGCTAACAGTCTTTCATCCATGCAAGTAGGTTTGATTTATTTAAAATTGTTCTAAGTATTCATCTCCCCCTAAAATCACCTCATAATGATACTTATAATAATACTAACAGAAGCTAATGACCCTCTTTTCGCAGAACATCTAAAAGCCAAGTTTACACGTGCAATGCCGTGACTTGTTGAGCCGTTTCTAGCCCCAACAAAAATTGGGAATTTCAGAATCTATCCCATGTTCCCTATTTTAAAATTAAAGTTCCTGGGTTTGGGTTAGAACAAAGACGAAGGAGAATTAGACATAAGCGATATTTGAGAGTTTTCTTGTGTATAATATTTTATAGATTATCTTGTTTGATAATCTATAAATAAATCTTTGAGTAAGTAGAAGATATACCGAATATGGATCAAATCGGGGTTAGGATAATAATTCCTCCATTATTTATTTCACTAATGTTATAATCTATTTTACTTCGAATCATATATATTCCTACACAAACAGTGAATATCACGCCGCTGTAAAAGTGTGAAAAATGGTGGTTCGTGCTTTATGTTGGCATATGATGATTGTGGTTCTTATTATTTACCAAGAGAACTACTGATGTGATAATGACTCTCACTATTGTAACATGGACTTATATGCTTTGGAATAATTAGTCAAACCATATAAAGTACTACTAACTAACAAGATGGATATATTTGAAGCTAAAGAATTCATTTATGAATATATATATATATATATATATATATATTAATGACAAAAAGGGATAATTGCCCGAAAATATCCAAATTTTGATTAATTTAGGCGGTATGGTCCAAAGTGAAATAGTAGCGATAAAAATATCAAAAGTAAATAGGATGAGGATGCTCATTTTTTCGTCCATTTTTTTTAAGGCATTGGTCAACTTTTTTACATAGTGCTATTAAATCATATTTAAGATACACATCAAACATCTTCTCTCATTTGAATTGGACGGAAAAAATTGAACGAAAAAAATGTGTTTCTTTACGTTTGTTGACTTTGGATACTTTTACTGTCATTTTTTCACTTTGGAGTTTGGACCCTTGTCGTCTTTGTTGATCAAAGTTTACGTACTTTTGCCGTTATTATTCCTAATAAAAATGACAAAAATAGGTTGTTGTTTCACCAAAAATAAATTGTTTATATTAATGTATTTGTGCTAAAATTTACAAATGTGAAAAATAATATTGTTAACCAAGCTTGTTTGGCCTAGTGGTAAACCCACCACACGACTCCATGAGAGGTCATGGGTTGTTCCCAGCGAGACACAAAAATTACGCATACATGTAATTGGGGGCAATAATGTCAATTATTCTTAAACTGTGAATATATCATGTAATGTGCCTATATATAATGTTGATCAATAATACGATCACATTGTAATGTTTGTGAGTTTAAGCCTGACTTGGCTCAACTCCTAGCAGAGATTTCCCCACCAGGGATCTCCCTACCAGAACTTCCCCTAGCAGAGAAGAGCCCGAGCAGAGATCTTCCTAGCAGGAGTTCTCCCACCAGAGATGGGTCCGACCAGAGATTTTCCCCAGTAGGAAGGGACCCGACCAGGAATGCTCCTACCAGAGATGGCCCTAGCAGAGATGAGGGACAGCAGAGATGCCCCCTAGCAGAAGAGGACCCTAGCAGGATTCTCTCGAGCAGAAACGGGAAACGCCAGAAGTCAAGAAGAGCTATTCCAGGAAGGTGCCAAACTTGAGGAGCAAGTTTGGAGATTTGATTTGGTTTCCTGATTTTGTCAGGATTCGAATGTAAATGTAAAAGATTTGATTGAGTTTATTTTAGGAAGTTTTAGCTAGGGTTTCGTTTTTGGTCTCCTATAAATACTAGTGTTAGTGTTTATTGTTTGTAATTCCATTATTGTAATTTTTCCTTCGAATAAATTAAAGAGAATTCTTTCTCCCAAAGTTGTCTTCTTCCCTTGTTCTTGCTCTTTGTGTGTTCTTTGGTTGCAGATCCATTCCCATTGGGAACCAACAATGTTGACCACTAATGTCACTCTAGTAAACTTGTAGATCAATAATGTTGAATATGGGGCATGGTTACCAATATTTTCATCCAATCAGACGAAAATCTATCCAAACCATATCTCAACTAAACTTGTAGATATATGTTTTAATTTTAAAATGAGCTTTATTTGATCAATTTATTTTAAAATCTATCCAAACCATATCTCTACGAAGAGTCTTAGGAAGTGGAGATGAACTTAGAAGAGTTGTCCTTGTTGTGCGCCGAGGAGCCGGCCAACTACCAAAAGGCAGCTACCAAGCAGGAATGGCAAGAAGCAATGAAGAAGGAGCTGGAGTCCATCGAGAAGAACAAGACATGGGAGCTCACCGACCTGCCCAAAGGTCAGAAGCCCATTGGCTTGAAATGGGTCTACAAGCTCAAGAAGGACACCGAGGGGAATTTCCTAAAGCACAAGGCAAGGCTAGTTGCCAAAGGCTATGTGCAGAGGCAAGGAGTCGACTTCGAGGAAGTCTTTGCTCCCGTGGCGAGACTAGATACGATCAGACTCATCCTAGCCCTAGCAGCTCATCGAGGTTGGGAGATTCACCACATGGATGTCAAGTCGGCATTCTTAAATGGTAACCTCAAGTAAGAAGTCTACGTCAGTCAACCTGAAGGTTTTGGCGTCAAGGGCAAGGAGAAGAAGGTGTAAAAGCTCTCAAAGGCTCTATACGGGTTACGTCAAGCTCCAAGGGCGTGGAACATATGCCTCGACAAGAGTTTGAAGAGTCTTGGATTCACAAAGTGCTCCAGGGAGCAGGCAGTGTACAACAGGAGCAGCAAAGAAGAAGTTCTGGTTGTCGGAGTTTATATGGACGACCTGATAGTCACTGGATCCAGCGCAGGAGGCGTAGAAGGATTCAAGAAGCAAATGATGGCCGAGTTCGGGATGAGTGACCTTGGAGTACTTTCTTACTATCTTGGTATTGAGGTAGACCAGAAGAAGGACTGCATCACGCTCAAGCAGTCGGCCTACGCAAATAAGATCCTCAAGCAATTCGAGATGACGGATCGCAACCCGAGCAAGTACCCAATGGAGGCGAAGCTGCAGCTCGGGAAGGATGCTGAAGGAGGAGAAGTGGATCCCACAGAGTACAGACGCATGATCGGGTGCCTGAGGTATCTCACCCACACCCAACCAGACATTTCTCACGCAGTCGGGATAGTTAGTCGTTTCATGGAGAAGCCTAAAAGTGCACATCAGCAGGCCGTGAAGCACATCTTGCGCTACGTGAAGGGAACGACAGACTACGGGATCCAATATAAAAGAGGCAGGGGAGCAGAAGAGCTAGTCGGCTTCACTGACAACGATTTGGCCGGAGACATTGATGATAGGAAGAGTACCGGAGGGATGGCGTTCTACCTCAACGGGAACCTGATCACCTGGCAATCTCAGAAGCAGAAGATTGTAGCTCTATCCTCGTGTGAAGCAGAGTTCATGGCAGCAACCGCAGCTGCGTGTCAAGCTATGTGGTTGAAGGGGATTCAGAGTGAAGTGACTGGAGACGAGAAGAAGCCAGTAACACTCTACGTGGACAACAAGTCCGCAATAGCGCTGATGAAGAACCCAGTGTTTCATGGTTGGAGCAAACACATAGACACTCGGTATCATTATATTCGCGAGTGTGTGGAAAAGCGGAAGATCATCGTGGAGTTTGTCAGCACGAAGGAGCAGCGGGCAGACATCCTCACCAAGGCTCTAGCAAGAGTTAAGTTCGCGGAGATGAGAGAGCTGCTCGGAGTGAAGAACCTCGACCCAAGTCAAACTTAAGGGGGAGAATGTGAGTTTAAGCCTGACTTGGCTCAACTCCTAGCAGAGATTTCCCCACCAGGGATCTCCCAACCAGAAC
Organism: Parietaria judaica; assembly: GCA_954871525.1. NCBI lineage: Eukaryota > Viridiplantae > Streptophyta > Magnoliopsida > Rosales > Urticaceae > Parietaria > Parietaria judaica. The sequence goes on from OX940869.1 coordinate 27,675,156, forward strand.
TTCCCCTAGCAGAGAAGAGCTCGAGCAGAGATCTTCCTAGCAGGAGTTCTCCGACCAGAGATGGGTCCGACCAGAGATTTTCCCCAGCAGGAAGGGACCCGACCAGGAATGCTCCTACCAGAGATGGCCCTAGCAGAGATGAGGGACAGCAGAGATGCCCCCTAGCAGAAGAGGACCCTAGCAGGATTCTCTCGAGCAGAAACGGGAAACGCCAGAAGTCAAGAAGAGCTATTCCAGGAAGGTGCCAAACTTGAGGAGCAAGTTTGGAGATTTGATTTGGTTTCCTGATTTTGTCAGGATTCGAATGTAAATGTAAAAGATTTGATTGAGTTTATTTTAGGAAGTTTTAGCTAGGGTTTCGTTTTTGGTCTCCTATAAATACTAGTGTTAGTGTTTATTGTTTGTAACTCCATTATTGTAATTTTGCCTTCGAATTAATCAAAGAGAATTCTTTCTCCCAAAGTTGTCTTCTTCCTTTGTTCTTGCTCTTTATGTGTTCTTTGGTTGCAGATCCATTCCCATTGGGAACCAACAATGTTGACCATTAATGTCACTCTAGTAAACTTGTAGATCAATAATGTTGAATATGGGGCATGGTTACCAATATTTTCATCCAATCAGACGAAAATCTATCCAAACCATATCTCTACTAAACTTGTAGATCTATGTTTTAATTTTAAAATGAGCTTTATTTGATCAATTTATACTTCAAATGAACAGGTAATGAGAAAAAAATACCGCGCAATATCAAAATTTTGACAAAAACAATGTCAAATATTTAAATACAATCGTCGAAGATTAGATGAACATTAAAATTTCATAGAAAAATCGATCGTTACATAGAAATCATAATTCTACATTGTGGAATAATTTTTTCATGTTACGCATGTATTTGTTTTTTCCCATAACCTCTTCCTTTCAAGTTAAAATTGGTCGATTTAATGTAGGAGTTAAAGTGCATTGATATTGATTGTCTGATATATCGATGGGAAATTTACTGTTCACTAACGGGTACTTTACAAGCAATAAGTTTACATACAAAGTGTTTGCCAGTCAGATTGTAAGAGTACACATGTTAACGACAATTCCGAATAAGATGTATATAAAATTACTTATATTACACTATCAATACCCATTATATATATATAATACTATTTATAAATTTATATCAAGTATAAAATAATTTTTTTGATAAATCAATTTAATTAGGCATAATATATTAGCATGATGTATAGTTCTTCAGTTTTGTCATGTATTATTCATAAACTTCAATATCATATAAATATATGTGAAGAATTTGTCCTTTTTCTCTATTGTATTATTGATATAAGTAAACCTCTGTTCTGTAGTAGATAAGTTGTGACTTGACTCAGACAACTTGCATAATTACTTTTCTATTTAATAATACTTGCCGATCATGTATTACATGGCTGTCAAGCTACTTGATCACCATGTATCAGTGAGGGCATTCTAGTAATTTTGATAGTATGTGTATACTATATAAGCAAACCTATGTAGAGTGTAATTCTCATCTCTTGCATGTGTACTATCATTTCAATATAATCAGATAGTCACTTTCCCACTTCTCCATTATATATATATATATATATATATATATATATATATATATAAACAAAAAGAGAGAGAGTGTGCTTAGTGAGAAATCGTGGTTTCTGTGTTGTTGTAGTTTTGGCAGCGACTCATTATTCGGAATCAAGCGAGGTTCTGAGCGTTGTTGTCGAATCTCTTAAAACTCTTACTATGCTCTGTGGTTGCGGCTCTGGCTGATCTTGCTCATCAGAAACGATTTCTTGAGATTATTAGTGTGGGAGTTTTATTTGTGTCGTGAGTAGTCGGTGACTCTGCAAGCTTTGTGTCAAGAACTAGCTTGTTTGGTATTACCGAGGTATTGCCAACACGATGGGTGATCTCCAAGTCGTCGGAGGAATTAAGAAACTCAACAGCAACAATTACAACACGTGGGCAACATGCATGGTGTCCTATTTGCAAGGACACGACCTTTGGGAGGTCGTTGGCGGAAGCGAAACTACGCCACCGGAGGAAGATGGTAACGACATCTTGGGAAAATGGAGCATCAAAGCAGGCAAAGCGATATTTTCCCTGAAGACCACCTTGGAAGAAGAGATATTGGAGCACATTCGGGATGACAAGACGCCTAAAGAAGCATGAGACGCATTCATGACGTTTTTTTCAAAGAAAAATGATGCAAGGCTACAACTCTTGGAGAACGAGCTACTATCAATCTTACAACGCGACACGACAATAGCTTAATATTTTCACAAGGTCAAGTCAATATGTCGCGAGATTAGCGAACTTGATCCGAAGTTTGTTATCGGAGAGGCTCGTATAGAGATGATCATCATCCATGGGTTGAGACCGTTCTTTGTTATCGGAGAGGCTCGTATCGAAGCTTCGTGCTTAGTGTACAAGGATAGCCCGTTCAACCATCACTTGTAGAGTTCAAGAATTAGCTAGCAAGCCAAGAAGCGATGTCTAAGAAAATGGGAGGCATCGCACTGAAGAATGAATAGGATAAGCACCTCATGCTCACGCATGAAGAATGGGTAGCCAAGCAGAAGAAGAACCATGGAGTCGAGTTTTCTTCTAGCTCGTCGAGTCGTAGCGCGTACGGCGGAGATAGTCAAGCATGTGGTAGAGGGCGAGGTCGTTACATGCAAAGTCGCGGCAACAGCTCACCCAGCCAGGAAGGCACCACGACCTGAAGAGACAAGAGCACGGTGAAGTCCTACAATTGTCAGAAGCTCGGACACTATGCATCGAAATGGCAGGAAGAACGGCGATGAAGCGAACCTGACGAAATTCCACAACGATGAGCGCAGGCTAATGTTTGCTAAGCAGGAGAAGTACATTGAAGTGTGGAGAGACGAAGAGACGAGCGTCGAAGAAGAGATCGATGCCGAGCCCAGGTGAGAACCGGTCGGAGAGAAGACCAACCTGGAGGAGCCAATCGACGTGAAGTCGAGCCCGGAGCCCGAGCTGGTGATGGCCAAGAAGAGGCCCAGCCCGGATAAGATGGCCGAAGAGACGGTATTGCTTATCGAGGACAAGGTTATTGCAAACCTCATCGTAGACGGAGAGAAGAATGTCTATACCGACGTCTGGTATTTAGACAATGGTGCGAGCAACCACATGACGGGAGATCGAGCTAAGTTTGAAGAGCTCGACGAGAAGATCACGGGGAGAGTAAAGTCCGGCGATGAATCGATCGTCGAAATCAGAGGCAGAGGGTCCATCTTGTTCCAGTGCAAAAACGGGGACCAACGCCTGTTGACCCAGGTGTACTACATCCCAAAGCTGAAGAGTAACATCATCAGTCTCGGTCAGATGACGGAGGTCAGCAACACAGTGGTGATCGACGGCTCGTACTTGAAGATGTGGAACCAGAGTGGCGCCTTGTTGATGAAGGTCAAGATAATGCCGAACAGGTTGTACAAGATACTCGTGGAGACGGGCCAACCCGTTTGCTTAATGGCGTCCCTGGCAGACCCGGCACGGTTGTGGCACGTACACTTTTACGCGCTCAAGATGATTGGAGAGAAGAAGATGGCCTTTGTGGTACCGAATATTGAACACCCCAATAAGATGTGTGAATGTTGCATGGTCACGAAACACGCGAGAGTGCCATTTTTTATCAAGGCCAAGTTCCGAGCAGAGCGACCCCTCCAACTCGTGCATGCTGACTTGTGTGGTCCAATAACCCCAGCCACCCTAGCCGGCAACAAGTACTTCTTTTTCCTTGTTGATGATTACATCCGTTGGATGTTAGTTTATACGCTCAAAGAGAAAAGTGGAGCCCTTGAAGTATTCAAGAAATTCAAGAGGCTTGTGGAAAACCGCTCAGAACACAGGTTGAAGACCTTGCAAACCGACCGAGGTGGAGAGTTCACGTCCCAGCAGTTCGGAGATATCTGCGATAAAGAGGGAGTCGAACGCCACCTCACTGCACCATACACTGTTGGACATATTTTATACATGCTCTCTAGACAGATGCTAATCCTACTTGTATAAGATTGTGGTCGTTTGCCTAGGAATGAATAGTACTTATTAAAGTTATCATATATAGTTATCTTCAGATTATACATAGATAATATTAATTGAATGTTTGATCCATAGTTCTTTAACGTTGCTATCGTTCTTAGTTATCACAAGTAGTATATTGTGAGGAGGTTATGTTGGGAAGTTCATTACGTTTCCCGATAATATTATCACGATTTATGCCGTCAAGCCGTCCGGGTAACATTTAAAAATATTTGAAGCAGAAAAACTTGTTACCCGTAGAATGATTTGAACATCATATAATAACCAAAGTCAAGATCTGATAAATTATTACTAATTTAACTTTTCATAAATTCATTACTAATAATCTAGTCTATAGGAAATAAATAAACTGTAAATAAAGGTTTGCATTTATTGACCCAATGCATAGGGCCGTACCTCAGGTGATGACGTTTCCGGCTGCGCGTTCTGAACTTGGCAGGGCTTCGCCGATGCTGAGGGAAACTCCCGTGATATTCCGGGATATTCTCTTGGACTCCTCGTACTGAAGCGTGGGCTTCGCCGACCGGACTCCGTCACAAATCTTTAACTGATGGTTCTTTTAAAGCTTTCGAAGAACAACGTCTCACTAAGCCGAACAAGAAAAAAGAGACCAGAGGCTAAGAAATTTGCAGACTCTAGAGAGAGAGAGAGAGAGAGAGATCGAATTCTTGCTCTGGGGAAGGTGTGTGAAATGTGTAGAATGAGCCTTGTATTTATAGGCTCATGGAAAAACCAATAAGGGAAGTTTCCTGCCTTGAATTTCGAATTCTATGATAGGTAAATATAATTAATTACTCAAACCATTGGCCAAGATTGAATCACCAAAGATCCAATGGTTCTAATTAATTAGAGATTTAACAAAATAGGGAAACCATGAATAAATCAATTATCCAATCACTTCCTTATATAAGAGAATTCGAATTCCCTATGTACCCATATGGAAAATTCGAAATCAATAACATTGATCCAATGGTTGGAATTAATTCCATAACCAATCTAATGGACCATATTGATTTAGTATAAAGTCAACTCTCCAAACTTGATTACCAAGCAATAGAATTCGACCTCCTTTATAATAAATTCGAATTTTGCATTCCATATTTACATGTTAATTAATTTCCAATACAATTGTTAAGATTAAATCTTAAACTAATCAAATGGATATAATTAATTAAGAAATTTTGAAATCCATGCTTGGTCACCAAGTCATTTTCGAATTTAGCTTTCCAAATTAATTATCATGATCCAACGGTTAAGATCAAACTTGACCGATCTGATGAATTAAATTAATTTCAAGGTTGTTCCATTAATACCTAAACATAGGTACATATGCCGCATATTTGGAAAGTCAAAATCCAAGCTAATTCGTGTAAGCCCAACTTACACATTTACTTGGGCCGCATTTTTTTACACATTTATATAGATACCAAAGATATATTTTTTATTATAATAACATAAATCTATTAATTATTAATTAATTATTAATAAGAATATTAATAATTAAATCCAAATAATTAAATTATATCATTAACATCTGATCTCAATATCACACATTAAATGTCGTGGTGCAACACCACCATTTAAATTCGTGACATGTGATTAAATTTCACATATTTACGAAAACGATCGTAAACTTGGAAATTCTCTAAATCACAAACAGTACGTCGAAATGACTCAGTTTCAAAAGAATAGTCTCTTAGAATTTAATTTCCAACAACTTTTAAGTTGATGAAAAATCTAAATTCAACTTTCTTTTATCATTTAAATTTCTAACACCAAACTTTGGTACTTTTGCCACGTCAAAAATAAAACTTCCAAGGTTTGTATCATCCGAATGTCAAATGATAAAACATACCGAATGTTTAAATCACGTACGTATCATCCGTTCCGGAGATATCTTAGGGACCATGGACCCGTATCACTGAAGCTCCAACGAACTGATAGTGGTTCGTCAAACCTCGGTGTTATTCTACAATAAACCCGAGGCTGCACTCTCTAGTGATACAGTATATATTATTCCCTTTATATCAAGGTGTCCATTGATACAATCGAATTCGGGTTATTGATATTTCACTTGATGATCCACATAGGAGCAGGCGGTTTTTACCGTTTTGCATCTCATTGCATTTTCATCCTCAACTCAGTTAGTAATTTTGTGAGTAACCCACTTATGGTTTTGATTCATAAGTTGCGCACGGGTACCTCTCACTTCTCACCACTAACAATCAAGGGAATCATCTTGACTCTGAAGAGAGCTATGTGATGTCTGTGTCTATGACCAAGCTACCCTTATCTGTTGACTATCATGTTCCCAAAATAACAGCATTGGGAACGACGGTAAAATGTGTTCTTTAACAGTTAAATCAAAGAACAATCAAGTCAACAGTCCAGGCTCGAGGTCACTCAGGACTTAGATCGAATATCCATTTGATCATCTACTAGTGACTCAACTCCAAGTTGTCAGTGACGGTCTTATATAACAACTTCCGGAGTTTAAGTCAGGTCCAGTCCAGTATGAAGCCGCTTCATACTTAATGCACTTCTAGTGAGTGTAACACATACACTTAATCCAGAATAGGATTATCACTTAGTCACATTAATGACCGTATACGATTAATAGGCTCCCACCCAGTTAATCAGGTCATGGATATTTTAAGTTCATTTATTATGATTATTAATTCTTCCTCACATTGACTCGGTTGTGATAATAATAACATAATTGCATCCTTTATGAACTATAGAACAAACATTCTATTTTGCTCTACCAGAAACTATAATAAGATTAAGATAATAAGTAACATCTTTTATTCAACGACTTTGGTCAAAATCTTTAACAATTAAGGAAAAGACAGCTTGTTTAAGGACACATGTCTAACAAGTTTGACTATCACGAGTAAATAACTTAAATGGTCCATGGTCTAGATTAGAAATGGGAATTTCTAAGGAATGATCGACCATTGATGAACTTAATCACATTTATGTGATGATCTATTACCGGATCATAGAGTTCTCCGTGCACTGTTAAGTTTATCAAGTATGAAGTGTCTTCATATTTGTCAGACTAGACTCACATACGAAATCATCAAATAAGTCCGTCACTGATGATAGTACGATAGGGTCACTTAGATGATCAGATAGGAATAGGTTGACGTTCTGAGAATTGTTGACTTGTACGGTTCAACTTGTATAATCTTTGATTTAATCGTTACAGAGTACAGCTTGGTACTCGTAATACTTTTATTTTGGGATTAGACGGTTGACCAGATAAGTTGCACAATAGCAGATATGGACAATATCTTTATGATATTCTTATTGTGATTCATGGAAACAAACAAGTACTCATGATCAGCTCATTAGATTCAACGTCTTATGAGTGAGTAGTTTGTAAGGATCATAAGAATAAGAGAGTGTCATAAAATAGGGAAGAACGGTAATGATCACCCTTTTGATGAGTATCATAATAACACAAAAACCTAGTATACCAGAAATCTGATTGAATCAATGGACACCTATGTTACGGAAGATAATAATCATACACACTTGAGAGTTCAGCCGAGAGCTATAGTGGAATGTAATCGAGGATGGTAAAAGTCTACGCTTTTACCGTAGCTCGAGTGTGTACGTCCATTACTCCCCTTTGTAGCTCCATAAAGGATGACATCGCAATCATGTTCAAATGTGTCATTTGAATGGATACTCCAATCAGACTAGGTTCGTGATTGTTGTCACGAATTACTAATTACCCTAAATAGTGGGAAAAGTGCCAAATATTCTTATGCCAGTGAAACTGTAGAAACATGATTGAATTTAATCCCAAGACATCCGTAGGGTTGTGGGAAATTAAATTCTGGTACAGTTATCTTTTTGAATCGTGTCAATCTGACAAACGGTTTGAGATTTATGATAATAAAAGTTTTTTTTTGTCTTACACTAAAAATGACACTGTTATTTAAATAGACAATTAGAGAAATTAAATATTGGTATTTATGCCTGAATTATTTAATAGCGAGAATAATTAAAATCGATATATATTTATATAAGAAATTCGATTTTAATAAATAAATCTTGAAAAATAAAAGATTTGATTTATTAAATCTTTTATGGTTTTGCATAAAAGATTTAAATTGGATTTAATCTTTATTTGATTCAATCAAATCTTTGAGTGAATATCTCCAAGTTCTTAGAGTAAATCTTTCATAATTAGTTTAGAGATTTTCTCTAAAGTGGTTGGGCCTGTCCTTATAATCGGGTAACCCAGAAACCACACCACACAATACTCTCTTCAGAGAAATCGAATTCTCCCTCTCTCTCTCTCTCTCTCTTAGTTTCTGCTAAATTATCTGGCTTCTATCAGGGATTTTTCGATTTAGGGCTTAGGGTTTTTATCCAGTGGGAGCCCACACCTCCTGGTGACGTAGTCCTGGAGAATACATTGGAAGACTTCTGGAAGCATCTAAAGCTTGAAGAACGGAGTCAGAAAGCTTCTCAAAGAATCAAGATCTGTGATAGAAACTTCAGGAAAAAGGTACACGTTCTTGAGACTATTGATTAAGATTATTTATTAATACTCATGGCTCGGAATTAAAATCAAGAACGGGTTAAATAAATTAAAATAATTAATTCATCACGATCAGGAAAATTGATTGTAAATTGATTTTGAAACAGACAGTTTGACAGAGTTATGGTATGGGACTCTAACCCAGTAAATTTTTTAAAGGTCAAACCGTGTGACTTAATCAATGATTACAGTTTCTTACGAGTCAGCGGTGACCGATTTCATTGTAGATTCGCAGCCACGATTGACAATTGGTATCAGAGCCCATATTTAAGATGAATAATTAATTTTAATTTAGCGATAATAATTTTGATAATAATTTTGGAATAAACCCTATAAAAATTAATTAATTAATTAATTAATTTGTTCTTAAATTAATTATGTTTATATGTTATTTAAATTTTTTGTTTTTAAATTTAGATGACGGCCAGGGTTTCGGCCAATGTCAAAACCCTAGGCCGTCATTTAGGGTTTCGGGAAGGATAGATTTAATGATTGACATTTTAATAATATATTCCTCAGATAATAATTTAATTATTAATCCAGCTTTCTAACACGCTTATGTTACATAGTAGGCTATGTAACATTGGGTTGTAATGAGCGGTTTTGAATGAGTATTAGATAGTTAATAATTAATCAATAAATAACTTCATTATTTAATCCGGAAAAATTCTCGAGACTTGTGTTCTTGTCTTAGAAATTCTCGACAATTTTTAGGAAGAGGGAGAGAGTCTCTTCCAGGGACTAGCAATGCCCAGTTCAAAGGAAATCAGTTCTCCTGGAACCAACACGCCTAGAACATATTCACCACCTGGCTCGCCCAACCCAGGATTAGGGATAATCACTCCGATCCAAGAAAGAACTAGTTCAGGAGGAACAAGCTCGAGAGACTCGTCGATCAAGGACGGACGAAGAGGGTTCCGTACCCTGTCCGACGTCTACGAAGACGCGCGAGTGCTTGATTTTAGCCTAGAGGAGCTCTGGCTGGTTAGTGAAGAGGAACCAATCAACTACTACAAGGGAGCCACCGAGAAAGAATTGAAGGAAGCAATGAAGAGAGAGCTAGCGTCCGTTGAGAAGAGTTATACATTGGAGCTAGTCCACCTTCCAAAAGGTCAGAAGTGTTGGACATATGTGTCCTCAAAAAGATATTTTATCCATTTGTAAAAGATTATGATATGTCATTGAATAAAGATAATACTTATTATGTTAATCTTATTATAGTTTCTGGTAGAGTAAAATAGAATGTTTGTTTCCTTAGTTCATAAAGGATGCAATTATGTTATTATTATCACAACAGAGTCAATGTGAGGAAGAATTAATAATCATTATAAATGAACTTAAAATGTCCGTGACCTGATTAACTGGGTGGGAGCCCATTAATCGTATAAGGTCATTAATGTGACTAAGTGACAATCCTATTCTGGATTTTGTGTGTGTCACACTCACTAGAAGTGCATTAATTATGAAGTGTCTTCATACTGGATTGGACTTGACTTAAACTCCGGAAGTTATCATATAAGACCGTCACTAATAACTTGGAGTTGAGTCACTAGTAGATGATCAAATGGATATTCGATCTAAGTCCTGAGTGATCTTGAGTCCGAGCTGCTGGCTTGATTGTTCTTTGATTTAACCGTTAAAGAACACGAAATATTACCGCTGTTCCCAACACTATTATTTTCAGAACATGATAGTCAGCAGTAAGGGTAGCTTGGTCATAGACATGGGCATCACACAGCTCTCTCCAGAGTGATGATGATTCCCTTGATTGTCGGTGGTGAGAAGTGAGAGGTACCCGTGCGCAACTTATGAATCGAAACCATAAGTGGGTTACTCATAATATTACTGACTGAGTCAAGGTTGAAAATGCAATGAGGGGCATAACGGTAGAAACCGCCTGCTCGTGTGTGGATCATCAAGTGAAAGATCAATAACCCGAATTTGATTGTATCAATGGACACCCTGCTGTTATAAAGAGAATAATATATATTGTATCACTAAAGAGTGCAGCCTCGGGTCTATAGTGTAATCACTTCGAGGTTTGACGAACAACTAGCAGTTCGTTGGAGCTTAAGTGATACGGGTCCATGGTCCCTAGGATAGCTCCGTAACGGATGATACGTACGTGATTAAAATACATTCTGGATAATGTTTAATCATTAGGCTTGACTTATAAAACTGAAAGTTCTGTGGCAGACGTCAGATAGTTTTATCGTCAGCGTGGCAAAAGTACCATATCTTGGTACACGAAATTAACTGATAAAAGAAAGTTAGAATTTAGATTTTCTATCAGCACCATTTTGTTGGAAATTAAATTCTAAGCAACTTTGCTTTTTGAACCAAGTCATTTCGACTTACGGTTAGTGATTTATGGATTTTCTAAGTTTGAGCTAGGTTCGATAAACTATGAAATTAAATCACATGTCACGAATTTAAATGATGGTGTGGCACCATGACATTTTAATGTGTGATATTGAGATCAGGAATTATTAATATAATTTAATTATTTGGATTTAATTATTAATATCTTATTAATAATTAATTAATAATTAATAGATTTATAATAATAATAATAATAATATATATTTAATTATATATTACATGTGTAAATCGATGTGGGCTTACATGACCTAGCTCACACGAGTTTGACCTAGCTAAGGGTTTGAGGTTTGCGGCATAAGTACCTAAAGTTTGGTACTTTGGCAAAAACCCTAAAATCAATCTTATCCTTTAGATCGGAGATGATTTAATATCAACCGTAGGATTGAGATGATTGATTTTTTTTACCTAACCCTAATTCGATAATAGTAGCTTGGTGACCAAGCTTAGGTTTTTCGAATTTGACCTAATTAATTGTATCCGTTAGATCGGTTTAAGATTTAATCTTTACCGTCGGATTGGAAATTAATTAGTATATATATTTTCGAAGATAATGATAAAGATAAAATAGAATTAGGCTTTTACCAAGTCTTAGAATATTTGATTTTTATCCCAAATTAATTTGATCCATTAGATCGGTCTAAGATTAATCTAAGCCGTTGAATCTAGATAATTAATTTCGAAATTATCATTATATATATATATATATTTTGAAATTAAGATAAGTAGATAATATTGGTTTGCCAAGTCTTTCTTATTTAATTAAATCCCTAATTAATTATATCCATTGGATTTAGATAAGATTGAATCTAAGCCTTTGGATTAGGATAATTAATTATATTTAATAATAAGTTTCGAAATTAGATATATATATATATATATAAATATTCGAATTATATTTAAATAAGAAGATAAGATTGATTTTTGTATTTATCAAGTCTTTCTTATTTAATTAAATACAAGTTTAATTATAACCATTGGATCTAGATGAGATTAAATCTCAACCATTGGATTGGAATAATTAAAGTACTTAAATATATATAAAATTCGAATTTAGGAGTGAAAATCTCTAATTCGGTTACGGGCCAAGTCTATAAATAGGGAGCTCATTTACAACATTTTTCACACCTTCCCCAGAGCAAAAAACTCGAGCTCTCCCTCTCTCTCTAGGGTCTGCGAGTTTTCTGCTTCTGATCTCTTTTCTGGTTCGGCTTAGGAGACTATTTCTCCGGAAGCTTCAAAAGAACCTCAATTAAATTTTGCGACGGAGTCCTGCCGGCGAAGCCCACGCTTCGGTACGAGGAATCCAGGAGAATATCCCGAAAGATCACGGGTGTTTCCCTCAGCACCGGCGGAGCCCTGCCGAACTTCAGAGTCCGCAGTCAGAAACGTCAGTTGAGGTACGGCCTTATGCATTGGGTTAATAAATGCAAACATTTACTACTTTCTATTTATTTCTTATATTTTGATTATGATATTAATAATGAGTTGTGAATATTAAATATGTAATATTTATCGGATCTTGTTAAAATGGTTATTATCCGATATCCGTGCCGTTACGATAATAAGTTTTTCGCTTTAAATTTTTTTTTTAAATGTTACCGGGACGGCTCGGAGGCTTATTCAGGGTAATGGAGTCGGAAATCAAACCCTGATTTCCAACAAGAAGTCCATTGGTCTGAAGTGGGTCTACAAGCTCACTCAGAAGTCATGGTCCTCAAGCACAAGGTCAGACTGGTCGCAAAGGGCAACGTAGATAAGCATGGAGTAGACTTTGAAGAGGTCTTTGTTCCAGTGGCCAGACTCGACACAGTCAAGCTAATCCTAGCCCTCGCAGCTCACCGAGGCTGGAAGATCCATCACCTAGACGTCAAATCAGCGTCCCTATATGGTGAACTGGAAGAAAAAGTCTACGTCGCTCACCCAGAAGGCTTCGTCGATATGACCGCAGAGCACAAGATGTATAAGTTGTCAAAGGCTCTTTGTAGGTTGAGAAAAGCACCACATACATGGAACACTCGACCCGATAGAAGTATGAAGAGTCTTGGTTTCAAGAAGTTCTCCCAGGAGCATGCAGTCTATACGAGGAGGGCACGAGACGAGGCCCTCATCGTCGGTGTGTATGTCGATGACCTGATCGTGACTGGATTCAGTGCAAATGGCATAGATGGATTCAAGAAGCAGATGATGAAGGAGTTCGAGGTGAGAGACCTTGGACTACTCTAATACTACCTCGGAATCGAGGTCGATCAGAAGATTGAATACATCACGCTAAGGCAGACTGCCTACGCGAAGAAAATTCTAAAGCAGTTCAAGATAGCGGACTGCAACCCGACCAAGTATCCGATGGAACCGATGTTAAAGATTGGGAAAAATGCGGAAGGAACACTAGTGGATCCCACAGACTACAGGCGTGTCATCGGGTGTCTCAGGTACATAACCCACACCCAAACTGACATCTCATATGCAGTTGGCATTGTGAGTCAACACACGGAGAAGCCTACTAGTCTACACCAGCAGTCTGTGAAGCATATCCTTCGTTACGTGAAGAGAAAGACAAGCTACGGGATCAAATATGGAAGAGGAACTAGAGCTGAAAAGCTTGTCGGTTTACTGACAGTGACCTAGCCGGTGACATTAATGATAGAAAGAGTACCAGAGGTATGGCGTTTTATCTCAACGGCAATCTGATCACTTGGCAGTCTCAGAAGCAGAGAACTGTGGCCTTTTCATCTTGTGTCAAATTCGCGGAGATGTAAGAACTGCTCGGCATGAAGAACCTCGACCAAGTAAGCTTATGGAGGATAATGTAGTTGATAAGTTGTGACTTGGCTCAGACAATTTGCATATAAATTTTTTATAATTACTTTATTATTTAATAATACCTTCTAATCAAGTATACACGGCTGTCAAGCTACTTGATCACCACGTATCAGTGTGGGCATTGTAGTAATTTTGATAGTACATCTATGTAGCTTGTAATTGTCATATCTCGCATGTGTACTATCATTTCAATATAATCAAATAGTCACTTTCCCATTTCTCCATTATATATATATATATATATATGTATGTATATATATAAACAACAAGAGAGTGAGTGTGGCAACGACTCATTTTTCGGAACCAATAACCTCGTGGTAACTCATCAAACGAAAACAGATAGTCGGACATTTTTATCTATACTCACCGGTTTTCGGTATAAAATAAAATAAAATTAATGGGGTGACATTATTGGCCAATCACATAATTAATAGACATATTCAGTGTAAGAACATATGGCACTATTGGCCAAGTTTACAATATGTAAAGGGACACGCATTTGTGTCGCACGAGGTTTCTGTGAGAACATTGCATTGTATTCCGGAGTTTGTGTTCGGTTTTGTCATTATGTGTAACACATGTGGTGTGGAAGAGTTTCCATATATGGCGCGTGCAAAAGATGTGGCTATATCATTAAGAAGATCAAGATAATCAGAATAAAGTCAAAATGCACAGTTGGACGAGATATCATAGTTGTTAGGAGATATTCGTCATTCATGAAGGACATTTATCGTTGGAGATTTGATTGCCAGATTCGGATTGGATAAGGCTGTCAGAGGAGTTGTCGGAATAACTGCCAAAGCGACAGCGTAGTTATTGTCTAAGATCTTCAATGAAGTTAATGTCCAAGATATTCAGAGTTATTACCACGATCTTGATCATGTATCTTCATAATAAAAAAGTAGATTGCATCATCAACACCTTGAATAACTGTGATTGAAGATTGCCAATCATCTCTTCAATCACCCAAGATCGTGGAGCTCTTATTGCCTTATTTGGAAGTCATTTTGACCGGCTATATAACCTTTGCTGGTTGTGGTTATCAACTAGCACGAAAAAAATTTGTAAAATATGCTTAAACGAAGTTGGATGGTCTTGCGATCTCATTCGAGGAGTGACGACCGACTGTTCGACGGTTGAAGCATCCAAGGCCGTTTCAGATAGGAGTACCACAGAGCAAGCTGGAGGGTCTTGTGATCTCATTCAAGGAGTGACAACTGGTTGTCCGACAGTCAAAGCATCCAAGGCCGTTTCCGAAGAGGAGTGCAATACTTTTTCCCTAGAATTGGATCACCAGTTGCGCCTTGTCCTGAGGGGGAGTTGTCTATTTCCTTGTGAAACTCAATTAAGTATCCTGTATAACCGTGTAACATTTTTGAATGTTTTTCAGTGAAATAAAGTATCTGGGTCAGTGCCCTGGAGAGTAGGTTCCCACGAGAGGTTCACGAACTGCGTTACCAAATATCGCGTGTTCACTTGTCTTAAACTTCAAAAATTTACACCTTTATTAAAGCAAAGTTAACATAAACTTCGAAGAAATAGTATTTACAAAATTTTACTTATAAAGGGAATGTAAATAATACTAGGACCGTCAAAATTTATTATACTATCAAATTATTAATCAATATATAAATTAATGAAGTATTAATTTATAAAGTATTACTTATATAATATATAACTAGAAAAGAAATTCCTATAGTACATAGAACTTGTCAAGAATACTAATATGACTTTATTCCTAATCATAAAACATAGTTTGAAGATGACGTTTCTAAACTAGAGCTTGTTTCGCGCACTGATGCAATTGTTGCGATAATCACTTTGAACAATTTTTTGTTACATCACAAAAATACAACACCGGACATTCTTAATGCTATGCAAAAGCTCAAAGATGAAGTTAAAAACACTACATGATTAGATATTTAGTGTAATAACTTCATAATCATATCTTAAACACACTATAATAAGTTATTTAGTGTAATTTTTTATTTAATTAAGGTGATTTCATAACTAGTTATGTAAAGTTATATTTTATTTAGAGTAATTTCATAATTAGTTATGTAATATTTTTTTATATTGAACTATTAATTTATATATCAGGTAAGATTTCTATATATCTCGAAAACTTATCATTTTATAAATTTAACGAATTATTAATTTAGCTAGTTAGTCTCAAGTCAGAATCGAACAAAATTATTATATAATTAAGATTATTTATGATCTCTAGGAATATAGTAACTGATCTCTAGGAATATTGACGAAGCTCTAATCGTATGTAATGCATGTCATGGGACTTTTGGACATGCATATCTCTATCTCTTTCATGCGTTACAAGGGTGTTTTGACTATAAATACTGAATATATACATATTATATATGAGTGTGTATATATGCAGGCATGATTCATTAATATAAAATATAAATTAATCTATTGACGAGATGCTATTATACAATACATCCAAACGATAAAACCGTGACAAGTAACATTATTTATTTATTTATTTATTTTAAAAAGTTGCAATATGATTTTGTTACTATTGTTATTTGTGTGCTTGAAAAAGAAATTAAAAAATTTATTTAGACCTTTAAAAAAAATTACCTTAATTAAGCACCACGTGAATCGAAATTCTGACTCCGCCACTTGGCATGAATATTTGGAGAATGTCAGCAAAATACTTTTTTTTTTTTTTTTTTTTGAAAGGAAGACGAGCCTCATTAAACCCTCCGAGTCCCCCAAACGGGTGCGGCTCTAGAGGGAAGAGTACTCCACATCAAATTACTAGCGGCAGAAGCCAAACAAACGTCCCGAACAAGGGTCGGGACTCCCTCGTTACAAACCGAGTCACGCGCAACAAGAGGTTCAATACTAGGCGGGACAGACTCCAACCAAACTATATTCCCTCTAGACTTTATCGCGAGTCTGGCAAGGCCATGCGCAACTTCATTACAGCATCTCGGGCTAAAGTAGAACACTACAGACTCAATCTGCGTGACTAAGCGATGGATATCAGACACAATAGTGCCTAAATCGGATAGAGGGATGGACTTATTATTAAGAGTTTTAATAACTCCTTGACAGTCAGATTGGATACGAATCTTCGACCATCCCTGGTCGTACGCCCATTCAACCCCACGACGAATAGCAGAAGCCTCCGCAAGTAGGGGGGACAAACCATGCCTATGGAAATTAATTCCCGAAGCAAGCACACGGTTTTCATGGTTGCGAGCTACTAAGCCAATGCCATAATTGTCCCCACAACCATCAATCGCGGCGTCAACACAGATGTCAACATAGCCTTCCTCGGGGGGCTTCCAGGCAGGAGCAGTTTGATAAGTATCCTTCTTCGGGTTCTCAGTATTATGTGCCTCATTAAAATCAGTGAGGTAGGTAAGCGCCCCTTCAACAATATTCATATGGGATCTCGATTTGCTTCCATTCACTACATTATTCCTATTATTCCATATTTGCCATAGGAGTAAAGAAAACAATGCAGACTCACCTGGGCTGAAAGATGTGAGAACCGAGGCGATGAGACATTGAGGATCAATTCTAGGTTCAAACAGGTCCAGAATACAACCCAACCCAGCAAGTTTCCAAATTTTTCGACTGAATTTACATCCCCAAAAGCAATGTCCAACCGTTTCATGCTCGAGACGGCAAAGAGGGCACCTCGTATCCGTCAGCAAAATACTTTTTTGACTCTATCTCTTTCATACATTACAAGGGTGTTTTGACTTTATAAATACTGAATATATACATATTATATATGAGTGTGTATATATGCAGGCATGAATATTTGGAGAATGTCAGCAAAACACTTTTTTGACCAAGGTGGGTCCCACAAGATTCGTATAGTTCCTAGCTTTGAAGATGCCCTAATTTAAAAAGAAAGAGCTCGTGTGATGACTCTGGTCCACTTCCATGCAATGCATTTCCTTGTATATTCATTATTCACCAATATATACTATATATAGTATCAACAGATAACTATTCACGCGCATTCACGTCACTCTCTGTCGATCGAATGTCAAACTAAAAAATGTTATGAATTTCCACAAAATATATGAAAGGACAAGCATTTTTATGTCGTCTAGGCAATCACAACGTGCCACGTTAGTTATAATGTTAAATTACGTTTTCTTTTATTTTAATTTTCCGCTTTCACATGTGTCGTGTTATTATGGCCTCAAATTCTAATTCTTGCATATTCTACTTTCACGTAGTTTTTTGCTTCTGATTTCTTCGAGTTTTCCTCGTGAATACAATCATCAAATGTACACACACGTAGACACATTTTTAGCGGCAAAATTACTTATCAGTGGGCCAAACTAAAGGTTATACAGCTACAAGGATCGATATTCGTGTCTTTCATCAGTTATATGATGCTCGATCTAATAAAAAGTTTCATTGTTAATATAAATAATGGAAAGAATTATGGACAATAATTGTTGTGCAAACTTTGCACAACGGTTTAAAAAAAAAAAAAGTTAATGAGCTAAATGCTCATTTTGATAAAAAGAAATGTCCAAATCTATAAATAATAATTAAAATTATAAATTAATTGATTTGCGGACAATTACACCCCTCTTAAATAATTTGCGTTTAGAATTTATTAATATTTTGTAGTTTTTTCGAATTTAATTGGGCAAAATCAATTTCGAATTATTCGTAGATAATGTTCCTTAATTGTAGTTTTTAAAAAATTAATGTAAAAAATTTCCTTAAACGTTGGCTTAATGATTAAACATAATCAATAGGTTTATTCAAAATATTTTTTTAATTAAACATGGATTAAATCGATAATTGAGTTTTTATTTGTAGGTTTTCGTAGTGGTAAATGTAATTACGAAACTATAATAATAGTTTAAGAATTGTATAATTTTAGTTACGATGTTGTAATTACGAAATTGAAGCCATGAATCTGTAATTACCAAACTATAACTATAAATACAAAACTGCAAATCTATAATTGTATTTACCGAACTATAACTTTACATGCGAAGTTGTAACTGTAAATTCAAAACTGCTACTGTAATTACCAATATACTTAGATACAAGAGAAAGGGAGAAAAAATTAATTAGGTTTTAATTGATTTTGAAATTTGAGTTTTAAATAGTATAGAATTATATGAAATAAATTTTAATTTTTTATATTTAAAATTGATTTTATATATCAGAGTTAGTTTGGGAAAAAATATAATAAATGGACAAAAATAGATTTTCTAAAACTATGGGCAAATCTTAAAAGATTTGTTATATTTTGTGCATTTCATGAAATTTACTAAAAAAATATATATATAACGGTTGTGTAATCTGCAATCTGCACTTATCATTGTTATAACAATGATAATTATATTGTTTAGTAGTAAAAGAAGAAAGAACGAGAAAAAGTTTATTTAGGATTATTTATGTCAAATTCATTAAGTCATAGTACATTGGGAGGGGAGAATTTGTATTCAAAAGTGAAATTGTTTATCTTATATGATTACGGAAATTACGAGTTTGAAGTCTAATTTACACGTGAACGCAACGTTCTGTGGGTGAGTTATTTAACTATGATGTTATGTAGTGATGCTATTTTAGACTTTTCACACTGATTATTTTTTCTTAGCTTTAAATTTTTTTATATACAAGGCTTCTAACCGTCATTAGTGCGTATTTGAAGGAAGAGAGAGAGAGAGAGTGTGTAGCCAAGAACTCCGATTGAGAGATTGATAGTGGATCGAGATTTAAAACGGCAAGTGGACGTACCTCCCTATATTGAGAGCAAATTGTTATAATTCTTGTGTCAAGTTTTTCAATTTCATTTGATTTTATCGTTTTCTAATTTGAGGATTTAAGTCAAATTACTAATAAAATTTGTTATCAAATATATATTATAGTTATAAAGAGAAAAAAGATGGCACATGGTATTTAATAAGTCAGTTCCAGACACCTTTAATCGAAAAAGAAAAATTGATAATTTACCAACAGATTTTTTTTTTGTAAACTTTACCGATGAGATTATCCATATTTAATAAGATTTATACTCTATATATAAATATTGATTTGCAAATGTAATTTGATGAACATGATATTGAAACGATTGCGGTTATCTGTAACTGTTACGGGTAATTCATGGAATTGATTTTAAAACAAAATAAATAAAGAAAAATTATTAAATTAATTTTTTCTTTTATTTAATTAAGTCAATTTTAGCCCAAAACACCCTCCGGAGGTCCGTTTTTATAAAATAAAGTATCTAGATGTTTCTAAAAAATCTCATGATACTCAAACACGACATAAAACTTGTGAAAAATGGCCTTGAGGCGCCCCCGGAACCCTAAAAGAGCTCCGGAAGCACCTCGGGTGGGCCCCACAAGCCTCCACGCGCCTCTACACGCTGACACGTGGCACCAGCAGGCCCCACGCGCCCTCCAGCTTCTCGTACGCGCCCCCACGCGCCTCCTGGGATGATGATGTCAGCCCTGTGACGTCATCAGACGCGTAGACCATAGGACCCAGTCTGAGATAAGTAGCACAGGTCGAGGGTCCGATCTACCAAGTCCACTGAAAGGTTGAAATTGTGATCTCCCATTCGTGAAGACCCGATCTAAGTGGCGCCCAAGACCTGTAACCCGGGCCTTGTCCATTCCAGGCTCTGCGGTTACAGGTAGCGTGGTGGCCCGGATCGCCGGTCCGCGGATAGCGGATGATCTGTTCGACCCTAGGTGCCAGGGATTCTTTTCCGAAGCCCACCAAAATCCAGAAAACGACATTGGGCCCGGTCCAACACAAACAATTGAGCCGCTACAGTGTTTGATCTAAAATATAGCATCAATAGTAACCATTTCTATATGTTACTAAAAAGGATAAATATGCAATCAATTTGATGAATATGGGTATAAATTTTACTACAAAGAAGAGATAGTGATTATATATAACTATATATATATATATTAAAGTTGAAAAAAAATATACTACATCACATGCTTGATGCTCCCAAACCAACCGATATGCTTCCCAGCTCACGAAAATCGATGTTGACCAAATAATATATAAGACGACAAAAATACGTACAGAATTGTTACATTATTTAGTCCCAAGTCCAACTGAGTCAATTTATTCTATGAGGTTTATGAAAGAGATGGACCAAAAAAATGATGTTATATATTCACATGTTTCCATATCGTATTTGCTTTGGATCTTCGAGACTATATAAACTGGTCAAAAAGAATATAATATATATATATATATGGTGTATGACCTACGTAAAGATATACTGTTGGAATTTATGCTTATTAAATTACCAATAAATGTTCTAATAAATTAGTAAGTATAATGTGTTGGAGAGTATATGTGGGAATGTGAAAAGTCCCACATTGATTAAATACATAGAGTTTGTGCAATATATAAGGAAAACAATAGTGAGGTGAGCTCAACATGTGGCATAGTGATGACTGTGCCACATGAATGCCGTGTGGAGGCGGGGTGGCGAGACCATGTCACTTCACGCCTTCGCAACGCCACCCTCGCCGGTGTCGCCGGTTCGGTGTCGGGTACGTGGGCGTAGAGGCGCTAGTGGCGTCTTGTAGGCGCACTTTCAGACCATTAACTGCCGCTGAGAAGGGTCGCTACCTTCTCAACGTAACTGTTTTTGGGTCTTTATAATTTCGTTTCTGAAACAGAAACAAATAATTCTGCTCTCTGTATTTTCGCACACACACAAACACTTTCCAGAAACGTGTTCTTGCTTACTGTTCGAATTTCACTTCGTCTTGTGATTTTCGTTCATTAAGGCTTGTCTTATCCTGGGTATTCTTGCAAGCAGACTCGAAGACGATTCCGGGTGCTCGAAATACTATTTGGAAAGCGCGTCACATGCGTGATTCAAGTCCCGACGTTTTCAACTTCGAAGAGGTTTCCGACAGTCTAATAGTATCATCGATCATGGCCACCGACGCTTCTGTTTCAAGCATCAAGGTGATGAACTAAGACCTCGTGAAGTTGGACCGGTTTGACGGGACGAACTTCACTCGCTGGCAAGACAAGACTATCTTCCTCCTGACGGCCCTGAAGATCTTCTATGTTCTCGACCCGGAGTTGGAGCCCATTCCCGAACCGAAGGATGACGATACCAACGAGATCAAGGCGGAGCGCAAAAAGCGCAAGGAGGACGAATTGCTGTGCCGCGGTCACATTCTGAACACGCTCTCCGACCGTCTCTATGATCTCTACACGGAAAACACTTCGGCGGTCGAAATCTGAAAGACGCTAGAGTTCAAATTTTGGGCAGAGGAGGAAGGTACGAAAAAGTTTCTCATTTCTGAGTACTTTGATTTCAAAATGTCCGATGCAAAGCCGATCCTCGTCCAAGTGCACGAACTGTAAGTGCTCGTCAACAAACTGAGGGCCGTGAAGATTGAGATTCCGGAACCTTTTCAAGTCGGCGCAATTTTTGCGAAATTGTCGTCGTCTTGGAAGAGTTATCGGAAGAAATTGCTTCACAATTCCGAGGATTTCTCACTGGAGCAGATCCAGAAAAACCTTCGAATCGAAGAGGAATCAAAGGAAAGAGAGAAATCCGATGGTGTCGGAAATTCCAAGGCCCACGCGGTGAGCGCGAAAGGCAAAAAGCACGATGGGAAGAAGAACGTTTACGGTCCTAAAAAGGATCAAAAGTTCAAGACTTCCGGTGCTTCGAAGGGGCCCAAAACCGGCTGTTTTGTGTGTGGAAAACCCGGTCACTCCGTGAGAGATTGTCGCGTCCGAAAGACCCAAAACAACAAGGCTAATGCCACGAAGACCGATGACAACATTGTCGCTACTGTGAGCGAAATTATGGCGGTCAAAGGCAAGGTTCAAGGATGGTGGTACGACACTTGTGCCACTGTTCACGTCTCCTACGACAAAGCGGCTTTAGAAACCTGTTCTGAAGTCAACGATGGACAACAAGTTCATATGGGAACGAGGGACGCTCGAAGATCGTCGGCACCGGCACCGTGGAGCTTAACTTTACTTCCCGTAAGAAAGTGATGCTAGTCAATGTGCTTCACGTTTCGGATATGTCTAGGAACCTTGTTAGTGGGGATTTGTTAGGTAAACCGGGTATTAAGTCTGTTTATCAGTCGGGCAAGTTGATCTTGACCCGCAATGGTGTGTTTGTCGGTAAAGGGTATTCCGCGGACGGAATGGTTAAGCTTTGTACCGTTGACAATGTTATCAATAAAGTTTCTACTTCTGCGTATTTTAGTTGTTCAGTTACATTATGGCATAGTAGATTAGCTCATATTGGTATTAGCACAATGAAAAGGTTAATTAAATCCAGTTTAATTTCATGCACCATTGAAAATTTTGAAAAATGTGAAATTTGCGTTAAATCGAAAATGATCAAGAAACTTTTTCATAGTGTTGAACGTAATACAAATCTGTTAGATCTTGTACATTCTGATTTCTGTGAATTTAACGGAATGAAAACCCGAGGGGGCAATCGGTATTTTATTTCATTTATTGACGATTGTTCGAGATTCACTTACGTTTTGCTTTTAAAGCATAAAGACGAAGCTTTTAATGCTTTTAAAGTTTATAAAGCGGAAATGGAAAATCAATTGGGAATAAAAATAAAAGTCCTTAGAAGTGACATGGGTGGAGAATCTTTCCCATATGATTTTAATGCGTTTTGTGAAGAAAACGACATTGTACACGAGTGCTCCGCACCACGTACACCACAACAGAACGGGTTAGCTGAACGAAAAAATAGAACGTATCAAGAGATGATAAATTCTATGTTAATGCATTCTGAATTGCCATTTAGTTTGTGGGGTGAAGCTTTGTTAAGTGCATGTCATATATTGAACAGGATTCCTTTAAAGAAGACCGGTATTTCGTCATACGAACTTTGGAAAGGTCGTGCACCGAACATCGGTTACTTTAGAGTATGGGGCTGCGTTGCTTATTACAAGAACATGGATCGGTAAAAGGACCAAGTTGGGTCCTCACAGAATTAAATGTGCTTTTGTAGGTTACGCGGCCAATAGTAAGGCATATAGACTTCTTGACTTGGAGTCTAATGTGATAATTGAATCACGAGATGTGGAATTCTTTGAAAATCGTATCACCAAGAATAAAGATTCTGAGATACCCACAAATGAAGAACTTCGCGAGGAGAGTTCTTCACGGGTTGTTTAAAAACAACCCGAGCTTCGGATTAGCAAGAGAGTTCGAAAGGCTAAGGATCTAGGACCGAACGAAATAGATTCTCAACTTATTTCCTTTTACTTAGTAGAATGAGATATGGAGAATTTTGTTCGTAAGATTCCTATCATTCTTCTAGTGGAAGATGATCCAAAAACCTTTAAGGAAACTGTAGCTTCACGGGACTCTGCTTTTTGGAAAGATGTTATCCAAGATGAGATGGATTCGATTATGTCTAACCACACTTGAGAGCTTGTCGACTTACCCAAAGGGTCGAGACCCATTGGATGTAAGTGGGTGTTTAGAAGAAAGTATCATAGTGATGGTACTTTAAACACCTACAAGGCTAGATTAATAGCCAAAGGATTTCGACAAAAGGAAGTGATCGATTACTTCGATACTTATGCACCGGTAGCGAGAACAACAACAGTTAGGATATTGTTTGCATTAACTTCATTGGATAACCTCCTTGTTCATCAAATGGATGTCAAAACGGCATTCTTAAATGGAGATCTCAATGAAGAGATTTACATGGAGCAACCGGAGGTTTACGTACTTCCCGGGAATGAACAAAAGGTTTGCAAGCTTGTCAAATCATTATATGGTTTGAAATAAGCACCTAAACAGTGGCATCAGAAGTTTGACTCAGTCATTCTTGCAAATGGATTCGTTCACAACGTTTGTGACAAGTGTTTGTACACAAAGGTGCGTGGAAACACTGTGATATTCCTTTGTCTTTACGTTGATGATATGTTGATCATTAGCAACGAGATGAACGGAATTTTAGAAATGAAGAGGTTTCTATCTTCTACATTCAAGATGAAAGATCTTGGACAAGTTGACACTATTCTAGGGATCAAAGTTAAGCTTACCAGTGGGGGTTATGAACTTAGTCAATCGCACTATGTTGAGAAAGTGCTTGATAAGTTCAAACATTTGACGTTCAAAGAAGTGAACACCCCATTTGATCCTCGTGTTAAACTTGAGAAGAATAACGGGAGAGTTGTGGCTTAGTTGGAGTACGCAAGTGCTATCGGTTGTCTTATGTATTTGATGCAATGCACTAGACCCGATATAGCATTTGTTGTTAGTAAAATGAGCAGATTTACCAGCAACCCCAACGGTGAGCATTGGAAGGCTATCGGGAGGATCTTTGGCTATCTTATGAAAACCAAAAATCTCGGCCTCCAATATGGTAGGTTTCCTGCCATACTCGAAGGATATACTGACGCTAGTTGGATATTGAGTGTCGGAGATAACAAATCTACGACGGGATGGGTTTTCACACTTGCCGGAGGTGCAATTTCTTGGAAGAGCAAGAAACAAACGTGTATTACTCATTCGACCATGGAGTCAGAGTTTGTAGTTCTTGCTTCCGCTGGTCAAGAGGTTGGGTGGTTGAGGGACCTTCTTTTAGAAGCTCCGTTGGCTAAGGACAATATATCGAAAGTGTCGATACATTGTGATAGTCAAGCTACTTTAGCTAGAGCGTACAACAAAGTGTATAACGGGAAGTTTAGACATATTAGTCTAAGACATGACTACGTAAGGAAATTGATCAAGGATGGGATCATTTCACTTTCGTTTGTGCGTACCAGCTACAATTTAGCTGATCCTTTTACTAAACCATTGGCCAGAGATTTAGTAAAGTCTACCTCGAGAGGTATGGGACTGAAACTCCTTGAGTAAGAGTTCCAACAACGGTGGCAACCCAATCTAACGTTAAGAAATCCTTAACTTTAGATTCAATGGGTAACAATAAATCGTTGTTTTGGATGTACGTGGCATTGTACTACAATGTTAGCTATTGCATTTGAAGGGTTGAGTTCTTTATAACTCTTAATGAAGTTCAGTGATGAGGACATGTATCTGTAAAGCAACAGAGATACTGTAAGAACTTCACCTACGTGAATTTAGAGATGGTGTCGTCTTAAAGTGAGAGTTGGAGTTTCTCTCATGAAAAATTAACGAGACAGGAAGAGCACATGGCCATTAACGGTGCTAAGCGAGAGATGTAAGCGAAGAACTACCAAAGGGTGTGTGTAAGGCTTCACTGATCTTATCACAAGGAATAACAGTTTCAAAGCCTAGCTACCTGAGATTCCGGTAAGATCTTGTGTTGTCTTTACTAAGGTCAGGATCAAATCGAAAGATACCTAACTGTATTAGCACGCTTTGCTACTTTTCTGAAAATTATACTTATATTATTAGAATAGTGGGGGATTGTTGGAATTTATGCTTAATAAATTACCAATAAATGTTCTAATAAATGAGTAAGTATAATGTGTTGTGTGGAGAGTAAATGTGGGAATGTGAAAAGTCCCACATTGATTAAATACAAAGAGTTTGTGCAATATATAAAGAAAACAATAGTGAGGTAAGCTCAACATGTGGCATAGTGATGAGTGTGCCACATGAATGCCGTGTGGAGGCGGGGTGGCGAGACCATGCCACTTCACGCCTTCGCAACGCCACCCTCGCCGGTGTCACCACCGGCGACACCGTCTCGGGCTCGGGTGCGTGGGCGTAGAGGCGCTAGTGGCATCTTGTAGGCGCACTTAAGCACGTGGCATCGGGCGAGCGGCGTAGGCTCGGATCTCGGGCTTTCTCGCTGCGATTCTCGCCTCGCCACGTGTCGGTCGGCAGTTACTAACCGTTGGGGGCGGTTTCTAACCGTTTTTTCGTTTTTCATTTTCAGACCATTAACTGCCGCTGAGAAGGGTGGCTACCTTCTCAGCGTAACTGTTTTTGGGTCTTTATAATTTCGTTTCTGAAACAGAAACAAATAATTCTGCTCTCTGTATTTTCGTACACACACAAACACTTTCCAGAAACGTGTTCTTGCTTACTGTTCGAATTTCACTTCGTCTTGTGATTTTCGTTCATTAAGGCTAGTCTTATCCTAGGTATTCTTGCAAGCAGCCTCAAAGACGATTCCGGGTGCTTGAAATACTATTAGGAAAGCGCATCACATGCGTGATTCAAGTCCCGACGTTTTCAACTTCGAAGAGGTTTCCGACATATACTTCGTATGTTCGAGAATATATGTGCCCTAGGGAATCATGAATTGATTTTCCACCTGTAATTCTTATACATTATGGCTCCATCTATATGACCGTGCAAAAGATACATTCGGTACAGTTGTATATATGTATATATATAATATACGTATTAAATAGTCCTTATAACAAATCGTATATTCAGTCCTTCTTGCTATTATAATATACGTATCAAATAGTCCAAAAAGCAAGCCTTAGCTCTTTTTTTTACTTCAAAATATATGATTTGGGCAGAGCATGTTAAATCGAATTTCTTTGCATATTTTTATCTCGTTTTAGCTTTGTTGTCTGTATTTTTCCTTAGGCTATAAGGGCTAGACTATTTAAACCCTAATTTGCTGATTTGTAATCAAATTTGGCTGAAATAGAAACTCAGATATTTTTGCAATTCGAGTTATTGATGGCCAAAATTCTAGAATGCACAAATCAACAGGTGTTCGGAAGAATTTCAACTTACGTTCAGGCACGAACCAGCAACCGAACTTTTTGTGTTTTACAAGAAATTTATACGAAATTATAAGTGAAGTTTAAGAAATGGGAACTCGTATCCTTTATAAAAGAGTGTTCTTGGCTTTCTAATTATTTCAAATATTTAAACCACCCGTTCAATGCAAGTCCGTATCAAGGGACATACATAATTAAAAGACATCTCTCGAATCAATGATCACCACAAGTAGTGGCGTGTAGCGGCGCATGTGGCTCTAAGTACAAGGTATACAAATATATGCACTATCGGCTAAGATTTAACTCAAATAACAAAACGTCTTATCCATGCCACTAAAACCTCTCATGGACTCATTTGGTTTAGACCGTCCTACTCTCTAACCAAGACCGTGACACCCTTTTTGCCAATTTACATATATATTTGTGTTCGCATTTCAATATCTTATATAAAGGGCCAATCTCCTTGATTATCAGGCACGAAACAAGTGAGATGACAAGAAGACCGTGAAAAAAACATTGAGGAAAACATGAGAAAATCGCATTCCCTAATTGTCATATATATACTTCGATCATTGATTGTACTTCTTTAGAAACAATTTATTCCTATTACAGTCTACAGACAAAACAACTTTCATCAGAAAACCTCTTAGTGCCAACAACCTGCATTACCCTCTCAAAATACACTCCTCTCTTTATTAGGTGATTACGAGAAAACACGACAATAATCAACAAGTAAAAAAAAAAAAAATTATATTATGATTCTTGACTTAATTAATACTAAATAACAGCTCTATAATTAAAAACAATGAGCATCATAAATTGATTTTACACCTGTGAAATTAATTTGGTAACGTTAATCTTATAGGAACATTACCTTATAGGATGTCTTTTTTCCTTAATTACTCTTGATCAACCTCTTTAATTTGATCATATGATTTTCATGTTCGTGTGTGCATATTTATGTATATATAGTTTTTTTTTTTCTTCTTCTTAAATAGTTCACATTAATTGTTAAAGGTAGACTTTAACTGATAAGTGGTGTTCATTTCTATATATAGTCGACCAATATCTATGTATTGACAGTTCTAATGATTTCTATAGCATTTATTCAGCGCAAAAACCGACTCATGCCAATCACGGTGTCACACGTTGCAACACTGAATTTAAGGGTGTTTTCTAGTGGAAAGAGGGTCGTGTGCTTCCGTTAATATCATTTGCAAGCTGATAAATTATATTAACAGAAGAATTTCATGAAAATGAAACACTCATGAACTAACATTTACTCTCTTTTTATCGTCTTTTTTCTATAATTATTTATCAATTTGCAAACAATTTTAACAAAAGCACATGACTATCTTTCCACCGGAAAACACCCTTAACATCGGCGTTGTCAGTCGATTTCCGCCCTGAACAGTGTCATCATAAAATGGATATATACACAAGAGCATAGTGCTGATCATGCCAGATAAATTAGACGAAAAATATATCGACGAAAGATAATAATTATATAATATAGTAACAGATTTATGACCTCACTAATCACTAAGGTACATATGTAATACTCTCTTTTTTCTTTTATTTCTTTCTACAAAAGTCTCGTAAGAATTTAATGTGTCAAAGATATCATGGCCCACGCATCAAACGTCTTAACTTTTTTAAATGGGTCAAGGTACTATTTATTTAAAATTAAATAAGTTAATAATTATGTAATTTAAATTTTATTTGCAAAAGTTGAAATGTCCTAATTAATAACGTAAAAGTATAAAATTCATGGTTTGCATCTTTATTATATATTTCTCGCTAATTTTTAATAACGTGTCATTGGATTTGTATTTATCATATTTTATTTATACATATTGTATTATAAAAACACATAGTAAATAAATATACGAGAGTACGAGACTATATTACTATAAAGGGTTAATGACGTTAAAAATACCCAAAATTTGGTCAAAGAATTCCTCGTGTACCCAAAATTTAAAAGTCGTGGCAAAAGTACTCAAAGTCACATTTGGGGAGTTGACCACTCCAGTCTCGTAACGCAGTTAACTTACTCATTAACTCTGGCCACGTAAACAAACGTGGGTTGCTGACATGACAATGTTTTGCCACATGGACAAGCCCAATTAGGGGTTTAATTCGTTGTTTTGTCATAAACGAGTCTAATGTGGGCTCATCCACGTGACAAAAAATTTCTATGTCAGCAACCCACGTTTGTCCATGTCGCCAGAGTTAACGGATAAGTTAACTGCGTTACGAGAATTGAATGGTCAACTCCCCAAATGTGACTTTGGGTACTTCTGCCACCATTTTTAAACTTTAAGTACACAAGAGGTTCTTTGACCAAACTTTGGGTATTTTTACCGTTATTAACCCTTACTATAAACTACCGACAGTAACAAAATACAAATTTATATTTTTATGCAACTTTAATACTTAATTTTTGATCTATAATGAAACAAAAAGCCAAACCGATCAAAAAAGGGTCAGAGAACCTTTAAAGCAATTTTCTATTCTACCTAACCATGACTAAATATTATGCCTTTGGATTTTCTTTTCTTGCCACATCTCCTTTTTTAGCCGCATGTGCCCGTGATTATGAGAATATATATATATATATATATATATATATATATATATAAGGATTATTAGTAAAATACTCACTTAAATACAAATCTTTTTAAAAATTACTCATAGTTTCGTTAATTCATATTCTACTCATTTTTAAAACTTTTTTCCTAAATTATCCTTTCAGCTCTAATTTAATCTCTCTCTGACAGAAGTTTCTCTCTCCTTGCTCGATCCTCTCTATCCTCGCCGTTGGACTCCTCTGACGAGAGCTTCGATGCCGACGGGATCCTCCGACGAGAACTGGGACGCTGACGGGTTCCTCCGACGAGAGCTCTGATGCCGATAGGATTGCCCAGCATCGTCGGAGACAGAGAGACGAAAGTCGTGTTGTTTTATTTGTTCTCCTTCCTCCATTGTAATCGGTTGCGAAGCTTTGATTAAGGTCATATTTAAAAAATCCTAGATTTCTCAAATTTTTACAGTTTGAATTAGTTCGTGCAATTGCAATGCTTCAGAAATCTCAAATTTCAGCGATCAGTGAGCATATGGATGATGAGGGTATACTTATCCATAAAAAATTAAATGAGTATATCTTTAATTATATCAAACCTTTGAGTATTTTTTAAAATAGTTTGACCCTAATTGGGTATTTTGCTAATAAGCCAATATATATATATATATATATATATATATATAATAGTCTAATTCCGTCTCAAATTTATTATAATAATTATCAATTACGAGCGAAAAAAAAATCTTAGTAACAAAATAACAAATGAAATTTATAAATATCAAATAAAAAGGAAAATTTTACTTCTTATTTTATTTTTTATGATGATTTTTCTTTTCAATTCTTCAAATTTGTATAAGTTTAAAATCATTTTTAAAGATATTTATGATGTCATAAATTTTCATAAAAGAATATTTTTAGAATTATAAAACTTAAAAGAATATAAAAAAATAAGGATACATAAAATAATATTTTTTGAAGTTTCTTAATTAAAATACTTTAAATGATAGAAGTTAAAATATTTTACATTATTATTTTCAAGTTAAAACTTAAAATAATTACCAATTTGATTTTCCACGCACAGAACTCCCCATCCAATTTGGATACTGTAGAGCTTACAGCCCATTGGACTTGGAATTGATTTTGGGCTTTATTTACTCTTGTTACACTCAGCTGATTCCATTTTCTTTTTCCTTTTCCTATGACTAACAAAACAGACTATAAGATATCCAATTTGAAGTTTAAATTGAGCCCCAATAAAGAAAAAACACAAACTAGTTGCTTGAATTATCAGCATTATTATACAATAAAACTTCTATAAATTAATAATATTAAAATCGTCAACATGTCAAGAATTTTGTAACTCCAATCATAAACATAGTTTGAAGCAAGGTTAAAAATACCGCTTGCCGTTTTCGTTTCGCATTTTTCGTTTTACGGATATATCGCTTGCCGATGTGTATGTCGATGGGCAAAAGGGAAAAAAAGGGCATGCCGCATACCGCATTTACCTCACTTTTCGCATGAACATACCGCATTTACCGCACTTTTCGCATGGATATTTTGTAAAAAATATTTGAGTATTTAAGCACGATATTTATATAGGTTCAAAACTACATATTTAATAAATACAAGACATAATTGTATACAACAAAACACATTTGTAACTTAAATATGTAGGTGAAATGTATAACATTAAGTCACTTTATTAGTTTAAGTGTATAATATTAAGTCAAATTATTATGTGAAGTGAATATGTATGTTAATTAAGTGTGTAATATTAAGTGAATATGCATGTTAATTGTATAGGTATGTTAACAAATTTAATATTAGTTGAAGTGTATAATATTAAATGAATATGTATATTAAGTGTATATTTAGGTGAAGTTAATATGTATGTTAAGTGTATAATATTATTTGAAGTGTGTAATATTAAGTTAAATTATTAGGTGAAGTGTATGTGTATGTTAAGTGTGAATGTGTGATATTAGTTGAAAACAAAAAGTCCCACATTGATAGATGACAAGAGTTTGGTGATGTTTATATACCAAATATTAGGGACAAGGGCATGGGCCCTTAGGGTCATAGGATTTTTTGGATGGGGGAGGACTCACACAAATGTTACAACACCACACTCGCGCGCCGCCGCCGTCCGACAGGGCGGGGCGGGGTCTTGTGTGAGTATAATTATTTTTGCCAAAAGTTTAATTGGTATTTTTGCCGAAATCTACCAAAAATGCAAAATTCGAGCACCATTTCGTCGTTTTGCGCAAGAGATTTTCTTTCCGAATGTCGTTTCATTTTTCGCAAAATTTGGTAAAACGACAGCGAAACGAAAGGGTTGTCGTTTCGGTGTTCCACTGAAAACGAATTTCGACGCGAATTTCGAGCGATTTTCGCGATATTTGGCACCTTGGTTTGAAGACAATATTATTTAATTAGAGTTTGTTTCACGCAATGAATTTATTCTAGCATCATTTTGAACAATATTTTGTTACATCACGAAAATACAATACCAAACTTTTTTAATGTTATACAGAAGTTTAGAGTTGAAGTTTAAAGAGAGACAATTTCAAGAATAATCAAATAACTTCATAATAATATTTTAAAAACACTACACGATTAAAATCAGTGTAATTTATTTTTAAAACTATATTAAGAATTCCTTCAAATGTGATTTTATGTTGAGTCTTTTTAAAAATATACCAATTATAAGTTGTGTCATTGTTGTTTGCAGTTGAAGATGAGACATTGAGACTATTACAAAAGGCTTCTTTGTGTTTGTTGGTGTTTCAATTTTTGGATTCCCCATCAGTGAATTGGTGGCTTACCTACTCAATACTCATCAAGCTTTGATCAATTCAAGATTCAAAACCAAACAACCACCTCTAAATTGGCTCAAAATTATGATTAGAAAGATAAAGCCTTGAGTAAATAAATAGACCCTACTAAACATAATATTTGTGGGTTTTGAATTGATTAATCAAGGGCTAATTCAGTGGATTTGGAAAAATTATAAACGTCTTATTAATACTAGACAAATTAATAAACTCACAAAAATAATATTTTTAAGATAATATATTTTAACAAATCCATATATAAATATATGCTCTAATTAATATATTTTTTTAGAAAAGCAAATAAAACTAAAACAAATTTGTGAAATTAACTTTAATGTTGTCGTTTTTTTTTCTAGTTAAATTTCACCTCTCATTATTCTTATCATATCTAAAATTATATTGTCGAAAAATGATCAAGAATTCTAGGTACAAAAAGCACCTGTAAAATTAATAAATATAAATTTATCAACTAATTAATATTTTAGTAATATAATAAAATCTCACGGTCTTAACAAAAGTTTAAATGAATGATACCGACGAACATTGGAACTAGTTCTGAATACTAGAATTTTTGGACCGCCATCGACCTGTCGGTCTCAACAATATTAATTAATTGAAAATTTATGGTTTATGGGCAAGGACTCGTAAGAAGGATAACGTGTTGAAATTGTATAATAAAGCATATGATCAATAATGAAGTTTGCTTTGTGTTATTGTCTTACTCTTCGAGTTAATGTATGTGCACTTAACAACACCAAATCAATCACTTGATTTTGTCTCGTACTTAGCTTCTTTACCCTACTTAGATTCTCCAATCATAATAGTTACATACATATATATATGTATGTATATGCCAATTGCCAAGTATTATGCATTTCATCACAAATAAGATTTCTCTCCCTTTTTTTATAATTATTTATCTTTAGTATTAATCACATTGCATACTTTTTAACAGCTGTCTAGCTTCCACATTTCTTTCAATTAAAATAGTAATCATGGTCTAATTGATTCATTATCTTCTCTTTAATTAATCATGATAAGTGACTTTAGAACTTGTTTAAGTTCATAAGCTCGAAGGTAGTTGGATGATGTTGTTTTACTACCAATGTCTTTTATTTCTCAAGCACCAACCTTGCCTTTAATATTTTATATACATATATAATTATTGTAATTTCTACGATTTTATTGATACGTATGCGTTGGACATTTGCGGTAACATACTAGTAATTTGTATGTAGATATCAGGAGTCGGGTTTCTAGCCTTTGTTTTAGTTCGGTCTTGTTTTTTGGGTTTTTTAAAAAAATTCTTCGACCAAGTCTTGATTTTGATCAATCCGACTTTTGAAACTAGAAACCGATCCGAAATCAGACCGGTTTGGTTTTTTAGAATATTTTTAAAGATAGAAATCGATTTTCTACCCTTTTTAAAATTATTATCAAACAAAAAATAAAATAAAATAAAATAACAGATAATTTATAATACATTACAAAATGAAATAATGGATTAAAATCCAAATGAATGTGTAAAAAAAATACATGCCTAACATACCCTTTTTGGTGATCATGGTTCATTCATGGTGGTCCAATATAACATCACTATCCAAGTAATGGTCAGCACCGTTGTCCTCCAACTGGGCCCCACCGCGCTTAGCTGGACTGGGACCCACCTTTCAACTCTGATCAAAGCACCGAATCCAAGCCGCTCAAAAATACAGCTGGATGCGCAACACGTGGATACTAACACAAGAAAAAGATAGACTAATAAAATTAAAAAGGGTTAATGACGATAAAAATACCCAAAGTTTGGTCAAAGAACCCATCGTGTACTCAAAGTTTAAAAGTGGTGGCAAAAATATCCAAAGTCGCATTTGGGGAATTGACCACTCCATTCTCGTAACGCCGTTAACTTACCCGTTAACTCTGGCCACGTGGACAAACGTGGGTTGCTGACATAATAATTTTTGCCACATGAACGAGCCCACATCAGCCTCATTTACGACAAAACAAGGAATTGAACCCCTAATTAATACTATTTAACACAATTAATTGAACCCCTAATGATTACACTTAACAAAACAGATTTGTCCACATGGCCAGAATTAACAGGTAAGTTAATTGCGTTACGAGAATAGAGTAGTCAACTCCCCAAATGTGACTTTGGGTATTTTTGCCACTACTTTTAAACTTATGGTACACGAGAGGTTCTTTGACCAAACTTTGGGTATTTTTGCCGTCATTAACCCAATTAAAAAAGATTATTTGCGTTGCGCCTTTGCGGTGGATTTGTTTTCTATTTTTTTTATGGGTTAATGACGGCAAAAATACTCAAAGTTTGGTCAAAGAACCCCTCGTGTACCCAAAGTTTAAAAGTGGTGGCAAAAATACCCAAAGTCGCATTTGGGGAGTTGACCACTCTATTCTCGTAACGCCGTTAACTTACCCGTTAACTCCGGCCACGTAGACAAACTTGGGTTGCTGACATAATAATTTTTGCCACGTGAACGAGCCCACATCAGCCTCGTTTACGACAAAACAAGGAATTAAACCCCTAATTAATACTATTTAACACAACTAATTGAACCCCTAATGATTACACTTAACAAAACAGATTTGTCCATGTGGCCAGAATTAAAAGGTAAGTTAACGGCGTTACGAGAATGGAGTGGTCAACTCCCAAAATGTGACTTTGGGTATTTTTGCCACCATGACCAAACTTTGGGTATTTTTGCCGTCATTAACCTTTTTTTATCTTAATAAAGTCGTATGTTTGGAATTTTTAATTACGAAAAATATTTTGAAATTTTGAAGCTGTAAATAATTCAACGGTAGCTAATAAACCAGTGCATTCGGGCGGGCCCCACGGGCCTCAGCCCGAGCCCGCCCGACTTTGCAGGCCTCGGGTGGCCCTCCCCACAGCCACAACCCGAGCTGCCCGACCCGGCCCGTGATCAATTTCGGGCTGCCCGGCCCGAGGTGGTCCAATTTCTTTTTTATTTTATTTTCTTATGTCTTATCTTATATTTAATTACTTCCAGATCCTTAATAATTCATTTTTGTATAATATGAGTCATCATTTTGGTGTTTGTGATATTAATGATTAAAGTACCAAAAGTAATTAATTTTAACACTTATATAGTTTTATTGATTAGTTTTATTTGATTCAATCATTATACTAAAGTTCAAACTTCAAACATTATATCATTGTGGTTTTATATATTATTTTTAGTACCATGTTAAGATAAGTAGAGAGAATGAAAAGACAATTTCACAATACATCTTTTTATTAACTAATATATAAATTATACTAATAAACTGTGATCAAATTACGTAATCCTAAACTATGACTAATAAACTATAATGTATAAACTAATAACCTGTGACTAATATATAACGTAGAAATATGTAATATATAAAAAATGTGACTTATATATATACTACAATGTATACACTACTAATATACTGTAATGTAACTAATACATATTATATTATAACTGTAACTAATATATATTATGTGAACTAATGTATAATATAATTAAAATGCAAACTAGTGAAATTATATTATATTTGAGGTGAAATTATAACTGTAACTAATACATATTATATAATGTGAACTAAGTGTGAATTAATGTATAATATAACGTATTAATGATTTTTGTAAATATAACCCCTTTATTATTTATTACACTATGAAAATAATATTTTACTTTTTCCAGATACTAAATAGCACCTGTGACTAATATATAACGTAGAAATATGTAATATATAAAAAATGTGACTTATATATATACTACAATGTATACACTACTAATATACTGTAATGTAACTAATACATATTATATTATAACTGTAACTAATATATATTATGTGAACTAATGTATAATATAATTAAAATGCAAACTAGTGAAATTATATTATATTTGAGGTGAAATTATAACTGTAACTAATACATATTATATAATGTGAACTAAGTGTGAATTAATGTATAATATAACGTATTAATGATTTTTGTAAATATAACCCCTTTATTATTTATTACACTATGAAAATAATATTTTACTTTTTCCAGATACTAAATAGCTGTTATTTTAC
Organism: Parietaria judaica; assembly: GCA_954871525.1. NCBI lineage: Eukaryota > Viridiplantae > Streptophyta > Magnoliopsida > Rosales > Urticaceae > Parietaria > Parietaria judaica. The sequence goes on from OX940869.1 coordinate 27,712,182, forward strand.
CGTTAGGGTACCAAAATGTATTAATTTGGTACTTATACCAACCAATTCTATCAATTGGTGTTAATTATATAAATGTTCAAGTACTTTTCCAACAAATACATTTTAGACCACTCACAACTGTTGGATCATTGCACCACGTTTTTTTAGAAGAAAAAAAAAAGAAAAGAAAAGAAAAAAGGAAAAAAGCACGTGGTCCCGTAGCCACCTCGGGCTGCGGGCAGACGGGCTGACCCATACGGGCCTCAGGGCGGGCGGGCGGGCCTCGGGCTTGGCGGGCGGGCCGGGTGGCAAGCCCGCAGTGGGCCTGCCCCGAATGAACTGGTTTAGTAGCTAATACCTAATAGAAACAGAAGAGAAAAAAACAATCAATAAGTTTATTTTTCAATAACTTTAGACTTTGTGCTGCAAATATAACTAATCAAAATCTATTAGCTTCGTTTGAGTTTTGTATTTTTATTTTTATTTTGTGTTTGTATTTTTAATTTTCTTAAATCATTTTACTTATATATTTTGAAATTGCGATTGGTTAGATTTTGTGTCTTATTCTTAAAAATTAAGAGGGAAAGAAAAAAAACTTAAATAAATATAAATAAGATGAGAGAGAAATCATTAAAATATAGAAAAGTAAGACAATGGGTTCCACTTTATAGAGATAAAGTTGAAAATACATATTTGATTTTTTCGTTTCTTTTTTGTAAAAGTTAAAAAAATGAAAAAAGTATTATAAAAATATTTTATCAAAATGATTAAACTAAGACATTTATATTTATATTTTCTACTTTTTAAAAATAAAAATAAAATGTAAACGAACACTATATATAGCTACATTTTTCTGTTTCAAATTTTCAATCAAGTAAAAATAATCTTTACTTGAACTTATTTAAAAAACAGATTTTATCAATAGCTTTATTCACTTAAAATTTACTATAGGCTTTTAATAACGAGTTTATAAAAGAAATATCTATTTGTACAAATATTTTTTAAAAATACTTATTTTAACACACAGAATGAGTAGTTTAAAAAAAATTTGTAGCTAAATGAGTATTTCGTATAATTTTCTTTTAATATAATGTTCTTTGGATTTTAAATTCACTATTAGCGCTCGGTAAGCAAAGGGAAGACTCTGATAATATTTTTTTCACTGCAACTTTGTGAGTTATGATTTGTGCTTTTATTTAGGAAATTATCCTGGCTTATTAGAGAGTTTACCATGAATACCTCTTTCATTGATGAGACGGGCACTTATAGCAGTCAAGGAATTATGGCAAGCTTAACAAGCTTAAAACTTTCTAAGTTTGTTAACTTACTATTATTAGTAAGTTCCTAAATTAACAGAATTAATACACATATTAATGCTTAATAACTAACCCTAATAGCCCGGACTCTCTTATCATTGAAGAACATTAATATAAAATCTTAATATAATATGTAAAATTCGGGACATTCAAGCTTTATTTCGTGTTTTGTTCATATTGTTAGAGAGATCTTTCGATTTTGTTTTCTCTTTTACAGTTTTGTTTGTAATTTTTTTTATAACTTTATTTAATTTATGAGTCTCATTTTTGTTGTGCGTTCTTGGGCTGCTCTCGTGCATTTTGAGTTTATATCTTTGTATAATAGTATTGTTGGGTCTAAATTCACCCTGGTCAAAAGTCAATGAAGATCGTTGACCGGAGGTATGTGGATCGAAGATAGAGATCGAGCAGACATCTTGTCACGCAAGCTGAAGACCCGGCGAAAGAGCAAGGTCCCCAAAACACAAAGCATGAAGCAACAGGAGGAACGACCCTAGGGCAGAGCAAGAGCATCCTGCCTGCAAGTACCCTAACCAGAAACTTGACCGCCCAAATGCCACGCCAGCTTCTGACGTGGGTGTGTCTCTTGATTGCCTGCCAAGATCACCAACTCAGATGCCACGTCAACTCGAGTACAACAACCTTAGACCCAACGACGGAACTACGTTGGTGTCATCCTCGGCCAAGGCCCCTACAACAATTTCTTATATATATACTATAGGCTCAATTTTTAGTATATTATTTTAATGAGAAGCCCAAGTGGCCCCCCCAACACCACTCATTCATCTTTCCAAGTGGCCCCCCCAACACCACTCAACCCCATTATTTAAATGTTTTCCTCTATATTCTAATTTGATGGTACTCGGTTAATTTTTTATTCTCACTTATCCTTTAGTTTGATGGTAATTCCTAATTTGATATTATAAGGAAAAAAAAATTATGACCCCCCCAATTCAAAATTTCTAGTTCCGTCACTGCTTGGACCACTAGGGAACCACCAGAATAAGGGTTACCGTTGTAATCAGAGCCCATTAGAGGCTCATTAATGTACAATATAAATAGAATAGATGCCCTCGTTAAGGCAAGATCCCAAGAATTATCATCATCATCGATTCCATACATTCTTTTTTTCTATCATTCGTATACTAGAGAATCTAAGCATGTATCTCACCATTTTGTACTTGATTTACACACATCAATGACAAATTCCATATATACAAGTTAGAATTAAGTTTCACATTTATCATCTTCTCATCCATTATCACCTAAAAGACTAGAACCAATATAAACGGGAGTCAATGGCCCTTTCTTTAACCGAACACATATACAAATCGGCATTATTAAGTGTAACCTCGTGATTGTTTGAGTCAATTTTCACCGTGAACAGGTATTTGTGAGTACATATTAAAATGTATATTTGTCTAACTATTTATTTGGAGTATTTTCCACGTGGCACAGTAAGATTAGAATCTTAATAATATCTGCCCAATATTAACTATTAAGCACACCTCCCTTTAGCTTTGAAAAGCCGTTAATCTCGCCCACTTGAGATTGTGAAGTGTTGTTAATTAATAGACAGCAAAATATAATATTGGAGATTGAGAAAGAAGTGGGAGAGAGGTCAGCTTTTTGATTGCTTCACCTTTCCAACTTTCTCTCAAACCTAACAACAAAAAAATTAGAGTAGAGATACCCTTACACAATTTACACATAGATATTTGTATGTACTATATACCAAGGTTTAACTTTTCGTCGATTATCAGTCTTACTGGTGCTCCGGTGCTCATCGGCATATATTCCATGCCAATAATTATGGTTCTATAAGTTTTTCATGAAAAAGCTCAAAAATCGGCAAAACATTTACCAAACGATTATCGCTATTTGCTGTGTAAAATGAGCCAACTTTTTGGTACTTTTCCATGAATTTTAAAATTTTCTTTTAATTGCGGCAAAAGTCTTAGAAGTTCATCTTTTGCGATTTGTAGGGTAGTCTATTCATTTTTTATGGTGTCTTCCTTCATTAAATATTTTTTTAAATGAAAATATGAGATTTTCGTGTAATTTAATTTCAGATTTGAGTTTAATTATGAATTCGCCTTAATTGCGGCAAAAGTCTTAGAAGTTTATCTTTTGCAAATTGTGAGGTAATATATTCATTTTTCTTGTTGTTTTGCTTCGTTAAGTATTTTATGAAATAGTAATCTGAGATTTTGGTGCAACTTAATTGCAGATTTGAGCTTAATCCGAATTTTTCTTTTATTGCGGCAAAGAGAGACTATGTTTTATTATCTATGTGTTTGAGAGTTTAGAGACTATGTTTATTATCTATGTGCTGTGTATAACTTTATTTACGTATGTTTGTGTTTGATATTATTTATTGAGTACTCATTAGTGAAAAATATATGACATGCTTTTATTTTTGGTATTTTAACACACTATTTAAAAATTGGGCAAATATAAACGTCAAAATATTTTATAAGTTTTTCATCGAAAAGTATCGAAAAGCGTCGATAATCTTTGAAAAGTGTCGGTAACGATAATCTACAGTTTTATAAGTTTTCCCTCGATTAATCGGCAAGCGGTCGATAAATCCATCGAAAACGGCAACCGATTTATCGGCAAGTTCGGCAAGTTGAACCTTGCTATATACATTTTTTTAAGGTATTCGACCAAAAATCATATTAAAAATGAAAATTAATAAATAGATAATCCTAAAATTATAATAATTTTCATGTTGAGTACATTTACTTACTACTTGTAAATCTGATCTTATATAATCTAATTAATCTGATCTTATATAATCTTATCGAAATTATTCTGTTACAACTTGTTTTCTCAATATCTCTCTCTTTTGTGCTACAATTTGCATACAATAACGACTACTAGTCATGATGCTGTCATGGCATCGCGCGTGGCAACACCGAATTTAGAGAGTGTTTTCTCGAGAACAAAAATGGCTGTTTGCTTCCGTTAGTATCATATGCAAAATGATAAGCAGTTTTATGAGATGAGAGAGAAAACAAATTGAACAAATCGGTACATCATCTTCTTCGCCCTTTTAATCCCAATGTCTTTCTTGTACAAATGTATGAAAAAAACAAGTACAAGCTTGAATTCTTTAGTTTAGAAATGGATAAGGAAATGGGAACATTCTCTAAGGATTGATGACAAGGATTGATGACAGTATTTTTTGGTAGTGAATGCTTTTATGATTGATTATAAGTGGTACTTGTGAAGGACAAATTATACTATTTATAAACATGGATTTGGCTCTCTTAAAAGACCCTGATTACAAGAAATAATAAAACCCTAATATTGTGGTCCCGAGACTTGTGTCGGCTCCGCGAGGGACATCCTCTTGCGGGTTATTTTTTTATGTTCTCCTTGCTCCAGTCTCCGAGCATCGAATAGAGCATGGATCAACTGCGTTTTACTAGATGAGATATTGGCTTCCTTGATCTGTCTGAGCTTTCTCAGCCGAGTCCAGCCCGACTGAGAACTCAGTCGTTGGACATGCTTTCACACGTATACTGCGTGCTTTTCTCTGTATACCATTTTGTGGTCCGTGTTCCCTTAGTCAAAGTTCGTGCGTTGACCCTTCGGACCCTAAACCAAAATCGACCCATCATTATACAAAAATTAAGGTTACACTATAAAACATGTAGAATACTTAAAATTTCACCGCTAAACAAATTTCGAATACAAATATGCTCGATCAGCTTAGTAGCTCTTTGTGAGGTCTAACGTTCCAGTGAACTAGGTGACTTTATACTCGTCATAGAGTATAACCTCGTCATATTACACGTACATAGAGTAGAACCTCGTCATATTTATACTCTAACTAATATGGCTAAATTTTCCTTCGATAAATTAATAAATTCGATAAAATAATAAAATTATTTAGTTTGTAAATCAATAATATTAATTTATAAATGTTAATTTACTGCATGTATATCTTCAATTCTGTAATCTGTATGTTATGCATAATTCCGATAATTCCCAGTCTGCCCTTTGCTCTTACGTAATCACATCAAGGCTTGTCCTTTAGTCTCCGTCTTCTTCTACCCCAAAATCTTCACATATATATATATATATATATATATATATATATATATATATATATATATATATATATATATATATACCCTTAAGCAACCAGAAAGAGCCATCTCTCTCTCTCTACAAAACGCTCAGAGAAGCTTAAACTTTGGCTTTACACATATATAACTCTCATTTATTGTATTCCAGGTTCAACTCTTACATCATTTTTGTTGTGTTTAAGCTTGTGACGCCATTGACGAAGCTCAGAGCTATGCCTGGACTAGCAATGGACGACTTCCCCGGCGAGGACCGCGGCGACCTCATGCGCCAAAAGGAGAGCTTCACGCAGCACGGCTCGCCCAGAAGCCATCTGAGCCCGCAGAGCCCCGAGAGCGACTGGATCGACCTCGCCATCGACGGTGCCATCGACACCTCCATCGAGCAACTCTACCGCAACGTCTGCGAAATGCAGAGCTCCGATGACCAGTCGCCGTCGAGGGCGAGCTTCCTCTCCTACGGCGAGGAGTCCATGATCGACTCCGAGCTCCGACACCTCATTGGCTATATCGGAGAAGTCGAGGTGACGAAAGAGGTTATCGACGCCGACAACGAGAAGAAGGAAGAGGTCAACCTCGACGAAGAGGTGAATGGAGTTCCATCTCAAAACCAATTCACGATTATACTATAATGATCGATTACTTTATAAATTTTATTCGATTATACTATAATATGATCGATTACTTTATAAATTTTATTTGCTCGTTTGAACTTTATGGGCTCTGATATCATGTTAATAACACGGGTCTTATCTTGAAACAAACCGTCAATGTAAAAAGTAATTCTTGACGTTTTAACATTGTTAAGTCTCTTTATCTTTTTGAGGCGTGTTTCGTAATAGGTGAAAAAAACAAGCTCTGTGGAAAAGCCCCCGAGCCCGCCAACCAAAAAGAAGCACGAGAAAACCCGTCGAAAAAAACCGAGCTCAATTCTGACAAACAACCGCAGAAAAAGTTCTCAAAACGGTGTGGAGCCCGAGCCTGAGCCCGAGCCCGAAATCCTGCTCAAAAAAGCCAAGGAAATGATTTCCTCCCGCGAGAATCCTCTCCGTACACTCGAAGTGGCGCTCCGAGCAGCAAAGGCCTTCGACGATCGTCATACCGACGGATGCTCGAGCTTGGACGAGGTGATGTGCCTCCACGTCGTGGCCACTCTCCATTGCAGCTTGGGCCAATTCGAGGAAGCGATCAAATGTCTCGAACGTTCCATCGAAATTCCGGCGATTGAAGACGGTCACGATCATGCTCTGGCAAAATTCGCAGGCTGCATGCAGCTGGGAGACACCTATGCAATGATGGGACAAATCGAAAACTCTCTGCTTCTCTACACTGCCGGATCGGAGATCCAACGGCAAGTGCTCGGAGAGACAGACCCTCGCTTTGGCGAAACGTGCTGCTATGTCGCTGAGGCTCACGTCCAGGCCCTGCAGTTCGACGAGGCTGAGAAGCTCTGCCGAACAGCCCTTGAAATTTACAAGGATAAGAATGGATCGCCGGAAGAAGTAGCGGTTCGGCGGCTAATGGGGCTAATCTGTGACGCTAAAGGCGATTATGAAGCCGCGCTCGAGCATTACGTTCTAGCGAGCATGGCCATGGCGTCGCGAGGCCAAACGCTCGACGTGGCGCTAATCGACCGAAGCATCGGTGACGCGTACCTCTCGCTCTCGCGCTACGACGAGGCCATCTTTGCATACCAAAAGGCACTCGCCGCATTCGGAGAGGGCCACACGGCTGCAGCGTCCGTGTTTGTACGCCTGGCTGACTTGTACAACAAGGTAGGGAAGTTCCGGGAGTCGAAATCGCATTGCGAAAGCGCGCTGCGGATTTACGCGAGGCCGAATCTTGGCGTTCCAAAGGAGGAGATTGCGAGCGGGTTGGTTGATCTTTCGGCGATTTATCAATCAATGGACGAGGTGGGAACGGCGCTGAAGCTACTCAGGAAGGCACTGAGGGCGTTGGGTGGGGCTGCGAGGCTGCAGAGTGCGGCAGCGGGGATCGAGGCGCAGATGGGCGTGATGCACTACATGATGGGGAACTTTTCGGAGTCATATGGCGCATTCCAGAACGCGGTTTTGAAGTTCAGGGCAAGCTCGGAGAAGAAGTCAGCGCTGTTCGGCGTGGCCCTGAACCAGATGGGGCTGGCGTGCGTGCAGCTCGGGTCGGTCAACGAGGCGGCAGAACTGTTTGAGGAGGCGAAGGGGGTCATGGAGAAGGAGTGTGGTCCGTTTCACCCAGACACCTTGGGAGTTTGCAGCAATTTGGCAGGGACTTATGATGCGATGGGAAGGTAATTATTCTTGACGCTATAGTTTAAACCTTGTTTTTCCGGGTAATTTGCGGTAAAATAAGTGTTATAAATTCGCTAGATTAATTAGCCTAAAACGCCTTATTATAAAATAGGTTAATCTTCGAAAAAAGGTTATGACTGAGCGAAAAAACCGGCTAGATTCAAAACGCCTGAAACACACATAATATAAAATTTCTGATATTAACATATATATGATCCAATTGGCAGAAAAGTCAAAATGGATTGGGCCTATACGCCTGGGGATTCCGAAACCATAAAGTCATTAAAAAATTCAATAATTTTATGTCGCATTGTGAAACTTCAGAACGTAAAAGCAAAGTTAAATAGCCTTAAAATGTACATTGCGTAGAATTCCTAATTTAACGGACATAATTGACCAAATTGGCCGAAAAGTCAAAATAGAATTCAATCTATTTGCCTGATAATTTCGATTTCACCCGAGATTCCCTAAAAAGTTCCAATCATTTTAAATTATTTGCTCTATCAATTGTTGTTTTCAGGCTCGATGAAGCCATCGAGATCCTCGAATACGTGGTGGGCTTGAGAGAGGAGAAGCTCGGGACGGCGAATCCCGAGGTGGACGACGAGAAGCGGAGGCTCACCGAGCTCCTCAGCGAAGCAGGCAGGGCTCGCAACAGAAAGCCCCGGTCACTCGAAACTCTGCTCGACAGAAACGCCTCTCACTCCGTCAAAGTCAACGCTGGCATTGAGGTGATCTGATCAAAGTCAACGGTAATATCTGATTGTCGATTGTACAGTCTCTGGCATGTAATGTATATCAGTATTAGATTAGGTGGTCTTTTATATTATTTTTATTTTTGTTATTGCCAAATTTGGTGAGAGAAAGAAAGTATTATTTTGTTATATATTTCGGATTCGGACATAATGAGATACATACATGTTTGTGTATATTTTATTTTTTATTTTTATATAGTAAGATCTCAATAAAGAAAGGGTTATTTATGGTGGAGCAACACTTTCAGATCTCGGTGCACCAAATTGCATTAGAAATTTAGAATACTTGAATGTTTATTAGATATACATATATAATATATATTATAATTTATAGGGTTAATGACGGCAAAAATACCCAAAGTTTGGTCAAAGAACCCCTCGTGTACTCAAAGTTTAAAAGTGGTGGCAAAAATACCCAAAGTCGCATTTGGGAAGTTGACCACTCCATTTTCGTAACGCCGTTAACTTACCCGTTAACTCTAGCCACGTGGACAAACGTGGGTTGCTGATATAATAATTTTTGCCACGTGAACGAGCCCACATCAGCCTCGTTTACGACAAAACAAGGAATTAAACCTCTAATTAATACTATTTAACACAACTAATTGAACCCCTAATGATTACACTAAACAAAACAGATTTGTCCACGTGGCCAGAATTAACAGGTAAGTTAACGGCGTTACGAGAATGGAGTGGTCAACTCCCCAAATGTGACTTTGGGTATTTTTGCCACCACTTTTAAACTTTGGGTACACGAGGGGTTCTTTGACCAAACTTTGGGTATTTTTGCCGTCATTAACCCTAATTTATATGTATTGGCATTATTATTTGTTAACACGTTTGGTTGTATGAGAAAGAGTGTTTTAAGTATAACACACGTTAATTTTGGTGTCTTTCATAGACCAAATGCTTTGTTTAAATCGTGCTTTGAACTTGGACCCACGTTATGGCTATGGTCCTTCCTACTCAACACATAATAATAATAATAATAATAATAATAATAATAATAATAATAATAATAATAATAATAATAATAATAATAATAATAAGAATAAATACCTTATTGAATTTTATAAGCCTTATTCTATATTTATATAAAATAAAATAAAAAAACGATCCTTAATTTATTATTTTGTAACTCGGACTATCGTGAGAAAATAAATTTATAAAATTTTAATTTCATATGATAAATAAGATCGATATGTAACGACCTAATAGATAAACAAATGACAAATTATACATAGATACATAAAAGAAGTAGAGGCAACCCCGCGGGTGACTTGCCCCATCTCACATTTAGGGCGATTCCGCCCAAATTTCTTTTCAATTATCTGATATTTTAAAATTAAACATGTAAAAAATTGAGTGAGTGACCAACTCACCTTTCAGCACGGGCACAAGCTGCCTAGACGAGTCATGGGTGCGGGCAATCCGCACCCACCGTCAGGACAATACTACTTAAAAGCTTGTGAGTACACAAAATTTGTACAGAAGAGTAATACGTTTTTATAAAATATATTTGTAGTTTTTTTTTTTTTTTTATACTTGTAGTGAGTTTTCTTTTCGTAAAGCATTTTTAACAAGATAAAGTTATTGAGTATTTGAGCTTGTACCATTGAGATGCAAAGTTCAAGCCCCTACATTAAAAAAATAAGAAGAAAAAAAGCAATCACGTCGTCGACCTACCAAATAAAACCACTGGCCTAATCCGTGGCCCGGGCCATTTCTTCTAAAACCCACAAAACTTTTTAGATTTTTTTTTTACTACAAATTGTGAAGTCTATCAAAAGTTTACTTCAAGTTAATTTTATGTTTTGTTGTGACCATTGTGGACTTTAAAAGATTTAGCCTGTCCAAATGCTATATTTTCACCAAGAAGAATTCAACACCATAAACACTTTCCATCTCAAGATTAATTGACATTTGACCTTAATAAGGCAACTTCCTTGATGTATTATTACATATTACTTATAGACTCACGACTCAGCTTACCGAATGTGACAAGCTTCTCCGATCGAAACTGGTGGATCGGAGAGCGAGCCATCGAGAATGCGGCTCGAGAGCAGCCGATTGGCCGCCTCAGAATAATGTACGCCATCCCAACTGAGATGCCTCGACGGATTCTTGCAAGGATTCCCATAAACTGTTCCGTTCACCCTCACCTTTTTCCCGCAATCAACATGGTACCCGTAGTAACTCCCGCAGCAGAATTCCATCGGATCAACAAACCCTGCAATAAACCGAGCCGTTAGACCTGAATGGAGCGTAGAAAATCGAAACACCAGATTCACGAAGATGAGCAAACTTGCCTAGCTCTTTCGCACGACTGATCAACTCGTACTTCGCCTTGTAAATGTCGACGTAAATGAACACGCCTTTTCGGTGTTTTCTTCTCAGCTTCGAAACCATGTCCTTGAAATGTCTGTTGAATTCCCGAGCCACGGCGTTCTGAGGCTTCACGCAGCTGAGACTGTCAAGATTGAGCGGTTTCTGTTGGTCGTATATGAGATTATACGGCAAACAACCGATCGGTCCCGTGTTATGCAGCCAGAAGAACCGGCCTCCGGCTTCGTAAACTTGCTGCAAAATCAGACGAAATAAATTATAAATAGTGATTAGTAAACCGGCTTTCGAGCACGCATCTCGGTGTTCTTCGCAGTTTCAGTCACATTTACGTACTCGTATTGCTTCGGAGAGATTGCCGATAATGTGAGGAAGCGAAGCTAGTGTTTTCTCGTAGGAGGTGTACTGAAAACCGGAGGCGAGATCGTTATGGCCAATGTCGAATATATATAGAGCCTTTGAGAACTCCTTTGGCCTCGGAAGCTTGCCGTTGGAGGCTCTACTTTCCCCTGAATTCTTCAAAACAAAAATCCAATTACAAAACTTCTCCCGAAAATTTACATTTTCTTAAAAAAAAAAAAACCGGATCCGGATATATCCGGGTCCGAAAAAAACACAGTTTCGGATATCGAAATATCCGAGTATTTAAAAAAATAAAAAAATTAAAACCCTTTTAATATCAACGACCCATAAATAAAACAAATTTAATATAAAAAAATAATAATAACCCGGATCCGGATCAGTCTGGGATTTTTTTTTCCCGGACCCGGACTAATCCGTATCCGGGTTTTAAAAAAAAAAAAAAAAAACGGATGCCTTTTTTGCCTCACATTTTAGGGACTAATTGCCACAGTGATCCCTACTCTTAATGACGATAAAAATAAAAATAAAGACTACAAAAAATACATTACCATTGAGATTGAGTTGTTTGTAAAGAATGTGCTTTTGGATTTGAACCTCAAGAACTGGTTGATCTGAATCCCCAAGTGAATCGGGCTGTACCCGCCTTCCCTGATGGACGATCCGGCAATCGCGAAGTTCGCCCCGTGCCGGAAATCCGTCCCGAGCGGATCCAAGTACGGACTCAAGTACGGCAGTTCCAATTCCTCAGCTGCAACAGATCAAACACATCAATCAAAAGTCTTAATCCCATGGAAATGAACTCTCAGCTTTGGTCGGAGCTCACCAATGAAGTCCACCACAAGACGACCGTCGCAGCGCCTCCCGGAAGGACGCCCGAAGAAGCTCTCGCCGTTCGGGGAGACGACCTCGGAGAACAGAGCCGAGGCTTCTCCAGTGTCGGAGTTCGAGTCCCCGAAGTTGTACACGGCCGGGAACTTGCAGCGCCGGCCACCGTACATGGGTATTGCCGCCACGGGGCATGCCAGGACAAGGGCCAAAGAGAGTAGCTTCACTGCAAGTGCCATAGTCAAAGCTTCACTACAAGTGTGACATTGATGACGAAGATCTACATTCCGTGGTAATATAGTCGTGTCTTTTATAGTAAAACAACGTTTATATACGTGTATATAATGTGCGATCACAAACGTGTTTCTCCAATTTATTATATATATATATATAAAAGACAAAGCTGATCTTGTAGTGTACTTTATAATTGATATTCCAGTATGTCGCTCCGAAATATGACTTATTTTTTTGATCTTATTCTAGTGGCTTAAATTTTTAATGATATAATTTTTATTTTTATTTTTATTTTTGCATAAGTGATTAACGTATTCCGTTAATTTCTTCTTACCATGAAGCTCCACGTAGGGACGCACGATTTGTCTACATTAATATTTTTTTCTTACAAGTTTTCACCTTTTTTTGATAACTTAGCAACCTGATTGATTTCCTTAGTGTTATTGGTGATTTTTCCCAAATCAATTTCGGCCTAAAAACGCTCCCGGAAACTCATATCTCAAAATCGAGAAGCCCAAAAGGTGCAGAAATAGTTTTTTTTTTATTAGAATAAAAATTATATGAGAAAACACGGCGTCCCTGCGTCGTAACGGAGCATCAGAACGCGCCACCGCGCGTGACAAAGTATAAAGGCGCCGCTGCGTTACAATATAAAGGTGTTGCCGCACTGCCATGCCGCTGCGCCGCGGAAGGACTAAAATGATAATATTTTAGTGCACATAGGCCCCCGGCCCCTCCTGTAAATCGGAGCTTGATTCATTCAAACGGTATTCCGATTCAAACGCTCTATACAGCTATATAACTCTGTTTTCTCTCTCTTATATATTTTTCGGTTTAAATACCCGACTAACGTCGGAGCGGCGGTGCTACCTAGAGAGAAGGCGTCAGAGGAATCCCCGACTCCCTAGAGATAAAGGCGGAGAAGCTAGCTAGAGAGAAGGCGCTAGAGGAAGGTCCGAATGTCGACCGACCCACGTCTCCACCATCAGCTACCAGCTTGCCCATGTAAGCCTAGGTACGTTTCTCCCAACTCCCAGTTTGAACTACGTGATGACCTGATCTCACTTGACTACAAGTGGGGGTGTAGGCAGTCTCGCTATATGTGACGATGTGCGGCATCTTATACCATCACCCCCCAGTTCTCCTAGTCATCGACTGCTCCAAGCCCGGTCGCCGACCTGCCCTACGGAGGTTCCGGTTCTCTGCGGTCACCGACCTATATCCGGAGTCTTAGGATTTTGCGGTAACAGGTCGGAGGACCCAGTTCCGGTCCGACGGTAAGCAGAGGGTCCGATCGTCGACCTGCCCTACGGAGGTTATGGTTCTCAGCAGTCACCGACCTATATCCCGAGTCCTAGGACTTTGCGGTAACGGGTCGGAGGACCCGGTTCTGGACCGACGGTAAGCGGAGGGTCCGATCCGCCAGACTCCACAAGAATAGTGAATCAAGCCTCTAGCCCAGGAAAGTCAACAAACGGCGATGGGCCCGACCCAATATCTAGCTTTGAGCCGCTACATTGTTTGATCCATTTTTCGGCATCAACACTTAGTTTTGCATTTAAAACATGTTTTAGTTACTATGTAAAAACTGAGTGTTCGTTGTCAATTTTTTGAACCTCTTGTAGCTCATACATAGTAAAAAAGAGTAAAAATATGGACAAATCATATGTCGTCGCATGGAACTTCAGTTAACAAACAACTTAATTACTTTTTGCCAAAAAATTAAATTTTTGAGAATTTGTATATCTAAAAAATTATGAATCATACTTTTTGTATCAATATTTTCATCACAAATATGTCAAAGTAAAATAATAGCTAAATTTATTCGGAAAAAAAATATAAATATAAAAAAGTATAATTAAAAAAAAAACTGTCGTTAGTTGAACTGGATCTTGTACTAAGTACTAATTAGTGAACAGTAAAACGGTGATTGATCATTGTAGTATTTTATTGTTATAAGATAAGATTACATAAGATTTTGGTCCACCGACATCAAATCGGTGGATCAAGCGTAAACTACACAAATATATACTCCAACTAACACATGTTTATATATATATATATATATATATATATATATATATATATATATATATATATATATCGTATGATTGTAATTTGAATCATATTTCTATTTCTTCTATGTATTGATAGTTCACGTTGAGGAAATTTATTGGTAGGGTAGGGTGAAATGTGTCCCAATCAGTGGCGGGAGCACACTCAAGGGTGGGGTGGTTGAAACCACCCCCCCAAAAAAAAAAGGTGTAATTATGGTATAATTTTATATAATTTTAGTGTAAATACATATAAAATTTTACCTCAACCCCCCCCTAAAGTTTCTCTAAAATGTGTATATAACCCCTTCAAGTGCAATTTTTGACAAAAAAAATTAAATCTAACCCCCCCGAGATGAAATTCCTGGTTCCGCCACTGGTCCCAATAATGTATATATGTGACAAATATATATCTAGAATCTCAAAGCTCAATAAATATATCTAACTAGAATCAGATTTTTTTATAAGGTGACACAACTAGTCAAGATTATATGTACTCGAATAGTCGAATTACAAGATATACTTTCACGGTAAGAAAAACCGGTACTGTTGGCTGCAGGCACTATCGGCAAGGATTACATATATATACACAATTTGTGCGTATCAGGGGATTAAACTCATGATCTCTTGAAGAATCTTGTTGTGGGTTTAGAATTAGGCCAAACAAGTTCAATTACAAACAACTACTAGTTCAGTAACCGGCAGATCAAAATACTCATTTTGAAGACTAAATATTATGGGGATTGAGCAAACAATATTTAAGGTACGATTAAGAACATTTTAAATATTTTTAAAAACATTTAAAGACGTGTTATGTGCAATTTTAGAAATATGTAAAATTTGGGCTCCATTGGCAAAAGTCAAAGCCCGCTAGCAAAGTCAATGCTCATTTAGCCTAATCTCAAGCCAATCTGGCAAAGTCCGAATGACAAAGGGACATCCCTGAGAGCTGGTCGGTGCGGCCAGTTAAGCGATGACATCCCTCAAGACCACCGGCGACAAGGCGTTTAGATCTCGACATCCCTCAAGACCACCAGCGACAAGGTGTTGTGATCTCGACATCCCTCAAGACCACCGGCGACAAAGCTTTGTGATCTCGACATCTCTCAAGACCACCGGCGACAAGGCGTTATGATCTCGACATCTCTCAAGGCCACCGGCGACAAGGCGTTACGATCTCGACATCCCTCAAGACCACCGGCGACAAGGCGTTACGATCTCGACATCCTTCAAGGCCACTGACGACAAGGCGTTATGATCTCAACATCCTTCAAGGCCACCGATGACAAGGCGTTATGATCTTGACATCCCTCAAGACCGCCGGCGACAAGGCGTTATGATCTCGACATCCTTCAAGGCCACCGATAACAAGGCGTTATGATCTCAACATCCCTCAAGGCCACTGATAACAAGGCGTTACGATCTCGACATCCCTCAAGGGCACCGACGACAGCGTATCATGTATGCGCAGGCTACGCACTTTGATGATAGACAAGGCTATAAGAGGAATGACGACCATTGCACCCCACAAAGGAGCATGGCGACCCCGCTCCGGACAAGGCACATGGCGCACTCTTTCTTGGTAACCAAGGAACGACATACACCAATCATCTCCCTTATTTAGGGGGAAATGGTCACCACCTTTTCCTATAAATAGGAGGCTTCTCCTCCTCATTTTGGAACCCTTTTTCCACACTTGGAACTCTCTCTCTAAAATGAGAGTTTCTCTCTCTAGAATTCTCCTTCTCCCTTTGAGTTGGGTTCCGACATTCCGCTCCTCGGAGTCTCGCCTACCTTGGATCGTCAGGTACAAGGATGAAACTCGATCCATGTCGATCGCCGTACCTTGCCGACCTTCGATCCATGTCGACGCCCGATTTTTGTCAAGGTGAGGGCTCTTGGTTGCCAAGGATCGTTGACATCGATGCCTAGACATGCCACCCCAGGCTTGTCGCCTCGACGCCTCCTAGCCCTGGTACCTGGTTGGTTCAACTAGCTTCGCCATCTAGCTACGTTGACAGATACCCCCGTCTCCGCAATCAGCTCCTGGCTTGCCCAGGCAAGCTCAGGTACGTACGCCCTAACCTTCCACTTTAAACTACGTGATTACCTGATTCCTTTAAAGGGTACGTAGGCAGCCTTTCACGAGATCCAGCATCAAATATTTTTACCCTTTTATCTTTCTCCCGTCTTCAAGCATATTCAATGACAAGCGTCATAGAGGCGTCGGAGGTTCAATCCTCTGATTATCCTAGACGTATTCTACATGTGCAGGTTACAGGAACGTCTTGCTATCAAGGAAGACGCCGCCAAGGCCGGCGACCTCGAGCCTAGGGCTCGCCATGGATCCAACTCTACGGTGACGTCCTTACTCGGAGGTTCGTCGTAGACAACCACCTCAAGTCAACGGTTATCATGACAACTCATGCCTCGCTGGAAGCGACTATCTGCCTTCAGCTAAGTTAACCTTCATTGACTCATCATTCAATTATCCAAGTATTCGTCGGGTCCCGCTCGGGGCCCGGACCTTGGATCCGTCTCTAAGTTAAAGCCATTTTTATGCATTAACAGTTTGGTGCTAGAAGGAGGGGGTTTCTTAAAGTCATACCACAAGACCCCTTGCCAGCATTCATCGAAGACCCGGAGTACGACGACCGCCATTTAGCATGACAAGCCAAGTCAGTACTTCGCGTAACGTGACACATCATCACGTATCAATCATTACGCTCAACACTAGGGCCATGCCCCTTGCCTGGCGAGACCAACCGCCTCGCCAAGCCTCACCAACATATGTCGCGGAGAACGAAGACGCCCAAGACACCTCATGGAGGTCCAAATCCGCTCATGACGAGGAAAGCACAAAGGAGAGCAACACCGCAGAAGGACGCCACGACACCCTCGACCCTCGCCGGGTTGCCTGGGGGGTCGCCAGGGAGGTCGCCAGGATGAAGATCCTGACATCGCCGAAGGACGCCACGACGCCTCCTTGAAGACCGACGGGTTTCCCGGAGGATCGCCAGGGGGGTCGCCATGACGTATACCTCGACATCGCCGAAGGACGCCACGATGCCTTCGACCCTCGCCGGGTTGCCCGTGGGGTCGCCAGAACAAAGATCCTGATATCGCCGAAGGACGTCATGACGCCGCGATGCCTCATCGAGGACCGACGGGTTTCCCGGAGAATCGCCACGGGGGTCGCCATCACGTATACCTCGACATCGCCGGAGGACGCCACGACGCCCCCAATCCTCGCCGTGTTGCCCGGAGGAACGCCAGGGGGTCGCCATGACAAAGACGTCGACATTTCCAGAGGACGCCACGACGCCCTCGACCCTCGCCGGGTTTCCTGGGGTGTCGCCAGAACGAAGATCCTGGCATCGCCGAAGGACGTCACAACGCCGCGATACCTCCTCGAAGACCGACGGTGTAATACCCATTAAATATATATATATATATATATATATTATTAAAAAAAAGATGAGGAAATGTCAGAATTCCCCCTCTCTCTTTTTCCTTCCCGAGCCCACTCACTCTCTCTCTCTTCTCGAACTTTCCCCCACAACCAAGATTCAAAGCTTGATAACTCGGTCACCGGAGCTCCGATCGACGAGATCTTGGTACCGTTGGAAAGCTCTCGAGGAGGTGAACAAGCTGCTGGGTGGAAGTCGACCGGAGGTGGTAGTGTTTGACCGGAGTGTTCGCCGGAAGGTTCGGTTTCTTAACTCGAGATCTATTCCGTTTGGGTTCGATTTTGAGAAATCTAACACCAGAACCGAGTTAATGAAGGATAGTAGAGTTTGTTGGAGCTGCCACATCGCCTTCGGCGTCGCCGGTCGCCGCCGCGTCAGTTTCCGATCCCAAAATTAATTTAGGGGTTTTGAAGCCCTCTTCGAGGAAATCGAAAGCCCTCGATCGAAATCGTCATCGGACTCTCGGTAAGCCCAAATTTCCTTGACCTAGTTTCTGATTTTAGATGATCAAATTGAGTGTGTTCTGGGCCTTGATTGATGAAATTGACATCGCCGTTGTGTTTAGAATAGTCGGATTAGGCTAGGATAGGTATTACATTGTCGAACTGATGCCCGTTTTACTGCCTCGCTTTGCGTACCCGACGAGAATTTGGCCCGGGTTAAATTTCAGCGTATCGGGTTTTCAATTAACAATTTGAAGTCCAATCCTAGTAAAATTTTGACTTATGAATGGTATCGATATATCATTAAAACATTTTGTCATTCTGTGCTAGCCTCGGAGATTGTGCGAATCGTACCGCCCGTCTCAGACAGTATATCGGAAGCTTAAATTCTTGATCATAGAACCCAAGGCCAAGACGAACCCACATCTTCGACATGCTAGTCAATTGGTCAAAGTTTCCACGGATTGAGGTAGGGGCTATTACCTTTTCTCGCTTTTAAAATGAATGTAGAAACCAACGATTTAAT
Organism: Parietaria judaica; assembly: GCA_954871525.1. Lineage (NCBI taxonomy): Eukaryota > Viridiplantae > Streptophyta > Magnoliopsida > Rosales > Urticaceae > Parietaria > Parietaria judaica. The sequence continues at coordinate 27,730,875 of OX940869.1, forward strand.
GAAGGTTGAACCGGATAGGTTAAAATTGGAATTAATAAAATGTTGTTTTAATTAAAAGGTAAAAGTTAGTACGTGATTGTCGTCGCTTGATAGCGAGGCTGGATACCAGGTATGGTTGCATCGGTTCGATGCTTGTTATATATTTTATGTTTATGGTGACGTCGGGATGACGTGTGTTGATATGGTACTCGCTTCGGGCAGATGATGATTATTATGATATGGTACCCGCTTCGGGCGGATGAGCTGCTAACGAGCGGCTGGCTACTGCGCAGTAGGCCGAATATGATTATGGATATGGATATGATTGGTGACCCAAAAGTCAACATTTCGACCCATGGCGAACTGGCCGTCTTTGGTGGTGATTAGGATCCCGAGTCGAGGACGAGTTACGGTTAGGAACTTTGAGTCCACCTGTTCTCGTTGCCTTGAGATTTGATGGGATATAGTGGAGTAAAGGCGCGAGCTGACTCGGCATGGTCAACCGAAATGATTTGACTTTTGTGAAGAATATTTATTTATTTATTTTATTCTTGAAAGTGATAAAATTATTGAAAATGATGATTAAATGTTTTATGTTGACATTTAATTTGTTTAATTGTAATTTCACTAATAATGGCTCGGTAAAGAGAATTAGTAATGGATTCCCTACTGAGCATGTGGTGCTCACCCCTTCCATATACACCTTTTTCTTTCCAGCTTCAGGTGGTGTTCAGTGTTAGACTCCGGTCGAGGAGTAGTTTGGTTCGGGAGGTCCATATGTTGATTTTGCCTATCCGTACCTATAGGATCGTCGAGGTGAATTCCGTATTATATGTTGATCCTTTTATTTAGAATATGTAATTGGATTAAATGCAGGATATTTGTGAGGGTGATACTTTATATTTGTCGTTTTATGGTGTTGTATAAACTGTGGTCGTTTGTGTTTGTTTTGTCGTTTTAAGTCCCATGGGCAGAAACTATGTGTTTGTTGACGTGGAAGTTGAATATTCAATGGTATAGTTTGAATGATGATGTGTCGTTGACAAGTCAAAGTTTGAAAAGTATTTGTTTTTTTCTTATTCTTCTAACCCCCATTTAGGGGCGTTACAGACAGGTTACCCGGAAGACCGCCAGGGGGGTCGCCATGACGTATACCTCGACATCGCCGGAGGATGCCACGACGCCCTCAACCTTCACCGGGTTTCCCAGGGGGTCGCTAGGGAGGTCGCCACAGCATCGCCGGAACTGACGACCAGCATCGCGCTCAACACGAGAGCCCAAACCCTCGCCAGGCGGACTCAGCCGCCTCGCCAAGTTTCACCAGCTCAGATTGGGAGTGAAGACGGTGTCAACGACGCTTCGCAGAGGTCAGTAGACGCCCAAGAGCAACAGAGGTCGCCAGGACCACCCCGACCCTCGTCAGGATCGCCCGGGGGGTTGCCAGGAGACACCGAAGACCTAGAAGACGTCGAAGATCGCCGGAACTACCCGGACCCTCGCTAGGCTCGCCCGGGGGTTCGTTAGGAGGTTCGCCAGGCCAAAGATCCCGAAGACGTCGAAGACCGCCGGAACTACCCGGACCCTCGCCAGGCACGCCCGGGAGGTCGTCAGTAGGTTTGCCAGGCCAAAGATTCCGAAGACGTCGAAGACCGCCGGAACTACCTGGACCCTCGCCAGGCTCGTTTGGGGGGAGTCGGGAAGTTTGCCAGGCCAAAGATCCCAAAGACGTCGAAGACCGTCGAAACTACCCGGACCATCGCCAGGCTCGTCCGGGGGTCGTCAGGAAGTTCGCTAGGCCAAAGATCCCGAAGATGTTGAAGACCGCCGGAACTACACGGACCCTCGCCATGCTCGCCCGGGGGGTCGTCAGGAGGTTCGCCAGGCTGAAGACTTTAACGACATGGAGCACCGACGGAACACCCTAAATCATCGCCAGGGTCGCCAGAGTGTTCGCCAGACTGAAGAACTTGACGACATGGAATACCGACGGAACACCCAAGGCCCTCGCCAGGCTCGCCTAGACGGCCGCGAAGGGAACCGCCGCGATGAAGAACTCAACCTTGCAGGAGCATACCAGGAAGTCCTCGACCATCGCCAGGGATGCCCCGTGGGTCACAAGGAAGGTCGCCAACCATCACCAAGACGCAACAACGGACGACGAACCGAAGTAATCAACCTCGAAGAATATGAAGAAGACTGTCAGTGGATCCGTCGGGCCTTGTCCGGCCGCCAGCTAGACCACCAGGAGGCTCGCCAACCGCAGCGCAGCGACATATTCAGCCTCGTCCAAGGGATGCACAAGGAAACCCGAGACTTGCGCTCTGCCCAAGACCATGACTCGACATGCCGTGCTCTGCTCAACGGGACTCTGTCCCTACTCGCGCCAGACCTACTTGACGGAGAAGCCGTAGGCGACCTACGCTTTGCAAACAACCTCGTCTACGACGGGAAAGGAGATCTTGTCTACCATCTCGTTCAGTACTAGACGATTATGAAAATGAAGAAGTGCTCAACCTCGACGATCTGCCAGGCATTTTGCTGAACACTCACTCACAGCTTTCTCCAGAGCTTCTCTCTCTAAAAATTCGTCCACTCCCTTAAGAGGAAGGACTTGAATAAGAGCTGAGATCGTTCTAGAAGTAGAGTCTCAGCCTCGACAAGAGAAGTTGTTCGACGATTCGACGAAGGCATCCCTCGTCAGGTTAAGGCCCTCCCCACGACGAGCTTGCCAACACCTTGAGGTCGACAAGGAAGGAGCATCCGCCGACGAAATCAAGGCCCTCGCCACGACGAGCTCGCCAACACCTTGAAGTCGAAAAAGAAGGAGCATTCCTCGCCAGGTCAAGGCCCTCGCTACGACAAGCTCGCCAATACCTTGAAGTCGACAAAGAAGGAGCATCCCTTGCCAGGTCAAGGCCCACGCCACGACAAGCTCGTTAACACCTTCGAGGTGGACGAGGAGGATTCACGCCGATAATACCCTCGCCGCTCGTCCTAGGGTCACCCCCGCGCCAACATCGGCACCTCTGACAAGACAAATCACATCGTCAGCTATCGCACAAGCCGCTCGACTACACATGCCTAAAGTGGTGACATCATTGAAGACCGCAAGGACTAGGCCCAGATTTTGAATCTCGGCGACACTCTTCTAATCCCCCCGCAGTAAAATAATCGTCCATTCAGAAGTTTTCACGCAATCTCTTTGAGATCCCGCAAAAACTGGGGGGGTTAGCTGGGGAACAGCCGCCACGCGCACAAAAAAAAAAGGTAATAAAAAAAATTTGGCTACGCGCCAAAGGCTTAGTAATGACACGGCAAGTCCGGCAAGGTGTCGAAGACCTCGCCAGGTAATAAAAGGCATCCCGGCTACGCGCCAGCCAAAGACCATTCGCCAGGTACCCATACGGCTACTGTCCGTGGTCACGCGCCAACCGCACTCATCGGATTAGCTACCTGATGAGGACACACACTATCTAGAAGACACGACATGGGTGACGACCCTAAAGAGGCCGGAAACTAATCCCGCCGACTCGGGAAACTAATCCCGAGCTCCATAAAAAGGCCGGAAATTAATCCCGCCGACTCAGGAAACTAATCCCGAGCTCCATAAAGAGGCCGGAAACTAATCCCGCCGACTTGAAAAACTAATCCCGAGCTCCATAAAGAAGCCGGAAGCTAATCCCACCAATAGATAAAATCTCTTATAAAGACCACCCTCGCCATTTGGCAAAAGTGTGTGTCTTATAATCGATTGACTGCAGGTCACACAGAATGTGTCCACTGACGACCCCTGGTCATAGTAAGGATACGCTCTAAAGAGACGCGCAGCGCGCAATGGCGAGGGTACAAACAAATCCAAAGTTCAATTTATACTTAAATGCAATGTTATTTGCAGGTCATACTGAAAAGGATCGCATGCAAAGCAAAATCTGCCAAAAGAGGACTACCTCAGTCTGAAAATGGAAAAGGCAACAAACCGCAAGACCAGACTATGCAAAGCCGATTACTCGAAATGGAAAGCAATGAAGACGTTCAAGATCACCCGACGAGGAGCTAATCTCGGGGCAGGGCTAGGTTCGAAGGCCGCACGCTTCGAACCTTCTCTGGTGCCCATAGGACGTCAAGAAAGCGAGAAGAGAAGGAGCGATGGTCGTTCTCCTGCAAGTGCGCACCATGGCAAGCAGCGAAACCCTTCTAGTACATTTTGTCAGAAGCCGCCTTCCAGGACGCCTCGACCTCCTGATGGGCCGCGTCTGCCGCCGCTTTCATCTCAGCAACGAAGACTTTCTCCTCTTTGACGCATGCACGAAGACGCAGGACATCTCGATCTTGGTCCGCCATGGCGATGCCGCCCGCATCGTCGAGGCGCCGCACCTTCCGCACCTCAGCATCAGAATCCCGACGACCCTCGCGCATTCCTTCCGCCCTAGCGGCTTGGATCGTGAGCTTCATCTTAGCCAAGGCCCCTCAAAGATCGTCACGCTCGATGCGAGTCTCCGCCAAATCACGCGCCGTAATCTTCTGTTTTCGAGACAAGGCCCGTAGGCATCGAGTCACCTCAATCGACGTGGCGAACGCCTAAAGAATAACGAAGACAATGTCAAAGAATGCAATCAATGGAGAAAATGAAGGCGTTGATAAAACGTACCATGCGACTATAAGAGAAGGCTCTCTCGGACAGCTTGGCGTCACTCGCCTCGGATATAGAAATAAAGGTCTGAGGCAACAGGTTCTCTACGCCCGACAGTTAAGAACGCTCCAAAGACGCAGAATCATCTCCATGAGACAAACTACCATATCCACGAGCGCCGTCCAAGCAAGGATCCCTGGGGGAAGTAGATTGACGCTTCATCTTCTTTACAGCACGATGAGGAGAAATAGCAGCAGACGAGCGACGCTTCACATTGCCCTCATGAAAAGGAGGATCGCCAACCGAAAGATCAACCACTGGAGCAGGAGGGTCTCAACCAGGAAGACCACTGGTGGACATCGAAGGCATCTTTGCAACAACATCAAGACGACGCGAACGGCGGGGAGAGAGATCGACCCCATCCTGTGATAGCGAACTCTTCCGATGAGAAACAGATCCCTTGGCGAGCAACGCCCGACGAAGAGGAGGACGCACCGCACAACTATCTGACTTCTGGCTGACAGGCCGACAGGCCGAGAGCCGGTACTTGCCAAGGTCGGCCGGACAGCAGGCGGCGTTGGGGAGCGCAAGCTTCGGATGAACTTCTGAAACATGGCCCGCATGCGTGAAGAAACACCTGCAATGGTAAACATATCAAACGTGTTAAGGCGATAGTGCTTGGCCTATCGCAAATGCGAACGAAGAGGAGAAGGATGATACCCGCAGTGGTAGCCGAAGCAGAAGCAATACTAGCAGAAGAAACCAGGTCGGCTGAAGCTTGAGTCTTCTTCTTAACAGGAGGCTTATCCGACGCGAGGCGACATGCAGAAATCCCAGCTGGAGGAAGTACTTGGATGGGCGCAGTAGCGTCTGGGGCGCCGCCCCGGACATCCTCAGGCTCGACAGTTACTGTCGTTAGCGGAGGAATAAGCCATGCATTAGCTCACGCCATAATGTCAAGGAAAGTCTCCAGAGCGCCACGAGCCGCCAATTTCTTCAGGCGCACCACGAGATCATTTGAGATCGACGGGAATGCTCTAATCGGAGACTTCACCGTCGGGCTAAGCTTCTGAGGCACGTTCCCTACCAAGCTGACAGGAGCCTACACCCACATAGCCCACCAGTCAATATGAGGTCTGGCACGAGGAAGACCCAATCTCAGGGTCATGGTCGTACGGTACGACCCCTTGTCATCATTCCGATCAGAAAAATCCAAAGACTCCGCGAAACGCCCGAGAACTCAAAGAGCGACCAGTATGTTTGTGCCACACAGAGAAGCACATCACCGCAGTGCGAAAGGAGCCAGGTATCAGCTGAAGAGGAGGCAATCCGAGTGAAACAAGGAGGTCCTGCACGAAAGGGTGGAGCGGAAGCCTCATTCTTGAACAGGTACAAATCCAGGTTGGTTACGCTAGGTAGTTCGCCAACTGCCGAAGCTTGAAGACCAGGAACACGAGGAATATTATACTTGGAGAAGAAGGATGCTAATCTCGCGGCATCGACAACACTTGGCACGTTCAGGTCAGGACAGATCACGTCTGCGTCACAATCAACATCAGTGCAGGGACCATCGGCAAAGGCATCAGGAACGTCATCAAGAACCGAAGGCTCGTGAAGATAAACACCAGTAATATCCCCAGCAACTTGCTCGCCAGCCGAGCTTTCACTGTCAGAAACCCCAGAATTTTGCACATCCTTCACCGGTGAAGTCAAGGTCAGACGATTCATCTTCGACAGGTCCTTGCCCATTCCCAGGCCTGCATGAGGAGAACCGGGGGCAGCAACAACATTCCTAGCGCAAGGCGTTTCGCTTTGCGAAGCTACAGCCGCAATCGGAACCGCAATCCGGATCTCAGAATTCTCAAAGTCAAAGTTGCCCTCGAAAGTGTCCTCCACCACCAAAGGTGGTGGCCTGGTCACCCGAGCACCGTCACCAGGAGCCGAAGAGTCATCATCAACATCACTGGGAGATTCGCATTTCTTTGCCGGCAATGCCAGCACCACAAAAGGCCGATTAGTCACCACTGACCAGGCCGAGTGCGGTGGTTTTGGCCGCGCCTCATCACGACGGTCCTTGACCGCCATCTTCATCACGGGGATGTCATCATCAAGATTGGTCGCTGCCTCGCTGGAATCTCCGTAGCCATCATGAGGGATTTTATCACCATTGTCGGAGCATCGCCGAAGTCCTCCATTGACGAGATAAAGTTAAGAATCTCGTCGTAGTTTCGCCCGTCAAAGGTCACATCACCCGTCGCCGGAGCAAGCACCGCCATGCCGTAGACGCCACCGCCGAGAGCCGCCATTGGTCCACCATCGCCGCTGCCATCAGCCGCTGCAGCCACCACCGCGGAAGACGCCACGCCCACCTCGAAGATCTCGCCCTCGCGCGCGCACGAGCCTTGGCCAATATCGGCCTCCACGCCACCAAGCGCCAGGATTTCTATCCCGGTGTCCATTCCTACATTAAAAATATCCTCCAAAGTCATTGAGGTTTCACCTATGCTCGCCGGAGTTCCATGAACACCGTCTCGAGTCTCAAAGGAATCAAAAAGTTCATCGAGAAAGTCAAGGTTCTCACCACACTCAAGGAAGTCAAAGGCGTGAGAATCTCCGCCGTTCAAGCTACCGGGGCTGCCCATGATCACCGGGAAGTGTGCAAAGTCATCCGTCGAAGCTCGCCGTCAATGGAGATGTGCGCCAAAATGGAGAGAGGAGGAGGAAGAAAAAGCCGACAACTCGCGGGTATTAAGAGGTAAATATTCTCTCATTCAATTCCAATCACTAAGTATGCTTTTATTCTCTCCAATCAATCAAAAATCGATACCAATCAGCCCTCAAAACTAATTGTGCGAATTTTTGGCTTTAAAAAACGACAAAAAATGGTTTTGAAAATTAAAACTTTAGAACTTTAAAAGTTTTATTTTCAATTATGAAAACCAAAATAAAATTATTTTTCCGGGTTTTCATAAATTATTTTTACATTTAACAGTTTTTATTTATTGCGGGTTAATTACGAAACTTTTTAAAGTTTCTAATTAATTCGTAACATGTTATTTTCTCATGAAAATATTTATATAAAAAATATGTGTTGCTTGATTTTATTTATTTACTTTTGGGTTTATTTTTAAGTTTTAAACAAAAAATTTATGAATAAAAGTTAGTTTACGAACTTCATGAAAATCCAAAAGTCTGTTACGACCCCGAGATCCAGCCCTCGTGATTGGCGGCGTAGTTCTCACGAAGTTCCACCTTCCTCGAGCCGTGTTCGATGATGGCTTCCACTCTCAACCTGCACGCAATAAAGTTCCAGATCCAATCCACACACAGAGAGATAGTAATTCAACGAAGAGTATGGATCCAATGAGATCGATTTCAATCTCCACATTGGGGAAACGAACGAACACAAACATGATACACAAGAGCAGCGTTTAGCCCTAATTCCCCTCTCCGGGAACTCTAGACTAATATTTTTGCCTAACACCCCCCCCCCCCCTCCTTTCACAAAAGGCTATTTTAGGGTTTATATTATTTTTCTAAAAAATGTATTAAAAACGACAATAAAAGAAATGCCGAACTCGACTATTAATTCTTCGTGCCACTTGTGCTCGGTTTTGTGACGCGCCTCGAATACGTTTTCATGAACCTCTTATCAACCGCAACGTCGGTAACATTTCTCCCCTCCTCTAAAAGGAGCTTGACCTCAAGCTCCAGTTCCGGAAATACGCCGATAAGAGCCTCAAAATTCTCCCAAAGAGCGCTCACCGAATCTGCCCCATCCCACAACACGAGTACCTCGCGCTCCCCAAGGTGCCTACAAACGCGGAGAAGTTTACACGGCCGTGTAGGAATGGTCTTGCCATCGAAGACCTTCGGCAAGGCTGTGTCCCCGGCAGGAAGCGGTCCTTTGTGCGCCTTGAGGAGAGAAATATGGAACACATCGTGAATCCGGCTCTCGGGTGGAAGACGAAGGCGGTACGAGACTTTGCCAACCCATTCCAACACCTTGAAGGGACCGTAGAAGCATGGGGAAAGCTTGGAGAAACTCTTGCGCGCGACGGAGAGTTGCCGGTACGGTTGGAGCTTAAGCCACACCCAACTTCCTCGGCGAACTCCACCTCGCGATGTCGCCCATGGTAAACGGCTTTCATGCGTGCTTGGGCAGCAAGCAAATTACCCCGAATTACGTCCAAAAACTCCGTGCGTTTAGTAAGGGCAACATCCACGTCATCCACCCGCGCACTACCCGTCACATAGTCTAACAAACGTGGTGGATCGCGACCGTACACGACCCGAAACGGGGTGGCCTTGAGAGCCGAGTGGTAACAAGTATTGTAACAATACTCCACCCACGGAAGCCATAACGTCCACTTGCGGGGGTTGTCACCGGCCAAACATCGCAAGTACATCTCCAACGTGCGATTGACGATCTCAGTTTGCCCTTCACTTTGAGGGTGAAAAGCAGTCGAAAAGGTCAAGTGAGTCCCGGCGAGCCGGAATAATTCCCTCCAAAAGTTGCTCCGAAAGACCTTGTCACGGTCGGAGACTATAGATTCCGGAAACCCATGTAGATGAACGATCTCGCGGAAGAATACTTTCGCTACGGTCGACACCGTATATGGATGGCTAAGAGGAAGGAAATGAGCGGCCTTTGAGAAGCGATCGATCACCACTACAATGACGGACTTCCCAGAAGCACGCGGTAACCCCTCCACAAAATCCATAGATATATCCGCCCACACGTGGTGCCGTACCGGTAAAGGTTGAAGAAGCCCATTTGGTTGAAGCGTTTCCCATTTATAGCGTTGGCAAGTCAAACATTCGGCAATATGCTCGTGAACCGATTTCTTCCACCCCCGCCAATAGAACTCCCCGCGAATCCTCTCTAACGTCTTCGTAACACCCTTGTGCCCGAGTCGGTGAAAACTACCCACAATGATCGGTACAAGTGGTGAGGATGCGCGCACATAAGCCTTTCCTTTTTAGAGGACCAACCCGTCAAGAATCGACCACTCCGAACCCCCCCCCCCCCCCCCGACCGAATTCGATCTATTAACTCTCTCGTCTCTTCGTTGGACGCGGTCTCGGTGCGAAGACAATCAAGCAGCCCCGGTCCGACCGAAACCGCGTTGAGCTCCATACCATGTAAGTCTTTGTCCTCTTCTCGCCGAGAAAAGGCATCCGCGACTTTATTCAACTTCTCCGCTCGGAACTCGACCGCAAACTCGTAGCCTAAGAGTTTGCTCACCCAATGGAGTTGTGGAGAGGTCGTGAGCCGTTGTTCAAGCAAGTGCTTTAGACTCGAATATTCCGTGCGAACTAGAAACTGACTCCCTCTCAAATACGGTCGCCAATGGATGATGGCCTTGGCAAGACCAACCAACTCGCGTTCATACGCGGCTAGCTTTAGGTGTCGATCGGCTAGCTTACGACTAAAAAACACAATTAGGTGTCCGTCTTGTTGAAGAACGTCCCCAATCCCACTTCCGGATGCATCGCATTCCACTACAAACTCCTTTGTGAAGTCCGTTAATGAGAGAAGCGGTGACTCGGACAACACCTTTTTTAAGGCCGAAAACGCCTCGCTCGCCGACCCGTCCCATTCAAAACGTGTTCGGCAAAGTAAACTTGTTAACGGGGCAGCGGTGACACCGTAGCTTCGGATGAACTTGTGATAATACCCGGACAACCCGAGAAATCCCCGAATACCTCGAGGAGTTGTCGGAGTCGGCCACTCGGTTATTGCGCAAATTTTGGAGTTATCCACCTTCACGCCTTGATGTGAAATCACGTGTCCTAGGTAACCTACTTCCAATTGGGCGAAAGAACATTTTTTCCTTTTTAGAAAGAGATCGTGTTGTCGTACCTTCTCAAAAACTTCCCGTAGATGAATAACATGCTCCTCCAACGTCTGGCTATAAATGAGAATGTCGTCGAAGAAAACAAGGACGAACTTTCGGAAGAATTCTCCAAATATGTCATTCATAAGTCCTTGGAAGGTAGATGGGGCGTTCGTAAGGCCAAACGGCATCACGAGAAACTCCAAGTGTCCGTGATGTGTTCGGAAAGCGATCTTTTTCATTATCGGCGGCGTTCATCCGCACTTGGTGATATCCAGACGTTAAATCAAGCTTCGTGAAGAACCGTGCGCCATGAAGCTCGTCAAGTAGTTCCTTGACCACCGAAATAGGATATTTATCCTTCACGGTGACTTTGTTACGTTCACGGAAATCGATGCAAAATTGCCACGAGCCATCCGGTTTCTTCACCAATAAAACCAGAGACGAGAATGGTGACGTGCTCTTGCGAATGATCATGTGACGAAGCATTTCGGCACATTGCTTCTCAACCTCATCCTTTTGTAAATGAGGATAACGATAAGAACGTACGGCGACCAGATTCGACCCGGTCAGGAGGCGAATTTGGTGGTCACACGACCTTTCCGGAGGTAGGTCCGTTGGTTCGGCAAACACATCCGCGAACTCGGTAATGAGTTGTTCGAGGACGGTTTGAGCCCCGCCGTTTTCAATGGTCCAAAGGGTGATCCGGCTTTGCTTCTCGTTTCTGGCCGATGTGGTCGTAGGTGTGGATGTCGTGAAAAAGATTTCCTCGGCGTCATCGAACCATTCTTCCATGTCAATCTCCCCCTTTCCAATAGCGTTTACGGCTACGTTTGTCTCCTCTTTACCCATCTCGTCGACCTTCCATACCACGTCTTTTCCTTTGGCTTTGAACTTAACGGTTCTTGTAATCCCGTTCCATATGACCTTACCCAAAGCGTTAAGCCAACGCATGCCGATTATCACGTCAAAACCGGCAAGTTCTATTATGAAGAAATTGGTTACGAACGTGAAGCCTTGGATAGTCATCGTGACACCCCGACAATGTCCTTCAACGGCCACCTTACCTCCATCGGGAAGTGAAGCAACTAACCCGGGCTTTCGTCGGACAGAAATACTGAGAGCTACGGCTAGGCTTGACTTGATAAAATTTCGATTGCTTCCCGTATCGAGTAACGTACGTCCGCCTCCTCCAAACGATGCCGTTACTTGAAATGTATCCTCGGATTGTTGGCCACTAATGGCGTTAACGATGATCGTTCCGGGATTGTCGTCCTCGCCATTGGCCTCCTCTCTGCCATACACATGCTCGTTCGTAAGCTCTAGGTGAAAAAGTACCGGTTTGCACACATGTCCCGGAGTGTACAAGCTATCGCAATTGAAACATAGATTCTTTGCCTTCCGGTCTCGATACTCCGTGTCGTTCAATTTCTTGTATACTTTTTTTCCTTCTCCGGTTTTCGCTTCCGTCACTTTTCCCATTCCCGTCGGATTTGGACTTGGTTTGTACACGACCGAGCTTGCCGTTGACAAACCGCCTCCGAACCGTGCCGGGGTAGCTCCCCGAGAGAGCACGGGTGCCAAGAATCCACCGAAAGTCCGTGATCTTCTATCGATCGGAGTTTGAAACCCGTTATCGCGGGCGAGTTGCATCGCTTGTGAGATGTCAATGGGTCGGTAGTACTCTACAATACGGCGAAGGTCATCGGAAAGACCGACACAAAATTGCCACGTTTGTTGTTGGTTGGACAACTTCCCATGCCTTCCCGTAATCTCCTCGAACCGTGAGCAATACTCCACGATGTCTCCGGTTTGTCGCAAATTTGAAAGTTCCGAAATAGGATTAGCGGCCGAAACTATACCAAAACGTGCGGAGCATAATATCTTGAACGCAACCCACTCTAAATTTTTGGGAACTAACCTTCGGATGTTATTCCACCACTTGTAGGCTTTTCTGTTGAGCACTCCCCTCGCTTGTTGGACCTTCACCTCTTTGTCTCAGATTCTTTGGTCGTGGAAGTATTCTTCACATCGTTGTAACCAAAGTTCGGGGTCGGTGGTTCCATCATAAGCCGGACACTCCGCCCGTCCCGGTTGCACCTCCGCTTTTGTACACTCTAATTTGTTCCTTCCGATGTTACTCGCATGCTCCCGGCTTCTTGGATTCTCGGTTATTCCCAACGGTCTGACCGGCCACTCTCTTCTAAATTCGGACCCGAACCTTACGCCGTGGTTCAAGTTTGCGTTCCCGACTCCCGCTGCCTCGCCTTGTCTTTCCTTGTCGATGCTCCCGTTTTTAGTCATCTCGGCGTATCTTGGATCGGCGGGACTCCACAGAGTCATGTTCGTCCACTTCTCAAGCCCTTGCACGGTTCTGCCTTAGCGACTCGGCCCGTCGTGACCCATTCCTCACCATTCTTGCTCGAGACGTATACGGTCATCTTCTAGCGTTTGTTTCTCTTTGTCACAATTCACGTTCCGTTTTGGTGGCTCCGGGCTTGTCCGACGCCTCATCGATTCTTGTGATCGCTCTCTTTCCTTTTTTCCTTTGTCTGTTCCGCCGGAGTCATGTCGATCTCGATCACGAGTTGATCGATGTGATCTCTTGCTTTCCCGTGAGCTGCCACGGTGTTATCGCGATTTCCGGCGTTCCCGGTCCTTCTCCCTTTGCCGATTGGTGTCGCTAGCGTACTGGTCACCGGACTTCCTTCTCTCGCCGCCGCGTTAGCTCGATCGACGACGGCGAATTTCAGATCCCCTCCTCGATGTGGACCCACGTGAACCAGATCTCCTTCTCCTCTCCTTCGTTCCCGATCTGGCGTCTGACTCCACCGATGAGCCTCTTCCTTTCTCCGATCGCCACTGCGGTGACTCCCGGACCTTCGCCGGCGTCCGTCATCGTCGTCTGACCTAGGGTTCCGATCGCCATAGCTTTTATCCACTCTTTCGGGACTGTTTGACTGAGATATATGGTGAGCTCTCCCTTCTTCAAACTTCGCAAATCGTTCGTCCAACAATCTATTCATCAACGCTGCCACAACGTCCATGTCTACAGTCATCGTTGCTGTCGCCGGAGCTTCTTCCATCACGAGCGCTGGCTCTAATACCAAGATGTTACGACCCCGAGATCCAGTCCTCGTGATTGGCGGCGTAGTTCTCACGAAGTTCCACCTTCCTCGATCCGTGTTCGATGATGGCTTCCACTCTCAACCTGCACGCAATAAAGTTCCAGATCCAATCCACACAGAGAGATAGCAATTCAACGAAGAGTATGGATCCAATGAGATCGATTTTCAATCTCCACACTGGGGAAACGAACGAACACAAACACGATACACAAGAGCAGCGTTTAGCCCTAATTCCCCTCTCCGGGAACTCTAGACTAATAACCCCCCCCCCCCCCCCCCCCAACACACACACACAAAAGGCTATTTAAGGGTTTGTATTATTTTCCAAAAAATTGTATTAAAAACGACAATAAAAGAAATGCCGAACTCGACTACTAATTCTTCGTGCCACTTGTGCTCGGTTTTGTGACGCGCCTCGAGTATGTTTTCCCGAACGTCTTATCAACCACAACGTCGGTAACAAAGTCTAATAAAATCCAAAAAGTGACATGCAAAAAAGATTTTAAAAATTTCTATATGAATTATTTTTCTTGGGTATTATTAACTTAATGTCCAAGTTCTTGAAAAATAAAAATCAAAACGCTCATTTTTTTCCAAGCGCATTTTACAAAGCTCAGTTTAGAGAAAAAGAAAAATAGTTTCTTGCGCAATGACATTACCCAAGAAACTGGGGGGTTAATGTTATGTGCAATTTTAGAAATATGTAAAATTTGCGCCCCATTCGCGAAAGTCAAAGCCCGCTAGCAAAGTCAATGCTCATTTAGCATAATCTCAAGCCCATATGGCAAAGCCCGAATGACAAAGGGACATCCCTGAGAGCTGCTTTGTGCAGCCAGTTAAGCGATGACATCCCTCAAGACCACCGGCGACAAGGCGTTGTGATCTCGACATCCCTCAAGACCACCGGCGACAAGGCGTTGTGATCTCGATATCCCTCAAGATCACCGGCGACAAGGCGATTTTCCACACTTGGAACTCTCTCTCTAAAATGAGAGTTTCTCTCTCTAGAATTCTCCTTATCCCTTCGAGTTGGGTTCCAACATTCCGCTCCTCGGAGTCTCGCCTACCTTGGCTCGTCAGGTACATGGATGAAACTCGGTCCATGCCGATCGTCGTGCCTTGCCGACCTTCGATCCATGTCGACGCCCGATCTTTGTCAAGGTGAGGCCTCTTGGTTGCTAAGGGTCGTTGACATCGATGCCTAGACATGCCACCCCAGGCTTGTCGCCTCGACGCCTCCTAGCCCTGGCACCTGGTTGGTTCAACTAGCTTCGCCATCTAGCTACGTCGACAGATACCCATGTCTCCGCAATCAGCTCCCGGCTTGCCCAGGCATGCTCAGGTACGTATCCCCTAACCTTTCACTTTGAACTACGTGATGACCAGATCCCTTTATAGGGTACGTAGGCAGCCTTTCACAAGGTCCGGCAACAAATATTTTTACCCTTTTATATTTCCCCCGTCATCAAACATATTCAATGACAAGCGTCATAGAGGCGTCGGAGGTTCAATCCTCCGATTCTCCTAGACGTGTTCTACATGTGCAGGTTACAGGAACGTCTTGCTATCAAGGACGACGCCGCCAAGGCTGACGACCTCGAGCCTAGGGCTTGCCATGGATCCAACTCTACGATGGCGTCCTTACTCGGAGGTTCGTCGGAGACAACCACCTCAAGTCAACGGTCATCATGACAGCTCATGTCTCGCTGGACGCGACTATCCGCCTTCAGCTAAGTCAACCTTCATTGACTCATCATTCAATTATCCAAGTATTCGTCGGGTCGATCCCGCTCGGGGCCCGGACCTTGGATCCGTCTCAAAGTTAAAGCCATTTTTACGAATTAACAAGACGATGTCTCTCTTTAAACTCTACATGCTTCCGCCACCACAGAATTCAAATTCTGAATTGTTTTTTTCTATAATCTAAAAATAAGACAAAAAATTGAATTCCATATTTCCCAAATTTACATTAATGATACCAGAATTCTATATTTTTTTTTCATAATCTAAAAATAAGAAGAAGAAAAAGTGAATTTCATATTTCCCAAATTTACAATAATAATATACCAATTACCATAAAGCAAGGTTTGAATTTTCGTCGATTATCCTCGATAATCGTCGAGTATCAGTCTTGCCGGTAGTCATCGGCAAATATTTTATACCAATAGTTGACGTTTTGGTACTTTTACATGAATTTCGTCGAAAATCGACAACCTTCTTGCCAAACGATTATCCATAAAAAATAATAAAAATAACAAAAATATTTTTCAAGAAATTTTGCACTTTTCAACAATTTTTGGCAAAGGTACCTTCAACCAAAATAAATTACAATAACATAAATAAGGCATAAATATAAAAGGCAATTATTAAACAGCCTCTAATTAGCCACTATTTCCTTTCCTGGCCCTTACTCTTCACATGTAGACTAAAAGAGGTCTATCACACATTACTATGTTCTTTGGAGAGTTAGACTTTTGTACATTTTCATACTATAGTTTATACATACTGATACTTTTAGACTACTATTTATTATCATTGATGTCTGCTCACATATTTTGTATTAATCCCTATATCTGTGCTGGAAATATTATATATGTATATATAAGCATTGCACGTATATTTCACTACATTACATGTTTCAAACACAAGCGTAACACGGGATTAATTTTTCTTTTGACAAAAGGAATCTTTTTGCATCCCGCATTTGAATATCTCAGAAGGTTCGTTCTCTGAGGCGCTGCGGAGGTGGCTTCCAGATATCTCGATATAATTATATATCGCAGTCTCGGGATTTTCCTTGCTGTTGGGAGATTCGGTGGTGGACAGCTTGTATGCATCATCAGCGATTTTCCTTCAGTGAATGAGGGAAGACACGCTGCAATGCCTCTCGTGGTTCATAGGAGGGATTGACTTATCTTCGTTTATAATTAAACTCCTATTTAGAGCCATTAAAACGGGTTCAAAGTGAGTGTTTCAATCAAGGTTTGAATTTTCGTCGACTATTCTCGATAATCGTCAATTATCAACTTTGCCTGTAGTCATCGGCAAATATTTCATGCCAAATGTTGAGTTGCTTGGGTTTAGACATGAAGATTGCTATTTATATACTAGCAATGTTATTGTTTTCTTTGTATTTGTTCCATGTTGGACTTTTCAAATCCAAATAAATGTATATTTTTCATTTATTTCTATTTGTTCCATGAGGGACTTCTCCACAAAGTCAAATATTTAATTATATGTATTATCAAATTATGTAGTATCTTTTGATCTTGTTTTTATTTTCTTATATTTGAGCATGACATGATTTTATTTAAATTTGTTTGAGTATGACATGATTTTATTTGAGTTTTTACATATGTGAGAGCGAGACTATATTTTATTTACATATGTAAACTTAGTAAATATATTCTTAAAATTATTTTAGCGATTTTTCATCGATAATCCTCGATAAGTGTTGATAATCCATCGATAATCCTCGATAAGTGTCGGTTACAATAAGCTACAGTTTTAGTAGTTTTCCATCGATAATCCTTGAAAATCCATCGATAATCCTCAAACACAGCAACCGATTAATCGGCAAAAACGACATTTTAAACTTTTCCATGCTTTATGGACATGATTGACAAAATTGAATCATGAACTAAAATAGTGAAACTATTTGTCTACCTTTAAACTCAAGAAATTTTAATTTACTAAATAATCACTGGCTTTATTTTCATAACTTTGCGCTTATTTACACAGCTTAAAAATCTTGGTGAATAAATTAATCCTAAAATATAATAAATATAAATGATTTAAATCATTCAAATAACAGAAGTTAAGTTCTATGACTAAGGTATTCATACTCAACAGTTTCAAAATAAACATATGTATTGATGTATCAGACAGTGTCAGTAACCATCTATTATTCTACAATATAATGATCTAAATAATCATTTTCTAAGAATAATTTCTTTCAGTAATAAAATATTCTACATTACATTTGTAGTACGACTGTTGCTTTCCCAAGGAATCTTTGAAAGAATTGTAACAGCATAAATCCAATAGTTAATAGAAGAACTATGCAAATCTAATTAAAGGTTTTTGGACCGGACCGGCGAAGGCGAGTGCGGTTTTTATCGGAGAATGATTGCAACGACGACGAAAGGACGGGCGAGAGTTAGTGAGGTTTCTATCGAAGAAAATGGCAGAGAAGAGAGGAGGGAAATCGGAGAATAAGGGGTATTTCGGTCTGTAAACAGTAACTACGGATAGAAAACGTTTTTTAGACAATGTGGGACAAAAATAGATTTTCGGCCTCAAACGAGGCTGATAATTGAATTTTCGCACAAAAACAAATTATAAGACGTACTGAAGAAACATGCACTCGTCAAAGCACGGCCTGCTTGTGCAGCTGCCTCGAGCTCCACGTGGCATTCACCGGTGAAGACGGGAAGATTACCGTCGGAAGCCGCATGCTCTCCTCCAGATTCGGAAAATCCGTTGTATAGTGGAGGCCTCGGCTTTCCTGCCTTGCAAGAGCGCTGCTCACCACGAGCTTCGCGCAACAGAACAGATTCCTCATCTCGCACAGATCGGGCCTTACCATCGTCGCACCCCACCCTTGCCAGGACAAACACTCCTCCCACTCTGCCTCTAGCTCGCCGATCCGCAACTCGGCCGCTCTCAGCCTCACCGTCGACCGAACAATCCCCACGTAATTCCACATTACTCTCTGCAGCTCTTTCCTCACTCCCCTCGTCACCGTTGAGATCTCGTCCACAGCTTTGGTACCGAGCGCAACGGGCACGACCGGCCGGGCCCATCGGTTTGATTCAGCAATGGAGAAATCAGAGCTCTTCATGTGATCCACCGAGGGCAGAACCGCTCTCCGTGCAAAAACTAGGGCTTCGAGCAGCGAGTTGCTGGCGAGCCGATTCGCTCCATGCAAACCGGTGCAAGCGACTTCGCCAGCGACGTATAATCCTTTGACGTTCGTCTCGCCCTGGAGCCCGGCGCGTACTCCACCACACATGTAGTGGGCGGCGGGGACAACAGGGATTGGGTGGCGGGTTATGTCGAGTCCCTGCCGGAGGCACTCGGCGGCAATGTTGGGGAAATGCGAGAGGATTTCGCCCTCCGGCTTGTGGCTTATGTCAAGGAGAACGTACTTTTCGTTTCGCATTTTGAGCTGGTCATCGATGCTTCTAGCCACCACATCCCTGGGAGCAAGCTCGGCCCTCTCGTCGTACTGCGGCATAAACCGTTCTCCATCCAAGTTGTAGAGGAGGCCTCCGTCGCCTCGGACGGCTTCGGTTATGAGAAATGCGTTTTCTCGGGCCTGGGTCGGTTTGATTGGAAGACCCTCGTCGGCTAATGCAGTGGGGTGGAATTGCACAAATCTGCCGTAAAGAAAATAATAAATGAGAGTTTTTAGATAATATAAGCATAACAGAGTTTCTTCGCAAATAAACTCACTCCATGTTCGAAATCACGGCTTGAGCTCGATGGGCCATGGCTATTCCATCTCCAGTGGCAACCTGTGAAAATATACAGAGTAATTAAATAAAAAGCCATTATATTTAACCATCACGTCATTAACGGGAGAACATTCAAGTACATACCAGAGGATTCGTAGTCGTAGGATATATATGTCCAGCTCCACCCGATGCAAGCAAAGTTACCCTTGAAGTAAAACGCGTCACCTGAGAGCAAAGAGAAGATAATATAAAGTTAGGGATATAATATATCATGAGGTTAAGAGAATATATATATATATATAGCAAGCGTTTTTACCTCTAACGTTACGGTATTCACAGTGTCGACGCCAAGGCAAACCATTTCGTAACCGTCCTGCAGTTCTTTCGTATCAGAAAACACTAATAGTTTGCAGAAACAAACCCAATGTAGATGATCAAATGCATGCACTTGTGTATCTAACTGGTTCGTTCTATTTCGAATTGAATTATTATGTTATTTGTGTTTTAGGCTATTAGGGGTATTTTGGGAGGTTTGTAATTTCCGTGGGAGACTGCACCTAAATTTGGCATATTCCGACAAAGTGCCGAACGCGGTTTTACGTAAATAAAAGATGGGAATTAATATGAACCTGGAAGGTCAGCAAATCTATTGCAAAATGGTGTGGAAAGACAGAGATATTAGGATCTTTGTCTACTGCTTCCAACAGCGCTCGCTCAATTTCCCTTCCGGTCATATCAGCCGCGTGCACGATTCTGCGGTGAGAGTGCCCTCCTTCCCGCGCTAGATGCAAGTTTCCATCTTCTTTGTGATCGAATGACGCACCCATTGCAATCAACTCCCTTATTCGATCCGGCCCTTCTGTACAAACAACCTGAATAATATAATTATATGAAAGGAAAAACATAATATATTAAAACATTACTCCGCGAAAAGCTACTATCAAAATGCTTATCTAGGTGCATTTTTTTATTCAAGTGAAAAAGAAAATACTTTTAATTTTATGATAAGTCCTTAATTACGTGTAGGCGCAGAGGGAAGGGCAAAGACGAGAGTAATTTTATTAATTTTACGCCCTTTATTGTCTTTTATCTTTCACTGAGTCATTTAGGAACAAGTGGGAGCATTTTTCCTTGAACGTTAAGGAAATGTAGCGTTTTTGGTTGTTCGGGATAGCGTTTCCGGGGCTCATTGCCTTGGTGAATCCCCATTGGCTTATTTGTGTCTGTTATCGGTTCGGCCTCTAATGCTTCACTTTGTTAGAATTTTCTTATCAGTAATCGGATCTATAACGGAAGATTTACAGATAAGAAGCTTCATAACATACCCTGACGGTTTCTTCATCGCATAGGTAAGCCCCTGCTACAATTGTGTCTTGCATATGACTCTCCACGGAATCTGAAGGGCACAGCACAGCGCTAACCCCGCCTTGAGCGTAATTAGTGTTGCTCTCGTGCGGCTCGGCTTTGGTGATCACTGCAACAGAGCCGTGTTTAGCAACCTCGAGGGCGTAGCGAAGGCCTGCAACGCCGCTGCCGATGACAGCAAAGTCAAAGTACTTTGTCGACCCGTGTTCCGAACACGACGACGTAATGATTCTCCACCTCCCGTTAGCTGGAGAGCGCGAATAACTACACCTCTGGATATTCAAGAACTTCGAAACCCCACAAGACCTGGATTAAGAAATTAATCACTAAGAACCATTCCTGTTAAAGTGAAATCTAAGATCAATTCGATTCGGGTACGGTACCACGAGAGCTCCTTCTGTGACCATCTGTTGAACGCAACGCCAGAAACCGACGAAGCATTTCTACAACCCCGCAACCGTCTCGTTCCGTCCCCCAATCCGAAATTAAATTTTCCGTTCCCGGCGGGTATGCAAGTTGTCATTTGCAGCCCTCTGGTGAATAACACAAAACCAGACATGAACACAAGAAAGAAAAACACACACACACATATATATATACACACATATACATATACAAAAATGATACCAATAAACACGATAGCGAAACCAACAAAAGAAGACATAAATCGGAGATCGCTAACATCGCAATGAACACGCAGAGGAACGAAAAGGCACAGCACTTACACAGAGAATTGCGATTCCTCGGTTTCTGTAGATTGAGGCAGATAATCGCGAAATCCCAATCCCCGAGTCTTGGTGGCGCTTCAATGGCGAGTCGAACAGTGACACCAACGCGATTCGTTGGAAGAAAGAAGAAATAAGGTTACCAATGTCGGGATTGGAAAACGAGAGAAGAGGAAGATGAAGAAGAAGAAGAAGAAGAAGAAGAAGCCGAAATCTGAGAGGGCTAAGGTTGGCTACAGAATTTCCATGGAAGTTCGCGCCATGCTTTCATTATGAGCAGCCTATCTACTTTCTTTTTCTTTTTTCTTTTTTCTTTATTTGCAACGGTCCGTATTTTTTAAGATTAAATTCCCAAATAATATAGTATAAAATCAAATCAAATCAAATAAGTTCTATTTCAAAAATATGAATAAGAAATGGGGCAAATTTATTCTTGGTATAAGAATAGTGTTACTTTCAAAATGAATGAATTGTAACCAAAATACTAAAATGCTTGCTTGCTTAGGGATTTTAATTGAAATTTATGAATTCTATTTTAGCTATAACTCACTCATTACTTTTATAAATTGTATGCTACATACTCCAATAGAGAATAGAGAAAAAAGTTAATTTTAACTCAATTTTCGTTGCGAAGATAAAATAAATTTTAATCACATGAAAGTTTTTTTATTACTAAATTTTAAATAGATAAAAAAATAGACTAAATATAATAATAATAATTGCACTTTTTAAGGTTGGCCACAATTAGCAAAAACACATATTGAATCTTAGTCCTCAAAATTGGGTTGTTGAGATTCTTGTCAATTTCAATTTTGCTTCTAAACCCAAACTTTGACCATATATTACGTAAGGGTTAATGACGGCAAAAATACCCAAAGTTTGGTCAAAGAATTCCTCGTATATCCAAAGTTTAAAAGTGGTGGCAAAAATACCCAAAGTCGCATTTGGAGAGTTGACCACTCCATTCTCGAAACGCCGTTAATTTACCTGTTAACTATGGCCATGTGGACAAACGTGGGTTGCTGACATAACAATTTTTGCCACGTGGACGAGCCCACATCAGCCTCGTTTACGACAAAACAACGAATTAAACCCCTAATTAATACTATTTAATTCAACTAATTGAACCCCTAATGATTACACTTAACAAAACAGATTTGTCCACGTGGCCAGAGCTAACGGGTAAGTTAACGGCATCACGAGAATGGAGCGGTCAACTCTCGAAATGCGACTTTGGGTATTTTTGCCACCACTTTTAAATTTTAGGTACATGAGGGGTTCTTTGACCAAACTTTATGTATTTTTGCCGTCATTAACCCTATTATGTAATGTACGGTCCATATAGAATCTTCTGTAACCATTTTTTTTCTTTCTGAAGAATCACTATGATTATTTGAGGGACAAATATCAAGCTTGGTTGGCGATAACTAAGAAAATCGGAAATGTCTATGATCCTACAACTAATACTATTCTTATGTCAAACGCCGAGTGGGATGAATACATAAAGGTACTTCTATCTCTCTAGAAATTTATTATGATTTTAGATGTTTAAAATACATATTCAAATGATATATGTTTCGGTTTGTCAATATTAGGCTCATCCTAAAGCTAAGCCATTGAAAAGTTCTCCTTTACCATATCCGGATCTTTGTACAACATTGTTTGAGGGCACCACGGCAACGGGAGTTTATGGTTGGAGCCCTAGTTGTACAACTCCTAGACCTCGTATGGCGATTCCATCTCCGATTATTGAGCTTGATGCCTCCGTTGATGAAAATGTTGATATTTTCCCTTCTCAACGCCGTACTCCTTTGGAGGAACCAAAAAGAGAATGTCCTACTCATTTTGAAGGACCAAAAAGAAAGAAGGTAAAATTACAAGAGACCGAAGAGAAAATATTTAACATGCTCGAGTCATTGGTTCAAAATCAACCCAAAATTGGCCCTACCATAGAGGCATGCATGGAAAGATTGGACGAACTTGGATGGGAAGAGCCTTTATATTCTACCGCCGTTGGTGTACTTTGTGAAGGAGATAGCTATAGAAAAGCATGGATGAACATGAAAGACGTGAAGGCTATGGAAAATTGGGTTAAAGTTGTAGGGAAAAAGTTTGGGAATTTCTAATTTAGTATTTTGATGGTTTTTTTTTTTTTTGGTCATGAACATGTATTTTGTGTTATGAAGAAGATATATGTGTAGTTTTTGTTGTGAACATGTATTTTGTGTCATGAAGAAGATATATGTAAGTTTTTATATTTTATGTTTGAAGAATTCTAAAACTAAATATATGAACATATTTTTATGAAGTATTATTTTTAGTTAAATATTTTAAATAATTAATTTATTAGTGAATTCATTTTTCTCAATAATTTGATTCTAAGTAAATAAAAATGATTCTAAGTAAATAAAAATTGTAAAAAAAAAAACTGCATTAAGACCTTAAAAAAACAAACAGACTTTAATCTATTCATCATTCAGATTCAGATGTAACATCTTAACATTCAGATATGCATTCAGATTCAGACATCTTCGTCTTAAAAAAACAAACACAGCCTTAGTGGTGTTTGACTGTTTTGTCCATTGGAAAGCTGAGGAGTCAGAAGAAAAAGGTCCAAAAAGTCATGAAAAAACTACTTGGTATAATTCTTTGCCCCTAGCTTTAGGAACCACTAAAGCATAATCTTGCGAAGGTGCCAATAGCCACCCATTTAGAAGAACCAAAGCAATTGGGTCTCTCGAATATTTTGTAATTTATATATTACATAACAAAATTAGATTTTGAGTTTTAAACCACAATTACAACTGTTGACAAAAATATCCTTAGGCAAAAAGAATGATGGTATTGAAATATCTCGGACAACTTCCGGTCAAGCGGCTCTCGCCGATGTTTACATTATCAATTTATCCATCTTTGAAACTAAATATATATCTATCTTTGAAATTGAAAACCTTCTCTCAATCTATAGCTTTCCAAGGAATATAAGGAATTAATTAAATTAAATCCCTCAAAATAAAATAAAAATAGTTAAAAAAAATTTCCCTCTATAAATAGAAGGGGCTCATTTCATCACTTTCCACACTTTTCTCTCATAGCTTCTCTTTCTAGACTTTCTCTCTCTAGAGGCACGATCTAAGCTCGCCATTAAGGTAGAAAAATCGCCCTCCCCTCTGTCTACGGGGACCGTGAACCCTCTGTCAGTCAAGGTTCTCGTCAGAGCTCTCGCCTATTTCAAGACAGTGTTCGTCTACGACCTTGTTCTAGGCGAACCTCTATCCGAACATCTCCATAACTTCGAGTTAGTCAGCGTCGCGGACCTGATTCTCGATGACCTATCTCCGAAGGTCGTCATCCTTCAAGTAAAGCACTAGCGCAAGGTCTAATCCTATGCGACCCTCATTTCTCGAAGATCGCCAACTCCGTCAGGCCAATGCAACTCCATTACTTAGTTTTGAACACCTTGAACCCCTCGGACCACATCGGCAACGATACAACCACCTCGTCTAACTCCATTTATCATCAACTAAATATGAACTATGCGATGACATGATTCCATTTTGGATACGTAGACAACCTTGCTACAGGTGACGAGGTGCGACATCAATATATTTTTTTTGTTTTTTGCAGATCCCCTAGACGATATGTTGCAATGACATCATGATAGCTCGTAGAAGACGACGATCCGCCTTCAACAAAGACGAGAATTAGTCATTTACATGGACCAAGTTCTACGTTAATTCATTTACGTGCATTAACAGTTTGGCGCTAGATAGAGAGGGATGGAGAGTAACGATAAAGACATCCTTTAAGGTAATAGTTCCTATAAAATTAACGTTGTTGATGCCGAAAAATGGATTAAACATTGTTGCGGTGGGCGGGGTCACCGCCATTTGTTGACTTTCATGGGCTAGAGGCTTCATTCACCGTTAGTTTAGAGACCAAAACTCTGCTAACCGGGCGGACCGGAACTGGTTCCTCCGACCCATTACCGCAAAAACCTGGGACCTTCACCTACGTGGTCGGACAAACTCGGGATATGGGTCGGCGAGCGCTGAGAACCGGAACCTCCGTAAGGCAGGTCGATGCTTGAATCTTGATTCTTTGATATCTGAGGAGTCAGTGGGTGATAATATATCTGTTGGACATATTTTAGTATGCCCTCTATTCAGATGCCCTCTATTAAGATTATGGTCTTTATCCTAGGAATGAAACGTTCTTATTAATGTTAATATTATATAGTCATCTCAGAATAATGATAGAGAAAATTAATTGAATGTTCGATCCTTAGTTCTTTAATTTTGCTCTCGTGTTCAGTCATCACAGTAATCTATGTGAGGAGGTTTGACTATCACGAATAAAGAATTTAAAAGGTCCATGGTCTATATTAGAAATGGAAATTTCTAAGGCGTGAACGACCATTGATAAACTTAATCACATTTATGTGGTGATCTATTCCCGGGTCATAGTGCAGTCCGAGCACTATTAAGTTTGATCAGGTATTAAGTGTTTTCATACTGGACAGACTAGACTTATATCATAAATCATCAATTAAGTCTGTCACTGATGATAGTACGATAAGGTCGCTTAGATGATAAGAGCGAAATCGGTTGATGTCCTGAGCATCGTGGACTTGTACGGTTCGTTTTTATATAATCTTTGATTTAATCGTTACAGAGTACAATAAAGTTCTCCTAATACTTATATTTTGGGATAGATTGTTGACCGGGATAAGTTGCGCGATAGCAGATATGGATAATATCTTTATGATATTCTTATTGTGGTTTGTGGGAAATAAACAAGTACTCATGATCAGCTCATCGGATTCATTATCCCATGAGTGAGTATTTTGTAATAATCATGGAATAAGATAATGTCATCAAAAGGGCAGAACGACAAACTTACCCTTTTGATGAATATCATAATAACACGAAAACTGATTACCAGATATCTGATTGTATCAATGGACACATGTGATCAGGAAGATATATATCAATACACACTTGAGAGTTCAACCAAGAGCAATAGTGGAATGTTATCAAGGTTGGTAAAAGTCTACACTTTTATCGTAGCTTGAGTGTGTATGTCCATTAGTCCCTTTTTTAGCTCCACATAGATGACACCGCAATTATGTTCAAATGTGTCATTTGAACATATGATATTCCAATCAGACTCGGTCAAAAGTACCAAAGTTTGGTAAGCCAATGAAACATTAAGAAGATAATTGAATTTAATCCTTTTACATCCCTAGGGTTGTAAGAAATTAAATTCTGGTACAGTTATCTTTTTGAATCGTGTCAATCTGACGTACGATTTGAGATTTATGATAATAAGAGTTTTTGGTCTAGACTAAAATTGACACTGTTATTTAAATTGAAAATTAGAGAAATTGAATATTGGTATTTATACCTGGAATATTAAAAGAGAGAATTTAATAATAAAATTCGTGTGTATATATATATATATATGTGATTTTATTTTATTTAAATCTTGAAAATACAAAGATTTGATTTATTAATTCTTTAGGGTATTTTCAGAAAAAGATTTGTTATGGATTTATTCTTTATTTGATTTTATTTAAAATCAAATCTTTGAGTGAATATCTCCAGGTGGTTGGAGTAAATATTTTAGAAGTGGTTGAGAGATTTTCTCCAAAGTGGTTGGGTTATTCCCTATAAATAGGATAGCCTGGTAACCCTGAAAACACACCTTCACAATTCAGAAATCGAATTCTTTCTCTCTCTCTCTCTCTGCGAATTTGCTCTGGGAATATTCTCAGAGTTGTTCGAGCTTTAGGGTTTCGAGTTCTATCCAGTTGGAGCCCACGCATCCCCGCGACGTAGTCCTGGAGAATACATCGGAAGAATTTTGGAATCATCTTCTTCACCGAAATCGCAGAAATCTTCAAGATCAGAGTCGTAGACTTCCGGAATAAAAAGGTACGCGTTTATGTGTTTATCGATTAAGAACATTATATACTAATACTCAAAGCTCAGAATAAAAACAAAACAATGTTATTAAAATCAAGATAATTAATTTATTACGATCAGGGAAATTAATTATGAGTTATTTTTACACTTACGGTATTGATAGGGTTATTAGTATAGGACTCTAACCTAGAAATTTTTTAAAGGTCATTCTGTGTGATAATTACAACGATCATAATTTCTTATTGATTTACGGAGACTCCGATGAGTCTAAATACGTTAGAGAATTAGTGGGAACGGCTCCTCGGCGCCGTGCTACCCAGCAATATGATGTCGCACCTCATCTCTTATAGAGAGGCTACCTACTTACACATTTTACGAGGATCGGGTCATCATGTAGTTCAAAGTGGAAGTTGAGAGACGGGGGTCGGTTGACGCTCGGACATTGATCATTCTATTTTCGGAGAGTCAGGGATTCCTCTGGCGCCTTTTCTCTAGCTAGCTCCTCCGCCCCAACGTTAGTCGAGTGTTTAAACTGAAATATATATATATATATATATATATATATGTATAAGAACGATGGCTATATATTTATATAAAGCGTTTGAATTAAATCTTGTTTGATACAAATGAAAGTCCTATTTATAAGAGGGTACAGGGACCTCTAAGTAATTAAAAATTACTTGTTAAGGACCTTTAAGTAATTAATAATTACTTTGTGCGGCCTAACGCGACCTAAAAAAAAAGGTGTTTGTGCGGTCTGAAGCAGCCTAAGGCGGCATGTTGCGGTTTAACGCGGCCTTTGAAAGTGCTTGGGTGGCCTGACGCGGTGTGACAGGCCGCACATCTTGCCTTCAAACCGCGCTTTCGCATCCTGAGGCCGCGCTTGTGTATTCTAATACACGTTTAATAATTAAAAATATATATATTTTTAATTTTTGGGCCTCTCTGTTTTGAAAAACGAGCTTCCGTAGAGCGTGTTTTTTGGCCAAAATTGATTTTTATTCATTTAAAAAACAACCTTAACATATACCACTAATTTAAGGACTAAATGAAAGATTATAAGGACTAACATGAATAAGCATAATACAATATGACATTCTAATTTTACCTCTTAAAATTTTATTAAATAATAAGGAAAGTATAGATGTATCTGATAATAACATTGAAAACCTTTTTATTAAGCATTTTCTAATCATGGTCTCAGAAGACCATGTTCGGCCTAGTGGTAACACCACTACATACTTATTCATTAGGTTACGGGTTCTAACTTCATGAGACTCCAAAGAGTGTCCCCTTTACATATATGTAAACTTGGCCAATAATGTCACTTGTTCTTACACTGAATATTAATCCTGTAAAAACGATATGCAGAAATCCAGTATTCCGACAAAATCTGCTTTAAATACGAAACCATAACATCCGAATCCGGGTAAAATCAGATTCAGAATTTTCTAATCAGGTTAAAACCGGAACCAAAAAATTACGGTTCTGGTTTTGCCGAATCCTTGTTTATATATTTTTTTAATTAAAAAACTAAAGAAAAACAACAGTTAAAAATAAGGGATTGCTTGTTAAAAATTCTGGCCCAGCATGCAGGTTTACGTTGAACATGTTGATTTGGCCCCACATCGCAAGTGTAGTTATGCAGTAGAAAAATTCAGAAAGTTTGCAATTTAAACCAATTTTAGACAATGTATTAATTAAGAATAATAATAATAATAATAAAAAAAAGTAGTAACAAAACCGGAACCGAATTCCGGTTTCTGAATAAAAACTGGAACCAGAAATTCTGGTTCCGGATAAAAGCAGAACCATAAATTTCTGGTTTCTATTTTTTCCGGATTTCAAAAAATCAGATGCGGATCCGGTTTTGTTACTGTATTAACACATTACTGAATATATCTAGTAATGCGAGAGTGCATTGTAACTTTTGCCGATATTGCCACCCAATTCAAAAATAAAATAAAAAATCATAGTCTCGTAAAAAAACCAGGATGCTGAAAATATGTTTTGATTTGGATTTATTTTTTTTTCAAATTTGAAAAGCGCAGCAGGGACTATGACTAAGTTCTTATTTTTTTTTTATTACATATTAGAATTAAGACAAAATATTTTAAAAAATTTGAAATAGAATTATTACAAACATTTTTTCAATTTTTAATTCAGACATTTGAGGGCAAAATATCACAAAATATCTCTTTTTACGAGGCATGTTGCCATTATGTCGTGACAAAAGTTACATAAAAAGGTTTATTATTGTCAAAAGTATTCAAGTTGTTCGGAAATAGCGCCGCATAGAGCCAATTTTAAAAACTATGGCAAAAGTATCAAATTTCACTTTTTTTTTGGTGAATCCGTAGACCTCATTCATTTTTTTGTTACTTTTTTTTACTATTTCCGTTAGTGATAGTGTCAAACGCAAATCAAACAAATAAACTCAAAGGATCAAACCCACAAATATCAAAATAAACTTGTATCTAAACACAAATTCTTTGAACATCAACAAACAAATTCTTATTTTTTCTCACTCTCTCTCTCGAATTCCCAATTCTTCTCTTCAATAACATTGCGATTTGCATTGTTGGCGTCATCATTGACGGAAATAGTAAAAATAAGTAATAATAAAGTGGATGAGATGAGATCTACCGATTAACAAAAAAAAAAAAGAAGAAAAAATTGAGTAATTTTTTCACATAAAAACTAAACTTACGGCATATATTTTTTTTTATCTTGTAGTACATTTACTACGATAAAATAAAATTCAAAATACATCGCGTAAAATAAAATACTTGGTGATATTTTTGCCGCAATTAACGCACTAACTTAGACCTGGGAAAATGTCATGAAATGAATAGAATAGCTTGGGAGTGGAAGACTGAGCGATAGGCGGGCGAACGCCTTGCACTTGGCGCTTCCTTCCATGGCGGTTTGTTGAAGCATCCATAGCCAAACGCATCGAACCTCGGTCTGAGAAATGGGAAACCTCTTCAACAAGGAGCCACCGTGTCGATATCCATGGCTCTTATGTCAATGCGAGAAGTTTTAGATGTTTTCCTTAGTTGCGAGAGTAGGTTTCGAGCCCGCTCGATAAGAAACCGGAAGAGATTATCGTCGGAAACGCGTTTTTCCGCTGGCAAAGGTGTTGCAGACGGCTTGTTGTGCTCGATTTCACTACGCTTTTGACCATAAAACTAGTGCTTGATGATTTGTTATTTGCAGCGATGTTGGTGATCCTCATACGTTTGTCGACCTTTTCGTGTCGAACTCTGACCCGTAAGCGAAATGTATCTGAAGTGAAAATGTAGTTTGCTATCTCGTACGTTTTTTGACGTTCTCTCGAACTGCGGTATTCTGTAGGATTTTACAGATGAGAACTTGTGCCTTTAACCCCAAGCTGGGAGTCGGAGCTTTCGGAACTTTCCCTTTGCGTCTGAGGAAGAGGTGAAATCGTAGAAAATATCATTTTTCTTATAGCTGTATAGTATTTACCACGCTAGCAAATTTTTCTGACCAAGCTCACCACTTCTTAAGGGTATCTTCCGAGGACTATGGTCTTATGGGGTTAAGATATGGTACCGAAAACATATCCATTGGGGCGACAGTCATGCCGTTTTCCGGTATGTCACCTATGATTTAGCTTACGAGTATTTGTATTGTACATGTTACAGTTTTCTTTTGTTATCTTTTCTAATGACCTGTTTATGAGGTCGAGAATATATCTAGGTTTTTCCACTTAGATCTTCATCGCAGTGAAACCAAAATGCGATTCCCAAATTCAGTGTTCTCATTTGTACTTTTTGGTTGATATGTTTTGCTTCTTTGTTTTTGCTGTTTTCTTTCGAATCACAGTGATTTTTTTTTGTCTTTGTGTTGCAGCGAAAGAGGAATTTTTAAAAAGCGTGTGGCTTGTGAGAAAGGTCGGGAGGCTAATTGCTGGATTGCAGTACGAGGCAGATTGTAAGTTTTCTCAAATCTTACATACAAAACATTACTTTAAACTCGGACATTAATAGACCTGTACATATCGCCAGAGGATAGAGCAAAGTCGCTCATTTTTCTTGCACTTTCAGCTCCTTAATGCCTTTATTTATGCTTTAGGAGTATTTCTGTCAATTGTCTTAGTAGGGGTATTTTGGTCTTTTACTGTGGATTGTCATTAGGTTTCAGTTTACCCATAGACACCCATCACGTGGCCGCCGAGTGTTTTATGCTTGTCTTTTTTAGCACCGTTAGGAGAGTGTTCGACATTGCTCTCAAAGGAAAGGTCGGGATTGTTTATTGATTTATCTTCTTAATAAAAGTAAAAGTTGATTCATCACATTGGTGAAGGCCAAATTTTGTCTTGGAAACCATGTTTGGAACCTATCAAATATACTGCCCCTTTTGTAAGGTCCCTCCTGGAGCTTTTATACATACCGGCTTTTTTCCTCGGAATGTATTACTTGTTTTATAATATTCCAAGGGGGTATATTTATTTATTATATCAAAGGGCCTTTGGTTTTAGATGGATGTAAAGACAGCACAGCATATAAGAATTTAAAGAATTGGAGCGGTGCGATTGGATATGGTGTCGGATCAGGCAGTCCATTGAGTCCATCATTCAATTTTTGTCTAGAATTTGCGAAAAGCTCACAGGTTATTTTTCCCAAATTTATTTTATTTAGAGATTTGTTGTTCTCGCCGACAGTTTGAACATAAAACTGACATTAATGTGAATATGCAGTTCATTGCCTCGTTTTACCAACACGCCGTGGTCCAAAGACGGGTAACTCTCTCTTTTAACTAATATTTATGATTCAAAGGTATATGTTTTGTTATTGTTGTCATTCTTCCTTTAATGCTTTTATTCATTTGACTTAAATTATATGGTATTCACTAGGCTTATTTTGCTTCAACTTTTTAGGTGAAGAACCCTTTTGAGGAAAATGAAATTATTGGGATCACAAATTATATTGATTTTGGTTTCCAACTGCAGACAAGGTGATTGTTTTATATCGCTTTTTAGGGTAAACATTGCTAATACCCCCTGAATGTATCTCTCTGTATCAATTTGCCCCTTGATATTATCACATGATAAGTTCATAGGGTAATGTGATACACAATGGTAATTTCATGGGTAAACCTATACAATAGTAAGTTAATTATTGGGCAATTGATACAAATATTTAAGTTCTGGGGGTATCATTGATATTTTCTCCTTTTTTTTTTTGTCTAGTTTATTTATAAATCACCTATATCAATATGCGAATTGTAATTGTAGGGTCGACGGTGCTGAAACACCAAACACTACCCCAGATTCAACCTTTCAAGTAGCTGCATCTTGGCAAGCCAACAAAAATTTCCTGCTAAAGGTTGCATTTTTTTTTTTTTCCAATCCGGTTGACGCAAGTTTGGAACATAAGGGCGTATTATATTTACCAGATATCGTCTTCTATGTGCAGGGAAAGATTGGCGCTCTTAGCTCATCGATTGCATTGGCATTCAAATCATGGTGGAAACCTTCTTTTACATTTAGCGTTTCAGGTATGCTGAAACTTACTTTCATTTTCTGCTAGACTTTAGAAGGTGTGAACTCGATTTACTCGGTTTTAAACGAATGGGAAATTTATGTAATTTAACCTTAAAAAAAAATCTCGTTTACAAACGAGTCTAGATATTGTAAGTGCAATATGTCGAGGAAGAATTGCTTCTGCCATTGCAATCCTTACTTCCTTGTAGTTTTTAGGCCAGAAAAACGGTTAATATCGATTGGGTTCAGCTCAGTATAGACCTGTTTTTTTAAATCAAATAGAAAGTATCGTTATATAGATTCCGAAACTGGAAACTGTTTTTTTTTTTTTTAAATCGGTTAACAGTTTTTTTTTTTCCTTGCGGTTTATTAACTGCCGTGAAGTGGTGATTTTTCTAAGAACTCCATTAAACCATTACAAATCGGTAAGACCCTCTTTTAAGTAAAATAACATAAATTAATTCTTGAAACTAACAGGTTAACAATCAATAGCCCTAGTAGACACTCTTAAAACCTTGTAAAAAGTAAGGTTTTGTTTATTAATCGATTCACCGGCATTGCATAAGTTTGTAACTCATAGCCTATCCGCTTTGATAATCGGTTTCGTTTAACCGTAATCGCTTTTTCCACCTAACTTAACGTCACAATTTTCACCTACTTTTGTCAAAATTCCGTCATTATTTTTCCTGTTATCGGTTTTTTTATTTACAGCCCTATACAGATGTTTAAGGACATTCATCATTACATGAGTGATTTAGAAATTGCATGACACTTATCAGACGAGCTTTCGTTTTGCAGTCACAAGAGATCACGTTGTCGGAAACACTGGATGCGGTTTTGGCTTCCGTGTCGAGAACCTCCGAGAAGCCAGGTTCAAACACACTTCCTTCACCTTTTATGTATCATAATAAACTCTTATCATTTACTTGCAAAGAATATAAATGATTCATTTGAATTGTGATGTGAACCGATGTTGCAGTTACCAAAGAGCGGATCCGAATTTTGTGATGCTAACCCCGAACAAGGAGCATTTAGCTGAAGGCATGGTTTGGAAAATAGGGAAAAGACCGATGTTTCAGTCGGACGTTAATGCTGGAAACTTTGATGGCATTCCCAGGGAACTTAGACCTTTGAACACAGTTCTGTAAAATATATATATATATATATATATATCCTAGTTCTAGATTTTTTTAATTTATTGTTTGGTCAACTTTTCGGTCTTTTTTCCGACCCTATTCCGGTTTTTCATAACCAGGCACCGCCCCGGTTCCGACGGGCTAAGAATTAGCCGGAACCTGGCACTAAGGCTAGATAAATTACGGATCCCCTTTGAATTTGTATTTATGGGGCCAAGAAGATTAGGACATACTAGAATTTGCACTGATGAATGATGAATTGATGATAATGATATTATATTATTATATATGTCTTGTACAAGCGTGCTAGAACCTAGGAGAACCACCAGTTTTTATGTTTCTACGTTAATAAAATAAATTCACCAAATATTCAATCAATAAATCCATAATTATAAACAGATTACAGATACATGCGTATATTGAGAGTAATTTGCATAATGCTCCTCAACTTTTTTATTTTGGGGCCTTACTACATGTATATTGTATAAATTTTAGTTTTTAAAAGTAAATACTCACTCAACTTGCAAAAAAGTAGTACATCACTCAAAAGTTATGAAAGTATTAACATTTGTCTCAACTTTTAGATTATTTTTCAATTTTATTATTATTGTAATTTTATAAGATTTCAAGTTTATTTTTAAAAAAAATAAGAAGAATTTTTATTGTCTTATAATAATATCATGTTTTAGTATTTTGACAAAAGTACCAATAATCTTAAAAAAAAAAGCACGTAATCATTTTTTCTTATTCGGACGAAGTACCAATACTCTGATATTATATGTAATATAGGTACTATTTAATCGGATTATTCGCTATCTATCTTGTATATAGGTATTGATACTTATGGTCGGAAAAACCCTACTTTTTTTTTTGTCTTTTTTAACGGACAAGGGGCCATTTGCTACTTGTTGAAAATTTAGGGGGTACTTTTGTTAAAATTAAAGTAAAGGGGTCAAAATGTAGCCATATGAAAAGTTCAGGGCAATTACTCTCGCTCTATATTATATATATATATATATATATATATATATATATATATAATGTGCAATCTTGTATCAGCATCTGTCTAAGAAAGAAGTAAGCAGAAAACAAGGAAAGAAAGAAAGAAAACAAGCTC